>OZ020479.1:40082182-41282182 GCA_963971345.1 Andrena flavipes | reverse complement strand
TCTGGTCAATGTCACTTTGTCCCAAAGTATCAATTACATATTGTAAAACCCTTTCCTTTCTTCTTCTTGTATATGGCTCTTCTTTCCAAACTGCAAACACATCTCGGCGCAAGATGGCAGGTGCTGAAATGATTTGAATATTAAATACTTGACCTTTCTAATGCACTCTATGTATCAGGTCTAATTACCTCGCAGTTTTTGTATTTCAGTATAAAAATAAACTAAACAATAAGTGGTTTCGGCGCACTAGTTCGGTCAGTTAAACAATTTAAATTGTTAAATTGTTTATTCTAAAAATACAAAATTACAGGAACATTCTAACTTTCCGAAAATTTTGGTCATTTTCATATGTGTATGTATATATGCATAGACAACATACCTGTACTATCCATGTTTTATGATAAAACGTACGTGACACGTGTGTTGTTGTAATATAACTTATTAAATTACAGCTCTCTGTAGTGAAACTAATGATTTCAATAATCTATAAGATGTCCAACACTGAGTCTACAAGACAAAACTGATGGTCTATAGGTGTAGGCGCGTCTTCGACGTTTGATGAAGAACTGTCCGTAGGGGTTGTCTTGTGTTTCTTGACGTTAACATTGACGGTTTCTTATTGGTTAATCTGGGGATGTCAATTTGACTACAGGAGGAATACGATGGAAAAAGGTGGACATGGAAGGGCTACTTTATTGCCGGGAAGCGAAAATTCTGAATTTTTACAATATGCATATTCTTTTGGGGTTTTATGAATATTAGTGTCCCTGTCTTCAGGGTAGGCAAGCTCTAATAAAGTAATTACAACACCCTTGGGGACAAAAGGTCAAGGGTTTTTAAATTTCATGATGACAGATACGTGACACACCCTGTTTCTGGTACATCTAAATAGAGCTCCACGAACCTTAGGGATACCTGGTTATGTGGTAGGCTCCAATAAATTGAAATACTTTACCCGAGTTATTACGATGTAGGGAAATTCCGAATTAGGGTAATTCCGGGAGACGCAGTCGGGCTGGAGAGTTGGTCGAAACAGTTGATTTCCAGAGAATTAATTGTTCTGAACCTTAACACATTTTTACATATACACAGATGTAGAGTCTGAATATAGCAACTCGACCAACTCTCCCGCCCGACCTAAACAATAATGATCTATCCTTCAAATTTACACACAATTATAAGACACGCTAGACGTAAAGAATACAATACGTAGTAGAGGTTTGAGTATAATATACATGTGTAATAGGTAATAGAGTGCTTCTGAGTTCTAAACCAAAGAAAAATAAGTAATAACTTTTCTGAAAACATGGGATACCATATCTATAATTGTAAAATACACAAAAGAGCTAATTTGGACCGTTTAGCCCCATCAGTGACCATTCGGAGGTTTTGGAACGTTCAACCCATGTACGGCAAAGCACGCTAGCGCTTCATAAAAAACGAAATATCTTTCAAATCGGCGCCTATCGGCAAAAGTTTATAATCAGGTCTTATAGGCGATGAATCACAGAATACAATGAGATAAGGAAGAAAGCGGACACTCGTGGACTTCTTTTGTGTGTCTAGATAAAGTTGAAATGCTTTGCCATGGTTCCTACATTTCTTCTGTTACTTTCAGGTATTAAAAAAAAATATTTCCAATAAAGTAACGAAATATTTGCTTATCACATCTTAAAATACATACCTTACGGAACAATATCCAAGAGAGAATATAAAAAAATTCTAACAACCGCCTATAAAATACAGTTTTGTTCATGGTGCTGCATTCGGGGCTATGTCAGTTCGCAAACCATACCCGCGGAACGGGCATCTTTGCAGAAGTACCACGGCCATTAAGCGTTACTAAATTTTTTGATGTGTTTTCGGTCGCTCCAAACCTTTTCTAACAACTTAGAATAAAAATCAAAACATTTTTAAATGGTCGCCAAAATGACTTTTGTCCAGCTAGATCGGCCGTTTGGCCCACTGTGCGCGGTGTACATCGGGTAAAGCTAATGCCGACGGCACGTGACCTTTGCAGGATGTTTCAAGGTCGTCGCATGGTCAAACACCAGTATGATATGTCCCCCACCTGTAATATAATCTAATAGTATATAGCAACGCGCGTTACGAAGAGTAGCACGTTTCAGTTTTTTCTTACGGACAACTGCATAGTATCTAGTAGTGTCGATAGTATCGATAGTAGTAGTCGATAGTATCTAGTATGTGTGTAGGGTCGACAGTTCATTGTATGTCTATTATTGTCTATATTATATAATCCGTGTATATAATAAGTAATATGTATGTATAGCATGAATATTGTGCGTGTGTGTGTGTGTAGTATGTACATACTATGCAGTACGCGTCATTATGTATGAAATATGTGTGCAATGCAACTAAACTTATTTCATTTCCTGGGATTTCATACGCTCTTTCAGAAATATTTCCCATCCTCACTCAAACGGAATACTACCGTCTTCTTACATTAATTAAATAAAAAAATTAAATTGTGTGTTTGTTGTTTAAAAATTATTCCTTTATCCAAGTATGATATGCCGCGAATATGCAAATATGCTGAAAAGGTAACGGGGGGTTATATTCAACCTCTTTTATAAAACTGTAGTATACTAATAATTTTATATTATACGTATCAAGCCGTTGTACCTACTATTGAATTACTAAACTTTTGAATATATATGTAACTATTACACTATTAAACTTTATAACATATGAAACTATTAAATTCTAATGGCGAGGTTCACCAAGCTAATTTGTAAACAAATTCCGTATCTGCAAAAAATATGAAAAATATGCAGAATGTGCAACGTACATCCAGAATTTTTAAAAAAAGGTTCAAAAAGAGCGCCAAGTATATAACCCCATCAAAAAGAATCCCATTTAAAAACATTGTCGTAAATTAATACCCATCAAAAACAATCCCATTTAAAAACATTGATCGTAAATTAATAGCTTTACAAAACTAATGATATACATAAATTGCGCCAATTACCATAATGGCTATTTTTACAAATAAAAAAAATGTATTATATAATATTAAGGAGATATATTTTTATACAAATAAATATTTTAATACGAATAAATATTTTATTCAAAATACTTGGCGCTGCGAAACCAAAAGAAGGTTAATTGTCTTGGTTAATAAATAAAATAAAACAAGACAAGACACCACTGAGACAAGAAAGAAAAAGATTTTAATGCAATTTATACATATTTATTCAGTTTAGCAACACCAATTCGGAGAGCAGCGCCAAGTATTTTGAATAAAATATTTATTCGTATTAAAATATTTATTTGTATAAAAATATATCTCCTTAATATTATATAATACATTTTTTTTTTTTTTTTGAAAATAGCCATTGTGATAATTGGCGCAATTTATGTATATCATTAGTTTTGTAAAGCTATTAATTTACGACAATGTTTTTAAATGGGATTCTTTTTGATGGGGTTATATACTTGGCGCTCTTTTTGTACCTTTTTTTAAAAAAGGTAATTTGTGGGGATTTCACACATTTTGTAGTGTTTATGTATTTACGGAAATCGTGAAGCGACTAGCGACCCGAACGTAGCAGCTTTTTGTCTTTATCGCGAGTGGCTGATTTCAAGTCGTTTGAATTTATGGTTATGGGTTATATATTTATTATTATGTATATCAAAAGTCATTTTAGAATTTTTTTATTTGAGAAATAAAATGGAATTATAGGAGAAATATTTAGAATCGAATCTGGACAAATGGAATAGAAATTAACGGAGATAGGTGATCGCAGCCAATCGGCTCGTATTACTTGTCATGTATTTAATATCGATGTCCTGTGCGTCTCCTTCATTTCTACTATAATATAATAAGCTTTACATAAAATAAAAACTCTAAATTGCTGGTATACAAATACAAATATCTGGCAATTTAAATTCCATGCAACTTTTTACTACAATATATTACTTTGTACCAGCATGGTACAAATTTATAGAAACTTATGCGAAAGAAGGTGCTTCTCTGTCGAACCTTCTCCGGACAACTTCCAAGTCTGTGACTCTACATCAGGGCTCTCCAAGGTCACTCCCGCGGGAGATTGGGGTTCCCCCACTCTCGTCCGCGTTGTCAGGGATACCGCGCGACGCTAATGAGGCGACCATGACAGACCAGCGCCTCCGTCGTCGAGCGAGCTCGGGCGCCCGATACGACATGTGTATTAGTGACACGCGCCGTCACAGCCAGCCAATGTTACTATTTCCCGCGAATTTCGGATTGTTCGTGTTTTGTTTAACGTCTGAGGAGGCCAACATGACACAAAGCCACCTCATTCAGTTAAAGACCGCAAGACGAGCGCGATTTCGCGGAAGCCCAAAATATTGTGTCACGCAAGCACTGCATTTGAATTTTTATATTTTTCTCTTCTCTCTAACTTTAACTTCAACTTTACCTTTAACTATTCTATTTCTGCTTATTCTTCTATTGTACATTTCAGATCTCCTTATCCCTTTTCCTTCAATCATTTTCAGTAGTAATTTGAATTGTAATTTTAAGTACGATGCCGAAAGCAACCACGTCTATTGTAGATTATTTCTGCTCTGATGCAGAGAAAGAAATTAAATTTTTATTCATTCGTACATCAGAAAATACCGCAGAATGTATCATCTGCGGTAAAATATTGCGCTGTGCATTTAATCCATATTATCTTTCGCGGCATTATACATCCTTGCATAAGGAAAAATTTCAGAACTTTTCACCACATGAAAGACGTGCGTTACTTACGGAATATCGCAGAAAAAAAGAAAATGTAAGCGAGCGTAATCCTCCTATAGCAAGTACTTCGGCGTGTGATGATAGCAATAGGCAAAGCCTTGTTGCATCATACGCAGTTAGTTTACAAATTGGGCGCGCGAAAAAAGTTATAGTGACGGTATATTGATAAGGGACTGTGCAATTGCCATGGCACACGCTTTTAAGAATGATGTTTTGGCCAAACAATTTCAAACCGTTCCTCTGTCAGGGCAGACTGTCTCCAGGCGGATGGTAGATATTGATAATTTTTTAGTAGATCAATTACGTACTTTGATTCAAAACTGTGTTTACTTTTCACTGTGTTTGGATGAAAATACGGATATAACCGATATTAGCCAATTGGCTATTTTCATTCGTACGGTGCAGAGTGACTTTTCTATTAATGAAGAGTTACTTGCACTCGTACCGTTGCATAACACCACGAAGGGGGTGGACATATTTACAGCTTTCCGCGCGGAAGTTACAAAATTTACAACTTTTGAAAAATGCACGTGCATAGTAACCGATGGAGCACCGTCAATGACTGGCACAGTGAACGGTTTATTTGGACTCCTGAAAAAAAATTCTATAAATTGTTATACGTTTCATTGCATAATACATCAGGAGGTATTATGCGCCTAAATTTTAAGACTTTCCAAAACTATGAAACTTGTAACTAAAGTTACAAATCTTGTTAGAGGAGGAAACCGCTCGCTTACTCACCGCAAACTGCAAGCATTTCTGAAAGAACATAATGCAGATTTTAATGATTTACTTTTATATACAGAAGTTCGTTGGCTAAGTGCTGCGAAATGCCTGCAACGTTTTTTCGCGCTCCGGAAATTATTAGTAGATTTTGTTCGTAAGGAAGTACCAGCGGTTACGCCAGATATACAAAAAGAGTTGCAGAGCCCCGAATTTCTGTCTGCATTGGCGTTCTTAACAGATATAGCTTCACACCTGCAACGCTTAAATTTAAGCTTGCAGGGCAAGAAACGGAATATTGCTCAATTGTTCGGAAATATGAGTAGTTTCCGAAAGCAATTGGAACTATTTGCAGCACAACTTCAGGAAGAAACGCTGACTCATTTTCCTTATTGTTTAAAAATTCGGGAAGAACATCCCAATATTAAATTTTCTGTTTTTCGCAAAGATGTTCTTCAAATCATGCATGAATTTAATACGCGATTTAGTGATTTCGATAATTTGAGTAGTAGTATTCGCTTATTTGCAAGTCCCTTGACAGCAAATATAGAGGATCAGGATGATACGTTACAAATAGAATTGTGCACGTTACAAACTGATCCTTTTTTTGAGTCAAGGAAGGAGACAGGCGAAGATTTCTTTAAGTTGTTGCCTATTCAAAAGTATCCGAAGTTACACAATCTTGGCCTAAAAATTTGTTCCATGTTCGGATCTACTTATGTATGTGAAACTGCTTTTTCCACAATGGCAAATATTAAATCAGATGCTCGAAATTCCCTCAATGATCTTTCTCTTTCAAGCGCGTTATGGGTTGCTATTTCGGAATTACATGTAGATGTACAAAATCTCATTGACAGGAAAAAACAGAGATCCATATTTTCTTATGACAGTAGAACTTTGATTATATTTATCGCAACCACTCATGGTACGATCGAATTATGTATTTGCATAAAAGAAAATCGTTTATTTTCTTATTTTATTTCGTTTGCTTTAAACTATTTCATTAATATTATTTTTAAATAAAAACAAAACGTTTTGAACATTTTTTCTTTTTTAATTGATGTGTCGATAATTAATCTCTTTGTTCTTTTTTTAATCAATCTATCGATAAATTAATTTATTTTTTCTTTTTTTCATCGATGTGCCGAAAATTTATCTTTCCGTTAATTGAAGTTCTACCGTATTGGGTCACCCGAAATGTTCACAGTTTTGTCATACTTCAATTTTAAAAACTAGTCTTTTTATAAAAATTGTATTTATATTGCAATACCTATATTGGTATTTTATTTATTAGAGTTAAAATAACCCACAGCCAAAACCATGTTATGGTGAATTTCACTTCGAAAAATCCTATGAGCTTTTCGGATGAGCTAATGTTTACATTTTTCCGAACAAGTGAATGTATTTCGTTTATCTAGTCAATTCTAGTCTTTATATTTATAATTAATATTATTATATTTTTAAATCATTACTTTTCTTGTTCCAGAATTCTTCGAAAAGAAGTTTTGAGATTTCAGGCTCTCAAAACTGACAACTCCCACCGGTTTATAGGCAAAGTGCAGTTCCAGATCTATTTTTATCCTTAAAATCATTAAATAAATTTGCTTCATTCTTTTTTATTTTCATTTCAATAAATAGTTTTTTTCTAATAGTTACAATTGCTTTCTGTTGATTTTCAATCAATAAATTTCTGCGAAAATATTTTTCACTATAGTCCCTAATTTAATATATTACTTCAAGTCGATCGTTTTGTTTCTTCAATTTTATCAAGTGTACGTTACGAACCCTTATGATGAGTTACTTATTGTGAAATTTTACATATCTGTAGTAACAGATTTTACCTATTCCTACCTGAGGGGTTCTTAAACATTACACAAAAGTCATAGAACAACAATACGTCAAATTAAAGAGAAATTGCAGTTTACTAGGTTTTCTACTATAATAATAAAAATTTATTTCGAAATACCAAACAAATTCAATCAGAAGGATTGTCTTTTGCGATTAAGACAAAAAAGAGCAAAGTCCATGCACTTAATAGTTTCAAGGACAAAAAATCGATCTGTGAAAGCATCCCTCGCAAAAATTGGCAAAAGCCGTCAATTCTGAAGGCCTGGACTCCTCAAACAATTCTGAAACCAGAAAGTGATGGCTTAAACTCCTAAAATTTTATATGGACTGAAATGTATTTCGTTATCATAAACAAGCGTGACACACAGGTACCAAAGTCAACGAATTGACCAGGAATGACCCATTTCCGAGTGATCGGCGGCTCGCCTGACGCGTCACTAACACACATGTACGGCGTGCATAGCGCCCGTGCCGACCTAACCGCGAAGACGTTAGCCCGGCTAGCCTGTCATGGCAGCCTTCATAGCATCGCGCGGTCTCCTTGACAACGGAAGGCACGCTATACCAGAGGAACATTGGAAGGGGAAGCAGGCGCGTGAGGGGCCCCTACGCTGGAGAGCCCTGCTCTACATAAAAAATTTATTAAATAAATTTGGCAATTACCTTGTTAATTGAGACAATAATTCCGTCTCCTATTTAGTGTAAAAACTCCCGACATCTCAAATTCGGACAACTCACTTTATTTGACACTTAGCACTTGGTAGGTTATTTATCTGTCTAGCTGTCAGG
This sequence comes from Andrena flavipes, assembly GCA_963971345.1. Lineage (NCBI taxonomy): Eukaryota > Metazoa > Arthropoda > Insecta > Hymenoptera > Andrenidae > Andrena > Andrena flavipes. The sequence goes on along the minus strand of OZ020479.1, from coordinate 41,274,078 downwards.
TTACAACAACTTGTTACGCGATTGGCCGAAACCCGCATCCAATGAACGACGTGCCTGAGGGACATTTCCTCACCCTTTCATACTCCCCTCTTGCCTAGAAGTGTAGGTCGACGACGATGACGGGGACGATGCTGAATTTTAATAACATAAAATTCAGCAAATTGCAACTTCACATCGAAATATCTCAGCTCATAAGGCCCGTAGGAACAAAACGAAGACCCTTTCTTATGTAAATCAAACCCAAGCTATTCATTAAGACCATTCAAAACCTAATCGGATCAGCCGTTATTGAGATTCGGAAATCTCAGGGTTCTTGATAGCGAGTCGTGGCGTAATAGATACACTCCGTGTTCGCGCTGCGCATATATACATATATTATATACTTGGCGCGAGACACTACCGTGTCTCTTGATATTCAAAATGTGTAAAATCGAAAATATATTTTTAACATCCTCTTAATGACGAGACATATTTCTGTCAAAATCACGCTCGTTTAAGTCAGTCCAATAAAAACATGCATTTGCATATACTTCCGCAGTCTATATTATAATTGTGTTAGGTTTACATAACCTATTTCCAACCTATCTGCTCGATGTACAATGTACAGACATACATTCGGGCCGCCTCGGTTCTTTCGGCCTGCTTGAAATAATTCAATATGCTTGGTTCTGTTCGAGTCGTCCGCTTACTTCGGGCCGCTTGAAAAATTCAAGCTACTTGGTTCTATCCAAGCCGCTCGGTTCTTTCAAGCCGCTCGGTTCATTCGGGTACTCGGCTCGGCTTGGAAACCGGGTTTCAGCTTGGTTCGGATTTCAAGCTACCCGAATATTCAAGTACTTGAACAGCTCTAGTGGGGACCATTGCTGTAAAATTTCCGAAACGGTCCGGGATTATACTCCTGCAATATTGCTAAGGCGGACATAGGAGTGTGAACCTGCAACTTCCCTACACTGATACGGTGCAACATTGCAATCTCACATCGCAATATTCTCCGAAGAGTTGCAGGATCATTGCCACAATTTTTTGCCGTTTCGTTGCAGAATCATTGCCGGAACTTTGCAGGTCTACATGTTTGCAATGCTGCCGCAACATTGCAAAAATACACACCTGCAATATTGCGAAGGCGGACATAGGACTGAACTTGCAACATCGCTGCAATGTTATAGTGCAACATTGCAATCTTGCACCGCAATATTGCAGACGCGTTGCTACAATGTTATGGTGCTGTGTGGGTTATTGTATTCTAAATAATCTCTCGGTGAATGATGTGCCTGAGGTAATATCATCTCTTAACGAATTTGAGAAATTGCTTTTACAGAGAGCTAAAGCTTTTCAAACTGTTGTTAAAATGGGAACAGTTGTTAATAAAAAAACACCTGCACAACAAAGGATACAAAAAGTTAAAGGTAGAACATTTCACTTACCACTTCCCTTACAACAGACTTTCGATAAGTTATGTTCTAACACTGATCGAATAAATTTAAATCTTGAATTTATTTTAGTTCGAAATGTCCCAACTAAAAAAAAAATTATCTGGGAAGATTTAGTGGACATAAAAAATATTTAAGGCTTTAATATGGTTGAAAAACAATAAACCTTTATATTCTGAAATTGTACTGCCCGATATTCAGGACAAATTGTTTTTAGGGAATTTGAATAATGTAGAATTTGAAATGCAAAAATCAGAAAATGATTCAAGTGATGACTGTGAACCATTAAATAATTTAGAATTACATGTGAAAGAGATAAAAGATCATGTAGAACTTGCATTGGACGATCAGCGCAAGACAATGCTCACTCAAAAAGATAAAGATGATAGCTATTATGAGCAATATACTATATATCCCCTGCATGAAAAAAAAAGAAAATCAAACTGCGACTGCTTTATATCAAATGTTAAAAATTCAGGACATACCTTTAGATAATCGTGAAAAGAATTTAGATTTGATGTGTTTTCCAGATTTATTTCCATTTGGTTCTAATGGACAATGTGATGAAAGTAGACCAATCAAACTTCAAGAGCACGAATTTATTAAATGTCGCTTGACATCTAAGCGTCCACAATTTAGATTAAATCAACAATATTTGTTTTATTTATTAAATAACGCGAATATTCGTCAGTTGCGTCATGGAATTTACCATAAAATGAATATAACTGATACACGAATTCGTTACACAGTTGCGGAGTATTTAGAGGCAATGTCGAAAGAAACGTTGGAGTCCAACTTAAATTCAATGTTTTCTTCACTTCGAAATACGGAACAATATTGGCGTAGACCGAGAAGTGATTTATCTTGTATGGCACAACATTACGGATCTGCGACATGGTTTCTAACGTTAAGTCCTAGTGAATGGTTATGGGACGATTTAGGTGAATATATTCGTGACGCAAATGGGTGGCAAGACTCTTCGTTAACCACTAGTTTACTTGTTGCTAAAGATCCTGTATCAACATCGAGATTTCTTGATAATAAATTTCAAGCAATGCTTGCTTTTATTTGTTCAGAAGATTCTCCGATTGGTAAAGTAACACATTATTTCTGGCGACGAGAATATCAAGATAGAGGTATACAACATTTTCATTTATTAATCTGGATTGCAGGTGCACCAATTTTCGGCGAATTTTCTATGGATGAAGTCTCTAAATTTATTTTACAATATGTAAGCTGCAAAATGCCACATGAAAATATTTCGCCATTATTGCACAGACGTGTTAATACGCACCAACGACACAAACATAATGATTATTGTCTTCGTGCTAAAAAATTAGGATCTAAAGTTATTCGTAGGTGTCGTTTTGGGTTTCCTCGTCCTGTTACTGACACACTAAATATGAGAGACGTAGCAACTTCGATAGCAGGTAAAAAACAATTAAAACATAAGAGTAGATTATACGATCTTCCTCGAACAAAGAATGAAGTTGCTATTAATGATTATAATCCTGTTATACTTACTGCGTGGGAAGGCAATATGGATACACAGTTTATTGGTGAAAAATCGACACTGCTCACTTGGTATGTTACTAAATATTTAAATAAAGCAGGGAAAAGTGAACTGTCTGATTGTGATTTTGCAAATAGAGGAAATTAAAAAGTCGTAAAGAAATTGAAGCTCTTGATGGTGAATCTACAGATATATTTTATCCATCTTTAATAGATAATTATTATCCAAATAGATCTGGAGAATTAGAATCTGTGTCTCTTTATGAATTCGCACAATGGTATGATATCACGGCAATCAAACCAAAAAATAATAATATTGAATATTATAAATTAGATAATAGTCATTATCTTAAACGGCGACAACGTGGATGTCTTATTAATCATTATAGACATAACGTTAATAATCGATCGGGAGATTATTTCTTTTCTTTATTGCTTATGTTTAAACCGTGGCGGGAATTAAAGGATCTTAAAAATAGTTGCGATACTTATATGGAAGCATTTCATAATGTAAGACTACATCTTACGGAAGCATTACTATATTACGAAGAACTAGAAGAATTGAAAAAAGCGTTTGAAACTGTACAAGAGTTAGTTCGGCAATTAGATGAAGAATTAAAAAAAAAACGTGTCTCAGGATGACCCTAACAATCCGATAGGCGCTCAAAATGTAGAAGCTGGTGAAGCAATGCAAGATTTTAGGGATCTTGGTAATAAAATGGATGAAAAAATTGATGTGTCTGAAATGATAGCAAAATTAAAGGCCAACCAAAAAAGAGTATTCCACAGAGTCATTGATACTGTAAGGTCAGATAATTCGATATTACGATTGTTTGTTAGCGGAGAAGGTGGAACGGGAAAGAGTTTTTTAATTAAAACCATTAAGTGTTGGATAAAACAATATCTCAATAAAGATACCGCTGTAGCGGCACCTACTGGTATAGCAGCGTTTAATATAGACGGTTTGACAGTTCATAGATTGCTTCAATTACCTGTTGAACATGGTCTAACACCAAAGTATAAACAATTATCTGATCATGTATTAAAAGTTTTACGAGCAAATCTCAAAGATGTTGTTCTTTTTGTGATAGATGAAGTGTCAATGATATCAAATTTAACTTTTATGTACATATATACATTTTCGATTGTCTGAAATATTTGATACCAATGATTGTGAAGACGGTTGGTTTGGTCAAAAGACCGTTCTTTTATTTGGTGATCTACTTCAATTACCTCCTGTACACGAAGACCAAATGCGAAAATGCAAAAATTATTACAAAAAAAGTCTTGCCTTGTATTTTCCATCATCTTTTATTTTGAAAATCCACCTCGAGCTCAGTGGTTTTCTTTTTCCCATTTCTGACTTTTCTACTAACTTCCAAGTGTTATTTTTCGTCAAGGATGTCTTCTCCTCATTTATGTCTCTCTCCCAGTTTTCTCGGTCAGGTCCTGAAACGGCTTCCGAATAGGTTAAGTATACATAGTCATCAAATCTTACCGGACGTTTTCTTTCCCTGTCAGATCTTCTCAAAGGCGTTTCGTTTTGATCATCATCAGTGGTCTCAGGTTCACCAACAATGGTTTGTTCATCATCAGAGATCTCAGGTTCTTCAGTGATGGTTCCTTCATCATCAGAGATCTCAGGTTCTTCAGGGATATTTTCTTCCATGTATTGATCCACATCTTCTCTCAAAATTATTTCGTCCCTTTTTTCCTTTTGTTCATTGAAGAAATGCTTGTTTTTAAATTGAACATCTCTGGCAATTATTACCCTTTTTTCTCTTTGTCCCATAATCGGTATGCGTTTGGTGCATATCCTACGAACCAGCATTTCTTAGCCCTCGGATCTAGCTTCTTCAGTTGGCCTAGTATTTTAACAAATGCTTCACTGCCGAATGTCTGCAATCTTGACAAGTCAGGCTTTCGATTAGTCCACATTTCTATCGGTGTCTTTTTTAATCTCTCTGTCGGACTTCTATTTATCAGATATGCAGTTGTATAGACCACCTCGCCCCACATGTTTCTGTCCATCTCAGAGCCATACAATATTGCTCTTGCTCTGTCAAGAATGGTACGATTCATTCTTTCTGCTGTACCATTCAGTTGTGGTGTGTATGGTACAGTGTTATCTAGTACGATACCTTTTTTATTTAACCAATTTTTCAGAATTTCGTTTGTATATTCTCCTCCGTTGTCACATCTTATTTTACTGACTCTCTCGTTCAATTTTACTTCCACTCTCGTGAAATAGGATTTAATTGCATCTGGAACTTCAAATTTATGTTTCAATAAACATACCTCTGTATAGTGGGAGAAGTCATCTATCAATGTAAGAATGTATCTCTTTCCATCCCATGTTGGTGGTTCTATCGGTCCGCACAGATCAGTATGTAAAATTTCCAACAGTCTCGTAGCTTTAGTTCGTTCTGTTTTAAACGGGGTTCTGGTCTGTTTGACTTCTAAACACGTATCGCATGTTTCCATGGCGTTGATTTCCTTTTTTGTAAGTTCCATGCCTGTCGACATGTCTAATAATTTTGCCATATTTGACATTCCCTGATGTCCCAGTCTTTTGTGCCAGTCTTTTGCGAAGTGACCAGTTTTACTGCACACAAAGCATTTCCTTATTTTATTTGACTCAGTCTTTTTGTTATCACATTGTCTCGCTACGTGACTTGGCGAATTGCATTTATAGCATTTTTTTTCTGCGGCTTTAAATGCTACCGCACTATCCCTCTTTGTTTCAATTTCTACTCGTTGTTCCTCCGCAAGTAGTCTGGCTATTAGATTTTCAGTAGTTTTATGTACGTCAGACGTTGATTCCCACGCACTAATGAAATGTTTGTATTGTGCTGGTAGGACGGTATTTTAGATATAAGTAAGCCGTCATCTACTTTCTGGCCTAACGCTTCGAGCTTATGAGTAATGTTCTGTAATTTACTCACGTGAGATACAACATCTAGATTCTTATCATACGAAATCGAGAAGAACTCTTGCATTAAATTACATTTTTGTTGGCTGCTGTCTCTTTCATAGATTGATGTTAGCTTCCTCCACATTTCATATGCATTTAAACAGCCCAAAATATGCATCAATGGTTTCTTATCTATGGTTGTGACGATGTACTTCTGTGCTTTGGCATCTTTTCTTATCCAGTCCGCATTCGTGTTAGTTTCTTCAGTGGGCGCATCCGACACCAGAGTGTACAAATCTTGCGCTTTCAATACAATTGTTAATTGGAATTTCCACACTTGAAAACTTTCCAAGTCCTTTAACTTTTCGATTTGATTCAATTCCTCATATGTTGTTTCTCTCGACATTTTTATTAATTTTTTTGTTTAAGGCTGCCGTCTCACCGGGCGTTGAATGTGTGCGTACGCTCACACAAGCTAAGTTGAGCGTGTACATATACGCGTATAGTAAGCAAACTGTAAATTACAACTTTCGCCCTGAAATCGGCATGAAAGACGTTTTTGCGGGTATAGTTGCCTTCAGCAGACATCCGTGCAGGATGGTCTCGTGCGTATGAGTGCTAATAACCACCGTATGTCGAAATAATAATGAATTTATGAATCGAAAACTGACAGAATGAAACTTCAAGGCTTGTCCGTTGGTGGCGCTAATGGCGTAGTCTAGCCACGTAGCACCAGCGTGACGTGTACGCAGGGCCGACGCGAGGTTAGTTGGCGCCCTTATGCAACAAAATTTTTGGTGCCCCAAATTTTTGCACCTGTTTTCTATTTAATATGTTTTATTTTTACGAGATGAACATTTCGTTTATGTGGGGGTTGTATTCCTATATTATTAAGCGTGCGAGACAGTTTTTTAGCGTCCCATTCGGCTGGCGCCCTTATGCGGCGCCTAACTTGCATAATGGTTCCACCACCCCTGCGCATTCGAGATGTAGTAAACACACCGTAAATTACAACTTTCGCCCTGGAATCGGCATGAAAGAAGTTTTTGCGGGTATAGTTGCCTTCAGCAGACATCTGTGCAGGGTGGTCTAGTGCGTATGAGCGCTAATAACCACCGCACGTTGAGATAATAATGAATTTCTGATTCGTGTACTGAGACAGACTCGAGGAATGACAGAATGAAGCTTCAAGGATTCTCCGCCACCGGCGTTGATGGTATATTCGTGCATTGTACCATCAAACCCGGTGGAAGTCTAATCTAGCCGATAAATGTAGGAAAGACATAGTTGCCGAGACGTATCGAGAGTCGAATCGCGCTGTTGCCGCATTTCCCCTATCACTATTTTGCCATCAAGGAGGCTTGAATGAATCACGGCGAAGCGGTCAGAGAACAGAGATGGGCAATGATAATAGGTATCTGGATAAACTCAAATAAGATTTGAGTTCTTCGACGGCGCACAGTGGGGCATTTCGGGTCGAAACACGGCACTAAGTCCTTTTACAAAAATATCGCTAGACTGCAAATTTTCTTTTACAGGTAGTTGATTGCAGGTAGTATGATTGTTTTTCACATTCATTAATTTTTAACGCGACTACACGGTTTTGAACAAGAGAACCACGAAACTCTTCAGAACTTGTATTGTTGTTTATAGTATTGTTGTTTACTTAATTCAACTAATTTTTGATGGAATTAAGTGTTGAGGTATGTATTTGAAGTGTACCAAATTTAATTTTGATATCCCTGATATTTTTGGAATTATATCGTACTGAATGTCCCAATTTTGATTGTTTATATTTAACGGGAGTTTAACTGAGGTAGTTAGAGGGACGAGAAGGGGTCTCTGACGCTTTTTTTTTACAAAAATGCCTTTTCTGCCATTGAAATTCAAAGTAAGTGAAGTATTTTTACATGTGAAAGATGCGGAACTTTTTCCTATGTACAATGTGGTCGATATTGTCGACAATTTGTAAAAAAGTACTATGCCCTATTAAATAAACAAATTTCGTTAATTCTACTGGCCCAATAGGATCACAAATATACATAATAACTGAATGAAATGCAAAATTAACGATAAATATATGATTTGGGTGAGAAAATGTTTTGTGCCGTGTTTCGACCTGAAATGCCCCACTGTGCGGTGACTTGTAATCTCGGTTGGAGAGGCATACAATGTTGATAAAATGTAAAATGTCACGTTTTCAATATTCAGTAACATACTGCTGAGATTTTCCACATTAAAATGAATTCGAATATGGTATAAATCGGATTATTTCTAGAACTGCACTAGATACTTAAATATAAATACGTAACATTTCTAATCTAATAATGCTATAAATAATCCGATTTATACCGTGTTTAAATTCATTTTCATCTGGAAAATCTCAGCAGTATATTACTGAAACGTTCATGCCGATACGATAGAAAATGTGAGCCATTCGGAAGAATATCCTTTATTCGTTGTATTTATTCGAATTAAATCTTCGAATAAAAAAAGGTAATTATGCAGAATAGGTGTTTCCTCACCGATTTCAATTATTTTTGGATCAGTTGAATGTCCCAATTTCTGCTCATTTAAGAGGTTACTTGTCATAAAGAGGGTGTAAAAAATTTGTTTGTGATCAAAATTTGCAGAGTAATTGATTAATTCTTTAATAATAAATCAACCAATTCAAAAACTATTTAAGAAAGATATTTCATGATGTTTAACTATTAATAATTTGTAATTAAATATATGATGCTCTAAGTGTCCGTATTTCTGCTCATGAAAAATATCGATGTATGTATTGCCCCAAGCTCTTGCTCGTTTTCGGATTCTCTCACTCTCAAACAAAGAATTCTAAGAAATTGTGGGGATAGTCGCCGGGCTCCTAAATAACCAGAGATCGGCGGGGCTCGAGGTACCACTGCTGGAGGGAGAAACACCTACAGGAGCGGTGGTTATGTGTGCGGAACAGCGCGCCAGTCACGCATACATAACCACCGCTCCTGTAGGTGTTACCCCCTCCATCAGCTGTAGTTGAAGGCCGCTGATCCCTGCCTAGACGCAGCTCTCGTGCCGTATTCCTCCAAGACTTCTCATCAGTAGAAGGAGCTGTGGCAACAGCGCGGCGGAGACAGGGAGAACAGAAAATGTGGCAACTATGCGTCAAAAAATTCGTCTACATAGAGTACCTGGAGATGTCACCTCTGTACAACTTCTTTTTACCGACCGCATTAGTTTCATTAGGGTCCGTCTCTTTACTGGGGACGCTTCGGACGCTTTGTTTACTATTCGGACCATAACAAACTTGAGACGGCACCCTTAATTCTAATCAAGACTTAGAATCTTCTTTTTTAGTTTTACTTTCTTCGGTCTCTATTTCTTTTATTTTACATTTACAACTCACCACGTGCTATACTGGGCCCATAACTTGTTGGGTTTTGGATTTTAACGTTGACGTGGTTTGAGTTTTTGGAGCGTTCACACTGAACTGTATTTTATTTTAACAAAGAAATATACACCAGAATACAGTTTAAGGCACACCTAATGTGTTTAACCGTCTGATTAACAACTTTATAACAAAAATCTTTTCACGAAAAACGTGACAACTTTTTTGCACCTGGCAAGACAAGAGAATGGGGCCGCTTGCCTCAGAACAAGGAATTTCCGGATTCCCTAGTCTCGCACCAGACTCCTTCCGCTACAAGTCCTTTTATTTAGGCGCCCTTTTCAAACAACTTAAAATTATTTCTTGACACAGTAAACACTACAAAATGTGTGAAATCCCAACAAAATTACCTTTTCACAAAAAGGTACAAAAAAGAGCGCCAAGTATACATATAATTCCAATAAAAAGAATCCCATTTAAAAACATTGTCATAAATTAATATCCCATCAAAAAGAATCCCATTTAAAAACATTGTCATAAATTAATATCCCATCAAAAAGAATCCCATTTAAAAACATTAATTAAATACATAAATTAATATAAATTTATTAATGTTCTATATTTAACTTTACAAAAATAATGATATACAACAATTGCGCCAATTATCACAATGGCTATTTATACAAAGAAAAAATCACAATGGTACAATGAAAAAATGTATTAAATAATATTAAGCAGATATATTTTTATACAAATAAATATTTTAATACGAATAAATCACAAAAAAGAATAGAAGAAAATATACAATATAAAAAACTATATGAAATCAAAATAACCTGCAAGTACATAAAGGTGCTTTCCAACTGCGCTCAAGATGACACAACTACATATACACAGCTAAAATTAATTTACGACAATGTTTTTAAATGGGATTCTTTTGATGGGATAAAAAAATTACGCCAAGTACACGAAATCAAATAAATCACAATAAATTGAAGATAATAATAATTACGAAATAAACAAAAATGTGAAATCAATATGAGCTGCAAGTACATAAAGGTTCTTTCAACTGCACGTAAGATGACACAACTACACAGCTAGAATGTGTTCATACATCTCAATACTCATATCGCGGACATTTTAATTAACCCATCAAAAAGAATCCCATTTAAAAACATTGTCGTACATTAATATCTTTACAAAGTTAATGATATACCTACAGCTATTTGAAAATTATTAAAATTTTCGGGAAATTATAACGTTCCTTTAATTTTTTCCAGGAGTGTTCATAGATACCCCCTTTTACATAGTGAAAAAAATGTTTGAGAAGGTTAAGATCACCGCGTCTTAAAAGAGATGGGCAATATTCTAAATCAGGCATGGGAATTAAGTGAATGCAGCGGCCGAATTTCGAAGGCAACGTCTCACGGTGGTCCGGATGGCCGAAAACGTGAAAAAAAATCCTCACGCTCACATTTCACCCTTTATCATTATCAAAATGGTCCTCCCAGAGGTTTGTGGGGTCGCAGAATCTGATTCCGAGGTCAAAATTGTTATTAAATTAAAACTAAGCCCTGTAGGGGGAGGAAATATCGAAAAATAATGTTGGTTTTTTTTTAACAGTACTGTCTGATTTGATTACGTTATTTGAGGTTTATCACGGCATCAAATTTTGAAAACTAAACGGGGATCTAGAGATCTAGAGACGCGGTAGCGTCTCGACGCCAAGTACATGAAAAAGACACCCTGTATATGTCGACTGTCGCTACCGCTATCATTTACTCGTCCCCGAGCTACTCCAACCTAACTTTTAAACTTATGTCATTAATTATGTCATGACGCCTGCAATATTTTCTAAATTTAAAGGCATTTTTCTTATGTAAACCGCATATCAGCTTTCGAATAAGACCAATTTCAATCAAATCGGTCCACACATGACCGAGATATCGTAATATCGTCTCGATGGAACTGTCAGAAACGGTCAATTTTAAGATTTTTCTTCTTCTCCTGATTCTCCAAGAAATTTTTCGTCAACCATAATACGTATATACGCGATACACGCACACCTTCAACCAAAACGAAACTATACATGTTCCGTTCTTCTACGTATATACGCGTTACACGCACACCTTCAGCCAAAACGAAACTAACACATGTTTCGTTCGTCGACTCCTGGTACGTGTTACACGCACACCTTCAGCCAACAGAAACTAACTCATATTTCGTTCGTCAATCGCTATCTTCACTATGCAATCTCCTCCAAATTTTGACAGTTTACAGTCAAGTTATAACCAAGTTATAAACGTGTTTTTACAAGTATGTATCGTTGTGCCATTGAATTGCAATCAAAATGCAGTCTCAAACACAAGGTAAGTTGTCGAAATTTGAATTGCGCCATGTGTAAATATCATCAAACTGTTTTTTATTTGTAAATAAACTGAGGATTTTATGTATATATAGATAACACTATATAGTTTACAGTCATTTCTGTAGACTCCGCTATGAAATTCTTATGTAAGGTGGTCCCCTAAACGCAAAAATCGACACGAGATAAAATCCTATGGATACGTTTTTGAGATATTATTAGAAATTTTTAGAAAAATAGCCGTATTTTTAACCTTAAAATTATTATTATTATATTAATTAATAAATGAGTTTCTTCAGCTTCGATCCTCTGTTTCCTTCTTGTATGTGCTTGCTTTATATCTGAAAATTCAAATTTAAATAAACCAATTCCATCAATCCCAATTATCCGAAGTTTATTTGTAGTTTACACATATATAGGTAGTAATATAATCAGTGAAAATAAATTTAAATGTATTTTATTTCATTTTTGAAAATAAATTCTATCTCTTTCTGTTTCTTTTGCCCGCATTAAGATCAGTTTGTTTTACAAAGAACCAGTCGTAGTCACCCATCACTGATTCATCCCAGAATCCTTGGTAGGGTCTCTCAATATTTTTCATCTGCGGATGAAGTCGCTCGCTATGTTCATCGATTATTACACCAAGATTTATTGGGAAGAAATCCAAAGGCGAGTGGAGGTAATGGATCTTCAAGGACTTGTTAACACCTATATTGAGAGAATAAATAAGTAAAAAGCATATTACAGCAGAAGATCGATACAAATGAAATTACTACAAACAGATGATGCATTCATATATTTGAAGACCATTTTCCCGACACATTCCGACGCCAAGATCAAGGAAGGCGTTTTCGATGAACCGCAGATCAAAAAGTTGCTGGAAAGTGAGCAATTTGAATTACATTCATCGCGAAATGAAGATGCCGCATTCAATTTGTTACAATTGGTCGGCGCTGGCTTTCTTGGCAACAATAAAAGTCCAAAATCATCAATGATTTGCTCGAGAACTATGTATAAGAAAATCGGTATGTAGTGCTGTTCGTAATAATTTCATTCGTATCGATCTCTTCCTGTAACATGCTTTTTACGTCTTTATTCTCTGAATATAGGTCTCTTGACATGTCCTTGAAAAGAAACTGATCCTTGTAAAAGGAACTGATGTCAATGCGGGCAAAAGAAGCAAAAAGAGATAGAATTTATTTTAAAAAATAAAATAAAATACATTTAAATTTGGTTTCGCCAAGAAACAGGAGGAAATGAGAAAATAGGGAAAAAGTTGAAAATAGGCACTCCGACTCTATCGCCCATAACTTTATTGTTTGTGCATGGATTTTGATCAAGTTGGACTTGTTTTATTCGTAAAAGTGCGCGCTCTACGTAAAAAATAAGAAACTGGACGCCACATGATAATTTCTGTCTTTCAGGCCATGTAGTGAATTTTCGATTTCAATTTCGCCCCCAAAACATTACATTTTTCTTAAGTTTCGTTCGATTCCGTCTAAACTATTGATCCGATTGCAAAACACTGTATGCAATTTAATTACCTTTAATTTAAGATTCATCGCGATCAAATTTTTCAACTCTAACGCGAGATATGGCCTAGAACGTCGGGTCGTCTTTTTAAAAAATTACCAAAATATTCATCCGACGATATCTCAAAAACGTATCCATAGGATTTTGTCTCGTGTCGATTTTTGAGTTTAGGGAATCACCTTACATAAGAATTTCATAGTGGAGCCTGGATCAAAAATAATTTTTTGAATTTTGTAAACTAGTGCAATCGAAGCGTAAAATGATGCTGTGACTGAATTTACCCTTAATTCTGTCCCGTGATAATTTGTAAGTTATAATATTAAAAATTATCTCAAGTCATTCCCTATGCAAATAATCTTTGTAAAAAGAAGTGAGATCCTTATAAAAAACTTCAAAAAAGTAAAAAAATTACGCCAAGTACATGAAATCAATTAAATATAAAAAAAATATGTGAAATCAAAATGAGCTGCAAGTACATAACGGAGCTTTCCAACTGCGCTCAAGATGACACAACTTCATATACACAACTGAAATGCTGTGTTCATACATTCCATTACTCATATCGCGGACATTTTAATTAATGCATCAAAAAGAATCCCATTTAAAAACATTGTCGTAAATTAATTAATAGCTTTACAAAATTAACGATATAAAAAAATTGCGCCACTTATAACAATGGCTATTTATATAAAGAAAAAATGTATTAAATAATATTAAGCAGATTTATTTTTATACAAATAAATATTTCAATACGAATAAATATTTTATTCAAAATACTTGGCGCTGCGAAACCGAAAGAAATGTTAATTGTCTTAGTATTAGTATTTTACAATAACTCCCTTACAATCTAAAATACGTAAACATATACATACACATATTAGAAACGCAGTCAAATTTATTCTACATATATTTAATTCTAATATCATACGTAGCATATGCACACGCACACATACACACATGCACGAACGTACGCCCAAGAAAGAAAGAAAAAGATTTAATGCAATTTATACATTTTTATTCAGTTTAGCAACACCAGTTCGGAGCGCAGCGCTAAGTATTTTGAATAAAATATTTATTCGTATTGAAATATTTATTTGTATAAAAATAAATCTGCTTAATATTATTTAATACATTTTTTCTTTATATAAATAGCCATTGTTATAAGTGGCGCAATTTTTTTATATCGTTAATTTTGTAAAGCTATTAATTAATTTACGACAATGTTTTTAAATGGGATTCTTTTTGATGCATTAATTAAAATGTCCGCGATATGAGTAATGGAATGTATGAACACAGCATTTCAGTTGTGTATATCAGGCATGGAACTAAAGTGAACGCAGCGGCCGTTTTTCGGAGGCAACGCCTCCTTTCTCCCGCCGCGCGTCTTGGCCCCCGCGGCGGGCCTAGGAGCTTCGAGCGCCTCAGACCCGACCACATGAACCACGCGTGGCGCATTGGGGCGACACACATATCAATAGATTTCCGCATCACCCATGGGGTACTATTATCGATGCGTTTTTTTTTGTCAGTGGTATCCCCTGTGGGCCTATTCCCCTGTGTCACGCAATAAAAATGAATAGGAAAAACGCGTTTTACTATCAAAATTTTAAATACGTTTGGGAAAACTTAATTTTCGCGCATGTTTAGACGTGCTGGGCATATCTAAAATATCAACTTTAATACGTACAACGTTGATCAGCCTCCCCGTTGATATTTTAAATATGCCCAGCACGTCTAAACGTGCGCGAAAATTAAGTTTTCCCAAACGTATTTAAAATTTTGATAGTAAAACGCGTTTTTCCTATCCATTTTTATCGCATGACACAGTGGAATAGGCCCACAGAGGATACCACTGACAAAAAAAGAACGCATCGATAATAGTACCCCATGGGTGATGCGGAAATCTATTGATACGGGTGTCGCCCCAATGCGCCACGCGCGGTTCATATGGTACGGGTCTGAGGCGCTGGAAGCTCCTAGGCCCGCCGCGGGGGCCAAGACGCGCGGCGGGAGAAAGGAGGCGTTGCCTCCGAAAAACGGCCGCTGCGTTCACTTTAGTTCCATGCCTGGTGTATATGAAGTTGTGTCATCTTGAGCGCAGTTGGAAAGCTCCGTTATGTACTTGCAGCTCATTTTGATTTCACATATTTTTTTATATTTAATTGATTTCATGTACTTGGCGTAATTTTTTTACTTTTTTGAAGTTTTTTATGAGGATAACGTTTTCAAGATAGTAAAAGCTATTGAGCGCGCGGAAACTAGAAGGTCAATAAGTCGTATAAATTCACACGTCAGATATTGAAAATCCTTTCATTTATCCATAAGATGAAATTGTGCATACATTCGATGTTATTGAAATATATAAAAAGTTATGAATAACAGAAATACGAGATGATCGTTTTTAATCGCATGTTACAGTTTTCGGAATCGAGAGGCATCTTTGAAACTTAGATTATTTAATAGTACATAGTTTAAGGAATGTATGTGCAAAAGGAGAAGTTGCACTTTTTTGCGACTTCCGAGTAATAACCAATTATGTTCAGAAATATATGTAGAAGCATGTTGGCGGGACGCGGCCCAATTGCTGCCAACATAATCACGGATACAGCATCATGATACATGTTGCTACGTCTGTAGATCGGTTTCTGTGTTTCAGCATCATATGCAAAGGCTCCTACACACGCTGATGCAAGAGTCCGTGAAACACTGATGCCTGCATCACGGATGCCAGGCATCACGACTCTTGCATCAGTCTCAAGTCGCCTCCACATTACTGCTTCCTGACAGTTTGTGACTTGATGCGGACGCTGAAACACCTTTTTAAAAATGAGTGATTCTATTCCAACATCAGTGTTATTAGCAATAATAGGGGGTGTATTAGTTATAAAAAATAAAAAATTGAAAACCAAAAGAAAATGAGCAAAGAAATGGTACATTGAGAGAGTACATTGAGAGAAATAAATTTTCTACTTGTGCGTTACTAAAAGAATTGAAAGCAAACGAACCGTAATTTGTATTATTTACGTATAATACCACATCGCCAGCGCGCACCGTTTCCGCAAAAGAGACGAATTCCTTTCGGGCGCTTCCAAGAAGAGTACATTGCGTTGGGACGCAACAACGGCGACGCACAAGATTCGATGTGGTATTATACGTAAATAATACAAATTACGGTTCGTTTGCTTTCAATTCTTTTAGTAACGCAAAAGTAGAAAATTTATTTCTCTCAATGAACCATCTCTTTGCCCATTTTCTTTTGGTTTTCAATTTTTTATTTTTTATAATGAATACACCCCCTATTATTGCTAATAACACTGGTGTTGGAATAGAATCACTCATTTTTAAAAAGGTGTTTCAGCGTCCGCATCAAGTCACAAACTGTCAGGAAGCAGTAATGTGGAGGCGACTTGAGACTGATGCAAGAGTCGTGATACCTGGCATCCGTGATGCAGGCATCAGTGTTTCACTGCAACATGCATCAGCGTCTGAATGTCCCTTTAGGTTTTCTCACTCGCGGCATCGGCCGCACGAAATAGTTGCAAACGATCCACACTATCGGTCCGGTCACGGTCCGTTCTCGATTCGATCAAATATCATTCCACTGTTTACATTATATGTATTCATATCATGGGTAACGCACCGATCTCGGTTCGATCTCGCTCTGGCAACAATCCTTGGACAGAATATTTTGCTGGAACGCGCTCGAACCTCTCCGTGTTAAAAACATAAACTCTGGACATAATTCAGGTCAGTCCTACACCTGAAATATTATATATATATAGGTTAAACTGCGCGCCACAATATAGTTCAACGGAACGAATATAGAGTGTAGGGTAGGAGACACGAACGAGTGTCTCAGCAGCCTCGTTCTTTCCGGCTGGGACATTCCACACCAAATCGGAAACTTTTTGGAGTAACATTTCGGATGTGGCTCAAAATTGAATATGTTGTAGTCTTTAGGGATGTCTAAACATATGTCGAAGGATTTTTGAAAATTTTGAAAAATGTAGATTTTACAGCTGTTTGAAGGTAAGTGCTAACTTTTTTTCAATAAATTATAGCTATGGAAGTAGTAAAAGGATGGAGTTGAAATTTATGGTGTTTATAGAGAAGACATTGAAGTTTTAAGAAAAAATTATCCTTATGGGATATCATGCGAAATTGGATTAAAGATTCTACCATATCAATGAGTGTATATCGGAATGAATAACCAGATCTATAATTAATTAATTCATAACTTTTACAATTTTTGTGTTTGTACTATAGTACAATCTCATTGATATGGTAGAATCTTTAATCCAATTTCGCATGATATCCCATCCTATCCCGATGGAAGAAAACTCACCACCTTCTCGTGGTTTCCATTGGACAATGGCAACTGAAATGTTTTCATCAATAAGTACCATTGACAAAGAGTGAGTTACTAATATTTATTAATCGCTTTAAATCTTGCAAATATTCAGAGATCATTTAGAATAATGTCGGTTGATAGTCACCTTAGTTGCAGGTAGCAACGCACGTTCGCCCGCTGGAGTCGTCGAGGCTACCGGCGACGACGCGCCTGCCGCGGCAGTCCGCCCGCACGCGGCGTCGACTTTCGGCAATTTTTACAGGGCTAATATTAAAATGTCCATATTTTTGACAATTGGACCATGAAGGGGAAGGATAGAACTATATTCTAATTTTTTTCCAAATTTTTAAAATCGCGCCCGATGTTAAAAAACTGCATTTGTTTATAATAATTGCACAGAAATGGTTCAAATTATTTTTTTTTTAAATTGAAATAATTTTTTCTTAAAACTTCAATGTCTTCTCTATAAGCACCATAAATTTCAACTCCATCCTTTTACTACTTCCATAGCTATAATTTATTGAAAAAAGTTAGCACTTACCTTCAAACAGCTGTAAAATCTACATTTTTCAAAACCCTAAAGACTACAACATATTCAATTTTGAGCCACATCCGAAATGTTACTCCAAAAAGTGTCCGATTTGGCGTGGAATGTCCCGGCTGCAACCGTCGTAGAGAGGTGAGCTCACCGTTAGGTAGAAATAAGATTAAGGGGGTAGACACGGGTAATGCAGCGCGCTGTATACCGACACAATCTGGCCCGAAACATGGGTCTGGGATATTACATTGTTTGTCCTTATATGAGCAGATTTTGGGCTGGGCGAGGTCTCATTCGAAAGAGGAAGGTTCAATGCACCCCGCTCTGGTCATGGCTCAACGACATTGTGTTGATATCTGATAATACGAGTGTTCAAAGTAGAGAAAAAATCGACAAAATACACTCCCAGATTCCAAGTATTTGTAAGTCGCTAAAAGAGTTTTATGACTCAAACGATGACCAGAGCGGGCTGCATTGAACCTTCCTCTTTCGAATGAGACCTCGCCCAGCCCAAAATCTCCTCATATAAGAACAAACAACGTAATATCCCAGACCCATATTTCGGGTTAGATTGTCGGTATTGCAGCACGGTGAATCGCCCGTGTCACGTGGCGTGTTTACCTAATTAAGTATTTTTAGGTCACTAAAAGAGTTTTGTGACTGAAACGGTGAGCAGAGCGCTCCGCATTGAATCTTCCTCTTTCGAATGAGACCTCGCCCAGCTCAAAATCTGCTCATATAAGGACGAAAAACGAAAAATCCCAAACCCATGTTTCAGGTTAGATTGTCGGTATTGCAGCACGTATATCTACCCCCTTAAGGAGAACAGATTAAAGACTCGATAAGATTATAAGCCGTATAATAGAAACTGTTGTGATACTTGAAATATCAATATTGTAGGAGCCGGAAAAAGGGAAAAGGGAAGTCGCCTCAACGGGACTCGAACCCGCGATCTCTCGAACCGTAGCGCGCTGGCCAGCCACCTTAGCTACCTTTTTTTTTTTTTTTTTTAAACAGACGTTTATTGTGCCAGAACAAATAGTAGTAATAAATAATAACAGGGGTACAATAAACATAACGAATAAAAGCTTTTGAGGGCGCAGTCTTCGGAAGTTAGACTAAAGGCTCCAACACTGGAGCACGCACAGTCTTGTCGTTGTCTATTATTTAGATAGCACTTAATGCTATATTGTTATACTTAAACTAGGCTTATGTTGCTAAATTCGTTCGTTGGGAATGATGCACAGTGAGGCACGGGACTGATACATCAATCGATAGCGTTTGTATCATTACAGGGTAAGGGTGTGGGTGAGGGTGATAGAAAGAGGAGGGGAAAAGTTATATCTAGTACTTAGTTAATGCTATAATATGATCTTATATACATATGTTTATCTTACGTTTAACTAGTCAGAGTAAAATTATAGTGTGGTGAAATAATATAGAACATTGGGCGCTACTTAGGATTTATTATTTTATAGAATGGGTACTAGGTTATTTACAAGGGGGCTCGTTAATTTCGAATAGCTTTGTCTTATATTAAATTTTGTTAGAGCCACCAGTATTTCTTGGTGTTATTCCGGTGTTTGTCTTTATGGTCGTAAGTGGTTAGATTGTGTTTGAATCGCATCGAGGGACCGTTTGTGTCAATATCAGCTTCATATGGTATACGTTTATCGTATTTTTTCCTGTTAAAATGGTATATCGTTGGCAGGTTATTATTATTTTGAATAACGCCTATGCTGTCTAGGTATATGAAGGATTCTGGTGGTGTGTAACCGGTTTGTCTGGATTTATCGTAATATTGAGGATTCGGGTAGATGGAACTGTAGATTAGACTGTTTGTTCCAATGTTATGAATGTGTGCCCAATGGTTCCTGATTAGTTTTAATATGAATATATCTATTCGAGTGAATTTTGCTTCGTTATATAGCTGATGATTGCTTACATTTTTGGCGTAGTTTGACTCTGGTGTACGGTATCTACTTAGGCAAGCCCTGATGCATTTTCTTTCAAACATTCTTATTTTTTCCATTGTGCTGGCACTGATGTTGAACCAGATTGCGCAGCCATATGTTAATATCGGTCGAATTAGTAGCTTATAAAGCAACAATTTTACATTCTTATTTAGATCTTTAGAGTAAAACATTCTCCTGTTCGCCATAAATGTTTTTTGTGCTTTACTTATTTGTATATCTATGTGTTTGTTAAAGTTTAGCTTGAAATCAAGATGTACACCTAGGTAGCGAACTATTTTTTTTGTGCGGAATAATGGCGTTTGTGTTGTAGGAGTCGTGAATGCAGAATTTTTTGGAGTGGATTCTGACATTTTTGTTTGCGTCTGATATTTTCGAGATGTAAGGTCTGAATAGGATGGATTCGCATTTATTTAAGTTTATTTTTAGTTTCCAAGTATGGAGGTAGTTTTGAATTTTGCCGAAGAGTTCTTGAAGTTCTATTTTGATATTCGATGGTTTATTGTCTTTTACGTAGATAAGCAGGTCGTCTGCAAACGCTAATGCGGATTTTTTGTTGTCGCTATTTAGGTTGAACATCTGTAGTAAGTCGCTTGTGTAAATATTAAATAAAATGGGGGAATTTACGGTGTCTTGTTGCAGTCCGTTTCTTATTTTGAAGGTTTTCAGTGATGTGTCTTGTCCTTCGGTTACGATGAATTCTTTATCATGGAGCATGTTCCAGAGCATCTTTATTAAGTGCGGTGGGAAGTTCTTTTTGCTAAGCTTGTAAAAGAGTCCGTCTAGCCAAACTGTATCAAAAGCCTTTTCTAGATCGATGAATACGGCCCCGACGCAGTCTCCCGCGTTTCTGGCCCAACAAATATCTGATGTAAATTTGGTGATGGCATGAGTGGTTGATTGTTTGTGTCTAAATCCAAATTGTGTTTCTGGGATTATGTTGTTGAGTGTACAGAATGTATTTATTGAGTTGTTAATTACAATTTCGAACACTTTACTGATGTTAGGTAGGAGACTGATCGGACGGTAGCTTGCCGGATCGTTGCTGTTTTTGTCCTTCTTTTTTATGGCAATAAGCTTGGCTGTTTTCCAGACTTTTGGGAAGTATGACATGTTTAGACAATTGTTGAATACTATTGTGTAATAGAAGATGTATAGTGGAGGTAAGTTCTTTAGCACTATATTGGGGATATTGTCGAAGCTCGAGGATTTTTTATTGTTTAGTTTTTTGAAAACTAATTTTAGATTTTCTGTGGACGTGAAGAAGTCAGGTGGGATGAGGTTGGCGTTTGGGCTGTTAGCCTCATTTGTATTATTAAATATGCAAACTGTTGTGTTATCTTGTATGTCTTTGTGTAGTTCATTTTTTAAATTTTCAATTTTCTGTGTGATTATGTTTGTTAGTTGTTGTTTTCCCAAGTGGATATTTTGCGTGTGGACTCTTTCGAAGTGTGCTCCTAGGGTTTTGAGCTTGTCCTGTACGTCAGTGATGAGCAAGTTGTTGTCATTGTCAGTTTGTAGGTTGTTGCGGTCTAAATTAGCGTTTGTGATTAGGTCTACGTTAGTGGAGGGAATTTTAAGAGTATCTATGTTACCGCGGTCTCTTGGGTGGAAGATGCTGTTGATAGCTGGGAAAAGTTCTCTAGGTTTATGAGTTGATAAGCTATTGATTTTATTTTTCCAGTAGTTGCTTACGGAGTTATGGAAGGTCTTTTTTATATCGTATCTGACTAATTTTAAGATCTGTTTAAGTGCTGCTATGAGGTTGTCATTTGCGGACGTATAATTATCTGGTCTAGTTAGTCTATTTAAACGAGTTATTAAATGGCTCTTTTGTTTCCTTAGTCGTTTTATGAGAGGGGTAATATATTTGTCTGTAGAATTAGCGTTGTTTGATGCTCGTGGTATTGATTGATCCATTGCGCTTAAAATGTTGATGTTCAGTTGATTAATGAAGCTATCGATCTCCTTTGATGTAAGGTTTCTAGTGTTTGGTATGTCTGTATTGTCATTTTCGATTAAGTACAGTTTAAATTTGCTCCAGTTTGCTTTGTTAAAATTGTAGGTGGTGGTGGGGTTTATTTCATCTATTTCAATATGTTCATGAGCTTGCAGGGATACCATCATTAAAACGGCCCTATGGTCGCTATCATAATCGAAAGATGCTAGTCTGTCTGAAATGGGCAAATCGTAGAACTTAAGTCTATTGTCTGCTAAGCAGATATCGATGAAAGCTCCACTTCTAGGGAAGGACGGTACTGCGCTGTGAAGGAATGAAAGGCGGTATTTAATTTGATTTTGGTCAATCCATTTGTGAAGTGCGTTCCCTCTACTGTTATCTGTTGGGTTATCCCAGGCCATGTGTTTAGCGTTGAGATCGCCCGCAAGGAGGTAGAAGTTTTCATTTTTGTGTAGTTCAAGCTTGTCAAAAATCAAACTTAACTCTGGCAAGAATTCCTTGCTGTTATTGCCGGCGGCATATGCGGCTATTAGGAAAAGATTTACATCTTTTTGGATTTTTAGCTGGATTATGCTAGTTTCAAGTGTTGTTGATTTGATACCGTTTGGCTGGACGGACTTGAATTTAATATTTTTCTTTATTAGAATACCTGTGCCCCCACCTTGTTTAGCATTTAGTCTGTCATTTCTTATAAATATATAGTTCTTAAAAATAACGTGGTGATTAATATTAAGTTTTGTTTCGCAGAGAAGGACCACATCCAGGTCATTTATTTGCAAACATTCTGCGAGGTTTGCCCTTCTTTCGTTCGTGATTAAGGAATTTACGTTTATTTCAAGAATTTTTATCTTCTCAAAGGTTATTTTCCCTCTGATAGTATTGACATGGTTCATGTTGATGTTGTTATGAGTCATTGAATACAAAATCCATAGATTCATCTAATATGTCTATTTTATTTGAGTTTGCCTTGATGTGTTCTAGTAGTCGCGATGTTTGTGCGTTTACTGAGGAATCAATTATTTTCTTTATTTGATCCAGAAGTGAGATCTGAGGGAGGTGAACTACGGGGGTTTCAGGGAGGGGTTCTGGTATTTTGTACGTATGTGGGGGTGGAGGTTTAGTAGATTTGTTGCCAGTTACAATGGAACTAAAGGAGATGCCTTTTTTGATGATGTTGTTGACTGATTTCAATTTTTTCTCTTTTTCTAGCTTAGTAGTTAGTCTCTTTTCCTCTATTTTTTGTCTGAATTCCTTTAGTTTTGGGCATCCTCGATAGGAAGCGGGGTGGCCGAAATTTTTACAATTAATACAATAGGGTTTAGAATCTTTTTGAGATTCATCGTCGGTTTGCTGTGAGTTGCTACGTGGGCATTCTCCTGGGTTATGAGGAGAGTTGCATTTAACGCAGCGGTAGTTAAGATTGCAGTTAAATGCTACGTGCCCAATTCTTTGGCACCTCTTGCATTGGATGCGGTCCTTCTTAATGATTTTTTCCCAACGAACGAATGTGTGAAGTAGGACTTTTATTTCTTTTAAATTGTTAATGTTGCTAATAGGAGACAGTTGAACTAGGAATATCGGACTTCTACCTTCCTCTAATGAACGCCTAGTTGCAAATTTTTTAACCGATAAAAATTGAAGATTTTCTATTTTTTGGTTGTTCAGGGCATCTAAGATTTATTGTGTATTGAAATCGCTCTCTAAATCTTTGAGTAGAACTGTTAGATTTTTATCTGTTTTTGGTGTATACGTAAAGAATTGAATTTCGTTTTGTTTTAGGATTTGAATTGCGTGCTTGAAGTTATCATGGGTGATGGTATGTAGCAAGTGCTTATTGTCGTTTACTCGTCGGATGTAAAAATCTTTGAGATGCCCTGATAGTAGGTCTACAATTTGTTTTGTTGAGTTAACATGTAGGGTAATCGGGGGCGGTTTGGAATTGTTGTGCGACGTTGCGCTGTTTAAGGAGTTTGTGGGTTTTTGGGGTTTGTTACCATTTTGGATGTTGTCTACGTTGGTTCTTTGGGCTTGCGATGCGTTGTTCGGTTGTAGAGCGTGTCGATGGGTGTTGTTGGGTCCGTGCGGCGTGATGCGATCCTTGGAGGTTGTTGTAAGGGAAGGTGTCGACAAGTTTGGCCGGGCTTTGGGTGAGTCATTGGTACCTGGTGCTGTTGTCTTCCTCTTGAGGTCACTTTTATGATCCTGGGGGGACGGTGCGCGCGGCTTTTTCGAGCCGGGCAGGGTAGCTGGCCGTTCGTCCTTCGGGTTTTCCCCATCAATGTCAATCACATCTGGCTCTAGCAATTGAAATCTATTTTCTGATTGGAACTCGGAATATGTATGATTGGATGTTTTCAGAGGACGCCGATTAGAGTGGAGTGCTTCTTCAAGTTGTTTGGAGAGATTATTCACGGTGTTATTTAGCGTGTCGATTGTAATCAGTAGATCCTCGTAGGACGGTTTGGTACTGTTTATGCTAACCTGAGATTCGCAATCCATCTCGAGGTTTTGCGAGATCACTGGGTGTGGGGCTTTCTTGTTATTATTCGCCGATGTGGATGGCGAATTTATGTTGTTCGTTCCAATGTCTTTTTTTGCTATGATGGGCATGGGGTTATATCTTTTTCCCGTTTTGCCTTTTAATATTTGCTTGTAGATTTTAGGGGATTTGAGGTCCCCAGACTCTAGAGCTTTTAAAACTAGAGGGTTATCTTTTAAAGAGGTCTCCATCTTCGCGATTGGAGCGTGTGGGTAGAGTACTTCTTCCGTGCACTGTTGAGGATTTGTGACATAATCGTTTTCGTCCTTTTTGTAGGTGGGAATGGAAGAACGGGCCTTGGCCCTCGGGGGTGGTCGCTTGCACCCGCAATCTTATAGCGTTGTTTGTGTCACACGTTGCGTGAGGTGTACGGGGGGTGTGAAATGTTCACACGTTGAATTGTAGAATCGATTGTCCACCTTAGCTACCTCGGCTACCGCCGACTCCCCACGATCCCCAAGTCCCGAACTCCTATTTACCCGACGCGCCACCTATGGGCCCACTCGCACCATAGGCCGTCTTCTTCTTCTCCGAGCGCCCAGCGCCTACAATATTAAATGTTATATCGCTATTTGTCAAGAGATATTACTGCGTTAAATAATTCAATTATATATATACTTCTATATTTCTACAGATACCACGTGTCGATTAAATAATCCTGTGGAACCCTCCTGATCCCCATACTATAAAAGAGCATCAGTAATTCTATACATATATATATATATTTTTCAAACTAAGATAAAACTAAAAGAGTAAATTTAACACTCCGTATCGCGCTTCTGTACTCCAGTGAAATTAGGATCTATCTTCGGAATAAGTCCCAGCAAGCTGAATTTTGGCATTGGCCTTTATTTGGTCGTTTTAAACAATATGTCAAAAGTCCCCATCGATCCGACCGCCGCTAAAAATTTTACAGAGAGTTGCAAAAATACAGCTGTTTTTCACGAATACAGTATTGTCTCCGTATTTGCTCTAGTTTATGCACGGGATACAAGCTTGTCGCTATCCCCACCACTTTTGTCTCACTCTTGTCCGGCGAAGGCCAGAGCGAGATAGAACGCGTTGCGTGCGCGACGGGCACGAGCGCTATGACTGCTCGACGCATGCGTGCGACCATCGCGCACGCCCGTCGCGCACGCAAAGCGTTCCATCTCGCTCCCCCTTTCGGCCAGAAAGAAGCGAGAAACGAACACTCGGAATTAGGACTCTGTACGGAATATATGCTTACCGCCGGTCCCGACCAGCGAGCAAATACGGAGACAATACTGTATCTCGTTATCTAGCAGTTTTGCGACAAAAATAGTTATTATACTTTTTGCTGAACACTTTTTTTTCTATCTCCTACAGTTCGCGAGTAATAATACAAAATAAGAAAAATTCAGGGGTCAATTGGACCCTCTTGGAGTGAATTTGGGCAGCAAACGAAATTGCGTTGTACTTAGACTTTTCAGGTTTCCAGAGTTTCATAATTTTTAGAATTTCCGGGTTCAGGATCTTCCCTTGTCAAATGTATGGGGGTTGAAACTTGGTAACCCGACATACATGAAAATGGTTACTCCTACGAAAAAACTTATAGGACCTTTTTTGTAGAGAATTTCCTAGGTTATAAATTGTATAATAACTATTTTTGTCGGAAAACTGCTAGATAACGAGATATTCTTGAGAAACGGTAGTTTTTTTTGCAGCCCTCTGTAACATTTTTAGCGGCAGTCGGATCGATGTCATATTGTTTAAAACGACCGAATAAAGACCCATACCAAAATTTAGCTGGCTGGAATTTATTCCGTAGATTGGCCAGATTTCCGTCTAATTTCACTGGACTATCTGATCGAGAAGGATCGCATTGCCAGTCAACTCGCGTGTCGCGCCTCGCGAATGAGAACCCTTGTACGCAATGGTATGAAGGTCAGAAATAAACTGATCTTCGAGAAGTGGATCTGATCGCATCGAGAGCAAAGCGCGACCGGACCGCGACCGTTAGTGGATCGATAGTGTGGACGCTCAGGGATGTGATCGAAGCGAGAACAGACCGTGACCGGACCGTGACCGTACCGATAGTGTGAATCGAGCCTTAGTGATCACTAGGAATAGTGTCCGCACTGCGTCGTACGCCCACCGCCAGCCCCGTTCATCAGGACTATAACGACGCATTACTGTAATTTGTTATTATATGTACTCACAATGAGATATTTACAAGGAAAGATCCCGTAGCCGAAAATTCAAAAAATTCTGGAACTTTGTGAATATGCAGGGGATTTCCACCAGATTATAACGCCATTTTTGTTTGCTGCCCAAATTCACTTGAAGCGGGTGAAATAAACCCCTGAAAATTCGGCTATTTTCCGATTTTGTGTTATAATTCGTGAGCTGTAAGAGATAGAAGGAATGTTTCAAGACAAAACTTACTTCTTTTAATTAGATATATCATTTGGTAAAAAAATTAATTTACAGTTCACGAGTTATAACCCGGAATCGGAAAATAACCGGATTTTTAGGGGTCAATTACCCTCCCTTAGAGTAAAGGGCAGCAAACAAAAATTGCACTGTAATCAGGAGGAAATTCCCTACATGTTTACAAAGATTCAGAATTTTTTGAATTTCCAGGTTTGTGATCTTCCCTTTTTAGTATTATGTTCATATAAGGTAAATGTACCAATAACTAGCCGTTTAAGGAAACGGTGACAAAGTATAATGAATATTGTGTATAAAATTAATAATTTAAATGAAACTTTTTTCATTCATAAAGATTTTGTTGTTTATCATCAGTACTGACATAACAATTTTTTTTTTATATTTAACGTAAAATAAACAAGAATATTTGTACGTGTAAATGTACACTCGGCTCAAACGATTGTGGCCGATCGAGTTTCGATTGCATTCGAGTTCACTAGGGCTGGCTTTTTTACATCGCTACGATTCTACAGTATTTCGTGAATATGGTGGAGGCACTGCCAAGCCACAGGTTCCCGTTGGTAGTGCCCCCACCATATTCACGAAATACTGTAGAATCGTAGCGATGTAAAAAAGCCAGCCCTAGTGAGCTCGAATGCAATCGAAACTCGATCGGCCACAATCGTTTGAGCCGGGTGTACCAGTACATAGCCAAACTCACACGATTGACCTAGCGTCCCGATTTTCATATCCTAGTACCTAGCCTTAAGGGTGCCGTCTCACTGGGCCTTGAATGTGTGCGCACGCTCACACAAGCTAGGAAAAGCGTGTACGTATACGCGATGTAGTAAACAATCCGTTTCAACCAACTTACGTCGTGGAATCGGCAAGAAGGAAGCTTTTGCGGGTATAGTTGCCTTCAGCGAACATCTATACAGGGTGGTCTGGTGCGTTTGAACGCTAATAAGCACCGTACGTTGAAATAATAATGAATTTATGACTCGAAAACTGACAGAATGAAGCTTCAAGGCTTCTCCGTTGGTGGCGCTAATGTACTCGAACCTCAATTCTGTCAGTTTTCGAGTCATAAATTCATTATTATTTCAACGTACGGTGCTTATTAGCGTTCAAACGCACCAGACCACCCTGTATAGATGTCCGCTGAAGGCAACTATATCCGTAAAAGCTTCCTTCTTGCCGATTCCACGACGTAAGTTGGTTGAAACGGATTGTTTACTACATCGCGTATACGTACACGCTTTTCCTAGCTTGTGTGAGAGTGCGCACACATTCAAGGCCCAGTGAGACGGCAGCCTTAAGGTTTATAATCCTGTAAAAATTATTTTAAAAACTGATTCTTTGTCTTAAATGTAAAAATTTGTTAGGAAAATTAAAAAGTACAGAAACATAAAATTATTGCATTAATAACCATAATAAACAGATTAGAAAATAAAAGTATAAACATTTTATTTATCTTACAAGTAATATAATTTTGTTTTACATATATAGTTACAATAATTTATTAAATATACTTAATTATTTTTCTTTTTTAAATTTTTACAATTGTCAGTAATTTAGAACTGGATTTTATATTTACTTTTTCAAATGTTTTATTTTCTTATAAGTTGTACATATTTCCTTCATTATTTGTATCGTAGCCTTAAGAAGTTTGTATTCGGCGCCTTTAAGGGACCTCTCACGTTGTTTGTCTCCCCCTCTGTCGCTCCCGCGACTCGGGTGGACCGAGTAGCTCGGATCGCGGCCGCGGCAGGGGTGGGGGCCAAGCCGATTTACCGGCGCTTCGCGCGAGGTTCGAGGGCAGCGGCCTTCTTGTTCGCGGACCACAAGTGTAAACACGCGTTGTGTTTTGCTGTACGCGAGAGACAAATTTCGTCCTCGGGCTTCGAGACGATTTCTCTAAACTATACAAGTTGCTTAATACGACTACGTTGAATTTGCGTACTTTCTGTATAACGCAGAGACGAGCTTCGTCTCCGGGCTTTTTCCGAAATCGCAACTCGGAGTCAAATATAATACCGATTCAACACGTTTCGAACCAGTATCGTTTTAATCCGAACCTTCCATAACGTAATAATAGTCGAAAGTGATAAACTCGTCAATTTAAGACGACTATTTCTTTCAACAATCATTGTTCAGTTTTTTCTTTTCCTCGGTAATCTTTGTTTCATCTCTAAGTCTTTTTCTTTCGTGTATTTCCATTTATTTTCTTAGTTTCTCCTCCTGAATTTGTATGTGATGCATTTACCATTCTTCAGACGATAATATCGTAGATAATTCAAAATTAAATTAGTTTCGGCGCACTGGTTCGGTCAATTTAAAAATAATAAAAGCTGTTTTGCGATTTTTTATATTTCCGACGTTTCGGTCGTTGGTTGCGACCCTTATCAAGGAAAGAATAGAAAAAATGCGTTTGCCTTTAGGTGAAAATTTTTCACGTAGCCCAAGACGTGCGTCGAGCGCGTCGGTTAGAACGTGACTGAGGCAAACAGCATAAACAAACCAGGAGATTTTAGAGGTTGAGTAAAATACGGTACAAATTGAATTCGAAAAGTGAAAGAAACGGTATTTCAAACCTCACCAACCCACCGTCAAAATACCAATGATGTGGCAGACAAAAAACAGCATTCACTCTCGTTCGAAAAATAATGATTCATTATATAACTTGTGACGTAGCGTCCCAGCGCGAGGAATCGCGCGCAACGGTATGACCGGGAGTGAGCGAGATGCTGAGCGCACGGACGACCGCG
Source organism: Andrena flavipes (assembly GCA_963971345.1). Lineage (NCBI taxonomy): Eukaryota > Metazoa > Arthropoda > Insecta > Hymenoptera > Andrenidae > Andrena > Andrena flavipes. The sequence goes on along the minus strand of OZ020479.1, from coordinate 41,244,434 downwards.
ACCGAGCACCACCGAACCGGCCCGAGGCACGCCGGTCTCGCGACGCGTCAAATGACGCTCACTCCCCCACTGCGCCGCTAGATCGCGTCGATTTCTCGCAGCTAGGAATTTCCGAGAATCGGGACATAAGCCCTGCCGCGACGGAGGACCGGCAGTTCGAGTGGCTAACTAAAATCCCATTCCCCATGTCCTATTAACCTCACCCCTCCCCTTCGTCCTCACACCCCTCCCCTATCCCCCTTCCCCCCTCTCCCCCCTCTAATCTTGCATTCTTTTTTCTGATTACAGCCTCTAATCTCTCCGCTCAGTTGCTACTTACGCCCTTTATCTGATCTCTGACTCCACAAGGATTCCACAAGGATTCTACACTCTGGATTGCCAGAACTGACCTCCTTAATGAACACTGAACCCATATCTTGTGCTCTTAAATCTTAACTCACGCATTTAAAGTAATCAGGCCCGTGCGGTTTTTTGAAAATTTTCCGCAACATACTGTCAGCCGCGGCTCTTACCTCCTCTCGGTAACACCAACACACTCACCGGCCGGTAACTAGGCTTCCGCTTAGAGGGACGGCCCTACTACTAATTTTAATAAAAAAAAAAAAAAAAAAAAAAAGGACCGGCAGTTCGAGTGGGGATACGGATCCCCCCTCCTAGACGCCTGCCTGAATGTTGCCCGGTGCAAACTTACTAGCGAGAAAATCTCCGAGTAACCGCGATCATATGATCGACAGTCATCCCGATTCCTCCTACCGTACCGAACAGAGACGCCAGGAAGTTGCCCGGTCTCCTTTCCTCCTACCGTACCGAACAGAGACGCCCGGACGCTGCCCGGTCTCTTTCCTACTACCGTACCGAATAGAGACGCCCGGACGCTGCCCGGTCTCTTTCCTACTACCGTACCGAACAGAGACGCCCGGACGCTGCCCGGTCTCTTTCCTACTACCGTACCGAACAGAGACGCCCGGACGCTGCCCGGTCTCTTTCCTACTACCGCACCGAACAGAGACGCCCGGACGCTGCCCGGTCTCTTTCCTCCTACCGCAACCGATAGAGACGACGGGTATTGCCCGGTCTCCAAATCGTACGAAATACGCCAAGCTGCGTCGCCCTTGGCTGCAACGCCAAACACTGTAAATACTGTACATAACTCTCAATAAGGTGTAAATAATAAAGTGAGCAGAACATTAAAACAGAACCGCGAAGATTTTGATTGAACCCGGCCAGCCAACTGAGCTATCCCCTAAATCCTCGGAGTGACGTACGTCACAAACTGACATATGTAATTCATGATTTAATCATTGTTAGAGAATTATCAGAAGATTCTACCAGAAAAACTACATCATATCATATCCTTACTGTTTCAATAAGGTTGCGTAATATTCTTGCATCTTAGGTGTTTCATACCTAAGATTTACGCTATGTTGTTTAATCATATGTAGCGTTTCTAATAGAATCCTCCTACTCAAGTTGGTTTCTCTATATAAAATTTTTACGTTGTCGAAGTCAAACTTATGATCAAACTCGAGTGAGTGCTTTGTTAATGCAGTGTGTTGGAGGGGCGAGAGAAAAATATTTCTTTTGTGTTCATAAATCCGTCTTTCTAATAACCTAGAGGTCTGTCCAACATACACCTGGTTACAACCCAAGCAAGGGATTGAATAAACAACATTAGAATTTTTTAGTAATGGTATTTTATCCTTGATTGGTGGAAAAAATTGTTTAGTATAACTTGGCAATTTAAAAATGGTGTGCATGCCAACTTTTCTAAAAATTCTTCTAATGTCATTCGAGATATTGTCACTAAAGGGCAAGACCACAGTATTTCTCCAACTTACTGGTCCGATCTTTTCGGTTTTTTCCACTTTACGCTTTTCCCTTACTACAGGGTGATAGTATTCAAAAATACGGTCGCGTATGATTGTTGAAACCATTTTTGTGGGGTAACCGTTACGTTTCAGTGTGTTTTTAATAAGCAGTAAGTTATCTGGTCGAAATTCAGGGTCAGAAAGCAAGATGCCACGATCTATTAATCCCTTTATCAATCCAACCTTATGTTGCATAGGGTGTGCCGAGAAAAAATTTATATATCTACCAGACCAGCTAGGCTTATGGTACCAATTGGTAATAAATTTATTGTTTGATCTAATAATAACTGTGTCAAGAAAACTCAAACAAGAATCTTTTTCAATCTCGTAAGTAAATTGAAGTCTGTTGTGAAAGCTATTAAACGTGTCCATCAATATTGATAAATCATCCAAATTAATGCATGTGACGATGTCATCTACGTATCTTTTATAAAAGTTGAGTTGAAAGGGTAACTTCGAGAGAGAAATTGTTTCTAATTCCTCCATCACTATATTAGCAATGACCGGGGAAATAGGAGATCCCATTGCTGTTCCAAAAATTTGTTTATAAAACACACCATTAAAAGAAAAGATGTTAGCTTCTAGCACAAATTTAACCGCTGTGAGAAAATCGTTTTGGTTAATCTTAGTATGTTGTTTAATTTCAGTCCAACGGTTTTGTAGCACCTGTAACGCTAGGTCGATGGGAACATTAGTAAACAAAGATACCACATCGAGAGAAACTAGTCGCAATGACTCATCAGATACGTTGACATTTCTAATTTCTTTACAAAAGTGCCAACTATCTATGGTGTGGTACGTAGTTTTTCCAACTATCTTGGATAGAATATTAGCCAGAAACCTAGATAATTTGTACGTAGGACCGCCGATAGACGAAACAATTTGATAGACGAACCAACGACCGAAACGTCGGAAATATAAAAAATCGCAAAACAGCTTTTATTATTTTTAAATTGACCGAACCAGTGCGTCGAAACTAATTTAATTTTGAATTATCTCATATATACGGTCGAAATTCTAATCAATTTATTTTTATAATATCGTAGAGATCCTATTTGATATTTTGGCTTTTTTATTTGGAATTGCATTAGGCCAAATCAAAGTTTTCTTAAAGGGCAATGGAACCCTTTGTACTCCTACATTTATTCCAAATATCGAGTCAGAAATTCGCACTTTTTTCGTAATTTTTCTCTTGGGACGCCGATTAAGGGGGGAGACTCAAGTAAACCGCTAAAAATAAGGTGATTTTCGGAGATTTTTTTGGGATATAAATACTTGATGAAACTTTCTGTAACTTTTTGTATATATTTGTTTGTATTTCAATGTAACAAGAAAAAAAATTAATTCCAATATGTCCGTTTTTTGAGGAGTTATTATGGTTGCTCTCCATGGCTTCGGCGTCGATGATGGTAATCGGCGTGCAGAGTACAGCTTTTAGATTTTGTCCTGGGGTGAAAACGAAACGGAGTTTTCTATTTAGTTCCATTTCGAGTCGGAAGAATGTACGGCAGCTAATAAAAAATGCAAAATTAATAATAATACGGGGCTCCGAAAAAAATCAGCGATTTTTGCGTAAAATTTTCGTGTTAAATATGCAATAAACATAGTTTTAATAATCAATATCATAAATTAAAGTAATACGACCGGTGGGGAATTCAATTATGTAAATGTGTGCACTGCGATAGCTCGATTGATCAAATATTTGTTAAGTTATGCTGCACGCCAATTTGAAAAACGTGGTTTCGAGAAAAACGCGTTTAAAGTTTTGGGTTCAGAAAAGCCGATGTTTAAAGTCGATATTTCAATGCGTCTGCACCGGTCGAAATTCGAAGGACGACTGATGCTCAAAAGTAACGCTTCGACTGTGTTCTGATTTGTACCTGAGGTAACCAAAGTGAGCGTAGGGGGACGCACCGCGCGGTCCGGCGCGTACCTGCTAGACACGCAGGTATAAGCCTGCCTGTAGCACCGTTAATACACAGAATTTCATTCTGACACTTCTGGAGCATATTCTTGACATATAATAGCATTGATTTATGCAATAAAACAAAAATCGATTTTTTTCAAAAGTTACTTGAGTCTCCCCCCTTAAATGTCGATTTATAATATCGGCACAGACCCGGAACGTATCCGTACAGCACCGATCAGAAATGTATTCTATAATGCAATTTGTATATAGGTGTTTATACATATCGTATCGTATCAGCACAGACACCTACCGACATCGGTCCGGCTATCCGACATTCTCGCGCAGAATACTTTGTCGGATACGGAACGTGTCTGAACGTGTTGGACCGTGTCGACGCGGCGCTGACAATATGTACAGTATTGTCTCCGTATTTGCTCGAGTTTATGCACGGGATACAAGCTTGTCGCTATCCCCACCACTTTTGTCTCACTCTTGTCCGGCGAAGGCCAGAGCGAGATGGAACGCGTTGCGTGCGCGACGGGCACGAGCGTTATGACTGCTCGACGCATGCGCGCGACCATCGCGCACGCTCGTCGCGCACGCAAAGCGTTCCATCTCGCTCCCCCTTTCGGCCAGAAAGAAGCGAGAAACGAACACTCGGAATTAGGACTCTGTACGGAATATATGCTCACCGCCGGTCTCGACCAGCGAGCAAATACGGAGACAATACTGTATATGTTTCGATTCCCTTCAGACTGCAGACACAACCGTGACAGCAAAAAGTTAATAAAAACGATGAATTGCGAAAAGCTAATACCTAGAAATTGTCCGCGATTATTCTCTTTTGTTTATTGATTATTGAAAAAACTATTCTTCGTCGTCTGTTAGTTTTTTGTAGAGTGTCTAATATTCTCCTTCAACTTTTCTTCTTCTCAAGCACTTGTGCACACCAAAACGGCGGTATCTGTTTTTACAACTTCGTCTGCATCTAATAGGATAGCTATTACAGTCAAATTTCGCATACTTAAGGGGGTAGACACGGGTAATGCAGCGCGCTGTATACCGACACAATCTGGCCCGAAACATGGGTCTGGCATATTACGTTGTTTGTCCTTATATGAGCAGATTTTGGGCTGGGCAAGTTCTCATTCGAAAGTGGAAGGTTCAATGCAGCCCGCTCTGGTCATGGCTCAACGAGATTGTGTTGATATCTGATAATACGAGTGTTCAAAGTAGAGAAAAAATCGACAAGATACACTCCCAGATTCCAAGTATTTGTAAGTCGCTAAAAGAGTTTTATGACTCAAACGATGACCAGAGCGGGCTGCATTGAACCTTCCTCTTTGGAATGAGACCTTGCCTAGCCCAAAATCTCCTCATATAAGAACAAACAACGTAATTTCCCAGACCCATATTTCGGGTCAGATTGTGTCGGTATGCATTACCCGTGTCACGTGGCGTGTTTACCTAATTAAGTATTTTTAGGTCACTAAAAGAGTTTTGTGACTGAAACGGTGAGCAGAGCGCTCCGCATTGAATCTTCCTCTTTCGAATGAGACCTCACCCAGCCCAAAATCTCCTCATATAAGGACGAAAAACGAAAAATCCCAAACCCATGTTTCAGGTTAGATTGTCGGTATTGCAGCACGGTGAATCGCCCGTGTCACGTGACGTGTCTACCCCCTTAAATGTGGAAACATTTTTACTATTTTTGCTATTGCGGACTTTTACGAAACGTTTTTTGTTAACTGACTGATCGGTAGCACCGATCGACGAACGTATAATATGAACACTCGTGTCTGTGTCGGAACGGAACTGATATGGAACCGTTCCGTGCCGGATACGGATAATATAAATCGACCTTAACACTTGCAACTCACTTCAACCGTGTCATTAAACACATGGTTAGTTACTGGGCTAACAAGATCTCTTCGCTCCGATAAATAGCCATGTAATTATTCAAATAAAAGATATTTTTCATATCCAAATTTTTTCTTTCTATGTGTTACAAATATTTTCAAGATTCTAAAACCGTTTTATCTATCTAAAAAACTATTATCCTATAATAATTATGCTCTTAACAAGAAGCACCCTCTTCTTAGCCATATCATAACGAATGTCTGAAAACGCGTCATATATATGGCCTCGAGACTTTAAATGATATTTCTAAATATCTAGACAAAAGAACAAGATATCAAACCGAACGATTAAATAATGCAAATTACACCAAACATGTATTTTATCTTACGTGCATAGTTTAATAATTATTAATATTTCAACAGATGGCTAGGTACTGGTGCATGGCTCGTTATTGGTACATTTACCTTAATTTCATTATAATTATGTTACTAATTTGCAATAGCACTTAATTTAATAAAACTTTCTAAATCAGTATAGAGCTTAGGTATATCATGAGTTTAGCATTGTGTCATTAGCTAAAGCTGTTAAAGGGTTGATAATCCAAACCTATCACATTGTTATATAAAGATCTACGAATTTTGATGTCTATTTATTTTTGCAGTCCAGTGTCATCGCCGACAACAGAAATGAAATCACGAGCTCGGCCACCACTACCGCAAAGGCATGCCGAGCAAAGTGTTGGGGAAAACGTACATTCAATACCAGCTCGATCTCGAAGTAGTTGGGGCTCCAGGCCATTAAGTGCTGGCCCGTTTCATAGGCCGAATCTGCCGGATGTAGACACCAACCGTATACTTGTAGAATACCAACTTTCGTCGGAGGATCCTGCAGTATCGTTAATTGCTTCGATCAAAAAAGAACTCGAAAAGTTTTCTTCGCAATGAACGATGCAGATAGTGCAATCAACATAGAGAAATATACAATGAAAAGACAGTGTCCATGGGAAAAGAGACTAAAAAGGCTAATATCGTTAACATAAAGGACGAAATACATATTTTAAAAAGATATTTGAAATATATTTGTAAAAATTTATATACACTCTAGAAATTTTTATAATAATATTCTTTGGACATCGTGTGATATATTCGATATTTTTGTTTATTTTAATTATTCTATTATTCGTTGGGGTGATGCTTTTTAAAAAATCGTCAAACTTAAGGAAGTAGATGTGTTTTGTGGGAAACATTCGCCTTTGGATATGTATTCATGTTATTGTATGAAAAAGATATTATTTGTTTTACCACAAGATTGAAAAGAAAGAAATTAGATAATACTCTGAAAGTATTATCGTATGTCTTTGTAGGAACAACCTGAATTGAATGAGATACATCAGCAATAATTTTATTTATATTCATTTTGGTTTATTTATTTACTTATTCACAAACATTACAATTTTGTACTCTTATTTTTTATTATGCACATATCATAATTCAACACAAATGAATTATTTACATGATACACAGAGCGAATTTCACTTACGCCCAAATTGCCCGTAGTTAACATTTCAAAATGTATGAAAATCTTTTGAAATATGGAAGAGATATCTGTGAATGAGCCTTTATTGGAAAATGCAGGTTTTTAACTATAAATTACGACTCGAAAACAGGAACATATAATTTATAGATTTTTATTTTATTACAAAAACGGAAAAATCTTATGTGGTCATGGGTACGGGCGATTTAGGCGTAAGTGGAATTCGCTCACGATAGATTCATCTTTTCTGCTAAGAACTATTGTATTAGATAATAAACATCACACCATTACAATGAGTACATGATGGGTTTTTAATTAAGGCACGATGTATTTAACGAACCACAAACAAACTATTTTAAGTATATGTCAAATTTTCCTTAATTTTTACTGATGGGTTTTAATTAAAGCACTTTAAAAGTTGAGCAAATGTGTAATAGTATTTATCATTTATTAAGCAATTTCTAAAGATAAACTATTTAATTTTAGTATGCTATATTTGATTTAGCAGTTAAATTCATATGAAAAGATCCCATTCAGATGAATAGAAGGATCTGACAAGGCAGGGTCTGCCGGCAGAAGGACGACAGATTCGCAGCAGTCCCTGCCTTCAGATGGCGCTGTTGGATGTGTCAGACGGGCAGCAGGATCTGCTGTGGATCTGCCGTCCATCTGCCGGCAGAACCGTAGTTGAATGCGGACACAGAAGGCACCGGATCTGCCGGCAGACCTGGTTATCAGGGATGCTGACATTTAATTATGTTACACTATCTTAAAATACCTGGCGTTGCCCGGGTAAAACTTCGATTGCCACAGAGTCTGAACTTCGATTCTCCAGGGTCTAAAATAAGGGTGAAGCGGAGGAATGTCCAGATTTCATGGTAGCCTATATGTTCCATAGGGTTTAGAAAGCAACTACGCAAGATTTGGTCCAAATCGGTTAAAGAAAATCAGAATAAAAAGTATCCTATATAATATGTATTATTCCCGGTCCTAGACTACGTGTATACAAAATTTCAGAAAGATCCGTTGCGTAGTTGCGATGTGATTGAGTAACAAACATCTAAACACACTTTTGCCTTTATTATATTAGTAGGATTAGTAGAATTTGTGGTCATATACTGTTTTCATACAAAATGTCATAGCCCTTTAACGTAGTTTAAGCGTTTAGTAATATTTACAGTATTTCTCGCTTCTTTCTTGTCAGAAGCACGGCGTGGTGGAGCGGGAGCGGGTCGGGGTTTCGTGTATACACTCACGTCAGTAACGCACACTAGGGATAGAATATCAGCCGCCCGAGAGACGGAGCGAGACAAAGTATCAACGCGTCGTCTGTCTCGTACCGTTCTCCCCTCGCTTTCACTCCCTCTGACTTGCTTTCGTTCCATCTCGCTCTCGTCTTCGCGGGACAGAAGTGAAACAGAAGTAGTGAGGATAGCGCAGAGGTCTTACAATTAGCACGTAGATCTGGCCTAGCTCTTGACGAATACGTGTATACTGTATATTCCTTCTCCTACAGGATCTATACAATCAAGCGGGATGAAAAGTATTCAATGTGTTATTCCCGGTCCTAGGCTACATGTACACCAAACAGAAAGATCCGTTGCGTAGTTGCGACGCGATTGAGTAAGAAACATCCAAACATCCAAACACACTATCGCATTTATTATATTAGTAGGATTGAGCCTATGTGATAGCTAGCATATGATTTATATTTTAACTAATGTACAAAAATCGATAATGTAAACTATGGATATTGGATTTTATAACTTTGCGGTTGTATTATTATTATTTTATATTAAATAATAATTATTTGCATGATAACTATAAATGAATTATCACTTGTTAATGTATTATCATACTTTTCTTTGGTCTATTTTTCAGTCTTATGATACTTTTAATATTTCAACAAATCTATCATTATTACAAAAATCTTTGTATGTATGTTTATACTGCAGATTAAGATCTGGATACTTCTTTGTAAAAAATTTAATGTATTCAGGATGAGTTGAATCGACTTCTAAAAGTAAATGTCCACCAGGTTTTAAAGCAGTAGCAGCGTATTTTAATAAAGGTTTAATTACTTTTAATCCTTCATCTCCTCCATCAAGTGCTCTCAGATCTTCATAGCTGGAAAATAAAACAAAAAGCAAGCAATATATAAATAACCTTACCATTTCAAAAGTAAAATCTATTCAAGTACTCGCACAAAATTTATTTAAAGTAGAATATTTGTATGCATAGAAATGTAATTCAATTACACTTTAATTTCAGGAGGTAATGTACGTATCTGCTTGCTCGGTATATAAGGAGGATTGCTAACTATAAAGTCAAAAGTCTTTGAATTTAAATCAAAATCTTCGAATCCATTTAATTTGTGAGAAAGTTCAATTACTCCATTATCCTTAAGAGTTGCATGCATAATTGTTATCTGACGCTCTAAACCTAGTTGATCTCGATTTTCTTTACTTAATTCACATGCTTGCCTGTTTGCGTCAATTGCTATACAATTCACCTATAAAACAAAGTCATTACTTCTCACATACATAGGTATTTATATATTTTATCATTGAAAAACAACTTTATAAGTGGTGGGATATGATGATAGTCACTGTTTTATTAATATGAGCGATTGCAAGAGATATTGCTCCAGAACCGCATCCAATTTCTAAAATTTCATGTTTTTCTTTTTGCGAGCTACTTAGTCTCTTTAAAACGAAGTCAACTAGTATCTCTGTTTCTGGGCGTGGAATGAAAATTGGTGGTACTAATTTTAATGTAATATCTCGAAAGTCCCATTCCCCTATTATATACTGGACTGGCATCCTGTAAAAATAAAAATCTGATATTTATAAACAACCGTAGGATACATGTGAAATGCATCTGTATGATAATACAATGTTTACAAAGGTTATTACCTACATAATCGGCATTCACATAATGATTCCAACTTACGACACTGATCCAATGTCAGTTGTACATTGCTTGCCTTTACAACATCTATTGTCTAAAACAAACTTCCTCTGTAGTTTTACATACGTGATTATCGACGAGGCAAAATACGTTACAAACAAAGTATAGAGGTAATCTTATAATAATGTACGGAGAAACAACTATGATAAAACAGTATTAGTCTACCAGCTGGCTACATAGGGGTCAACCTGACTCAATGCAGTCACAGATCTTATTTAAAAATGTTGGATTAGTGTTGCCGAATACATGATCGCCAGTCTGCCGCGTTAGTCCGGGGAACTAATGACAATCTTACAGTTCTGAAGTTTCATATACTTATTGTCCACGCATTTAATGAACGATATGCAAAATGGCAGACCTCCAAGTGGAGGTCTATCTCGGTAGATGCCGATGAAAAGCGTGATACGTGGCTTGCGCGCTAGTGCAAGGGAGAAATATAGGTACATCTGTTTCCGCCGCCGGCCGCATATTGGAACGGCAGCCGTACGGCAGTCTTTAGGGCCGTTCTAATATGCGGCCGGCAGCGGTCCCACTAGTGCAAGGAAGAAACAGATGTATACTTCTCTCTTGCACTAGTGCGCAAGCCACGTATCGCGTTTTTCATCGACGTCTGCTAAGGTCTTATCCTCCACTTGGAGGTCTGCCATTTTGCATATCGTTCGTTAAATGCGTAAACAATAAATACATAAAATTTCAGAACTGCAAGAATGACGTTATTGCGCTAGAAATTTTACCTGTTCGACCGTACACCCCCGTGTGACTTCTTGGACTGACGTGGCAGACTGGCGATTTCGTATTCGGCAACACTAATCCAACATTTTTAATTAAAAATGTGACTGCACTGAGTCACGTTGACCCCTATGTACTCAGTTCTCGGTCAATATTTCTTTTATGTTTACACATAACAGTAGACGTTCGGTTTCTCTGGATATGATACAGATTATTGATAAAGTATTGAATCTAGATTTCTTTCTTTAATCATTGCAATGTTTAATAGTTCCAAAGTAATTTAGTAAATTTCATACTTATTCAGAAGATTAGAATGTATAGATACATATGTGACAGAAAAGTAACATTAAAATAAAATGGAGAATCAAAGTCTTACTATACAGGATATTTTTTAACATGTCAGTATACTGTAGAAAAGTTTATATAAACAAATGTCTAATACGACCGTATTTTCGATTGACAGTATGTTTGGTTTTTTTATAATTTGGTAACAATGTGTACGGTGACTCCCTAAAGTATTCGGATGCACTTTACAACAGAATAATCCTTTCAAAGTTAGGTAACCCGACTTGAATTTTTTTGAGAAGCTAGAAGGATTAGCTCGATTCACTATTTTCTTCGCTATTCTGACCAATTGGAATTTTTTTCCAAAACACAGAAACCCGTCAACGAGCATAGTAATCCTTCTAGCTTCTCAAAAAAAAAAAAATCAAGTCGTTTGACCCAACTTTGAAAGGTTTACCTATTCCACTTTAAAGTGCATCCTAATACTTTCGGGAGTCACTGTAGGTAGGTAAATATTCATACTGATACCTCGGTAGGACCTTTCAGTTTACTTAGAAAACTAACAATAGCATACCACTGCAAATTTTGCAGAATGACTTACATATATTACTATTGTTGGGACAGCCAAAGTTGGTATGCAAATTTACCACCTCTGTACACCAGGGTGTCTAAATAGGTAGAAATTGACACATGCCTCCTTCCTCTTCTATGCATTAATAGAATGATAAAATAGACCTGATAAAATTTCTCCTTTAATTAGAACAATTTTTTTACGGTCGAATTTCAATTTATATTATTAATAGAATGAGACAAAAACGCATTGATTAATAGGAGGAGCGACATTTCCTCGATGGAATAAAAGATGATCGATGCAAGAATTAGTGACCAGGTCCCTAGCACTTGAATACCAACTCTGACTGTCCTGACAATAGATATAAGCGCCATAAGTGCTCATACACTGTGCGTAGACTATCTATAATAATGCTCTGCTTCGCTTCAATGGAGGAGCTAAGTACTATTTAAATGATCAGGTTCTATCGCCTGATCAGCTCATTCTTTAAACCCACTCAATTATTAGTTGCGAAGCAAGTTCACGCAGTATTCAAACTTTCTTAATATGTCAGAGAATTTACAAGGAGATGTACTTAAGCTTGTGTTCCAGCTAGAAGTGCTCATTATGGCAGTTTCCTTTGGAGATAAAGAAATAGTTGAAGTATGAAATAGCTGTAATTTGAAAGGAAAATCATGTTAGGCATACATATGTACTTTCCACATGAAGAAACACCCTGTATAGTATAACTGTAATACAGTTACTAATGTTTATGTGGTAGTTGTCGCCGCGAGCGCTACTTAGTAATTGTGATACCTTGCTAGTGCCTATGACGTGTCGAACGATGTGCTCGATCGACTCTACCGGTTCTGGAACGCCTGCGTTTTTGAACCGGTGGCTCCATTGTTCGATAATCTCACCGACAGTGGGGCACTGTGCGTTTGCTGCACACAGAAGTCGCGTCGGTCGACTTGATACGAAAATTTTACTGTTACTAGAATGTAAACACGCTTCAACATTTGCGATGGAGAGGAGCGTACGAGCATTTGACAGACCCCGAAACATTATGCTTTATAAAGAATAATTCGTTATCAACATTCGATCGAACTTGTAACGAAAAGTTAGTTCACGCGACGTCACGACACGATATCAGGGTAATTCTCTAGGTTCAATCGAAATTATGCCTCTTTACCCGAAAAATTCTGTTACGTGCTGCCAGCTATAGGAAGTCACGTTTGGTTACGTATTCACTCCCAGCATGATGTCGACCGTGCAGGAAAAGAGCCACCGCCGAAGAGGCAGCTGAGTAGATATTTTGTAAGGGCGATAAATAATTATATCAATATTTAATTCTAAACGAGTACATCGACAATGCAATTGATATATTTATTTGAATAATTACCAGATATTTAATTACGTTCTACGCGACGAATGTTTTAACATACGAAAAATTATCGAGTTTATATTTCTAATTAACAATATAGAAACTTTTAATGTTCGTCTGTTGGTATTAATGTATGATTGTTCAATAATATCCATTTATGGAATCGTCTACGTTAAAGATTTTATTTAGTTAAAATTGAAAAGATGTTTGCTTTACTTGTTCAGTCGATAACATATTGATTAGCAGCGCATGCGCAGCAACGCGGAGTGAAAAGCAGGGTGCGGGCCGGCAAGCCATGATTCAGTTTAGGGCGCCAGCAGTCGCCACCAGTCCTACTTACAATTCGCGTCGAGTCGTCTGCCATGACAGTGTTCGGTGTTACGGCACGAGTGCACCGTTAAACTTTCGTTTATCATTGATTGTGCTTTTTAATATCAGAGAAACGATCTAATGGGCTAGATTGCTGTACAACCTCGAGGATTCTTGCACGATTGTTTGCCAAACGAACGATGGCATTTGTCATTCTGAGGTAGCATGGTGGTGCATTAGTCGAATTGCACGCGTCTTCGACCTGGTGAATGGCGAGTGGCGGTATAGTGGCATTATTGTGACGCGTGTCTTGTGCCGCGCTAGCTGTCAGTTTCGTCGCGTATCGGGGATGATATCATCGTGTGATATCATCGACTACTTTTACAACTTCTTTGCTGGTGACAAGTAGAAAAAAAGCAGTTGGTATATATGTGGACCGTTACGACCCGTAACAATCACTCCGGAGATTACACAGCATTTGTTTACAAGCAGAGCCTTTCGGTCCCTCGAAAGAGCGTGAGAATAAGGTGTGGTGAACAGTGACATGTAGATTCGTCGTGTTCTTTCACTCCTGCTTTTCTTTCTCCCTTCCCAGTGCCTTTCCCCTTCCTCGTTGTTGTTCTAGGCACGCGTATTCCTATCTTTCCTTTCCAACTTCTCCCGTCGCTGTCGGTACATACCGATTTGACTCGACTCGACTCGATTCAGCGGCTTGAAAGTCTTTCGAAGGCAAAAGTTCGTTGACACGCCCGTACAATGATGCTTCTTAATGAAATAAACTGAATGTAATTAGCAGGAAGATCGGTAAACGATTGCATTGTCGTGAAATTTCGCGGCGTTGCATTTCAGTCCTGGAAATACGTTTTCACCCTATTTTCGACATCCGTACCCGTACTCTTCGGTTCACGAAGTTGAGGGCGACTCGAGCACCAGGCAGCGGTACAATCTAGCGAGAACTCCGTTTCTGTATACACAACTCAACGGGATCGAATGCCGGAAACGACCGGCTATGAAGAAACAGTTCGCCCCGGTAGGTTCATGCCCTTGTACGCGTTACGTCTCGCCGTGCCGTCGATTATCGACTAAAAATCTTAATAACGTATTCAGTGTCCTGCTTCGTGTGCTCGGCGCGTATTAAAGCACAGTGGAAGGTGCCGCGAGTAATGCATTATTTTTCACCGCGCTCGTTAGTATTAATCGAACGGTGGGAATACCGAATGGCGGACGTGCTTGCTTCGTAAAATAACGGGTTATCGGAAGGGACGTGTATCGTTGTTTACTTGGAATTGGCTCGTGACAGGGAGTTTTCTGTTATGTACCGATGCCGCTAGCTTAGCGCGTACACAACTTCTTGAGCGAGTGTGTGTACGGTCACTGCACTTTCCGCCATCACCGGCATCGTAACGCTACGTTGGAATAATTTTTGTCGGCTGTTTAGTGCTTGCACGGAACGCAATGTTGTCTACATAGTCAGGTTCGATGGACAGTGTCACGTTATGTATGCCTACGGCGTCGACTGAAATACGCAACTGCGCGTAAAAGTGTGTACGCGCAAGCAATCAAGGGAGGAGATATCCTGCGTTATCTCTTTCTCGCGTTCGACTCAAGATCTCTACCGTGAATGAGAAGATGTTTAACTTTATGAAGAAGGCCACGGAGAAGGACGACAAGGAGAAGCGGAAGCGCGAAAAAAAGGAACGGAAAGATGTCAAGAAACGAGATCGCAGCAGCATGTCCGCAGAGGAATTACTACGCTTGGACGAAGTATGTACCTATTTCCTTTTATTTCAGTTCGCTTGTTTTTAATATTCCTTGACAAAAGTGCGTTAGGTTTGTTACTGTCTTCGTTTCTCTCATCACATTAACGCGTGTTCCGTGTCTGCCGCTTACTCAGTCTATGAGTATGCAGTTCTTTCTTCGTATAAAAACATATCTTTCTATTAACTTCTCATTCCCTCCCCAGTTACGAGGAACGTTTGCTACATGACTTTATTAGGTTTATGTCAGCTCGTTTCGGTTGGTGATTTTTTTTTTAATACAGTTTTTGATATCGATACCAATCTACAGTACTCATACAGCACACCTCGTCTTAGAGACGTCTTAGAGATGTCCATTTTAGGTCTGAACGTCTTGATTTGTAACAAGACGTCTCTGAGATGTCTTTAAGACGCTTTTTAGACGTCTTTAAGACTTTACCAGACGTTGTGCTGTATGGGTACGTTCACAGTTTTTCGTACAGCAAAGAAGCCTAAAACTGTACAAGATTTGAAAGAAAAAATAATGATAGTTTATAGATCGCTGAACTGAAGCAGTTTTAACACCACAAATAATAATAGTTTGCTGGACACAGTAAATTTTCCTTCTGCAGAAGCCATATCTATATACAAACATTTACTTCTGTAATTTATGTACTTTTCTATTTATAATGGAAGAAAAGTGCAACATTTTTGCAGCCATCGAATTTAGCATATTTTCTAGAAATTAGAAATCCGGATTTTTACGATATGTACTATATCTTTTCGACCAGCTGTATGTAATGTTTTCTGCCGTGCTTATCAACGTTAAACAGGATTTTATGATTTCTTAAATCCAACTCATTGATCGAAATCTCAGTTTTTATCTATACTTTTCCTTTGCGGTGCAGTGAAACCATTTGTGATGCGTTCCCACACGTTCAACGCACGATGTACAATGCGCATAAAAAGGGGTGGGTTTGATTAGGTAGCACGCGTCAATGACGCCAACGAACTGTCGCCGCAGCCGTGACGAAGTATCGCACAAATTAATTATCCAATATTATAAACAATTAACGCATTCATCTGTTTTGACTGTATAAATTTAACGTCCGGTAAACTTGTGGAAGAGCTACCTGTCACCGATCTCAATGAGGTTTGAATATGTTGTAGAAGTTAACATTCTGAACAACTTTTTCCTTTGCCGAAAATGGCGGTCAGCTCTAATTTCCGAGATATTCGCAAACAATTATCGGAACCAGTACAGTACATTCTGCTTATAATTGTGCCTCCGTGGTAGCGTTTTCGTTAGTATTAGTTGTCGGGCGACATATTTCGTTCGTTTATAGTATTCCTCCAATGAAAGCTGCATGTACAACTGCATTTGCAAGCCTGTACGAAATGTCTGTTATAAATCGTAGTTAAGAATGAATGTCATCAATGTATTAGAGAACTGATCTTTTCCAGCAGAAGTATGTCCTTGTGAACAACAATTGGATGGAAACAAATGAGCGTGCTGGCTACACTTGGTTTGGGCTAGACCAGGACGGAGGGCGCGCGTAGGGTTGCCACCTTTTTTACAGAAAAATAACGTACATTTGCTTTCGTGGGGTATAAAAAAAGTACGCTCAACAAATTAAAAGCATATTTTAATGTTATTAGTTTTTATTTTTTCGAAACATATTTTGTATTGCTTTTAGCAGTACAGAGTAACATTTTATTATTTTGAAAAATTTTAATGGCATCATTGCACTCAACATTCATATTAAAGTATATAAATAGTTCGTTTTTTATGAGATTAAGGGAGGCTTTGTTTCCTTCATCTCGCCACTTCACATTCATAACAGAGAAAACTCTCTCAGTAAATGCTGAAGTGGCAGGAACAGATAGAAGATAAGAAATTACTTTAAAGGTATTAGTAAAGTCATCAGGCGCCGTTTGAAAAATATATTGCCACTTTTCACCCGTTGACTTTTGTATGAAATCTTCATCATTAAAGATTTTTGTGTATAGTTCGTTTAAAACTTTTATTTCAGAATATAGTTGATCCATATTGATATTCAATTTTTGCAAATTTAAACGTTCAATAATCTTGTCCAAATTGTCAAATTCAATGGGAGTTTTCAAGTTTATGTTGCTCAGTAAATATAACCAATTGGTTTGACTGAAATCAAACCATTTTTCCAAATAACAGAAGCACTTATCAACAAAGAGCAAAAAATTTCTATTAATTTTATGAAATAGTTCAGGTGATGATTGTTCAATGTGTCTTAATTTTTGTCTGGTATTAAAACCAAAAAACATGTCTGCCTTTCTATGCATCAATTCCGTTTTATGATTGTTCATGATGTTATATACATCTAAAATTGTTATACAGTTTCCTTCAAGACATTTTATAGTTTTATTGAAAGTATGTAGTGTGTTACTTGTGAAAAGTAGGTAAATTTTAATATCATCATGATCTTCATACTTAGTGCTGTTCAACATTTACATGTTTTGAATAATCATTGGACAATCATTACCCAAACTTTGAAAATAGTTACGAATTGGTTCCTAATTCAATAAAATAGTGTCTATACAGGAAAGGGGAGATAGCCATCGGGTGCCAACATGGCGTTTGAATTCATGAAAATCTCCCTCAACCATTTCTACAAATTTTTTTAATTCATCTCTTCTAATAGCAGATACTGAGAAGTGACTGTAAATTTTTAAAATAACATTTTCTACATCATGGTCCAAGAACTGCATAGCATGCTTAACAGTGTTATGAACAATGTGGGCGTGGCAATTTCCTTTTATCAAATCTGGAATTTGTTTTGTCATATTTGTATATAAAGAATGATGAACGCCATAATTTGCATTTGTGTTGTCTGCACTGAGGGCAGATACTTGGTCAAAGGAAAGTTTATAAAAATTCATGGAGTCGTTTATTTTCTTGAACATGCCATCAGCAGATTCATCTGAGTTCTCATAAAAATCCAATAATTTGTTTTGAATACCATTACTAATTGTAAAATATTGCACAACTAATGGAAATAGTTTAATATTTTGTTTGTTTGATGCATCTGTTTGCAAACAATAAAATAGATTTCCATTGTTTAAGATATCAATAATGCTTTGTATAGCGTATGGTCCTAACACTTCAGTCACTAACGCTTCCATTTTTGTTCTTGCTAAATGTATATTAATGGCTGTTTTTGAATCAGCAAATATCATTTTATGTAATTTTATATTACAGTCCATACTATTGTAAGAGAGATTATGTTTCACAGTGTGATAAGTAAGTGCTAACTCAGCAGCTGTACTTTTTAGACTGTCATTGGAATCCAAACTCTCTGAGGATGACGATGAACCAAAAAATCGTTCGAGAATTGTAGATGTATTCTTTATATTTGATTTAGACTTGTGCTGTTTTGTATTCTGGTGCTGTTTTACCTGAAAATAAGAACATAAGACCCGCCACCAATAACAAGCCACCAACCACACATGTGCACAAACACTACAAAATTTAACACAAACTGTAAAAAATTTAATAGACCCAGTATTCCCAGTATCACGAACCTGTCCAATTCCAGCTGTTCCAATAGTAAAACTAATATTACAAATTTTACATTTTGCATTGAATTGACTATGGGAATCCCCGTGTAACCAGTCATATACATTTTCCCATTGGCTTTTATATTTCTGCAACCTTTTTGATTTTGACAATTTGGCTTTTTTAGGAGTTCCCACGTACGATTCGGAATCACTATTTTCTTCCATATTAAAATACTACTTATTTCTTGCTGGCGTAAATAGTTCGTGAACATTCAACACAGTTTCAAAACAAAACATTCAAACAAATTTTTGTCCCGCGTGTAAGTTAATAGTTCACTACGTGGTGTGGTGCGGAGTGCAGTGAAATTTGGAACTAATGAAAAAGGTTATGTACAATAATATTGCGTTACGTTTCACGTAATATCATTACTTGTGAAATAAAGTATTTTCGCGTACTTTATTGTTATTCAAAAGTATAGAGTATATTTACCTAAAATAACGTAAGATACTCTATTTCAAAGTACGGGTGGCAACCCTAGGCGCAACCCTAGGCGCGAGTAAAGCCTGGTAGCGAACCGATGTGAGTATGTGTTAAACTTGGTAATTTTAGTGTTAACTGTGGGTGACGGGAAAGTGAATTGATTCCTTGCTTTTAGGGATGAACCGATCCAAGTAAATACGAGTAAATACTCGACACTTTCGTTTCGATACAAGTAATTTTAGTATTGATACCTAGGGTTGCGATACCAAGTAGGTATCGGAAAAAAATACTCGTATCGAATTACACCTGACGAGTGACTCGGCCGAGTCATCGGTCTGTTACTCGGCCGAATCAAAATCTTGGCTGTACTTCCGAATGGCCCCAGTGGTCGATCGATACGAGGTTTGAGAGGAGGGTTGGGGTGGGTGCGTGGACCCCAAATCTAAAATTGTTGCTTCGGGAATTTATTAGTTTCCGAGATATTAATAAAAAACTTTTAATATTTCTGTTGACTTATTCCGACATAACGCATTCCACTTTCCACCTTGTCCCGGGTATTAGTATTGGTTTAGGCCAGATTAGCGCGAGGGGCGCGCACGTAAAGCACGGTAGCGAACGATGTGAGTTTGGAGATTTGAACCAGCAACTTGTGAATGCGACCCATCCTATTATATAGGGTGTTATTCTACTGATAGTCAATATTCTAGGGGGTGATTCTATAGGCGCAAAATAAGACGAAAATATAGAATACAATTTTTTAATATCGGGCTTCGTTTTCGAGAAAATTGACTTTGAATTTCAGCTAAATACGCGTGCCTTTCCGGCGCCTGAGGAGCATCCGGAGGTATGGGGAACGCGTTCGGCAGTTCGTGAAACAGTTTGGGGGAGGGGAGGGTCGCCGGGTACGGGTGCCCGCACCTACGTAAAAAAAAAAAAAAAAAAAAAAAAAAAAAAAAAAAAAAAAAAAAAAAACAATAATTTTTTATTAATATTTTGGAAAGTAATAAATACCCGAAGTTACAGTTTTTGATTTAGGGTCCACATCCCCTCCCCACTCCTTCCTCAAAACCTCATCTCGATCGGCTACTGGGGTCATTAGGAAGAATATCCAAAATCTTGATCGAGTGACCGTTTGCATGCATCTAGTGGTTTGAACGAGTCCTTGCAACGCCTTTGAAAATTATAAATTTTCAATTTTTTGTAATTTTTTCTAGCCCCCCCCCAGCTAGAACTATATTCTTCAAAATAAAAAAAGTTTCAGTCGAATCGCATAATAACTTTTGGAGATACAGGTCCCACCGTTTTGAGAACACTGTTTTGAGAAAAACGCGTTTAAAGTTTTACGTGAGCGCCGAGTGGCCGGTTGTTGCCCATGCATTTGCCGCTACTCAAATGCCTATAACTTCGGAAATTTTACGAATTTCAACAAATCCTTTTAAACACGTATTCCTAAAAGATTGAACATTCGAAAAATGAAATAAAAAAAAAATCGATATTTAGACCGCACAGAGCTAAACTTCCGAAAAACCCCATGCTCCGAATTGGCTGAAACTTTGGAAACATGTTCATTTTGCATAGAAATAATGTTTGCGAGAAGGATTTTTGGCGACTCGAAATTTAAAATTTTTTTTTTATCATTTTGATGTCATTCTCTACCTTACCGATGCAATATAGTATAATGTATAATGGTCAAAAATTTTAAAACAAATAATTACCGAACTCACATCGGTTCGCTGCCATGCTTTACGCGCCCGCGAGCGGGCGCCCCCGCCCCACTGATCTAACCCAACCCAATACTAATATCCTGAACAAGTTGGAATGTGGAATGCGATTATGTCGGAATAAGTCTACATAGTTCATTCGGAAGTACAGTCTAACTCTGGTTTGCATTGGGTCGGAATGCCATAATAAAATATAAAACATCCCTCGCCCCCCTCCGCGGCAGGAATTACAATGACCAAAGTTACAGGCTTGGATTAGGTTTTTAGAATGGTTTTATTAATCGGCAGAATATACATATTTAATATCTTAGATTATTTGTAAAAATGGATCTGTCCCATCTCATTTTATTTCAAGACGCCATAGAAATTCACACATGTGATCAATAAGTGTATCTTCTCTAATACCACCTCTACTTAGTCGAGCTCGCAAAACACGCCATGACGACTCTATATTTTGTGTATACGCTCCGCTTTCCGGGTCTACGAAATTAGTGCTATGGTTCACAGTTTTGTGAACGTAACCATTTTTTCTAAATTTACATAGCCCTTCCAACAATCAGTATGTATTTCTGTACCTACTGCTACGTGTTTCTGAATTAATGAAATGAGAGTATTTGCATCTCGTTTGTTTTCAGGACATATCTCTAAACACATATCTCAAATTTTTCATACAAAATAAGCAATAGAAATTAAACGTATTATTTAAAAACTTTTAAAATAACAATGGCCATAAAAATTGAACCTAATATCCAAGCTCCTTCACGCAAACGTCCTCTTTCAAATTTCCTGCGTCCAATTTTGCATTCATCAATCTCGACTATAATACCAGGACCACCGATTAAACCTTGCATTTCATATCGTCTGTCAAGCGCTAGAGTGCATACTTCTCTACAGAATGAAAATCTATCTGCAATTGATTCTGTCGAAATTGTTTGGTCTTCAGTGATAGAACATTCATGCTGTGTTTGTTCGTATGAATATCGCCATGCAAAAGCATAAGTTATTAGCATGCAACTTTGAAAACACAAATGGCAACGTCCGAACCTATGAAAATTTTCACGTAAGATAACAATAACATGCATAATAGAAGTGTAACTTCAAAATAAGTTAGACAATAAAAGTAATAACTACCATGTATTATGTGCGGCTGTAATACTATGATCATATTTTCCTGATTTATAACATCGACAATAACCCAAACCTCCTCTTGTTTCGATATAAACCATCTTTTTTTTATGTTTTGCACAACACTTTTCTCTATGAATTAAAGACATTTCCTTTAGCCATTCAATTCCTGTTTCGTGCTCGGTCAATTTCTTCGCAAGGAAAAATAAATTGATGTGATTCATTTTTACACAAAGACTTACTAGTAACGTCGAGCCACAACGAACTGAACCACGTGTTACATTGTAGTCTCAACAATCCCGATACCTTTTAAAAACAATTTAAATCCGCAGTTTCTGTGACTTTAGAGACACCTTCAACGTGTCGGTAACATAGGAAATGACACTTATATGTTAAAAAAAAAATATCGAGTCGCCAAAAATCCTTCTCGGAATCATTATTTCTATGCAAAATGAACCTGTTTCCAAAATTTGAGCCAATAGGCTAGTTGACTGAATTTGAGACATTGGTTAAAACATTATTTTCATGTCTATTCTACACGAAAACTGTATTTATTTTCGAAAAATCGTACATTTACATGATTTTTTTGCGTTTTCAAAAACCTATTTAAACTTGATTCGAAAACGCGTCAGACTGTCATGGCGTACTGTATGACGTCACGCCGTGTAAAATAAAACTAAACGATCGTGTCTCTGTGTATTGCTATTGTTAGTTTTCGTTGTTTTCTTTTAATTAAAAATGAATTCCTCGTACTACAAGTACTGTATAGTGTCCCAGTGTAAGGCTGGGGGCACACGAGCGTTTTTTTTTACGTCCGTCGCGACGGACGTCTATTGTGACGGACGTACGTGTACACCGCACACGAGCGTTGCTTCATTTGCGTCAGTTCGCAAAGGAAGTACAACCAATATGAACGTGTGTGAGATTGTAACATTTTCATACATGACGTATTTATATTTGAAAGGTAGGAGAAAGCACATCCCATAAATGGGGAACGATATAGATATGGGCATTATTTTACGTTGTACAAACAACTACGTAAAGACCCTGAAAAGTGGTTTAATTATTTTCGCATGTCCATGAATTATTAATAATTAATAATAAATAATTACACGCTCTCACGCAACGGACGTCTGACGGTACGTTCGTGTGCCGTGCTACACTCCTGAGTATATAATGCAGAACGTGCGTCGACGTTTTGTAACGTCCGTTCTAGCATAAATACGTCGATGAAAAATTAACGCGCGTTGTACCGTCCGTTGAAAGTAACGTCCGTTCCCAGTGTGCGGACTCTAATATTCTACAATGTATTTGTACAACGCAGCGTCGTGACGTCCGTCGCGACGGACGTACAAAAAACGCTCGTGTGCCCCCAGCCTAAAAGCACAACTATAAAGACGCCAAACAAATTATTTATTTATGTTCCAAACAATGAACAAATCCGGAAAAAGTGGCTAAAACTTGCAAAGAGATGTGATGCTCATAGTTTATCTGCAGATTCAAGAATGTATTTTTGTGAAGATCATTTTGATGTAAGTATTTACACACAATCTATTTCTAAATCTATTTTTCAAGTAGGTATATTGGTAAAATAATAATGTATAAAATAATAAAGTAAGATTTGCGGTTAGGTTGTTTCGGTTTTATGATTTAATACAATCATATTTTAGTGTTAATAAACATTTTATTTTTGATTTTTTTAGTTGCCAAATGACACGTGTAATCATATGGAGTATCATATTATGGGGAAAGTATCACAAGTGCGTATGAAACCAGGTTGTATGCTAAGTAAATTTGAATGTCAAGAAGACAGAAGAAAACGGACGTCTAACACTACGGAACGATCATTTTTTTTAAAAAAACAAAGATTGATGACAATAGCAGAGTGTCTAAGTGAGTCAGAAGAAAAATGTGCACCTAGTTCTTCTGTCAAAGATACTTCTGATATAAGTTCAGGTATGCATGACTAACAAACAAGACAAATAGTTTGAAGTTTTAAATGACTAGTATCTAGTTATTAATTTTGCAAAGTGCCATTCTCAGGAATTTGCCTCAAGTGGAAAGATTCCTAGTAATATTCCCAGGCACATTAACAATAAATGGAAACTTATTGGAGTATAATAATTATGACCTTATGAGACTTAAAAAATAGGGGAGTCCCCATACAAGCAAACAACCTTTTTCAATGATTTCACTAAATCATTATAAAGCTATTTTTTTGTTTACTTTTCAGATTTGCAAGAAGTTGGAGAAAATGTGCAAGAAACATTTTGTGTGCAGACAGCTGACAAATCTGTTCAAGCACTTATAACACATACATTCAGAAGTAAAGCTGTCCAAATCAAAGTGAAAGCCATACACCAGGCGTTATCACCTTTGAAACCGTCACAAACATCTACTTACACATCCCCATTTAAAACGAAGACCATTATAAAATCAAAACCTTCTGTGTCCAACTTAAGCAAAATAACAAGGAATATATTTATTGAAGAAGAGCATTCTGATAGTGATATTTCCTTATACAGTGGCGGCCGAAAGAAAGTTTACAACTTTTAAAATCGCATAACTTTTATAAAATTAATCCAAACTAGTTGATTTTTTTTTTGAGAAGCTACAAGGATAAGTTTGCTAAGTGACGTGTTTCGTTGTTTTGAAAAAATGTACTTGGTCGGAATAGCAAAAAAAAAGTAGTAAATGTCATTTTTAAAACTTTTTTTTGTGAGCCTGTAATGAAAATTCAAAAAACCCGTTTGTAGATTGAAGTAAGTTGTATACGTGCCTAAAATTTCATCAAAATCGGTTAATGTTGCTCTGAGCTATAAACGTTTAAAGATCGCAGAATAAGGTCGAAAATCGCTGATTTCCGTGAATTTCGCGATTTTCGACCTTATTCTGCGATCTTTAAACGTTTATAGCTCAGAGCAACATTAACCGATTTTGATGAAATTTTAGGCACGTATACAACTTACTTCAATCTACAAACGGGTTTTTTGAATTTTCATTACAGGCTCACAAAAAAAAGTTTTAAAAATGACATTTACTACTTTTTTTTTGCTATTCCGACCAAGTACATTTTTTCAAAACGACGAAACACGTCACTTAGCAAACTTATCCTTGTAGCTTCTCAAAAAAAAAATCAACTAAGGTCGGTATCAGATATATTGGCCGGTGAGTTTCGTGAGGGGTATTCTCCCACCATACCGCTTGCCTGCTCGATGCTCCTTTTCTCAACGTTCTCGCTCTCTCTCTGATCGTCAGATGGTGGTGGTTGATTTCTCCTCGATCGCTGATCGGGAAAACAAACTCACCGGCCAATATATTTGATACCGACCTTAGTTTGGATTAATTTTATAAAAGTTATGCGATTTTAAAAGTTGTAAACTTTCTTTCGGCCGCCACTGTATGTACCATCTGTAGCCACCGACAGCAGCCCACCAGTGCATTCACTACAAATTAAATCATCTTCTGACTGTAGTGAATTAATTAAAGAAGACAGAAAATTGGAAGCAACAGAGATCATATTGAATACAATCAACAAAATTGAAAAAAAGCCTCGATTGTACATAGGTGTTCCTAGCACTTGTTACTACTTGATTGATATAATAAAAGATGAAATAAATATTCCCAAACATCATTTATTGCTCTGTTTAAATAAAATTAGATTGGATAGTAAATTTAATCAACTGGCAGATGATTATGGAATGACTAAATCATATTTAAGCAAAATATTTTTAAAAAATGTACCTTTGATAGCCAGTGTTATGCGTCCTTTCATTGTGACGCTAGACAGTAGTATGATAAAAAGGACTTTGCCTATGTCATTCAGGCATAAATTTCACAATGTTACCTGCATCATAGACTGCTTGGAAATTGAAATGCAAAAACCATCTATGGCAGTAAATCAAGCTCTGACATGGTCAGATTACAAGAAAGCCAACACAATAAAATATCTAATATCCTGTACCCCAAATGGATTGGTAAACTATATTTCTCCAGGAGTTGGAG
The DNA here is from genome assembly GCA_963971345.1 of Andrena flavipes. Classification (NCBI taxonomy): domain Eukaryota; kingdom Metazoa; phylum Arthropoda; class Insecta; order Hymenoptera; family Andrenidae; genus Andrena; species Andrena flavipes. The sequence continues at coordinate 41,218,435 of OZ020479.1, read as the reverse complement.
GCAGAACAACTGACACATGTTTGGTTGAATCGTGTGACTCTGTAAAGACATTACAAAGGGGTATGTGTGTTATGGCAGATAGAGGTTTTAAACATGTACAACAATATCTGCAAAAGTCAGGCATTACACAAGTAAGACCTCCAAGTTTTGAAACAGGAGTGAAAATGAATAAAAATGAAGCGAAGCTAACTAAACAGATAGCCAGTTTAAGAATACATATAGAAAGAGTTATTCGGCGCTTGCGTGAATTTTATATGCTTAGACCACATGCATGCATTAATTTTAATTTTGTGAAAGTACTTGATGACATAATGATCATAGCATGTGCTTTAATAAACTTGCAAGATTCTTTAGTATAATAAAACAAATGAAAACTTAATATAGTTTTTTATTTTAAATATATTACTGTTGTACACTCTGATATAATAATGGATAAACACTACCTTTCCAAAAGTTTAATAAGTTATTATTTATTATATTTTCGACAAATTCAATATTGAGTAGTAGTAAATAGGTTTATTTTTTGCCTTTCGGCCTCAAAATGGGGTTAATAAATTGAAATAAACACTACACTTACAATATCCACCCATAGTGCTTAAATAACAATTAGAATTCATCTCATAATAGACATTCAGTCCAGCCCACCAGGCAGCATGTACCCATTGGTCTGTAGCACTTACACCTTTATTCAACGAAAAAACACCATGAAAAGAAGTTCCATGACGATAAGCTGGATCATTTTCGTCACTGTCTCTTGTCATCGTCACAGCTGGTCCCAAGAATTTTTGAACTTTGTCAATATCTATTGTTGTAGCATCAGAGACTTTCCTCCATTTTGGTGCACAACATGATAATACTTGCATAGGCAAATGCTTATTTTTATCAAGACGTTCAACTATTTTGTCAACCAATATACCACTCTTGAATCTGCTCCACAGTAACCACTGGTACATTTCCCATTCATCTGAACTAAGTTGTCCTGGTTTATCACACCAAGCGTCGGGTATCAAACCCACAAATTCAATATTGAATGGCACACTTAAAATTTCTACTTTTTTATTTTGAGCATAATCTGGGTCAGCTACACAAAAAAAAAAACAGTTTTTCTTTCCTGTCAAATACATTTGAATCTGCATTTGGGCATTATATTTATCTGTAGCTTCTCCATTTTTTATATAATTTTTATATGTCTTTGCACTAATGGGGCATTTAATTTCTATTATACCGTCTTTAAATATTCCATCCGGAGAAGCAGCAATCATTGGATACTTGGAGTTTAAGAGCAGGCCGCACTTATTAATTTTTTTCTTTAGTTTTTTTATACTGTTTTCTTTACTGCATCTTCTAGGACACGGCCACGTCTCATGGATGGAGTGTCTGGAATTTTGCCACCTAGTATGAGAGATATGAGCGTGCCATCATTTGTTTTACATCGGCTGACTTCAAACGCTCTTGATGCGGTTATCCGACCATACCTTAGTTCAAACCAGAGACTGCTATGAGATTGTTCCCTTGTTTCTTCTTCAACTTTCTTTATTACAGATTCTGTTATTCGAACTTTTTTAAAAAATGCATCAACACATTTTTCTTTAAAATTAAATACAAGTTGATGCATTGAGACAGCCTGCATATCATTTGGACAATAAGTGGGTTGATATTTTAAAAATTCATAGTTCTTAACTTTTCTATTCTTTCCCTCTTCCAAAAACTTTGTCAAAACAGACGAATTTCCTAGTAATAAGGGACTGCCCTTGGACATATCTTTTGCTGTCATATATTTTAGGCTACTACCGACTTTGGAAAGTTTAGATTTCCTCCAATAGCACTCCACAGAAGTGCATGATGGTTCTTCACTTCGGCGATGAACCCACATAAAAAATGCTATTGCGTGCTTACAACCACCTTGTGAAGCAACACAGTCATGGCACTGGACAGAGAGAATAACGTCATCTTCTTCGTCAACAACCAGTGTGCATTCATATAGTTTTACATGAACTTTGTGTTCTGGACATGTTTTGCACTTTACTGTACACAATTTGTTGTCACGCTTAAGCTGCACGTAGCTAATGGCGTCATCTCCATATGAAGCTCGTGATGAGCTGAAATTAAGTTTTCAAATATAGCACATTGCAAATCTAACCTCAAAACCAGTATCAATTAACTTACAATACCTATGTCATAACAAAAGGTTATGATCTATGAAACTGATATAATACTATTTAAGCTTATAATATATATTTTACACTTGTGTATACTTACATCGAAGTTTTAACATTGCGGAATTCCGATGAGCAAAAGTCACTGTTTGCCGCGAAAAATCTGCCAAGCATAACAGCGTTCAATTTTGGGCAAATTACTACTGTTTGCTTTGCTAAATCCTGATTCCATAGCTTATTACACTTGTGCTTCAAGATATACTTAATCGCGAACAACTGAATCACCTTCACATAAACTGGTAAATACGAAATAACCTGTTGTATGAACCTGTCAACAATAACATACAATGGCGTTGGTGTTTTGCACGGCGTGACGTCACGCTTTCTGATTGGTGTTCACTGTCACGTGACTGAAAGCCTAATTTTACAGAATTTAATTTCCAAAAATATTATCAAACTTTATTTTTTATAATAAATAGTTTATTTTTTTGTTTCCTCTGTATCATGATTAATCGTTAGAAACCCTAATCCATGCAAATTATTCTTAGTGGATACATTCCTATTCAGAGCATGGGGTTTTCGGAAGTGCAGCCAAATGGTCATTCCAGGGTTTTTTGGGGTCGCAGAATCTGATTCTAAGGGAGGAAATGTCGAAAATTATGTTATTTTTTTTTAACAGTACTGTCTGATTTGATTACGTTATTTGAGATTAAGGGGGTAGATACGGGTAATGCAGCGCGCTGTATACCGACACAATCTGGCCAGAAACATGGGTTTAGTAGAATACGCTTTTCGTCCTTATATGGGCGAATTTTGGGCTGGCCGAAGTCTCATTCGAAAGAAGTCGAGAAGTCGCAAAAAAGTGCAACTTCTCCTTCTGCACATACATTCCTTAAACTATAGACTATTAAATAGTGTAAGTTTCAAAGATGTCTCTCAAATCAGACAGTACTGTTAAAAAAAAAAAAATATTTTATCGACATTTCCTCCCCCCTACAGGGCTTAGTTTTAATTTAATAACAATTTTGACCTCGGAATCAGATTCTGCGACCCCAAAAAACCCTGGAATGACCATTTTCATAATGATAAAGAGTAAAATGTGAGCGTAAGGATTTTTATTCACGTTTTCGGCGATCCGTACCACGGTGGACCGGAACCTCCCCTTAAGTCATTATTTCATTATAGCACATATAATTTACGGGTCTGACATTTCATTAGTTTTTACCTTAATGTGATCCTTCAAACAGTCGTACATGCCATCTAGCACTTCAGGAACACATGAAGAGATGGTTGGCCTAAACCACAGTCTAAACACTCGGAAAAGATAGTGTAGAGAACAAAAACTGTTTCTTGTTGCCAAAAATGAAAGTAATTTGTAAATTGATTCTGGCTGCTATGGCATTTCTCAAAATAGTGTCTGACTTTTGAATTGTGTCAGCTACATTTTGCAATAAACTTTAAGCGCATGCCGATTTGTTCTGTTTATTCTCATAAATAATCTATATTCCGTTGCATCTTCAGTTTCTAAAAATCCAATTATACGACAAATGTGCATTTCGAGCACGCATTCCCCACTCACGCGTAACAATCAATTCATTTATTTACAGCAATCTAATAATTTTTATATCCAATTCTGAAAGGAGGGGATACTTGGCCTAGAGAATAGAAGCCGCTTCTATTCACTCGCTCACCGATTTGCTCGCTGAAATCCTAGGCCAAGGGCTACAATATGCGTTCAGACGGAGTCCGTACTCGGCCAAGTACATTCTTTCGTCGGTTTGCTCGCCGAATTCCTCAGCCGAGTGCTAGAATATGTGTTGAAACTGGACGAGTTTTCGGCCCCAGAAGGCTCACTCGATTGAGTGTAAATCCGGATTACACTCGTCAGGTGTAAATCCACCTTAAGGCGAACTATCGACAACAAATGTCAAGGTCATTGAAATCGTTGAGGAGGTAGCTTTTCAATAGGTTTTCCATTTTTGGGGTTATAGTCCAGTGAAATTAGACGAAAATCTGCCCAATCTACGGACTAATTCCCACCAAGCTGAATTTTGGCATGAACCTTTATTTGGTCGTTTTAAACAATATGTCAAAAGTCCCCATTAATCCCACTGCTGCTAAAAATTTTACAGAGGGCTGAAAAAAAAAACTGTTTTTCGCAAATATCTCGCTATCTAGCAGTTTTGCGACAAAAATAGTTATTATACAATTTATAGCCTAGGAAATTCTCTACAAAAAAGGTCCTACAAGTTTTTTCGTAGGTGTAACCATTTTCATGTATGTCGGGTTACCGAGTTTCAACCCCCATAAACTTGACAAGGGAAAATCTTGAACCTGGAAATTCAGAAAATTATCAAACTCTGGAAATATGTAGGGGAAGTCCTCCTGAGTACAACGCAATTTCGTTCGATGCCCAAATTCACTCCAAGAGGGTGCAATTCACCCTTAAACTTTTTTTGGGGGGGTATTATTACTCGCGAACTGTAGGAGATAGAAAAAAAGTGTTCAGGAAAAAGTTACTTCTTTTAATTGGGACTATCAGTTGGTAAATTATAGGTCTTACAGTTCTTACGGTTCACGAGTTATAACTCAAAATCGAAAAAAAAAACATATTTTCAGGAGTCAATTTCACCCCCTTACAATGAATTTGGACAACAAACGAAAAAATTACGCAATACACACCTATATTAACCTCTGTATATCCCTAGTTTTAAAAAATTTTGAATTTTCCAGGGGGTGGATCTTCGCCCGCGAGAAATAATATACTCATTTCCACACCACCCCGGAGGTAGAGTACTGAGCGCGTGTTTTTTAAACGTGGTGTCCCCAGTAGGCCTAATCCACGATGTTTGTTTATTAAAAATACAAAAATTACGAGGCTCCCTCATGTTCTGCTTCTGTCTCTTCAATCAGTATGTCTTCCGCTGAGAAATTATCAAGATCTACATCCTCATCATTGTCCACATTACTTTCGGCAGTTATATCAGGTGCATTGAGACATGACTGGTCATGACAAGAACCGCACACTGCTGAACAATGCAAGCCAAGTTTCCTGCAACCGCATTTTTGTCCACAGCCTTTGGCGCAATTGCAAAAAATTACATTTAGCAGAGTGTCTGGAGCAGGCGGTAACAAAGTTGGAATCGGCTCCAAAATATCATTTTTCATTATCCATCCCCAGTCTGCAGGATTAAGTGCGTTACCGAGCCACACTTGCACTTGGTAGTACACTCGATATAAATGCTGGCGGGCAGCACTAGATGTTGGTGGAAGCGTAGATAATTTCACCGCCTTATTAAGCCGCGTTGATTTGGCAAAGCAATAGTACCTAAATGTGTCTATTGACACCTCGTTTAATCGAGCACCATACATTGCCACAAGAAAGCGTACTCCATTATTAAAAATTAATTCCGGTGAACACGCCCTTATTTTAAAAACCTCCGCGGATTTTCTTAAATCATCTCGTTTTTCTAATATTTTCAAAGCCTGCGCTTTACCCTTGTTGAACAGAGATGATGTTGTGTCGCACCCAGTGATAGCGTGTAAAAATAAATTTAACTGTATATTTAAAACAAAAATTCACAGTTGGAAGACCGAAAACTCTGGTCTATGTCGCTTGCACGCTTGATACGATCTGTTTACCGATCGCACGGTCTTTTAGCAAGAAAACTTGCCAATGTTGGCGATTGGTCGCGTCGGGAAAACATTGTAACATTTACATTGTAACAGGTTGTAGAACTAAAGGTCTGTTTAAGATCATCATAAACTAAAGAAGGGCTTTGTGCTTCGACACAGTTTGAAGGCCGTTTAGTTTATCCACAAAACATCAATAGATGCAGCACGTGTAGAGCGAATAGAAAGAACAAGAGTAGGTTTATTCCTATGCTGTCTCAAAAATTGGAAGCTGCCACCATCAACGTGAAACAGGCTCAAGACCAAGCTGACGTTCTCATTACTCCTACGAAAGAACTGAGCGGAAGACATACTAATTGAAAAAACAGACGCAGAACATGAGGGAGACTCGTAATTTTTGTATTTATAATAAACAAACATCGTGGATTAGGCCTACTGGGGACACCACGTTTAAAAAACACGCGCTCAGTACTCTACCTCCGGGGTGGTGTGGAAATGAGTATATTATTTCTCGCGGGCGAAGATCCACCCCCTGGAAAATTCAAAATTTTTTAAAACTAGGGATATACAGAGGTTAATATAGGTGTGTATTGCGTAATTTTTTCGTTTGTTGTCCAAATTCATTGTAAGGGGGTGAAATTGACTCCTGAAAATATGTTTTTTTTTTCGATTTTGAGTTATAACTCGTGAACCGTAAGAACTGTAAGACCTATAATTTACCAACTGATAGTCCCAATTAAAAGAAGTAACTTTTTCCTGAACACTTTTTTTCTATCTCCTACAGTTCGCGAGTAATAATACCCCCCCAAAAAAAGTTTAAGGGTGAATTGCACCCTCTTGGAGTGAATTTGGGCATCGAACGAAATTGCGTTGTACTCAGGAGGACTTCCCCTACATATTTCCAGAGTTTGATAATTTTCTGAATTTCCAGGTTCAAGATTTTCCCTTGTCAAGTTTATGGGGGTTGAAACTCGGTAACCCGACATACATGAAAATGGTTACACCTACGAAAAAACTTGTAGGACCTTTTTTGTAGAGAATTTCCTAGGCTATAAATTGTATAATAACTATTTTTGTCGCAAAACTGCTAGATAGCGAGATATTTGCGAAAAACAGTTTTTTTTTTCAGCCCTCTGTAAAATTTTTAGCAGCAGTGGGATTAATGGGGACTTTTGACATATTGTTTAAAACGACCAAATAAAGGTTCATGCCAAAATTCAGCTTGGTGGGAATTAGTCCGTAGATTGGGCAGATTTTCGTCTAATTTCACTGGACTACTACGAAGACTGCGACGACGAGCTAGCCAGGCAAGCGTCTTCGCGGTTAGCGTCGCGCGATATCCCTAACAACGCGGACGAGAGTGGGAGAACCTCGAGCTTACGCGTAAGCGACCTTGAACAGCGTTGCTCTAGAGAGTGATCGGAACAACGTATATCATGGCTGATTGGTTGCTGCGATTTGGAGCAAAAGCGAAAGTAGACAGAAAGAAACTATAAAAAAGAAAGAGACAGAAATACTCATAGAAAGAGATAGAGTGAACGGTTAAGTTATGTTTATTTCCGCTTTTGTTTCAAATCTTGACAAATGGCTGCGGTTATACCGATCCCAACAAAATTACCTTTTTTTAAAAAAAGGTGCAAAAATTTGCGCCAAGTATACAATCTCGTAAAAAAGAATTCTATTTAAAAACATTGTCGAAACATTTACAAAACTAATGATATACACAAATTGCGCCAATTATTAAAATGGCTATTTATACAAAGAAAAAAATGTATTAAATAATATTCAGCAGATATATTTTTATAGAAATAAATATTTTAATAATAATTAATATTTTATTCAAAATACTTGGCACTGCGAAAACAAAAAAAATGTTAATTGTCTTGGTTAATAAATAAAACAAGGCAAGACACCACTAAGACAAGGAAGAGAGAAAAATTTTAATGCAATTTATACATATTTATTCAGTTTAGCAACATCAATTCGGGGCGCAGCGCCAAGTATTTTGAATGAAATATTAATTATTATTAAAATATTTATTTCTATAAAAATATATCTGCTGAATATTATTTAATACATTTTTTTTCTTTGTATAAATAGCCATTGTGATACTTAGCGCAATTTGTGTATATCATTAGTTTTGTAAAGCTATTAATTTACGACAATGTTTTTAAATGGAATTCTTTCTTATGGGATTATATACTTGGCGCACATTTTTTATTCCTTTTTTTTTTAAAACGTAATTTTGTTGGGATTTCACACATTTTGTATATATTGAAGACTGGATAATTTTTTTTAATGTTTCTATCGAATCATTTGTCGATATAAATTGGTTATTTACGGAAATCTTGAAGCGACCAGCGACCCGAACCCAGCGGCTTTTAGTCTTTATCGCGAGTGGTTCTTTTCAAGTCGTTTGGATTTATGGTTATGGGTTATATATTTATTGATTATTATTGATGACCGGGTACTTATATAGAGCATATGCTCTAAGACTGGGTACTGTTTTCATCCCCTCGAGGTTGTTTAGTTTTTAAAATACGCAAACCTGCAAAGTTTCGAGACATCAGGATTGGTGGAATTGGTTTAAATTTGATTTTTCAGATATGAAACAACATGCAAAATCGTTTATTTAATATAATACTATGTCCAATTTATTTTTTTTCTCCTATAAATTATACAGTTTTCCATATTCATAATAAAATTCGATTTTAACTATATATAAATATTTCTTAAAACTCAATAATAATAAAATTATACATGAAAATGTGCTTATTTTTTTCATTTGCTCGTGCAGCAGGGTAATTTTCTCTTTCGCTTTTGCTTCGATTATCTATAAATATATAAAATCCACATATTAGTTACAACTTAACGTAGAACTTATATAGAAATATAGTCGCCCTTTGTTATAGTTAGTGTAGAGACTACAAAATGTGTCCGAAGGAGGTGAGAGCGTATGGAAGAAAGTCTTGTTGCAGGAAATTTAAATGCTAATGGTAATTCAGCGAAACTGAAGGAAGAGATCCAATATTTTTAACGCACAATTTATTGACGTTGGAATAAAATTAATTTAGTATGTTTATTATTGAATTGAAATATTGTTAATGGGAAACTAATAAAATTAATGAATAGCGTGGGAACTACTGTGGATTTTAATAAAGTATTACGAATATCTTTCACAAAAGATTGGAAAGCATCTAGGGAGATACATTTTCAGCATACTTTCTTCACTAATGTGACTTACTCTACATTGCAAGCAGTACACCATAATTTTCTTAATTCTTAATGCTACGCTCATTTGAAAATTTTTGTCGTTTTAACTTATTTGACAAATTTCCAGAAACGTATACGAAACAAGATTCTCTGTCTATTTAACCTTCTCCGGACGACCTCTAAGCCTGTGCATCTCGTTCATTTCTATCCAAGCTTGTGCGTTCCTTTCATTTCTATCCAAACCTGTGCGTCCTCTTCATTTCTATCCAAGCTCGTGCACCTCCTTCAAGCTTTACATAAAAACTCTAATGTAGAAATAGTTTGCTGGTATAAAACAATATACCTATTATTTTGTAGAAACTTGTGCGAAAGAAGATGCTTCTCTGTCGAACCTTCTCCAGACAACTTCCAAGTCTATGCGTCCCCTTTGTTTCTATCAGCTCTACATAAATCGACGTGCGTTACGAAAAGTAGCACTTTTCATTTCTTTTACAAAGAACAGCACATTTCAATCTATCACGAGAAGAAGCACCTTTCAATATTTCTGCCGATAACAAGCATGTTTCGAATATACCACGAGAACAAACACGATTCACATTTCGCCACGAGCAGTAACACATTTCAAACGCTACAGCGAAAAATAGTACATTTTATCTGTTTTCCAAAGAATAGAATATAACTCATGTATGAAAGAAGCTAATTCCCTTTAATTCACGAAAAAAGTTCTCACGCAAAGATTGTGAAATCATCTTTGCTAATTCCAATTGTACCTTTAATTCACGAAAAACACTAAAAAATTTCTCACGCAAAGATTGTGAAATCAACTTTGCTAATTCCAATTGTATTCTCGTTCTCCGCTCGAACACTGATTCCTCTGTCACTTTTTATACTTGACATTTCTTTATTAGCCACACATCAGTCCAGTGCTCACATTTTCAGCTTCGATTTTAAGGAATTAGCGGGCGAGAGGCCTGTAGTTAACACAAAAACTTTTATAAGAGGGACATTTTCTGTTAAAAATGTCGTATGAAAATCGTTTTACGATGGAAAATAATGAAATCTTGGTAGAGAATAATTTAAACGAATCAAAGTCGGTAATAGATCAATAGCACATTCAGCAACCTGCACTAGTGCGCACTAAGTCCGAATATGCTGTAAGAGAGATGTGGAGAATATGAAAACATATTGTTTTAAGTCGACTTCATAGTTTTTTTCTTATACAACGCCCACTAATTCCTTAAAACCGAAGCTGAAAATCTGAGCACTGAACTGATTTGTAGCCAATAAAAGAATGTCAAGTATAAAAAGTGACAGAGGAATCAGTGTTCGAACGGGGAACGAGAATACAATCGGAATTAGCAAAGTTGATTTCACAATCTTTGCGTGAGAACTTTTTTAGTGTTTTTTTTTTTGTGAATTAAAGGTAGGGTAGGGCGGGGCTTAAAGGTCCAATTTGACTATTTCGAAGTATACTGTGAAAACCGAGCCTACTATATCAAAATATACAACACTAATCAAACAAACAGTTATCTGACCATGTTTAACTCAATTTTTGGTTGAATTATCATAATAGAAATATGTTATTTTACAATTTTTCTAGACCTTGTCATCTGTCTCTTTTTGCTCCATAGCAGGGGTAAAAAGAGGCAGCCAGGAGGCAAAAAGGTCCAGTATTTACTTTTAATTTGAAAAAGGTTTTATGAAATAATAACAATATTTGATTAAATGAAATTCAAAAGTTTATTTTTATTCCAAAAATAAAACGTCAAAAGTACTGTAATTATTAAAAAAAAAATCTTTTTCATAATTCAAAAAGCAAAAGATATTTTTATAAACGTAACACAAAAATAAAATTCTTCTTTAATTATAACTACAACGTAGTAACTTAAGTACCATTTTTTGGTATCTCTATTTTATCTTAATCAGACTCATCGTTTCCTGAATCACAATTATTACAAACAAAGTAAATGCAACCTCTGTTTGAAATACATTTTTCATGAGCCCATTGTTTGCAAAGAGTGCATTGAATCCAACCTTCACCTGGAACACTGTCACTGTACTTCTCGCAACAAATCAAACAGAAGTATTCATCATCAGAGCTGGAATCACTGTTAACCTCTTGTAAAATAGCTTTTTTTACTTGCTCAAGTTTTTTATTTGATTTGCTTTTCTTGTTTACACTTTTAGCCTTTTTCTTATTCGCGATTTCTTGTTCTTTACGTAGATTTTCTTTTTCGGGTGTATCCGTTAAAATAGCAGTTTTACGGCGTTTTCTATTAATAGTTGACTTTCGTGGTCCGGCTTTAGGTAGCGATCGTACGATTTCGGGCGAAAAAACTCCCTGTGGATCAATTAATGTTGATATCTGTGTATCATACGATGTTAAGGGCTGCGGGTCCAACGACGTTGAAGGCTGTGGATTAGACAACACTGTTGGCAAAGGAGTAAACGATGTCGATGGCTGTGGCTCATTACTGTTAGTTTCCATGGGGCGATCCGTTACGTAACTAGGTGCAAAATCAGCGTCGTTAAATTTATCTTGGTTGAAGGGAAATATGCCAGTTTTTTCGAATCCACTCATTATGTTACTCGGTGTCAAAGCTAAAGGTAAAGAAGTGCGGGCGATTCCATGGATATCATATATAGTCATTGTTTTTTCAGCATTATTCCGCATCCATGCATATTGAGCTAAAGACAGATATCTTTTAAAAGGTCCATATACCGACACGTCAAGTGGCTGTAACTTGTGGGAACAATGTGGAGGAAAAGAGAGCATCACCACTCCATTTTCTTTAGCTAGATCTAGTGTTGGTACAGATAAGTGTGAAGAATGGTTGTCTAAAACCAACAGAACAGGTGATTCTTTACTAGGCCTAATTTGCTTGATAAAATGCTGCACAAATATGAGAAACTCGTCATTAGTAATCCAACCGCTAGAATTTCCAGCACAAATGCAATCAGTAGGGTAAGTGTGGGTATTACTGCGGACTTTTAAGGTAGGTTAACTTTAGAACCCTCGATACGGCATTCCAATGAATGAAAGTTCCTCCTTCTTTTTTTAAAAGAAAGGTGGGACCTTAATAATTCCATAAAAAAATATGAGGGCGGGGTAATGAGCACAGTTAATTAAAAACACAGAGATTTGTCGATCAATGTCATTGCATGTATTACTGCGGACATGCATGCATTACTGCGTGCCAGTTACTAACGCTAAATGTTCTTTTGAATAGCAAAGTCTGTGGTGTTTTTTCTTATTTTTTGATTCTTTTATATCACTTTTATTTTTTCTCGGCATTGTTACACAGTTGCAACTATAAATTCCAACTCACGCACCACGCGATATGTATACCTACACCGCTGCTCACTTTGAAGGTTATGTGGCGTGAGTGAAGCGGTCGGAAAAAAGGTTAGGTTACGCAGTCGTCGGTCCGCAGTAATGCATGCTTTGGTGTAAAGTACTGCACCTAATACTGCGGTGAGAATTAAAAATGAAAACTAAAATGTAGATGACTCATTGACTGTTTTTCTGAAAAAGCAACTCTTCTTCTATCGAGCAATAACGCTACATTACATGTATTACTGTTAATAACACCAATATAAATGTTTTTCAAGTCGGTGTTCATGACCGCCATATCGGAAATCGACCGAAGTTTCGCCTTGACGCATTTCAAACTACGATAAAAAAATTTATAATAACTTTGCTGTACATATTTATTAATAATTGCCTGTAATAGAGTTTAAAATAATTTTAGCAAAAATTTTCAAGAGATTATATACTTTCCAACATTAAATATGAGCTGTTTTAGAATATCCGCAGTAATTGGGGCATCCGCAGTAATACCCACACTTACCCTAGGACCATCCCGAATGAAATGGTCTTGAAACTTTTTGCGAGGGAAGATGAATATAGGTGGAATCGACGAACCTGTACCTGAAACCGCTACTAATAGGGTTACATTAGTTCCACGTTCACCTGATGTTACTGAACCAACATTTCGCTTTCCTTTAGCAGCAACTATTTTTGATGGTTTGGTGACAGTCGATACGCCAGTTTCATCTGCATTCCATATGGAAGAAGCTGTAAATTTAAATCGGTCCATACCTTCTGCTAATTTCGTATAAAACTCTTGCACATTAGATTTGTTGAAGGACGTAGATATGCTGAGACTTGTTGCTTCAGGTTTTCTAATGGAGAGACTTGTATTTCGTTTAAGAAAAGCAGACATCCAATCTCTACCGGGCATTTTGTTGGTATGCCATGTTTCCGGTACACTTATTTCATATTTAATGGCACAGTCATAAGCCATGCGACGAACTTCTTTAGGACCTCTGCCGTGGAAAATTTATGCAAGTTTAAGCAAGTATTCTGTAAGACTGGCTTCTTGCTCTTTATTAAATATCTGCCTTGGAGTACCATAGCCAAATCTCAAGTTGACAGGATCATTCTTCATTCGTTTAATAAATCTTGATAATGAAGTTTTACTTAATTCAAAGTCACGACATACCTGCCTCAATGATTTACTTTCATTGATAACTAAATCTGCTGCACGTTGCATCAACTCTACAGATTTAGTTCCACGATCAGATTTTCTTTTATAGTTGCGCATACTGAAACAAAAAAAGTTTTTAATAACCAATATATTAATGATGGGGTGAAACGGTTCAATGTGGGCTAAAAGGTCCACATTGGACCTTTTTACCCCAACCACGTGTAAGTGTTTTTATAGGTTATAAAAAAATTACCGTTCAAACTAGCTAAAAACTAATAATATATCGTGAAAAACAAATAAATCACGTATACTAATAAACTATGTTTAGGCATGGTAACCGAAATAACACTGCTAGCAACTAAAAAGAATAATGAAAAAATTTACTTAGGGGAATTGTGCTCAAGATGACATACTTTTTGTTCTGAGGCAAATATCTTAAAAATTAAAGGTGGTATCAAAATAAAATCAAAGAGCAGTCTTTATCTGTTTATTAATACAACGTAAAACACCAGTCTCATGACTCCGGCGATAATAACAAAAACAAGAGAAATAAAAAATGACATGCCTGTGCATCTGTATAAGTTGACATACTTCTGTATAAGATGACATACTCTAAAGCGGGCTTGCTCAGTCGAGACCCGTAGACCTCCTCGCTGCCGCTGCGAATATTTCGCGTTGATTTGGCGTGTGCCTAATTATTCGTGCACAATTCGCAAATGAATTGCTTTTTACGTCCAGGTACTGTGGCACACAAGGTGTGGCACCTAAGCCATCCCATCTTCTTTGGACCATTTATGTCGTGTCGAAGTCCGTTTATAGCTATTAGGCATCCTGGAATAGAAACTGAATCAGTCGTACTTTATTCTGAATACGTAGGCGCTGTGGGATAAGATAACATAGTATGCCATCTTAAACCGAAGTTCAGTATGTCATCTTACCCAAAAGTGAACGAAAAAATGTATTGCTTTCTAGTGACAAGAACCTTATGATTTTTTTCTTAGCTATACAGTATTCACGATGCAAATTAATGCTACTTTACACAAAAATCAGTTAATAAACTGAATTCCTTACCTGACGGGTATTTTCGTAACAATACATAAACCAGAATAATTCTTTTTTCGGTCACAGAATCAGACAACTCCCCAGCACGTCTAAACGTGCGTCCGCCGGTGATCATGCAATGTTGCACTATTGGGGAAATCTACTAACCGATGAATAAACATCAATGTCACGTTTCTCGCGCGAATATTTGAAAAGATAGTAATGGTATGTCATCTTACCTGACTATGTCAACTTAAGCACAATTCCCCTACGTAAAAATTTTAAGACGCGGTCGTGTACCTTCTGCTAGCAGCGTCGCTCGACTGCCAGCGATGCCTCGTTACGCCTCCCGCGCCCCCTTCTCACCCCTCGTATAGTTAGAAAGAACGATACGTCACTAGTTTTACGATTACTTATGGTGGACCTTTATACCCGTGGGCCTTTAAGCCCCACCCTACCCTACAATTGGAATTAGCAAAGATGATTTCACAATCTTTGCGTGAGAACTTTTTTCGTGAATTAAAGGGAATTAGCTTCTTTCATACACGAGTCATGTTTTTTTTTGGGGTGGTGGGGGGATTTCATCACTTTTTTCATATTTTGTTATAAATTACTAAGTGCCGTATTTCATAACATGCAAGATACGTGATGGTAACTCAGCATAGAAATGTATTGATAACGACAAAATTAATCAATCGAAATGGCTCAAAAACGCTAAAAATGTGTATATTCTTTTTTTGTAACGTCAAAACTGAAAATAAATTGTATTTTTTAAACGAATTTATTCAGCTTCGATTCCTCTGTTTGCTTCTTGTACGTCTGCTACATATCTGTAAACTCAAATTTAAATCAATTCCACCAATCCAATTATCTTGAAACTTTGGAGGCGTGCGTAGTTCGGATGACAATACGATATTTTGAAAACCAAATAACCCCGAGGGGTGAAAATTGTACCCAATCAGCAATAACCCATAAATATAACCCATAACCACAAATCGAAACGACTTGAAATCAGTCACTGGCGGTGTTACGGAAAAGACAAAACGACGCTGAGTTCGGGTCGCTAGTAGAGCTCTAATTATTCGACTATTCGAATATTCGAATAATTCGAATAATTTCGAATACGAATAATTTATTCGAATATTCGAATAATTCGAATAATTTCGAATACGAATAATTTATTCGAATATTCGAATATTCGAACGTTTGAATATTCTGATCAATCGAATTTCTGATTGTACCGAATAGGAATCTGAACATGAAATATTTGTTCACAGTTTATCGGGAAATTCTTTTCATATTGGCCTTTACAATTATTTGTTTTTCAAACGATGAATTTGGATTTTTATTAATCATTGGTTCTATGAATTTTGCAACGAAAAGTATAAATTCTATTTAAATATAGGGACCTAGTGTATTTAAAATATTTATATGTTGAATTGTAATGCTCATTAATAGCAACAGTAGAATTTTATTCTTTGCTTCCTTTTACGGGATAACATTGTATCATTCATACATTTTATCCTTATTCGCTAAGTAGTCTCATGTATCCTACTTTACCCCCTTCCAGTCTTATATACACATTCGTCCATACACATACCTATATCCATGTACATATCTACATTCATCTAACTTAGCTTAGTTGTTAACTATCCTATTTACAATTATTTATAATGTTTACATATTTTAGCGTTTTCTCAGACTTTTAACATCTAATACGTGTTTCTTGTACATTTTTATGCGTTGAATACGAATCTGAAAAACGTACTTCACACGTATTAGATGTTACAAGTCCAAGTAGGTATTGAACAGCTTCATTTATTTGTTTCGTTCGGTTTAGGTTCATACCAAAATTTATTTTGGTAGAGAAAAACGAAAACGTTTACATTTTCTGGTGCAAGGCAGCTTCGCTTTGCCGTAACAATATTTCCTGCAGTAGAGAACGTACGTTCCGATGCAGCTGAGGTGGCTGGAATACATAAGTAATGCCGCGCAAGTTTGGCGATTAGTGGATGGGTCCAGATTTCGGTCAATTTGCGGTTCAGACATGTATTTCTGAAATTGTGCCGTAACATCATTTGTTTTATTTGTATCCCCGAATATAATGTCCATAGCTGTGGTTCGATTATTGGTTGCAGTTTCATGAGACCCGTTGACAGGTGTTGGCTCCATTAACTGGAGCTGACGGTTCACCTTTGACTTAATAGCAAGCCTTGCCTCAATATTTTCATGCATTAAATCTTTATACCGCGGATCGAGGAAGGATGCAATTCTTCGTGCGGAAACGAAAGTTCCGTTATCATCGAGGTTGAAGCGAGTACTACATTCATTAGATACAATATTCTTAAATTCTACAATCGCAAGCGCATCATCCGTGGTAGGTAGTAAGTGATGAGTAACTAGCATGTTCAAAATTGGTTGCACCATTGACACAGATGAAGTGTCTGCACACAAAAGTTCACATGCAATCTGCATTGGGCTAAGCGCTGTGACTAGTGCGGTCAATATGCCCCACTCAGTCCCTGTCATTTCCAGTTTTATAGCTGTGGCTTCCTTAATTACACTTCTGTCGACCAAAACGCTGACGACCGGAATTGTATTCTTCACAAGGCGCTCAGCCATGAAGAAAGTAGAATTCCATCGTGTCTTGACGCTTTGGATTAATTTTAAGGGTTTTAATTTAGATTGCACCTGTGCTTCCTCAAGTGCTGCAGTAGCAACATTTGAGTGGCGGAAGGGCGTAACAATTGCACTGGCTTTGGAGCATACCCGTTTTATTTCTTCCAGGCTCAGATCTGCATTGATGCACAATTGAGGGCTCGGATGCAATAAGGGGACTAGCGCTCGAAAATGCGAAAAAGTATTGTCCAAACGGTAAGAAATATTGGAAAGTTAAATGTTGTTAAACTGTATTTTAAAAAATTTAATGTTATAAAGCTCGTCACGATACACATTTTTTCTATTTACAGTTTTTTTTATCGAATCATTAGTATTCGAGATAAAAATTATAAACAAAAAAAATTTCTTCGACCAAAATCATTATTTCTTTAAACATAAATTGCGATAACTTGAATAAATATTAACGGATCGTTATGAGACTTGAAACATAAAACTCGGAAAACTCTAGCGAAGCCGTAAAATGTATGCACAAAACCCTTATGTTAAAAAATGTAATAATTTTTAATTAAAAAGTAACACTGGACATAACCCATGTTTTTCAACGTTCGCCGTTAAAAAGTATCGAGGCAATTTTAAGGTACATATAACTTGCAGCGACAAAGTTTTTTCTTAATGTACAAGGAAGTTTTTCACCAATTTTCACACTGATTAATAAATAATTGTACAAGATATGACGATATATATAAATCTCGTGCGCAACCATCAGTCAACCGCCACGTATAATGCACTATTTAGCAGTTTTAGCACTCGCGTTGACAGTTGGCGCCGGGCGAGAATTATATATATCGTCATATCTTGTACAATTATTTATTAATCAGTGTGAAAATTGGTGAAAAACTTCCTTGTATATTAAGAAAAAACTTTGTTGCTGCAAGTTATATGTACCTTAAAATACTCTCGATACTTTTTAACGGCGAACGTTGAAAAACATGGGTTATGTCCAGTGTTACTTTTTAATTAAAAATTATTACATTTTTTAACATAAGGGTTTTGTGCATACATTTTACGGCTTCGCTAGAGTTTTCTGATAGCGAATTCGGTATCTTGCACTGACTCCATGCTCGTGCCAGAAAATGACTTGGATTGGTTGATTCTTATAGAAACGAAGAAGCTCTATAGGAATCAACCAATCCAAGTCATTTTCTGACACGAGCACAGAGTCAGTGCAAGATACCGAATTCGCTATGAGTTTTATGTTTCAAGTCTCATAACGATCCGTTAATATTTATTCAAGTTATCGCAATTTACGTTTAAAGAAATAATGATTTTGGTCGAAGAAATTTTTTTTTGTTTATAATTTTTATCTCGAATACTAATGATTCGATAAAAAAACTGTAAATAGAAAAAATGTGTGCCGTGACGAGCTTTACAAGACCATATTTTTTAAAATTCAGTTTAACAACATTTAATTTTCCAATTTTTCTTAGCGATTGGACAACACTTTTTCGCATTTTCGAGCGCCAGTCCCCTTATTGCATCCGAGCTCTCAATTATATAATACTATTATTATGTACAATATTATAGTTGCAAAAAGTAATTAATGCAGAATTCAAATTAAATTAAATGACGAATTACGGTAATTATATAATATTATTATTATGTAGAATATTATAGTTACAAAAATGAATGAAACCGACAGGATGGGTAACAATTTTCACTTGCCTTAGCTTTTTTGTGCGCATTCCGAACATGCATTTCTACAAATGCTAGTTATGCTTTCGATAGACTTTTTAGTCCTTTCATTTCCACCGTTCGCATGTACTTTTCAGTAGTTTCTAATCTTTCTTTTAGCGTATTCAGCTTATGCATAGATTTTGAGTGTTATATTGTTATATTGTTGAGTGCTATATTGTGTAAACGTTTAGCTACTGGTGTCAATTTGTTTTTTCTAGTTACCGAGCCGAGAAGTATCCGCCTTTCATAACTTTTGGGCGTTGAAATGATTCTGCGTTTTTTCAAAACAGAATCTGCACATGGCGATTGTGGATTCTATTCACTTGAAGAAGGTCCAGCTGCAATAGCATCAGCGTATTCGGTAGCACTTTGAGTATTGTTGTGTTCTATTTCTTTAGCAGGAGTTTCACTATTGCTACCACAAATAGCCTGTATGTCGTTGTAATTCGGCAAAACTTTAATATGTATTAATTCCTTCAGTGGATTTTCAATTGTAAAATCCCCTGCATCTTCTCGTCTTCTACGTTTATATTTGTTAAAATTCTCCCATCACTGGTACTTGCAGAGGATGCGGCACAAGAATTGATACTTAACATTAACTCGGGAATTGCATCGTTTTTCAGTATTTGCCGAACGTTTGTACTGCTGTAGGCACTTTCCTTAAAATGCATTTGGCACACTTTATACTTGCTCAATTTTTCAATGGTAAGACCATTGAGGTTGGGATTATTGATTGCTTGCACCCAGTTTTCACTCCTTAACACATTTTTGGGAAAGCTACGTCTCTTTACAGTGCTGTTGCAGTTGCAGCCTGGCACTACGCACCTCCAATCAACTTTTTGCCCTGTCCCTGCAAAGTCAAACAAATCATTTTTGTCTTTTGATAGCATATATTTTACAAGTATAATCTAAAAATACACGTTTTAACTTTAGGGAAACAGTACATGAAACTTTCTTACCTGCCACTCTCTTTGCTGTTGCTACTTTCTTGTCTACATACATTTTAAACTTATTCGATACTATTGTATGCTTCAGAATATTCTGAATAATACACCTAAAAGTATAAATAACCGTTGAAAATGGTTGAAGCGTCCAGAAGCGTCGATGAACTTCAGTAAGTGTTCAGTAAGCGCGGCAAGCGTAAGCTGCAGAAGTGTACGTAAGCCAATGTGTATGTACAGATACAAACACAACTATACCGCGACAGCAACGCCACCTAAATTATGAAAGCCTGCTGCTTTCTGTCTAAACGCTATTCCGGAAGTTCCTATCTTAGTTTCTGCCCCCTGGCGGTGGCGGTGTCGCGGTTTCCGGCACCTTATTCACGGCCCTTAAAATGGCATCATCATTCGAGTCTGGAATTTTTTTTTGTGATTTATTTGATTTTATGTACTTGGCGTAATTTTTTTACTTTTTTGAAGTTTTTTATGGGGTAAAACTTACCATCAAGAAGGACGTCCTCGCTTTTTTGCTACAAAAATTAATAAACAATTAATTAACCAAAATGATCAACAAGAGTTCATAAAAGCGTCGTATGATAGAAGGAAGTAATATTTTAAGTATCAGTGGGCATAGACTGTAACTGTATAACAAGTAATACAAGAAGAACATATTGGATACATAGAAGCATATTTTAACTCAGATATGTTTCATATTTCTAATCGTTGATGTTACAAGTTAGTTTGAATATGCTTCAACGTTTTAAATATCTTCAAGTTGTATTGTTATTATACAGTTACAGTCTAGGTCCACTGATACCGTAGGCCAAGTGCAACTCTGCTATGAGTATAATAGAGTATTTTTATATTACTTAGAATTTCTTCAACCGTCTCCATGTCGATGTCTGCCATTTCATTTACTTCTGATTTCTAGCTTTTCTATGAAGTTGGTTTAGATGCTTAGTAAAGATTTGACGATCAAAGAGCACTTTTTAGTAAATATCGATCTATCGAAATTCTTCAAATATTTTTGAGGAATATTAAAATTTAGGTCTTGTGTTCTAAATCTTAGATCTTTATTTTATACATGTACAGACATTTTTTTTTTTATATATTAACTAACTTTAAACTTTAATGAAAGTTGGTATAGTCGAGATAGAAGGCGCACTGCTGCCTATCCAGTGATGTTATAAGATAAGGCGCTCTACAACCTGTAAAGTTTACTCGGAATGGCGCACAGCAGCCGACCGAGTGTACTTTACTAAATTTGGAAATATTCCAACCTATAAAAAACAAAAAATTTGTAATAAACACTATTATATCATACGTATTATTATTCATAAATGTAAAGGTCACTTACCAAATATAATATTTGTACTTTTATTTCTCCTACTGAGAAGAATATGTTCAGGGGACTTGATACTAAAAAGATACACATTTTAATAATGAAACAGGTTAGTAAAAATCAGCGCAGACTATTATTTGACTGCACATAAATCTGTATACATGTATAATGAAACAATAACCCAATCATTGAAAATATGTTCGTTTCATTATGCATAGAGCTTAATTAAAATAATAATGAAGCACACTTACATGTAAGAAAATAATGACGAATTATCGAATGCCAGGACATGCGTGTCTCCGTCGATACGAAAATCCAGTCACCCGCTTCGTTTTGTGTTTCGCGCGACCCTAGGCTCATATGCCCGTTGATAAGAGCGAGCCCTCCACGTACCAAGCAAATATACAACCGATCACGTCCCGCCGCTATCGCGCGAGATCTTCTTTACCATCGTGACATTTCAAAAATGTTAACAACTAACACTTAGCAGGTTATGATTGAATGACAGCCAAGTGACATTTATAAATTATGCATATCCAACCACACCTACTGGCGTCAAGTGGAGGAGAACAACGTGACGTCATACCTCTTAATCCTAAAAGTATCATTTTGATAACTATTAATTCAGAATAAATCCTATATCTTTTAGACAAATAGCTTGATACATTAAGTAAAACGACATATGGGTTCGAAAAAAAAAAAAAATGATTCGCTTAATCATGTAAAAACACCGGGATTATGTCATAAAATAAGATAATAAGGCTATATAAGGAATATAATTTTATGAACGTCTGGCACCCCGTAAGTTCTAATTAAAGCGTCTGGCAATATTTTTTTATAACTTACCATTATGTTATTAATTACCACACAAAAAATCAAGTATATAATTGTTGAGGAAGTATTACAGTAATGGATTAAGCGTAGCGTCTAGGTATGGAGGTGCGCGCCGGTCGAGACTTTGCTCATGTCTGGCAAGGTGTTAGTTCTGCGATTTTCGTCCGGCAATTGTATATTAGTGTTAAAGGGGTTGTAAATTAAAGTTTAAAAAAAGTAACAGCCATTTATCTATGACGTAAATGATCATTGGCTCTATGCCGATGATATTAAATTATTTATGACTGTCTCATCTTTGCACGATGCGCAGAACTTGCAGGATGATTTGAATCGCATTGAAAGTTGGTGTTTAGATAACAATTTAGGTCTTAACACTAGCAAGTGTTATGTCATGCGCTATTATCGTGGCTCTTGTCCACTTGTTGATTACAATCTTAGCAACTTAACTTTGCAAGCTGTAGACACTATCGACGATTTAGGTGTCCGCTTCGATAGAAAATTAACTTTCTCTTCACACGTTTCACACGTTTGTGCCAAAGCATCGAGAGCTCTTTACTTCGTTAAACGCGTATCTTCCGATTTCGAGCGTATTTTCACGTTTAAAACTTTGTATCGGACTATTGTACTACCGCATATAACCTACTGTTCTGTAATATTCCATCCCTGATATGCAAAAGATTCCAGGCATCTAGAAAGGATTCAGCATTTATTTTTACGTTTTGCTGCATTTAAAAGGGGTACTCCAATGAGCCGTACTTGTGGGGTTATTTTTATTAAAGACAAATGTTCCTATATTATATGATATATTAGTTTCTAAGTTGGTATGACTAGCGAAGCGGGGTTGAGGGTTCATCGCTTGAACGGAGAGAGCACGAGTGCATTGTACTATTTTCATTTCGTAATTATACCCAATTTATATTCCTTAAATGTGTGTAAAGTTATTGAGATCAACCCAATCACCACTTTTTTCCGCCACAGTACTGAGCATGATTACGAGGCTATACGCACTGAACTTGGTTTCCTAAACTTATGTGATCATTTTAAGTTAGCTGACATCTGTTTTCTATACAACGTCTTAAATAGCCGAATTGATTGTAAAGATTTACTGGGGTCTATCAATTTGTGTGCGGTGTCGCGTAACATACGTCGTAACTTATATTTTCGGATAGGTTGTCCCAAGTCTCACTACGGTACGCGTGATCCCATTCATAGATGCTGCGAAACGGCGAACTCTTTCTTCTCTAGCTTAGACCTTTTTAACGGGTCACCTCAACGACTCAAAGCGCAAGTTATTGCTGAGCTAGAACGTAGAATACATTAGCGTTATTGTTATCTTTACTTTTGCGATTGCTATTATTTTTTTTCCTTCTCTCCTTCTGAATCTGTGAATCTTTTTTTCGTGTTTGTCATATAGGCTAACCACTGCTGACTGTCTCTTATTTAATTATATGCTTCTTTGTAACTAAAGGGTACGTCCCGTAAAATAACTAAATAAAATAAATCATTGTAAAAATGCAACTTTATGACCGTCTGGCGCCCCTTAAGTTCTAATAAAAACGTCTGGTAACATGTTTTTATAACTTACCATTATGTTATTAATTACCACACAAAAAATCAGCCATTTCAAAATGACGTAATTTTACTGTTTTTTTGCACTTTCAACGTCCGCCCACGCGTCGTTGTTCTAACCAAAGAGTAGGTATAATAAGAGGCGTCACTCGACAAGGACAGAAATAATCTAGTAAAATCACTAAACAACCAATTTAAATGCCCATTCGGCAATGATCGGTAAGCTTCGGCAATGATCGACAAGCTTCGGCAATAATCAGCCAATTGTGGTAAGGTACATTTAGTCGATTTGAATATCCCGCTCGAAATAGACAACCAATTTAAATGCCAAGGTCAAGCAAGGACTTCAAAGGTTCCGCCCGGAGTGACGCCTCTTATTATACCTACTCTTTGGTTCTAACGCCCGGCGGCCGCCAGACAATGGTTTCCGTTATCGTCTGTATGTATGATTTCATAAATTAAGAATTATTTCCATTTAAGAATGACGTAGGTAAAATGTTCACTGGCTCTCGGTCTATAAACGTCTTATATTTTTATATACATTTATACAAATTTTTAGGGCATCTTCTGTCAGGTGTAGCCTTTTCCTCACTTGATCCTCTTCCTCGCTATCACTATTCCTATTGCTATCGCTATCGGGACATTCCACGCCAAATCGGACACTTTTTGGAGTAACATTTCGGATGTGGCTCAAAATTGAATATGTTGTAGTCTTTAGGGATGTATAAACATATGTCGAAGGATTTTTGAAAATTTTGAAAAATGTAGATTTTATAGCTGTTTGAAGGTAAGTGCTAACTTCTTTTCAATAAATTATAGCTATGGAAGTAGTAAAAGGATGGAATTGAAATTTATTGTGCTTATAGAGAAGACATTGAAGTTTTAAGAAAAAATTATTTCAATTTAAAAAAAAAATAATTTGAACCATTTCTGTGCAATTATTATAAACAAATGCAGTTTTTTAACATCGGGCGCCATTTTAAAAATCTGGAAAAAAATTAGAATATAGTTCTATCCTTCCCCTTCATGGACCAATTGTAAAAAATATGGACATTTTAATATTAGCCCTGTAAAAATTGCCGAAAGTCGACGCCGCGTGCGGGCGCACTGCCGCGGCAGGCGCGTCGTCGCCGGTAGCCTCGACGACTCCAGCGGGCGAACCTGCGTTGCTATTTGTAACCAAGGTGACTATCAACCGACATTATTCTAAATGATCTCCGAATATTTGCAAGATTTAAAGCGATTAATAAATATTGGTAACTCACTCTTTGTCAATGGTACTTATTGATGAAAACATTTCAGTTGCCATTGTCCAATGGAAACCACGAGAAGGTGGTGAGTTTTCTTCCATCGAGATGGGATGGGATATCATGCGAAATTGGATTAAAGATTCTACCATATCAATGAGTGTATAACGGAATGAATAACCAGATCTATAATTAATTAATTCATAACTTTTACAATTTTTGTGTTTGTACTATAGTACAAACTCAATGATATGGTAGAATCTTTAATCCAATTTCGCATGATATCCCATCCCATCCCGATGGAAGAAAACTCACCACCTTCTCGTGGTTTCCATTGGACAATGGCAACTGAAATGTTTTCATCGATAAGTACCATTGACAAAGAGTGAGTTACTAATATTTATTAATCGCTTTAAATCTTGCAAATATTCAGAGATCATTTAGAATAATGTCGGTTGATAGTCACCTTGGATGCAGATAGCAACGCAGGTTCGCCCGCTGGAGTCGTCGAGGCTACCGGCGACGACGCGTCTGCCGCGGCAGTGCGCCCGCACGCGGCGTCGACTTTCGGCAATTTTTACAGGGCTAATATTAAAATGTCCATATTTTTGACAATTGGACCATGAAGGGGAAGGATAGAACTATATTCTAATTTTTTTCCAGATTTTTAAAATCGCGCCCGATGTTAAAAAACTGCATTTGTTTATAATAATTGCACAGAAATGGTTCAAATTATTTTTTTTTTAAATTGAAATAATTTTTTCTTAAAACTTCAATGTCTTCTCTATAAGCACCATAAATTTCAATTCCATCCTTTTACTACTTCCATAGCTATAATTTATTGAAAAAAAGTTAGCACTTACCTTCAAACAGCTATAAAATCTACATTTTTCAAAATTTTCAAAAATCCTTCGACATATGTTTATACATCCCTAAAGACTACAACATATTCAATTTTGAGCCACATCCGAAATGTTACTCCAAAAAGTGTCCGATTTGGCGTGGAATGTCCCCATTGTGATAATTGGCGCAATTGTTGTATATCATTATTTTTGTAGAGTCTAGAACATTATTTTTGTAGAGTATAGAACATTATTAAATTTATATTAATTTACGACAATGTTTTTAAATGGGATTCTTTTTGAAGAGATTATATACTTGGCGCTCTTTTTTGTACCTTTTTGTAAAAAGGTATAATGTTTCACGTGAGTGTCGAGTAGGGTGGTCCTTATTTTTCAACTTCCGATTTTTTTTGGTCTTACCTCCTAAAATATGAGGTTTGGTGGGAAAATGATATGTGTAAAATTTCAAAGTGTCTGGACAACGGGAACCCGTGCCGCATTTGAGTGAAAGTTTTGAAAATATCGTGATTTTTCGTGAATTTCGGACATAATTGTGTTCGTCTATTTTGGAAGTATCAGTGAATATTTTGTAATAAAAGTACAGTTTATTAGATGTACAATAATAATATGTATGCATTACTTTGAAAAATATTGACGAAATCTTTGAGTTTTAGCTTTTAAAATTACTATACAACGCAGCGTATAAGCCAAAATAGGCGATTTGGGGTCTTGATTGCACTGTTCAACAGCTATTTTAATCTGTAATATGCACTCCGAGATCCTAGTACAGTTTTCCGCTCAAAACTCGAATCCGTAAATAAAAGTGCTCTATGACCCTCAGTTTTTAAAAAACATGAGTTTTTGTAGAAAGCGCACGATTTTGG
Organism: Andrena flavipes; assembly: GCA_963971345.1. NCBI lineage: Eukaryota > Metazoa > Arthropoda > Insecta > Hymenoptera > Andrenidae > Andrena > Andrena flavipes. The sequence continues at coordinate 41,191,890 of OZ020479.1, read as the reverse complement.
GCAAGAATGAGGTATTACGTGAAAACCAAGAATGCTAGAAAGTTCAATTTACTCTCAAAAGATTGAGGAGAGTTTCCTGAATATATCGGTGTATACAATTATCAAATTTGATGGTTTTATACGGTTGTAATCGGCCGTGAAAGGTTAAAAAAGTGCCGATGTGCATAATTTCTACGCAATAGTTTTGCATTTTTACGAAAAGTTGTTTATCTAGCACGAATTTCCTCAAAAGTATCGGATTCTGTAGACATTTCTGATGAAGGAACCATTCACGAAAAATGTCGGAACGGTTTTGAATTCGGATTGTTTGAGAAAATATCCAGCGGGAACGCGTGCACGGTGTTTTTCCGCTTGGTGGCAGTGGCGGCCATTGCTCGTCTGACGTGTCTCGCCAGGGCCGTGGCTTCGCGCAATCGACACGGTGCCCCGTAGAATGGTCCTTAGCTATAGGAGTCAAAATTTGTTTTGAATTTTTTTTGGTCGTCAGCTACTTTCGAAGTATCAATGAATATTGTTTAATAAAAATACAATTTCTTACTATTACCCGGCCGAAAGAAGATCCCTAGCAGGCGGTCTCGGGCGGTGCAGTCCGTCGATGTGGCGATTGGTCGAGTCACCTATTCGGGCACACATTTAAAGACAGGGTACACGTATTTTGGTTATTGGCTGAAGTAGGCACATACATTGTCGCACCGCGCGACGAAGAAAGCAAACAAAACACATCGAGATCGAGTGGGATAGAGCGATCTGACCGACGAAAGCCAAAGCAATAGCGTAGGCCAGCGATGCCCAGGTGGGCGGTCCGAGATAAACGAGCATTCATCGCGTTTTCCAAAGCCCGCGTGGAAGGGAGTGCTCGAAACCAATGACGTTGCGGGCATGTCACGGACGGAGAAAACTCTAATAGTGTGCGTGTAGGCTCGTACCCATAGGCTTTTACAACTGGGGCTCTTGGAGCCCTAGTGTTCTACATTTTAGGAATTGGGAAAATAAACAGGAATTGACTAATGATTAAACAATAAGATTATATAATTGGACGGAATAGACTTGAACAGTCTCATTTACACATCTAATTAACAAACAGTTTCTTATTAAACGATTTTTATTCAACTTCAATCCTGTTTGTTTGTATGTATGTTTGTTTAGTTCAAATCGAGAAACTCAATTTTAACCCACTTCCAACTATCCAATAAACTTGAAACTTTGCAGGCATATGTATTTTGGATGACAATACAAAATTATGAAGAAAAAGAAACCGCCCCAGGGGTTTAAAAAATTACCCAGTCATCAATAAATATAATCCTTAACCACACATCCAAACGACTTGAAAGCAGCCTATAACCACAAATCAAATCAATTTAATCGACATGAAATCAGCATGCAACCACAAATCAAAACTAGGCAATAAAAAGTAAATAAAGAAAAGAATTATTTTTTAGTTTTTAGTGCATTTTAAATAAAATAGTTTAGCAGTATAACTTAAAATTTGTTTTATATCTTATAAGCAAGATTACATACTTAATATATATTATTGTGGCGTAGACGCGCCGCCTCGTTAGCTATTGTGATTTATTTACAGTTATGTACATGAAATTGAAATTTAACACTATACATTTATACAATATTCACATCAACTATACGTTTATATACAATATAAGATTCAATATGTACCAATGTAAAAATGTACATACATACATCCATACATTCATACACTCACACATCCATACATACATATCTGCGATATACGAAGGTCACCGGACGACGTACGTGCAGGCAACCACTCATTGCACAGATCGATTGAATGACAAATGATTATTATCGAAAATATTGGTGATATGAAAAATGTTGTAACGAAAAATGTAAGTACCCTAGTAGAAATTTGTCTCGTTTTTCCCTATTTCTGGTGAGGTAATAGCCGGGCTTGGATAGGGAAAAACTAGAAAGGAAAAACTAACCAAATTCCGCCTAAAACCCAGTCTGTAAAACTGGACCAGTTGTAACTCGACTCTGGCTAACTAGTTCACATCCAGTTTTTCCCTTTCAATTCCTGGCTAGTTATAACCTGACTCAAGCCCTACTAGGAATCCCTACTAGTTCCCTACTAGTCATGTAACGCTTTTCCCTCCCAGGCGATAGTGTGGAAAAACTGGTAGGGAAAACTAGCTCAAAACTAGCAGGGAAAACTAGCTCAAAACTAGCAGGGAAAACTAGCTCAAAACTAGTAGGGAAAACTAGCTTAAAACTAGCGAACGTTTATTGTCTCGAATTTTGAAAAAAATATTACAACTACCTGTTAAATTGACCGAAAATATTTATTTAATAAAATTAATTAGTAACAATTTAAAAGTATTATAATTTTAGTCAGCTTCTTCGGTAATATCTTTCTTCTTTCTCTGGCTTCTACCTCCACTCCAATCTTTAGCATTCGGCAATACATCGCTTAAGGCCTTCTCGTATTCCTTCACTTGAAGCCTTTCATTGTTCAAACTCTTTTGCCCATCGATGAAATCTAAAAATTTTTCTTCATCAATGTATCGAAAAAACATAAAACTTATTCAAGTGTTCAGTAATAAATTAATTATACTTTGTACACTTGTCGAGAAAATTGTATCTTTTAATATCAGCTGTTTAGTGCTGCTCTTCTTCACTGCCGTAAATTGTACCGCCAAATCCCTGTGAATATATTCTTTCAATATTGCTGTCAAATTCTTCGTTAACGAATGCAGCTTCGAAAATAATGAGCATGTCACGTCCCGGGTAGAGGTCTTTGGGGGACAATGACACTGTGGGGGTTTTTGAACACAGGCGAGGATCTGAAATCCTGCACACTGCGAGTTGAGGGAGGTTAGGCGAGGATCTGGAATCCTGCACACTGGGGTAGAGGGAATTTAGGCGAGGATCTTGAATCCTACACACTGGGGTAGAAGGAATTTAGGCGAGGATCTTAAATCCTGCACACTGGGGTCGAAGGAGGCTAGGCGAGGATCTTAAATCCTGCACACTGGGGTAAAAGGAATTTAGGCGAGGATCTTAAATCCTGCACACTGGGGTCGAAGGAGGCTAGGCGAGGATCTTGAATCCTGCACACTGGGGTAAAAGGAGGTTAGGCGAGGATCTTGAATCCTGCACACTGGGGTAAAAGGAGGTTAGGCGAGGATCTTGAATCCTGCACACTGGGGTAAAAGGAGGTTAGGCGAGGATCTTGAATCCTACACACTGAGGTCGAGGGAATCTAGGCGAGGATCTTGAATCCTACACGCTGAGCGACCAAGGAGGGTTTAAAGAATGAAATTGTACCCAATGAACACCCGTTAGACCCTTGTGGGTTTTTATACCGGTTCGATAATAGGATTTACCGCTGCATATACATAAGAAGTCACTCGTAATGGTTCCGCGAAATCCGTCTAGGCATACGTCGGTACGCGGCCCGTGCAGAAGAACGTTTGTAAACACTGTAAGAACACTCGCTCGCGAACCGAGATCAGCTGTTGCAGCAGTTCGTTACGTTTGGGATCTTCGTTGCCGAAGGATTAACACACTAACTTCACGATGGATTTAAATGGTTGTTTATTCTGGTTAAACAATTACGTTATCATGCACTGCGTTAATAGTGCAGTAGCGATGATCGTTGGCGTATGACATTTATAAATGTATATAAAATAAAATGTTTATGGATGGACATGCGATACAATAAAAGATAGTAAAATAATATGTAATAAGCTTTTAGCGTTAATAAGACAAATAGAATGGTTGCAATAAGCGTTAGCAAGCAAATAGTATGATCGCAATGAGCGTTAATAAGATGATTAATATGAAAAGTAAATAAGAATAGTAATATGGAATGTGGGTGATATACAATGTTATTTATAATAATGATAGTAGCTTACAGTAGCTGTCGTAGGTAATTGTTTCGTAGAACTGATTTTAACTTTAGAAATACTTATTGTTTCGTATAAAAGCTTCTGTAGGAGAGTTTCCGTAGAAGAGCTTCGTATCAAAGTTTCCGTAGGAGAGTTTCCGTAGAAGAGGACGAGGACCTCTTGGGTCCTCGTATTTATGTAAAATCAAAAGATTGTTAGGGGCGAAGGGCGGTTGCGGTATGCAACCTTGACCTATTTCGGCACGTGTCGCAGTACAGGTTATTAATAGATTTGGTCTTCCGGGGTTTTTATATGGCCTTGTAATGAATATTTGTCGTTAAGACTTCCGGGGTTCTTTTGCATAGAGTTTTGAAAGGGGATACTCAACCCATTGGATGGACTGTGGGTGGTTTGATTAGAAAGAAGGAAAAGGGGTAATGACTTCTTTGGTCATGGGGAGGTTGTGAGACGTGGTCTCGATTTAAGAGGGGTTTTTAGGGACGAGGGACTTGTATTTATTAGATTTGGAGTGATGTGGTCGTGCCACGTAAGGTTAAGAGGGGATTTGGTGGTCGTCGTTGACCATCTTGAGATGGGGACCGCTAAGGTACATCGCCAAGGTGATCAGGGGTTTGGGGAAAGGGTAAGACTTGATTCTGGAAGACTTTGGTGGAGTGAGTTTATGGAGGACTTGTACTGTTACCGCGCGAAAAATAGTGGGACGTCACACCTCCCCCCTCATGGGAAGAAATGCATGCATTTCTTAACATTAGGGTGTGGGGTGGATTTGATTATCCATTGGAGGGGTCTATACGGGGCGAAGATGTTGTGGCATCTTGGAGCTGCTCTTAGTTGACTGATGGTGAAAGGAAGGGAGTCATCGATGGTGATGACCGTCTGCAAAGGCGCCTCCCTGATGATGACGTATGAGATGACTTTAGGGTGGAGGGATGCGATGTTCCTCCCTTGTCTCTGGACGGCATCGCCGCGTATTTAATGGTGGTTGCAATGAATGTTGCAGTAGCAACTATCTATGATAGAAAAGTGGTTAAAGTTTGTGTTGACTTGGGGTCAACCGGGACTCTCGCACACTTGGGCAGGACGATCATAATGTCTTTTATTCCGCAGTCCCCTACTCAGTTTTGAAAGGCAACCGTGGTATGTTTCATTTTCATTGACTTCCAGAACCGGGGTCCGGCTGGGTATTGCAAATTTCGCGAAAAATAGTTCATGTTTTGTGTATTCAGTGCCCTCGTGGACACCAGTATTATAAGAGAACGCGGACAAGTTAATCCATTCGTCCCAGTCACTGTATCTACCGATTAACAATTTTAAGCATTCGGTCACAACGAGATGCAATCTCTCTAAAGAGCCGTTAGTCTGTGGGTGAAAGTCTCTGGTTCGGAATTGTTGCATTTTGCATTCCCGTGGTACTGCTTTCGTGAAATTTCGAGTAAAATGTGCTGCTTGGTCAGTGAGGACGGCTCTAAGAGCTCCGAAATGATAAATGAAATTTTTAATGAATATGTCAGCGGTCTTAATTAATGTTAATAGGCTGAGTAGCATGCACACAAAATATTTTATGAATAAACTCTGTTTGGGTAATTTATACGTGTTGTCTGCTTTTGTCATAGGTAGTTGTTCACATATGTTTTTGATGGGGAACCGTAGTGGAATTTCTACTGGTGATGTTTTCCGGCGCATTTTTCTGTGCAATTGAATCCTTTTACATTTTCTTCTAAGGTGGGTGCTGGATGTGAGCATTGTAGGGTCGACGGAGTTGCTCCCACTCGTTGCTACATGGATAGGTGAACTGGAGAACCGAGGCCTCTTGGGGCTGCTTGGCTTATGTTTGGGCCTGTCTTCCAAGTCGTCGACAGATTCTTCGTGTGGTCGTTTGGAGCATTTTCCGCTTGCAGGGGGTTTACGAGATAAAACATCAGCGACTTTATCGTTTTTCCCGGGATTCAAGTGGTCTTCTGAGATTGATCGTTGTAAAATTTTTGCGTTATTTTGGATGCAGGGGGTGTAAGTGATTGGCAGGTTTTTTCCAACAACTGTCTGGCTTAATATCCCTCCTATAGCATATTCAGAGGCGTCTTTAGTGACACGAAATTCCAGCTCAAAGTTCGGATATTGCAGGATGGGTTCCTTCTGCAATACTAATGTGAAATAGTCGAAAGTTTTTTGTTGGGACGATCTCCAGTCAAATGGAGTGTCTTTCTTCCGTAGTGTGGTCAAAGGCCGAGCCGTTTCAGAGAATTCTGGGATAAACGTTATGTAATATCCAGTCAGCTCGAGGTAATTTTTAATTCCTTTTGGAGTGCAAGGTGCTAAGTAGTTCAGGACGTCTTGGATTTTCCGTCGGTCCGGTTTCAGCGTAACCGCGAGAGACTCATGGGAGTGTTACATGGGCCCTTCAGGCCCTTTTCCCGTGCTTGCTGTCCGCGCGTCGCTTTATTCGGTAAACGGCGATTCAGCGGAATCGCCTCGCGCGTGTCAGTCACGTTGCGCTGAGCCGCGTAGCGACAGTAGGGACAACGTGACCCTCGGCGGCCCGGGCCCGGATATTTCCAATGCGTGCGGCGAGCGACAACTGCCGACGGGGCAGTTTCCCCCAATCGCGCGGATTGACCGAGGCGCGGCCGAGAATCGGGATCGACGAGGTAGGATTGAGGATATTCGTATTCGAGAGTTCGACTTAGGAAGTCGAGACAAGCCAGAGAGCCGTCAAGAAGCCGCGAACGCGTCTTAGCGTCTAGTCCGCGAAGTACGATCGGCCGTCAATAAACCGTGCAAGGGTAACTCCATCCGACAAACCGCGAACGGCCTAGCCGGGAGAGCCCTTGTGCGTCACTCGTGTCCGGCGTAGGAACGCGTAGAGTAAGCGACGATTAGAGACAGTGCGATTCGACGGTCTTCAGGTGACCGACTTCCGAGTGCTATCCGAGAGCACAGCACGCGACCACGACCAGCGCAAGGTTGAGCGACCTACGGAGCGAACGAAGCGATAACCGGCAAGCGTGCCGAAATCCGAGACCACTGCGATAGCAGGGACGGAGCGCCGTCCCTAGGGTATGTTATTATATTACTTTAATCTTTACGCAGAATATATTTCATTACGTTATTTTCCCGTTAATTCCGTGTCACCATTGATTTAATCCCTTTTCCTCCTTATCCCTCCAGGGTAAGTATAGTCAAGGCGTGCATTAGCACCTTGAAAGAGCAAGGACCCGATAAATCGTTCCAGCCGCTCGGAATGATTTATTGAAAAGTCCCTTCAGGACGTAACAAACTGGTGTCAGAAGTGGGATTTTATTTTCCCTTATTATTATTTCTAATTAGAAGAAGAGATCGCGCCGTCGCCACATATCGCGACCTGCCGCAATCTTATCTGCTCGTAACTTGACTACACTTCCTGCTACTCAACACATTCTGCCGAGCATTGCCTAGCAATGACAGGTGGAACTATGAGATCACCTCCTCCGACACGCACTACCAATTTCCCTTCCTTAGATAATGCTCCTCCTGTACCCGTCTCTCCACGTCCGGATCCTGGCCCCGTAGGACTTCCGGACCTACTACCACCCTCTCTACACGCGCCAAGTCCCTCGACCCACGATCTACATCGGAGGCCACTACGTCGGGACGTGTCCTTTCTGACGTGTGAGTGCCAAGGGTAGGCTGCGTGCCCCCCGCTCGACGGACAGTGTCGTCCGTCGTCTCCCACTGACGTTGTGTCAGGGCAGGACCGGTTGCCTCCCCCTCCACGCGGGCCAGCTCCGCTCGGAGCTCCGAACTCCGGACCACCGCCGCCTCCGCAGGTGCCACGGAGCGGCCGACGGCGTTTCCCGCCGCCTCCATCAATACGGCCAGTTTCGACACATCGTACCCGATGGTGCGGTACAGATAGTGTCTCTGCAACCCAGCAGTAGGCCCCGACTCCGCCCCCCGGAACAGGCAGGTCCCGGGCACATAATTAGCACCCCGTAGGGTGTTGGCCGCAACGTCGGGGATGACAAGGCTCTTCAGGCTGTCACTGCGGAAGTCCTTGACCAGCACCTGCACCCCCCAGCCCCATCGAGGAGCACCACCACGGTGCATCACACCCTCGTTCCAGCCGGCCAGCTCGGCCACCATGGCACCGTGTCCACTGTCCACGACCCAAGCCACGGAAGACAAGCGGCCATCCCCCGGATGTGACCTATATTCCAGGCCCCAATCCCGGGCCTCCATGTTTAGCCGGTGCAACAGGCCCTCGAGGACGGGGTCGTCCGCACCCTCGCTTAGTTGGATGTGACGGCGGTAACACCACATCCGCTCCCTCGTGTCCAGGTCATAACCACCGCTGACCATTCTTCCAGTGGCGTGAATGTTGGTCGAATTCCACTCTGTATTCGACACTTCACGCCACATACTCGAGACCGTACGTATCCCCGTAAAAGACGGTGATCCGGCTGGGCCTCTGTCTAGTCCAATGACGTTCACCCCCCACGACCATGACAGGTGTGAGGTTATGAACGTCTCGGCGAACCATTTCGCCGTAACCCCGGCAGGCTGGAATCCTGAGTGCACAAAGTCAGCCCAGGCATCGGCAGCGCCGGTGGCATCAGGGAACGCGATCTCATCCTTAATCGCGCACCCCCGCTTCCAGTCCTCCCACGCTGTGCGCAGGAACCGGCCCCTCGTCATCCGGTCAGATAACCCACTCCGTAGTCGGCTTAGCCGCTGCAGGTTATCCTCGGTACTCATAGGGTTGTACACAGCCAACCCCGTACACACGGCCAGCTCGGCCATGTTGCCCCAACACCCCACGGTCACGTGGGGGAACATCCGCGCACTCTGTCGCGACCGGAATCTGCAGTCCATCCCGTTGACTGCCCCGGCAGCACCGTACGCCTCGTGCTCATATGGGCCTCCCTCCTCACGCACAGCGGGGATGCAGCCCATCGCCTCTAGGGTGTGTGCGGGCGCTCCGTAGTGGCGACGGTCCCCATATTCCACCGTCACCACCCCCTCCACTCTCTGGTGCCACCTTACTGTGAGAGCGGTCACCAGGGCGTCGATCTCCAGCCAACCCAGCCTGCCGTTTAGGAAGGGGGTTGCGTAAGCCTCGTATGCGGCACGCAGACTAGTCCTGCAATTCAGGACCCCTTCCAGAGCTCGCGCTATTTGCGCGTTCACGGCATAAGCGACGGGCGCCTGAGCCTGCCCCATCTCGTGTTGCCGGGTTGTCTGACTAACGGGGAACAACCTCCCCCCGAAGCTGACCTTCGCCTGTGTCTTTGTGGGGGTAACGAACACAATCTTGTTCGCTGAGGACGGAATATCCACCAGGCTTGCAGTCCGCACGAACTGCTCCCGTCGTGGTCCCTCTACCCCCACCTCGTGCATGGTGACAGCGTCTGCCACCAAAGCCAAAGGGTACGTGAGGTGGGACAGGATCCAAATGTCCCGTCCCGGCGTACCCGGGCCACTGTTGTCGTTGAGAGCTATCACGACCACTTCGGGGTCGTGCAAGCTCCAACTATTCCCGTCACGCAGAGGCAGTGACCCACCACCTCGGATAGCGTGCTCTATCACGTCAGAGGAGACGAAGACTGCTGAGTAGGACCACTCAGCTAATGCGTCCAACATCGTCACCCTGACGCCCTCCACCCCGCCACGCTCCATCCAGGCGTACTCGACCCCTGAGGGCTGCTGGTTACAAGCACGCCTAAGGTCGTCATAAAGGGCCACCTTCAGGCCCATTTCCCTCCAGTCGGTTACTTCGTGCCGGAAGGACTCCAGCACCGCAGCCGCCACGTGGGGGACGTTACACACAAACCCGTAGGCTTGCTGACCCCTAGCTGGGTTTACCAGCGCTGCATTTGTGCTGGTCGCCGTGGTGCTCACCTCCAGGTAAGCCTCCGCCCTTCCGGTAGTCTCCAGGCGACCACGGCCGACCTGGGCTGTCACTCCGACCCCCATCCACCGGAGGTCCTCAAACTCTTCCTCAGCAGCAGCTTCCGCCGCCCTGAGTCCGTCCTGTAACCGGTCTATCTCCGCCACAGCGGCTCTCGGATCCCTGATATTACGCACAGGGAGTGCCACTGCTAGACCTTCCAGGAAGTCCTTCCCTTCCACCAATAGTCGAGGTGGAGCACTACGCATACGCGGAGACGCCTGACCTTCCCTAGCGTGGACCGCTTCCTCAGCGTCCATAACCACGACTAGGTCGTCCAACATCCGCCGCGCACAACCCAGCCGGGCGAGCGTACTTTCCGCACTGTGGGGGGCCACGTCCACACCCCCCTCACGACGTCTACCGGCATCGATGCCGGCGTCGCTCTCCTCCTCCCCTCCACCTATAAGGCGCACGTTGTTGAATGCAGCCAGTTCGTCCACAAGCCGGGCTGGCCGCTGGATGACGTCAACATTGCACAGCTGGTGCAACGTACCGGCGTTGGTGAACCACTGGTCCCCACGCCCATAATCCTCGGAGTACATCAGCTTTAGCTGCTCCTGCTGCTGCACAACCGAGCGCTGTGCCTGTGTTGCGCGCTCCGGATCCACTGCGACGGCGGAGTCCCAAAATTGCGACCGCCGCCACACGAAGGCATTTTCCCTGGCCTCGCGGTTTCCCTTATACACCGCTGTTACTGCCGACGAACTTGTGTTGCCGTTGGCAGCGTGCATCTCCCGGTTGTGCGCGGCGGCAACCGCTCTCAACCAACCGGAGGTGTCCCCAAGGGATGGGGTTGACATAATCCTAGCCCTGTCATAACAGTCAGGGCTTACTTCCTCCTCTGCGACGTCCTCACCCAGCAAGGCAGCGGCGAGACAGTAGGGGCAAACTCTCGACCTGACAACGTGTGCAACCAAACGGTTGGCGCAAATAATGCGAAGTAAACTGTCACGTTTATCAGGTACCTGAGCGGCACCCTCCGATCCCTCCACCTCCCCACCAGGCGCGGACGCGTTCACTGGGGTCTGTTCTTCAACCCCCTCCTGCTCCTCGTCACTCCCGGGGACGTCCTCGGGCAGACGCACCCAAAGTTGCACCGCAGCCTTAAGTGATAATACGGCTGCCTTAGCCGCTGAGGAGTCAAATCCTTCTACCCGGGAGAAAGCTGAACGCCATGACTCAAGCGTTCCCTTTCCCAGACCACTCTTGTTTAGGGCCGTTGCAACGGCCGCTACCCAAGCCGGGTTCTTATCCCCTGTCTCTAGAATGCCAAGCACTCGTAAGGGGTTAGCCTTGATCTGTTTGGCCACAGCCCGAGCTCGTGCCCCCAACGGGGCGTTGCCGCTACGGGCGGGCTTCTTTTCGTCCGGGGTTGTCGTAGTCCGTGGGCCACTGATTCCGTCAGTAGACCCCTTCCCTCCAGAGGTAGCGTCCTTTTGCGGACTGGCCGTCTGTGAGGGGGTTATCACCCGGGAGGCACCGGTGTTACAATCGGCCCATTGGGACCGCTTCCGCCTGTTAGCCGTGGAAAGGGGTACAGTAGTAGCCCCGCACAACGCCGTCCACGTAATGGCAGACCGCACCTCCTCCTGCCTGGATGCACCCGCTGGTTTACATCCCTGTACCCATAGCTCCGAAATACATCGGTCTACGCTGCCGTCGTAATATGGCAAGTCCTTTGACGCACATACCACACGGTCGGGTACCACCTCAGCCCGTACTGGAGGCTCAACAACGGGAACCTCCGTAACAGGGGTAGCTATGACTTTAGCTACGCCCTCCGTCCTCGTCTGCTCTCTGAGGACAGCATCAACCCCTTGGGGTGCAGGGTTGGGTTTTGGGGTGACGCCACCGTCGTCAGCAAAGTCGTGCCTGATGGTGACCCTCCCTATACTCCCGGCCAATACCGGGACTGGCACGATTCTATTCGGACCTCTGCCGAAAAGCTGTGCCCTGATCGCTGCTCGTGCAGCGATCTTCTCTTCCGGGGTTTCCTGTACCCGGGGTTTTTGCAACGCCTCTAACTGTGCTTTTAGGGCGAGAATGGAGGGATCCGCCCTCCGAGGTTCACAGGTCCCCATATCCGCCATGTTGTGCGCAACACACCGAGTCGGAGCGGTGCGCGCACAACTGCGGATGGGGTTTAAGTCGAGGAATTTGGCCCCTCTCTTCTTCGGCTGGTAGTCTCCTCAAACTACCAACGATCCTAGAGGGTCAGTCACGGACGACCCGAAACAGAAGCAGAAAGGAAAATTTATTTTCTTTCTTTGAATCTCTTTATTTAAATCGTGAGCGCTCTTAGTGGAGTATAACCTATAACCGCGGCATGGGGAATATCGGACCCTTAGAAGGGAGAGCAGGTCGGACACGCTTTGACAACCTTTCCCCTCGACATAGTATCTAATAGGATCCTTTAATTTGTATATGAGCTCGGTCAGAAATCGTTCTTCCTGACCAGGTGGGACACGCTGTGTAGCACGCTGTATCGCGGCAGCGAAGTCCTCCAATGTTACAAAATCAGGGTCGAAACGGGGAATGCTGTCAAGAGCCCGGTATACTCTCTCCTCATCTTCTCGGGAACGCCACACGTCTATTGCAGACATTTCAAGGTCGTTCGTCCGAGAACCGAAAGACGGTCGACCATTCAGGGGTGGCGGTGCAGTGGAAGGAACTACAGGGGGAGCATTAGGGACGTGGAGCGCTTGGCCCGAACCTCATTTATCACAGCATTACCTCAAAGAATTTCGACTAAAGTAGCTTTGTCTAATCCCGAATCTTTGGACGACGCGTTCGATTTGGCATTGCACGCCCAAAGACGAGAACAGGAATTGTCCGGTTTGCCACGCGACGAGATGTATGGGCACCCTTGTGGCGCGCGTCCCCCGTCACCGTACGACCCCCAGCGTAGATGGACCGAATGGAGACAACCGCGCGAGGAGGATTTGTATTACGAAACCCCTTCCCCGTACTCCGCGTATAGCTCCCTCCGCTATCGAGACGAATATTATCGCGAGCCTTATTATCGCTACCCGACGCCGGAGTACCATCCAAGAGCCTTGCTGACGAGGCAAGGCGAACGCCCGTTGGATTACGAAGGTAGGCTGTACGATCCCGGTGACAGACCCCCGCGCGGGAGATTTTGGAATAACAGGCCGTCGCGAGGACGTGGGGCTAGATCGTATCAACCTCGCGAATTTCGCGGATATCAGTCTCGTGAACAAGAAAGGTACCAACCCCGCGAATCATCAGAACCAAGAGGAAACGAACCTCAGGGCACGCCAAGAACGACAGAATACGAGTCGTACCCAGAAAATCGCAATCATTTAAACTCCCAGCGCGCCCGCCCGTTCGACCGGAACGAGGCGGGCGGGTCCTCCTCGCAGGCCCAAAGATCACCACCGCCAAGATCGCCCCAAAATCAGAACCAGCGACGGGACTCATACTCGCGGAGTCCCCCCGCATCCGGGTCAAGGCCGAACAATTGGAGAACGGTGAGGCAGAATTCATAGTAGACACGGGTTCATCATTGAACCTGTTAGACATAGGGTCTGCGAGCTCAAGGGCCGTTGTCATAAGCACTACACCCCTCGAAATTAACGGGTTAAATGGGAAAGTCTTGACATTAGGGACGACTGCATTAAAGGTAAATGGCAGCTGGGCGTTATTCCACGTACTGAGCATGCCTAATTTACCTGAGGGGATTGCCGGTCTGGTCGGGAGTCCGTATCTGCTTCAGGAGGAAGCCATCGTCTCGTATCATCTACGTACGATGGTAACAGCGAAACACCCAATCCGCCCAGTCGCTTTCTCCAATTCGGCAGAATTGGAGGATGCGTTAGCGGCATGCAAACAGAATCATAAGGGCGTATTAACACGTCCAAACGAACCATTAGCATTAGAGTCAAACGGCGAACATATAAACTTTTGCTGCCCCGATGACGACGAGCGGGATCTTCCCTTCCCCTTTCCCGAAGAAGATTTCGACGGCAACGAAGATCAGGATTTGGGAAATTACCGTGTCGAGCAAAAACCTACCGGGGAGCGGTTACAACACATAATCGAAACGCTGAAATTGAAAGAATTAGACCCGGGACCGCGTCAGACCATCGAAAACTTAGTTGTACGGTATTCAGATAGATTTTTCGTACCCGGAGACCCGTTGGGCCAAACAACATCTATAGAGCATACAATCCCGTTGACCGATTCAACGCCCGTGTTCACTCGCCAATACCCACATTCACCGTTAATGGACGAGGAAATTGCTAAACAAACACATAATCTGGAAGAGTTGGGAATAATCGCTCCTTCGTCATCTCCGCATAACTCACCCCTGCACGTTGTCCCGAAAAAGGCAGACGAGGCGGGAAACAAGCGCTATAGGGTGGTAGCGGATTTCAGAACTTTAAACGCCAAAACGATTGATGACCGTTTTCCCTTACCACGAATTTCAGACATTCTTGATAGATTGGGTGGGGCCCAATATTTCTCAGTTTTCGACTTAGCTAACGGTTTCCACCAAATCCCTATGGCTCCTGAGGATAGAGCAAAAACCGCGTTTACTACCCCCGACGGACACTATGAGTACCTCCGCATGCCGTTTGGATTAAAGAACGCTCCGGCTACCTTCCAACGTTTAATGAACCACGTTTTGAGAGGGCTAATAGGAAAGGAATTATTCGTGTATCTAGACGATGTGGTCGTGTATTCGCGTACACTCGCGGAACACGAACACCGACTTGAGAGATTCTTCGAACGCTTACGCGAGCATAACTTAATCCTACAGACGGAGAAGGCTAAGTTCTTGAAGGACAGAGTCATATATCTGGGCCATATAATAGCAGCTGACGGCGTACGACCTAATCCGGAAAAGATCAAGGCCGTCGCTGAATTCCCCGTGCCTAAAACTCGGAAAAATTTGAAGCAATTTCTAGGCCTTGTAAATTACTACCGCCGTTTTATTCCAGATATGGCAAAACGCGCTAAATCTCTCACAAGTTTGACTAGCCCGAGAATTCCATTTCTTTGGACTGAAAAACAACAGGAAAGTTTCGAGGACCTACGCGACGTACTCTGTAAGGAGCCGGTCCTACACTATCCAAACTTCGACGAACCGTTTATCATCACAACGGACGCTTCCGACATAGCTGTCGGCGCGGTTTTGAGTCAAGGCAAAATAGGCGAAGACCCGCCGATAGCGTATGCCTCGCAGGTACTTAACCCCGCACAGGAAAACTATTCAACCACAGAAAAGGAATGCCTTGCGATAATCTACGCTGTAAAACAGTTCCGCACGTATATCTATGGACGAAAGTTTTTCTTGGTAACTGACCACCGGCCATTACAATGGTTATTCTCGGTAAAGGACCCGGTATCGCGACTCGCCCGATGGAAAATTACGCTTGCTGATTATAATTACGAAATCATCTATAAACCCGGCCGAGTAAACGCCAACGCAGATGCGTTATCGCGAAATCCGGTCTCACACGCTTTTCCGTTAATCTCAAAAGAAACCCCACAAACAAGCGATAATGAGGGTATAGCGACGCGTGCAGGAGCGCGTCGTCAAGGCAGGCCAAGACCAAATTATGAAGAGCCGCCGTCATTCGACTTCGGAAATGATTCCACATTAGAGGGACAGGAACTAGGCCAGGAGCTGCCACCGACAACAGAGGATAACACCTGCGGTCTGGAAAGCAACGCCAACTCTACCGTTCTGGACACAGCAGCAGCACAAGCGGGAATGCCCGAATTCCTGGATGAACACGAGGATCTGGAGTGGGCGACCGAAAAATCCACCACCCTAGGTGGTGACTCTGCCGAAGGCCCGTTTCCACAGGAGTTCGAAAACTTCGAACCAGACTACTCCCTGAGGATAAGGGAAGGCCCGGGTGCTGGGCAAACGGAAGACCAATGGGAATTTTTGAAAAGTTTTGCCGAACCACCTCAGTGGGACTATATAGAAGGAGACGACTTGGCCCCCACCATGGAGACCATTAATACCCCAGAGGGCACGCAGCTGGAGATGGGAACCACCATCCTTAAAGGCCCCCCGTGTGAAGGGAAGGAAGGTTCTGAGTGGAAAAAGCCACGCTCGGGCCCTGGGAAGCGAGTGTCGTGGGGTGTACCTCTCTATGAGGAAACCCTGGACGTCCCGCAATCAACCATGATAGGGCCAGAGGATACAACAATGCAAGAATTAGACAATCAACCACCTCCGAGACAAGATTCGGGCACGAGCCCAACATCCGATGTAATTAAATCACTCGAATCGTCGGAAAGTTACGGAACAGCTGCGGGGCCATGCAAGGACCTCCCTTTTTCCCAAAAGAACCCACAGAAATCGTTTGAATACCAGAGAAACGCGACCGACACCTCGACAGGCGAAGTTCAACCAACGAAATGTTTAGTAAAAATCGTAAGGACCACACTTACATCCTCCCCTGACAATTACGCTCATTTTATATCATTGGATAGAATATTAACTAGTTCGATTTGTAAAACTTTAATAGCAACCGGTCTCCTAGACGAAACGAAATTAATGCCTGAAGATTTCTTTCTAAATCGTGTGATAATAACTCATAACCGAATAGGGAAAATTTTTAGCATTATTGGAGCACGAAGCTTCTACCATGAAATGGGAGAGCGAGAGCTGGTATCAGCACTAACGGCGCTCAGGGACGTCGTGGAAGGCGAGCGTGTCCGCTCGTTTCGAATAGCGGCGCATGGAGAAACCTTACACCGATTCGATGCTGAAACGCTCCGAAAACACTGCAAAAATATTTTCAAATGCACACCCGTCTCGATTATAGTTTGTTCCGGGGAAGTGAAATTACCGCCAGAAGATGAACGGGAAGACATCATCCGCCACTACCATGAAACCATGATAGGAGGGCATAAGGGTATAACGAAAACGTATCGACGCATACGCAATTTGTTTGACTGGCCGCGCCTACATCAGGATGTAGAGGATTACATACGTAATTGCCAGAGCTGTCAAGAACAAAAGCTCGTGCGAATCAAAACCCGGGAACCGATGTTAATCACGGATACACCTGCAAAACCCTTTGATAAACTAGCCCTAGACACCGTAGGCCCGCTTCCCCCTACTCCTAGCGGAAATCGTCATGTACTCACGATGCAATGTCAGTTATCCAAATTCTGTATGGCCGTGCCATTACCCGACATACGAGCCGCTACCGTGGCAGACGCGTTATCACGCTATTTTATCGCGATCTTCGGTGCACCGCGTGCAATACTAACGGACCGCGGCACGAGTTTCATTAATAATATCGTACAGGGAATAGCTCAAACCTTCAAAATTCAACACGTAACTACATCGGGATACCGACCTCAGACCAACGGTTCCCTAGAAAGAAGCCACATCGTCTTAACTGAATATTTAAAACATTACCTAGAAAGATACGAAGATTGGGATTTGCTCCTCCCATTCGCCATGTATTCATATAACACCTCGATACACGAGGCGACGAAATTTACCCCGTACGAGGTAGTTTTCGGACAATTAGCTAGAGACCCGTTTACGCCTATGTCCCGCGACGAGTTACTAACGTACCCAACATACGTACAAAATTTGGTAGAGCGATTAGATGAAATCCGAAAGACAACGCGATCCAATTTGGACACTAGCAAATCTCGTTCGAAAAAGATCTACGACCGAAAGAGTAACCAAATCATATTCGCGGAAGGCGACCTAGTTTACGTACTAAAAGAACCACGACTCCATAAATTCGACCCATATTACATAGGCCCTTACAAAATAAAAGCAATCACTAATCAGAACAATGCAATCCTGATTTCGGACGAGGGCCGGCAAATCATCAAACATTTCGATAAATTGAAACATGCTTATATCAAAGATAAACCGCCTTGACGCCAATGGAGCGTATTCGAAAGGTTTAAGTTTACAACGGCCCGGCGAGACAGCTTATTTAGCAAATTCTTGTAACCGCGGTCCCACGCTCCGATAACCAGATTCCTTCCTCTCCTCCCTATTATTTCATTTGTTTTTCGTACTTACAGCAATCCGTTATTAAACAATCGAAGCCCCATATACGAAGGGCATTTTCGAAAAATCTTCGTACTAATACTAACGATCACCATGGACGGATATGGCCTGATCTTTTTCGCTTTCCTATGGACGGGCTCCACTACTAGTATTATTGACGGGGATTATCGAATAGCACCTTTAAACCCCAACCCGGGGGTGTACTACGAACAGATCCGGCCTCTCCGAGTTTTCCACACCCAATGGAGACTGGTCACGGGTATCGAAGTCGCGGAAGTATTAACATCGCGACCACAAACCCTACCCCAAATAAACAAGATGAAAGCATTATGCGCAACTTATAATTGGACGTCTTGTCCGGCTGACGACCTCGACGCAGCCCTGCAACGAAAACTCCGCGATGGCATACGCTATGAAGAATTGCTACTGAACATACTAGGAAAATCACCGCTCCAACGTACCAAACGATCGGTACCACTGGGGTTTATTGGATCTCTAAGTAAGGCCCTCTTTGGAACCCTGGACAGCGACGACGCGCAATATTATAATAAGGAAATTGATAAACTGTATAAAGATCAAAATCATCTCGCCGAATTATTAGGAAATCAAACGCATATTATAAAATCGGAATTCCAGGACATACACAAAACGTTAAAATCTGTAATGAACGCCGCGTTAAACATGGGCAACAAAATCAAAGAAATAGCGTCGGGAACCCGTCAATTGGACGAGCGCGAAACAAAATTAGAATTAGAATCAGCTTTTTCGTCATGGACATTCCTATTAACCAGGCACGTGGACGAATACGTGATCGCACTGATCGTGATCACCGACGCGCTCACATTTGCGAAACTTGGTATCTTACATCCGGCCGTTCTTTCCCCGAGTCAGCTAGCGCGGACCTGCGAACGAATTCGCGAAACCACGCCTTATGAATTTCCACTGACTACGGAAGAATTAAACTCCGAGCAATTACAAGGGGTGACCAAATTAAATGTAGCTTATTCACAGGGTCGAATCATCTTGTCACTCGACATCCCTTTATTAGACCAAATTCCTTTCGATCTTTATTACATTCAACCCTGCCCATCATTTCAAACTATATCAACCAACGTCTCTGCCCCAATATTTATTAAACCAAGAGCACCATATATGGCAATCAGCCGAATCAACGCACAATACTTCATGCCGGACGAAAGCTACATCACAGGATGCAGGAAACACCATCGGATGTACATGTGCGAACTCAGCGTACCACTTCAAGATCTGGAAAAGGCACCTTGTTGTGAGACGGATGTCTTATTAAAACCACAAAACATCAAATGGCCCGGCTGTAATATTCAAACTCTTCCCGGAAAACGAACCTTCCTCAAGAAAATGGTCGCACCCAACACCTGGCTATATTCTATCAAGGGCACCATAGCGATGCAGGTACAATGCAATAAGCACGCGGCTGGATATGAAATGCTCCAGGGTGCCGGAATACTGCAATTAAGGAGGGATTGCCAGGCCAAAATCGGGACTGATCAGATATGGGCTTCCGGAGTCGATACCGAAGCATTGACAACGATATACAAACCATCCATAGGCATAAATATTTCCGAAATCTTACCTACCCTTACGGAACATCACGTGAAAATATTGGCTGACCATCAAGAAAAGGAATCACTGGGCTTCCCCCAAGACGCTCATGCGAAGGCAACCGAAATCGCATTGGATGACATAGAAAGGCAGGCAAGGGAGATTGCCACCCACCACCGAACCGAAAATCTATCTACATACGTCACCTATGGACTACCAGGATTGGGAGGAACCTTTATAATCATCATTATCGTCTGGATTGGATACCGTTTTTTGAGGGCACGCCGGACTCAACATCGCGAGCCCTTAAGGAAAGAGACAAAGGTTAATATAGAAATGGTACCACCCCGCCCTCCTCCTCAGATAATTTCCAGGCCCCGTCCTCTTGCAATCACATCTTTTCCTCCCGACCTACCCGTTATACCATCCACGAGGACAAGAGAGAGAACCCACGTGGAGCGAGCGAGAAGTTTCGCGGGTTCCGAGCCGTACTTTGAAGTATTCTAGACCATAGTTTGCTGATAGCAGCAAAAACCCCCGCGCGGTAGGCTAAGAACCGACCCTCGCGAGGCGCTCTGCTGCGAAAATTAGGTGGTAGGGATAATAGCATATAAGATAGCACTTAAGCAAAGCGAGTCACAGTCGTTATACAAATTTCACGCAAATTTCAATCTCAAAAAAATGATGAACGCGACAACGCCGAGGTTTAATGATACAAAATTTACGCGATCGACGCTGGCCGAAGTGGTCCTCCCGCGCAAATTACACGCGCCTTTCGGGCGGAGACTGTGCGTGCGGCCTGAACAAGACCTCACCGGTCAGGACGGCCGAGTCTGGGCCTATAAGACCCAGACATTGTGTGCGGCCTGCGCATGGGTCAATCCGCCGGAGAATTTCAACAACTTTAACAAGATCCCCGTGCACTGGCTGGCAGAAGAAGGGAGAGCCGTCGCGCTAACAAAATGCATGCAGTGCCGGGGGCGGCACCTGAAATGGACGACGCCCGGCAATTGCACAGGGTGCATCCGGGCTATACAGGACGCCGAGCCACGTTACCTCGCGTCTTTCCCAATACTGGAGGCGCCCCGACCGTTGGAACCGCCCAAGCCAAGGGACATCCCTTGGATCCTTCCAGCTGGGGCGGAATAAGGAAACACTACCCCTCGCACTAGGTAAATACACAACAAACTGTAAACGTCAAAGTGTCGCGATAAAATTGTAATTCTTTTCGTTTTTGTTAAATTCGCAGCAGGGCGCCGCCCAATCACCAGGACCCCTACCCCCCCTTTTTTTCTTCTTCTTTTCTACTGTTCTTATTATATAACAATTAAACACCAGCTGTAACAATATACTGTTCCTTTTTTTTTCTCTAAATAACGTTTCATTTATGATTACCCCCTTACGTTCCCCTTAGTATTAATAGCGTGTAGTTAAACATAATTTTAAGTGGTGAAATAAAGCGTACGCGATGACAGCTTCGCGCGCGTTCATGAAATAGCCTCTCGAGACCATTTCATGTCTGGGTAGGGAGGTGTTACATGGGCCCTTCAGGCCCTTTTCCCGTGCTTGCTGTCCGCGCGTCGCTTTATTCGGTAAACGGCGATTCAGCGGAATCGCCTCGCGCGTGTCAGTCACGTTGCGCTGAGCCGCGTAGCGACAGTAGGGACAACGTGACCCTCGGCGGCCCGGGCCCGGATATTTCCAATGCGTGCGGCGAGCGACAACTGCCGACGGGGCAGTTTCCCCCAATCGCGCGGATTGACCGAGGCGCGGCCGAGAATCGGGATCGACGAGGTAGGATTGAGGATATTCGTATTCGAGAGTTCGACTTAGGAAGTCGAGACAAGCCAGAGAGCCGTCAAGAAGCCGCGAATGCGTCTTAGCGTCTAGTCCGCGAAGTACGATCGGCCGTCAATAAACCGTGCAAGGGTAACTCCATCCGACAAACCGCGAACGGCCTAGCCGGGAGAGCCCTTGTGCGTCACTCGTGTCCGGCGTAGGAACGCGTAGAGTAAGCGACGATTAGAGACAGTGCGATTCGACGGTCTTCAGGTGACCGACTTCCGAGTGCTATCCGAGAGCACAGCACGCGACCACGACCAGCGCAAGGTTGAGCGACCTACGGAGCGAACGAAGCGATAACCGGCAAGCGTGCCGAAATCCGAGACCACTGCGATAGCAGGGACGAAGCGCCGTCCCTAGGGTATGTTATTATATTACTTTAATCTTTACGCAGAATATATTTCATTACGTTATTTTCCCGTTAATTCCGTGTCACCATTGATTTAATCCCTTTTCCTCCTTATCCCTCCAGGGTAAGTATAGTCAAGGCGTGCATTAGCACCTTGAAAGAGCAAGGACCCGATAAATCGTTCCAGCCGCTCGGAATGATTTATTGAAAAGTCCCTTCAGGACGTAACAGGAGGTTATGGGAAGGGTTGATTTGGCGCAATGCGTAGGGGGTGAGAGTGAGTGCACCTTCGCGGGTGCCTCGAGATATCGGATCGACGGATCCGGGGCTAAAAGGGATTGGGTTTTTATTAGGTCGGGGATGGGAATGACGCAATTAGACGTCTTAGTCTCGTTTGGCAGTACCCGTATTGTTCCAACAGTGGAAACAGGGTCCAGAGAGGTGCCACTTAATAGCACTTGCTGCGTCGGATTGATATCTTCAAATCGCTTTACGTCCTGAAATTTTGGTACATTTACCTCAGTACTGGTGTTGATTCTTACATCGGCTGTTTTCCGAAAATCTGGTGAGTCAATTCTCACAGACGGGGCCTGACCAACTGCGTTTATTTGAATGATACCGGTTTCTACGGTATTGTTTGTGTTTTCGGCTGATTCGTAAGTGGGTGCGCTCCTGTTTGGCCTACTCCACGGTTCACATCTGTCGGTCCCCGACGGGGTACGTCCTGATTCCATTTCCCACAATTTTCTAGAGTCCCTGTGGACGGGCATGATGCGTTTTCTGCATTCTGAGGTCGCGTGTCCGGGTTTCTTGCAATAATCGCAGATACAGAATTCTGTAGGTCTTGAGGGTGGAGGTCGCGTCTTGTCCCAGTGGGGGAGCAGTGGGTTCGGTGCTTGGTTCCTATATCCAGCTGCAGGATTTGGGGATTGCCCCTCGTATGATTGGGTTATCGGACCTTGACTGCTGCGACATGTCCGTGCGTCGTGACCGGGTTTGTTGCAGAGTTGGCATGTTAATTTAGGAGCCTTTTGTTCGGAGAATCGGAGACGATCTCTGTCAATCTCCTTGTCCACGAGAACTGCCTGATCGAACGCTTCGTCGAGCGTTCCGAAGTTGCAGTGTAGTAATCTCATCCTTATGTAGGGTGGAAGACCATCGACAAATGAATCTAGAGCTAGGCGATCCAGATTCTGAGGGTGATTTCGCGCGAAGTCGCGGTAATATTCCCTATCTTCTTCTAGAATGGCGGACCGGAGATCCTTGACGCGCGAAATGTACTCTAATATGTGCTCGTTGGATCCTTTGGTAATGTTTGCGAGTTCTCCTCGATAGTGATCTGATGTTTTCGCGGGGGAGAAAGTGCGTTTTAGTTGTTTAATTAAGTCATTTACAGAGTCAAAGACCCTATCCTCAACGGCCAAGCAGGCGTGGTCTTGCAGTTTATTTGTCAACAACCTCGCTAGCTGGGGTTCGGCTTGCGAGGGAATCAGAGCCTTAGCCCTATTGCAGGCTCTCGCGAATTGCAAAACGGATATATTGTAACCGTTAAAGTTAGGGACAGTTTCTATGGCGTCCTTTAACATGATCTGGGGTGTTGGACCCTGGTCCGGAATATTATTATAATTTATTACGGGTTGCCTATCGAAACTGGAGGAACCCGTTGTGGCAAAATTATTCGTCGTTGGCAGGGTTTTAAGAAGTTTTTCCATCATTCCGCGAATGGTTTGAATCCGCCTGGAGAGACCTTGCAATACGGGGTCTTCTGAACCGGACACTATGCCTGAACGCGTATTGGATTTACAGTTTACGACAAATTCCGCGTACGAGCTTTCAATTTCGGCTAGTTTTTGCTGTAATAATTGTATCAGCTCCATTTTTTCAGCTGTTGCTTTATCTACTGCGTTAGGGAAAGGACCCGCATTTTGGGCCATTATGCGAGAATCCTCGGTATCGCCGTACAAGGACATGTTTATTTTAAGATTTTAATAATTACGGCGCCCGGAAGCCGTTATTTAAAAATTAAGGGTGTTCTATCTTTATCGTTGATAATTATCAAACCGTCTGTAGCTATTATTCGAGAGGAGGTAACTTTCAAAGCATTCGATGCAGTCCCTTATGGGGCGTTCCGGAATTAATAACTTTTTGCATCGGGGGCAATAAACAGGGATTCTAAACGTATAGTAATAATGGGTCCAAAATATTTCTACGTTATCTGCAGGCGCTAGGCTAGAGCACTTTAGGCAAATCTCGCTGCCGTCAATGGTTGTAGCTATCCCTCCGGAAATGCAGGTCAGCGCATTCAAATATGCCGTCAAACTTTGTAATCTGCGGCTCCGGTAAGATGGTTCACACTGATTAGGGTGTTCAATACACATTTTAATGTTGGGACCTTGTGGGTACCGCGTCAGAGAACCTATTTCCTAACAACGGTAGACGAAGATCCCACCGCTGTCACCAATTTTATGTCACGTCCCGGGTGGAGGTCTTTGGGGGACAATGACACTGTGGGGGTTTTTGAACACAGGCGAGGATCTGAAATCCTGCACACTGCGAGTTGAGGGAGGTTAGGCGAGGATCTGGAATCCTGCACACTGGGGTAGAGGGAATTTAGGCGAGGATCTTGAATCCTACACACTGGGGTAGAAGGAATTTAGGCGAGGATCTTAAATCCTGCACACTGGGGTCGAAGGAGGCTAGGCGAGGATCTTAAATCCTGCACACTGGGGTAAAAGGAATTTAGGCGAGGATCTTAAATCCTGCACACTGGGGTCGAAGGAGGCTAGGCGAGGATCTTGAATCCTGCACACTGGGGTAAAAGGAGGTTAGGCGAGGATCTTGAATCCTGCACACTGGGGTAAAAGGAGGTTAGGCGAGGATCTTGAATCCTGCACACTGGGGTAAAAGGAGGTTAGGCGAGGATCTTGAATCCTACACACTGAGGTCGAGGGAATCTAGGCGAGGATCTTGAATCCTACACGCTGAGCGACCAAGGAGGGTTTAAAGAATGAAATTGTACCCAATGAACACCCGTTAGACCCTTGTGGGTTTTTATACCGGTTCGATAATAGGATTTACCGCTGCATATACATAAGAAGTCACTCGTAATGGTTCCGCGAAATCCGTCTAGGCATACGTCGGTACGCGGCCCGTGCAGAAGAACGTTTGTAAACACTGTAAGAACACTCGCTCGCGAACCGAGATCAGCTGTTGCAGCAGTTCGTTACGTTTGGGATCTTCGTTGCCGAAGGATTAACACACTAACTTCACGATGGATTTAAATGGTTGTTTATTCTGGTTAAACAATTACGTTATCATGCACTGCGTTAATAGTGCAGTAGCGATGATCGTTGGCGTATGACATTTATAAATGTATATAAAATAAAATGTTTATGGATGGACATGCGATACAATAAAAGATAGTAAAATAATATGTAATAAGCTTTTAGCGTTAATAAGACAAATAGAATGGTTGCAATAAGCGTTAGCAAGCAAATAGTATGATCGCAATGAGCGTTAATAAGATGATTAATATGAAAAGTAAATAAGAATAGTAATATGGAATGTGGGTGATATACAATGTTATTTATAATAATGATAGTAGCTTACAGTAGCTGTCGTAGGTAATTGTTTCGTAGAACTGATTTTAACTTTAGAAATACTTATTGTTTCGTATAAAAGCTTCTGTAGGAGAGTTTCCGTAGAAGAGCTTCGTATCAAAGTTTCCGTAGGAGAGTTTCCGTAGAAGAGGACGAGGACCTCTTGGGTCCTCGTATTTATGTAAAATCAAAAGATTGTTAGGGGCGAAGGGCGGTTGCGGTATGCAACCTTGACCTATTTCGGCACGTGTCGCAGTACAGGTTATTAATAGATTTGGTCTTCCGGGGTTTTTATATGGCCTTGTAATGAATATTTGTCGTTAAGACTTCCGGGGTTCTTTTGCATAGAGTTTTGAAAGGGGATACTCAACCCATTGGATGGACTGTGGGTGGTTTGATTAGAAAGAAGGAAAAGGGGTAATGACTTCTTTGGTCATGGGGAGGTTGTGAGACGTGGTCTCGATTTAAGAGGGGTTTTTAGGGACGAGGGACTTGTATTTATTAGATTTGGAGTGATGTGGTCGTGCCACGTAAGGTTAAGAGGGGATTTGGGGGTCGTCGTTGACCATCTTGAGATGGGGACCGCTAAGGTACATCGCCAAGGTGATCAGGGGTTTGGGGAAAGGGTAAGACTTGATTCTGGAAGACTTTGGTGGAGTGAGTTTATGGAGGACTTGTACTGTTACCGCGCGAAAAATAGTGGGACGTCACAAGCACATCGATGAATTCTGAAATAGTTTGTAATACATAATATTTTGTGACAGTATTTTTTTATCTTTAACAGTCTGATATTTAATGGTTTTTCAACTCACAAAATCCTTGGAAAATTCCTCATTCGTTGACAGAAGATCGCAGAATGCTGTAAACTCTGATACAGTTTGGAGGGGCAGAGTAAAATTGTATTTTTTACCCAGCATATGAGCGTTCAAAATACAATTTATTGGAGCATTGTCGCTCGATCCTTTTTTGTGTAGCAATTCGACAATATTATTACAATCCTTCTGTACCTCCGAAACGTGGAACTCGATAATATTATTGACTCCTCGAAACATCAGAGCCAAGTATTCTACGAAATATAAATATGTGATATATAAATCTTTAAAGAAAATCAATCAGTTTCATATATTGTATAACAATAGAGTTATTATGTATATAATCAAAATAGCATATCATTATATAAATAAGTATGTGAATAAGAAATATTGTAATCAAGATTTCACTAAACTAAATCACATAAAAGTATTCACAGTCTCATACCCTTTTTTGATATCGATTCTCCTCCTTTTTTACTCAGTATATCCGAGTATTTTGAGATTACATTTTCGATGAAAGAGTTTTTTGGGGATTGTGCCGAGGACCCATTTTGGAGCGGCTTTGAAATAGTGGTGTTTGAGTTTTTGAGTTGGTGTCTAGCAGAAGTTGCAGGGTCTTTCTCTGGGGACTTGGTTACCTTGGATGGTTTTGATTTTTCTAAAAATACAAAAAAAGAAGTAATTGAAACTTGAATATTTTTGAAGTACGATTACATAAAACTGATTCTACCTTTGATTTTTTCCGTAAAAAAAAGATTTGTACTTTTGATTTTCGACTCAAGAGGACCGAGTACTTCGCCTGAGTCATCTGAAATAAAAAGACAGTAATGCCATAAAAGATTTAAAAATGCGTTTCTGTCCATGAAAATTAATTACCGTCGCTTGAAATAACCTCTTTTTGGAAGTCTTTGTCTGTGAACATAATAAAAAAGATATAAGTCGAGAAAAAGTAAAAATAAATTTGTTTTAAAACGTAAAAATTTTGAAAATCGACTTTTTTCTGGTTTCTTTGTAGACATTTTTCGTATCTTCCTTGGAGTGAGCATGGGCGATCTTCTGTCATCTTCATCTGAATAATCTGAATAAAAAATTCATGATAAAAATAGAAATTACATATATTCTGCCTATAATACCTTTGCTCGTGCCCAATGTTTCATTCTCTGTGTCTGAGAATCCTTTTAAATCGCTGTGAAATGTTAAATCTTGTTTAGGAACGCTAAGAGTTCTAACAATTTTTGACGCAGCTCTCGCCTTTTCGTCACTATCCATCTCACTTCCAGTAGAAAAGGCCGAAGATTGCCTTGTGACGACCTGCAATTTCATTTCAGCTTCCTTATAATTTTCTAGAAATCGAATATATATTAAATTATTAATAATCTTTGAAAATCAGGTGACGTATTCTTTTTATATGTTCCAAAGATATTCGCTGACATAAGGCATAAACAAAGAATCTCTGGAATAAAATTTTCTTACTTGCAAAAGCTCTAATCCTTATAGGATACATGGAGTATTCAAGATCAGCGTCTTCGTTGTTTTTAACGAGGCGTATAAGTTTTTTAAAAACATGCTCATTGTATGGAGGTGGAGGGTATAAAGTTTCGCATTCCTCGACATTTTCTTCATTGACATTGGTCCATTTGATCGGTATGATGTCAATTTCTTTTCGTTCACTACTTGAAGTTCCTCCGACGAATTCTCCGATAAGATAAATATAAGCTTAAAAAAAAGAAGATCATGTTTTTCAATAATATTTTTTGGTTATGGAAATGAGGTTATTTCATAATTAATAAGAAACGTGCCTCCATTCAGAATAGATATTTTCATAATTTGAAGTATATTTAGTATAACTCGCATTGCAATTAACGACGCTCTCGTTAAATCATGTTGAAATTTACCTTTGTACTTATCGAACGGCATGATGTTTTTTCTAGCAAAACTGAACCACAGATATAGTTTATTTATGGCCGTAGCACGAGAAACTTCTGCCAATCTAACAAACTCTGACGTTGCACTTTTAAGTAAACTGTGTTGCGGGGCCGGCTGGGAATTCTCGAAGCCCAAAGGGAGTTTCGTATGGTTCGGAGTCCGTAGAGCCCTGAAGAGCTCTGCTCCTTGGACGCGGATTTTTTACAGAAAAGTAATAATAACAAGAATAATAAGAGTGATGGTAAAATAATAAAAGACTAAAACACAAATAACTGATGACTCTATTGAACACAAAATAAAGAATTTATTGGAATTCAGAATTATACGTTTGCTCACAGTTCTGCGTTTGGGGCTCGAGTGACGCTTTCCAGGACCCATCGGGTTTTCTTTTATTTATAACAAGATATCTTAGTTACTAAGAGCCAATCGCAAATTTACTAATTAATTAGCTTAATTCCTATTTGTCGATCCAATTCCTTTTCGGTTATCGATTTTTATAACACCGAGCGGTTAACAACATTGCTCTGGAATTACGCAGCTAGGAGAAGGGAGAAACGAGAAGTTCGTTTATTCAAACATCCGTTTCTAAGAGGGTATCGATTAGTTTGTAATCATGAAGTCCCCTCATTAAAAGAATCTCTAACTATATTCAAACCCCTCGGGCTTGTGCGAACTTCACTTTGTTTCCCTTTCCTATCACATTATAGTGTGATCTGGTTCGAATTTAGCGCTTCCAAAGTTTACACTATACACGCCGCTAGACGGGATCGTCGCAACAGTAACACGTCTATATCGCAACAACTGCCAGTTTCTTGCGATGTATCGATATATCGAAATATATTTAAACTCGAAACATATTTGAATTAGATACGAAGCAGAAATATTGATAAAAAATGTATTAAGTTTTATACAAGCTGCATATATTAGTATGTTACAAATTTTGATGCAACAGAGGCATTGAGAAAAATGCGCGACCTGTGCCTCGTTTAATGCTCAAAGTTACAAGTTTTTGTTGTACATGTTCGAGAGGGAAAACTTTTATTTCTGGATAATGATCATTATGCATTTCCCACATATTTAGATGCTTCGATGAAAGCGGGTAAGTGAACATGGGACATTTTTTTCTCAGAAAAATTCCACTGATTTTGATATTAGACGGATCATTTTGCAGCATAAACATTTTTTGAATGCTGAAGAAATTGCCATCCATCAACATTACATTATTGTTCGGATACAATGGGGTTAAAAGAAATCCTTTGAATTTCATTTTAAAAATTTGGATTTCTCTATCATTCTGCACATATTTTTTTTGAATGATAGTAACTTTTTTTTGTAAGTTCGCTGTACAAGATTTTAACGTGCTAATCTCTTGTAAACGCCGACAGACTTGAGCCAAAGGACGATTTCCAGATCGTAAAATGATTAATCATAATAATCAAATAATCAAAATAATCAATTACTGCCCAACTCTGCTTGCAGATAACGTTAGGTCAGTCGAATATGTTATGTCAATTATGTGACTTGCCTTCATACCTAGTGTCGCTTTTGCCGTGCTAAATGTTCTATGTCAGGAGAAAATGCCTGGCATGCAGTTAAAATTAATATACTTTTCAAATTAGAGTCGGTTATTCTCGTTCGCGTTGTTGATTTTACTCTTTTCATTGTAGAAAAGAATTGTTCGCAAATATATGTAGAACCAAACATGGCCAATGTGTTCGCGATACATTTATGGAGCTGAGGAAATCTATATACCGGAAAGTTTTTATAAAATTCGGTGATATGACTTGTTTCGTCAAATTTTTTTTAGCGCCTGATCATCATTTAAATCTGTTAATTCTAACTTTAAGTCAGATGGAACTGTTTCGAGGTTTACTGAAAACGGTGATGACACTATATCCAGAGACTGTTCTAATTTATCTAAATCTTGGAATCTGTTTGTAAAATCATGTTTTAAAGTTTCCACTGCTTTTCTATATCTAGCTACATCTATATTTATTTCATCTGTAAGTACAGATGTCAGTTTTTTAAAGTCACAGAAATTGTTTCCGTGCAATTGTGATATCCATAAATCTATTTTCTTTCGGAATCCGCGAATAGAATCGTAGAAATCTATTACAGTTTTACCCTTCCCTTGTAAACCTACATTTAATATATTCAAATGATCCGATAGGTCCGACAGAAAAGCTAAATTGCATAACCACTTCTTATCCTGCAATTGCGGAACGTCGTGGTTCATCATGCCCAGAAATACAAGAAGTTCTTCTCTAAGTTGGAAAAATCTGTCTAAAACTTTACCACGGCTAAGCCAACACACGTCGGTATGTAACGGCAAGTCACCATAATCGCACTCCAAATCTTCTAAAAACGTGCGGAACTGTCTCCGTTTCAGTCCGTTCATTCGTATTGTTCAACGTTGTATAGAATCGCGAAGAAAATAATCGTCCTAACATTTACCGTTAAGGGAACATGATTTATTAGTAGGTTTTACTGGAACCCTCACATCTGCGTTGCACACTTTATTGAACAGTTTGACCGTTGCAAGGGGCCAATTCGTCACTCGGCAATTAAAGTGACGAGGTCGTCATAAATGCAAAGACAGGCCAACGTTTTTAACCACCTCACGGACACCCCGGAAGGGTCGCCGGTTAACAAGCCCGCACGTGCAACGCAGATGTGGGTATCCTTGCGCTTTCACGCCGTCTTCCGCGGGCAGGTAAAAAGACTTTGCCGCCAAATTTGCTAGCCGATTCCCGCCAGATCTCGTCACTTTCCCGGAAAAGACGCGCTAAGGGCGCAGGGAATAGGTGGCGCGACCGGGCCTAGGGAAATTACCCGATTGGTTGACACCGACAACGTTGGCCAATCGGGTGAAAACCACCACCGCCAGACTCTCTTCAAGAATTCGGACGAGTCCGGCAGGCGGGTCATCTAAAATCAGTCTAGGAAAAAACACTCGACCAACAGGTCGTATTAAAAAACTTTACACGTTCGTACGTGACTCACACGAACAATTCTATCACTCATAATTCACTTGTATTCGTTCAGTTTATCATTGTTCACAGTTTTATTAAATATAGTTTTTCGTTTCTCTTATCACCTGTTAAAACTGTGCACCAATTTATTAACCTTCATTCGGTAACGCGTCTAAGGTATCCACTAAACTCCGGTGTTAAAACATTTTGGACGAAGCTTTACGACCTTCGTCGACTCAAAAGGAATATACGGGTCGCATCGAGTTTACGTGTGAACACGTATATAGTTGGTTGTTTGAATAACGACTGACATAACGTCTTCAAATTGTATATGTTTAGCACATAAATTTTGTTGGTGGATGATACAATGGAAGTTATCAATTATCTGAGGAACTGGAAGTTTTTTTAAACCATTTCGAAGGCGGCCGACGAATCCGGTATGCTCTCCAACCATTGCTGGAGCACCATCAGTTGTGACAGAGACCAGCTTGGTCCAGTCTAACCCCATACCGTCGACCGCCTTCTCTACACACGACAAGATATCCGCTCCTGTCGTGCTCTCTTTTAAGGGGGTAGACACGGGTAATGCAGCGCGCTGTATACCGACACAATCTGGCCCGAAACAGGGGGTTGGGATTTTTCATCATTCGTCCTTATATGAGCAGATTTTGGGCTGGGCGAGGTCTCATTCGAAAGATGAAGGTTCAGTGCAGCGCGCTCTTCTCATGGTTCAACGAGATTGTGTTGACATCTAATAATATGAGTGTCCAAAGTAGAGCAAAAGTCGACAAAATACACCCGCAGAATCCAAGTATTTTTAGGTCACTAAAAGAGCTTTGTGACTGAAACGGTGAGAAGAGCGCGCTGCATTGAACCTTCCTCTTTCGAATGAGTCCTAACCCAGCCCCAAATTTGCTCATATAAGGACGAATAATGAAAAATCGTGACTTCAGTCCCAAATACGAGTTCCGCCATATTGGCGATAATACAGAGCAAGTCACGTGACAAATTTAGTTCAGCTAGTGGATGCGAGATGGCGCCTATTCGTGAGGACTGCCAACGTGGAATCATAGCAAAACTGAAGCGTTAGCTGGATACATGTGCCACAGTAAAAGCGTGCTGCAGTCAATGTATGAATTTTCGGACGATTGTAGGTTAGGTTATATGCATTTTAGGCATATAACTACTGGGAACTGTGTACATTTACTAAATTAACGCTTTTATTGTAACACATACATCACTTGAAATCGCTGTCGAATATATGTTATAATTATATGGCCACATTATTTAAAATAAAAAAAGAGATTGGAACTTTTTACTAATACTGGAAATATTGATTTACTGATATCATATTTTCAGAATGTGGAAGTTACAGCAATTATTTGCAATTATTGCACTTATTATTATTCTTCCGACTATTGTATATAACATATGACAAGGAAAAGTCTCCAAATTGGTCAACAGTTGACTCCCTGATTT
Organism: Andrena flavipes; assembly: GCA_963971345.1. Classification (NCBI taxonomy): domain Eukaryota; kingdom Metazoa; phylum Arthropoda; class Insecta; order Hymenoptera; family Andrenidae; genus Andrena; species Andrena flavipes. The sequence continues at coordinate 41,159,497 of OZ020479.1, read as the reverse complement.
TTTTTTGTAATTCTTTATGGTCCTATGCAGAGATGGGCATTATTTAAATAAAAGAATATACTTCCGAATGGCCCCAGTGGCCGATCGATACGAGGTTTGAGAGATTGTGTGTGAAACCCTAAATCTAATATTCTATTTAGCTTCGGGTATTTATTAGTTTCCTTTGTTTATTCGAAGGACTTTCATCTTGGGCTTCGAATAATTTTGCATCTTTAATTATATCTTTATCCTAAGGTCGTATTCAGATATATTGGTCGATCGATTCGTTTTCGCGAACAGCGATCAAGGAGAAATCAGCCACCACCATCTGACGATCGTGGATTTGTCAGTTGGAGTTACGTGGCCACCCAAGGGTATGGTGGGGTAACGGGAATGCTGCTCGGCTCCGTCTGAACGTAGCCGTGAGGCTGTTATTTATTCTTATTGTTAGCGTAGCAGTTGTGTGCATTACGAAGTTATGCGTAGACCAATACGAGATGAAGCTATCGAGAAAGAATCAATGTTCTGACCAATAAAGCTCCTGAATTTTTTCGGAGCTAAGGCACACCTATTCTGATGTGTGTATTTCTACGCTGACAGCTCGATTTGGCCTATACACACCAGAAGCTTGGCGCTATCCCCACCACTTCTCGCTCACTCTTATTCTGCGAAGGCGAGAGTGAGATGGAACGAAAGCGAGCCAGAAAACGTTGCGAAAAGGAGCACCGAGGCAGGCAAGCGGTATAAATGGTGTGAGAATACGCGTTACAAAACTCAACGGCCAATATATCTGAATGTAAAGTTTCGTTAACCGCTCGCTGGTCGAGACCGGCGTTGAGCCCGTATCATGAACGGAGCGTTAATTCCGAGGCTGAGTTTCTCTCTTCTTTCTGGCCGAAGGGAGGAGCGGAATGGAACACTTTGCGTGCGCGGCGGGCGATTTTGCGAAGCGGTTCCCGTGCTCATCGTAAGCGCTGACGACTATCGCGCACGCCCGTCGCACACACAAAGGACGGATTGTCAGGCGTCCGAAAGACAGAGCGAGACAAAATTTCAACGCGTCGTCTATCTCGTACTGGCCTTGCTCGCTTTCAGTGCCTTCGCTCGTTCTCTTTCCATCTCGCTCTCGTCTTCGCCAGACAAGAGTGAGACAGAAATGGTGGGGATAGCGGAAAGTCCGTATTGTGTACACCAAACCGAGCCCGAACGTCTTAGATCAGCGCTGTCCAGCGTAGGGGCCCCTCATGCGCCTGCTTCCCCTTCCAATCTTTATCTCGCACAGCGTGCCTTCGATTGTCAAGGAGACCCCGCGACGCTACGAAGGCTGCCACGACGGACTAGCCGGACAAGCGTCTTCGCGGTTAGCGTCGCGCGGTGTCCCTGGCAACGCGAACGAGAGTGGGAGAACCCCAACCTCTCGCGGGAGCGACCTTGAAGAGCGCTGATCTTAGATGCTCGAATAACCAACGAGAACCTTTGTGACCCGAGCCGCACGAGATCGCTATTGCTCGGCGATGTGTCATCGATTATATAGAAACAGAATTTGGTAATGGTGTAGATAGAGGGCAACCTGACGGATTTTGACGCCCTTGAAATATGTTGTCAAGGACGTCATTCTGAACAACTTTTTCCTCTAAACTTTTTGGCGGTCGACCTTGGTTTCCGAGATATTTGCGAAAAACTTCTATTCATTTATTCCGACGCAACGGACACAGCGATCAACTTGAGGTGGTTGGTCATCTGGGGGATGTGTATATCCTCGTCTCTAGGCACCTCGGGGCGCGAGGCGCCCCGAGGTGGATAGCCCGTCGGAGTGTGATTGAAAAAAAGAAAATACTTTTTTTCAAAAAGAATGTAATTTTTTACAATCACATTACTACGTGCAATCCAATATGTGTATAGAGGTGTCTAGAGACGGAGATAAACACATCCCCCAGATGACCAACCACCTCAAGTTGATCGCTGTGTCCGTTGCGTCGGAATAAATCAACCGAAAGGTCGACATTGTATTCTACCTATACCTACGTGTTCGTAGCAGCACAGCGTTCGGCGATGTTCTGTGCGAATATCTCGGAAACTACTGCCGTGCGACGGTAACATATATAGGAAAAAGTTGTTCAGAATCTTGATCTTGATAACATATCCAAAAATCATTGAAATCGGCGAGGGCGTAAAACATCTGAATAATTACCAAAGATTTTTGCAATTATTTCGGAAACTAAGGTCGACCGCCAAAAAGTTTAGAGGAAAAAGTTGGTCAGAATGACGTCCTTGACAACATATTTCAAGGACGTCAAAATCCGTGAGGTTGCCCTCTATCTATACCATTACCCAGAATTTTTTTTTCATCGTATCAATATGAAAGTGACACAAATAGATTCCTGGCATTCTCCTGATTAAATTGACGAGCTTCCAATTCTGCAAACAAATTTTCACATAATTTTCTTAATTATGATCCGAATAATATCATTTTTGGGGCCAATTTGATCGAGGAAACATGACGAATCGATTCACGTCACTTCCATAAAAATCTGATTAGAAATGCAGAACTGAAGATTTATCACTGCTTAGTGCGTAACATTATATGGCCCCGCTGAATTCGAGCGTCGAAACCCATGAAACTCAGCGAATGAAAGTCAGCCTTCTATAGAACTCAAATCGAGAAAGACTTTGCTGAGAAACTTTACACATGTATATTCACGTCGGCTGTATTACGGTATGACCCAACCAACGGAATGAACTGAAATTTTGAGGGATTGGGCGGGAGAGGGAGAGAACCTCTAGTATAACATTTCAGCTGCGGGTATTTTTTACTTTCTGAGATATTAATAAAAAACTTTCGCAAAATACATTGAAATTTACTTATACAGACGTTACTAACACATCCATCGTCTCGTCGTCGTCGATTGTTTCGCAGTCGACGATACAATGTATAGGGATACGGTAACAGAAACTGGATGCAAGCCAAGTGTGTAAATAAATGTTTGTTAATCAAAACGTGTCGATCATTTCCAACATCTGTCAGATTTACTTTTCAGTTAGGTTTTGCGTACGAACTCATACATTATTGCTGTTGACTTATTCCGACACATCGCATTCGACTTTCCAATTTCTTTCGGGTATTAGTATTAGTTTGGTTTAGATAGAGGGGGGGGGGGGGGGGCGCCCGCTTGCGAGCGCCTAAAGCATGGTACCAAACCGATGTGACTTTGGAAATACCCTAGCATTACTATACTATAGTATTGGGAATAAAAACTGATGCAGTTACAAGCATCGCGCGATGAGATCAATATTGTACAACGTCTGTATAGGTAGATTTCATTGTATTATGCCGAAAGTTTTTTAATAATATCTCAGAAACTAACAAATACCCGCAGCTGAAATTTCAGTTCATTCCGTTGGTTGGGTCATACCGTAGTATATCCTTCACGTCAAATAAATACCTCAATTGTAAAATTTTGACGACAAACTATTGTGGAATTTCGCCAGTTCTTACATATGCATCACTTGGTTGGGAATTCCTGATCCCAGAGTTTCATACATTTACCTATTGAAATGTTGCTTCAAGTCATCGGGAAATTGCATTGCTTCTTCTCGTTCATACATATATCTGTTCGCGAGTAGGTGTCACGAGTGACGCGACTTTGGTTTCCCAAATAAATGCACATTTATTAGGATCCTCGGTCGACGGCGACTTGAGTCATCCAGTACTGAATATGAAAATGTTCATATTTCTCATTACACCTTGATAAGAGTGTTACCTCGAAAATGAGTCGAGACGCGAAGCAATTCGATCTATTTTTCCTTATGAATACATGATTAGGACACACACACACTACGTTCACTAAAAATAGACCGAATTGCTCCATGTTTGGCATCATTTCCATCAGTAATGCAGTGCTCTGGTGAAGAACATCGTAATACGGAGCTAATATTCTAGGCTCTAGAATCTACGATATTGTCAATTTGCAGTTGAAACGCACGCCGCTTCACACTATCGTTTCTTAGCATTTATACGGGGTGATTCTCTAGCTAGAGTCGTCAAACGTGATGCTCGCCAACAATCATGTGTCTCGCTGAGTTTCGTGGGCTTCGACACTCGAAACCAGCGGGACTATACAATGTTGCACGCTAAGCAGTGACGAATCTGAAGTTCTGCAATCTCTAATCAGATCTTTGCAAAAGAGACGTCAATCGATTCCTTACAATTTTATATATGATGTTTGTTCATAACTGCTTTCTGCATAAAACGTGTAATAAGTGTATTTCATGTTCTGTTTCGAAGTTTTGCTAGTAAAAAAATCTCTAACCTAACAAACTTCATTTTCTGGGGACATCCCCTCATCTATTTTCCCTTTTCACTTATAATTCCTCACTGCTAACGTAGAATACGGTAGCATAAGAACATTTCAAGTAATTAAAATGTACAATGAAGTTTCTACGTTTGCAGTACCAGCTGACTTTCCGTTTAAATTTTTATAAGTACAACGCAACAGCTGAGAATTTCTTTCCTTATTCAGAATTGAATACGGAAATAGCAAACAGCTCCCTCTCGCGTTTACCGGGCAATCGTCGATCTATCGGTATTACCATTTCTGTGCAGAAAAAACCTGCTGTAATACCGACCTGCCGAATCGGCCAGGTCACGTGACGTGTCTACCCCCTTAAGGGACTGAAATCTAACAGTTCCTCTATAATTGACAACTTCTCATTGACACCACGAACAAATATTGCGATCTGTGGTGTGCCTGTCACATCTGTTGACTCGTCCAGTGCCAAACTGTACGCGATAAATTCGCGGGTGGCAGCAGCTAGTTGTCGCTGGACGTCCGCTGCCATCTCCTGAATTCTTCGGGTGCACGTACTTCGCGATAACGTTACTTAACGAAATTGATTAGTTTGGTTGGGGCATAGGAGCTCTGCCGATGTCGTCAAGCACTCTTTAATAAAATCTCCATCCGAGAATGGGCGCCCAGTTTTTGCTACTTTAAGCGCGAGTTCGTAGCTGCACTTTAAAATGGTGTGCTTATTCACGGCACTACTCTCCTACAGTGAAAGCAATGAACTCAATACTATACATATACACATATGTTCTAAAATAACTGATAAGCATTCAATATTCTAGTACGAATTTATAAAAACTTACATCTTCCGATTGATTTTCTTTCTCTTCTATTAAATTGCCTTTCAGGCGCTCGATGGTTTCGAGACGCTCGTCCCTCGACAAATTTCCATATTGTCTAGCATGGCATGAATTGTAATACCTCTTTAAATTGTGCAACCATTTAGAAGGCAGTACCTTTTGGCACACAAGGCAGTATATATCTCCATTCTGCTGTGTTAAAAGGTATAACTCTTCCCAGCATGCCTCAAATTTGAGTTTCGAACTTGATGGATGATCCATCTCTTATCACTGTTCACAAACGTGAAACACGGGAAAATAGGGTAAATCCGGGAGATGCGGTCGATCTAACATAAAATGGCTATTAAACTAATACTGATATTATTTATTTAATCAGAATGAACCTAACATGCTCAGAATTTTATGCTGATTCAGAAAAACTGGTCGATCTTTGCTTTAAGACAATACTTACTGAAAATCGGGTTGAAGACTGAACTTATTTGAAGCAAACCGTTTTATCGCCACTGTTTGCTATTAAATGTAGCGTCCACGTATCTTTAATAACCAATAAATAATTCGCGGAAAACACAGAATGACTCGTAATAACGCTATTCAGTCAACTGTTTGATTCCCGGAGAGGCAATTGTTCTGAACATTAACACGATTTGGCGTATAGATAGCTGATAGAGTCTGAAATATAGTAACTCGACCAACTCTCCGGCGCGACCGCGTCTCCCGGATTTACCCTACGTATGACTATAACGTCTGCGGACGATGAGATATCATTGACAAATTTTTAACAACACTTCCACCTCGAGTTTTCCGAGTTAGGCGGAGTTAATTAAGAATATTTTTTTTCAACACCTGCATGAAAATGGGTGTCTTTTTTTACGCCTGCTGAGCGAGAGCAAAATGACCCGTTTCAGACGTATTCGCGGAAAGTCTTTCTCTCAAGGGAAAAAGACTTTACGCGCATGCGTATTCGCAATTTCTTACTTTCCTCCCAAGGAAACTGGACTACACCTATTTTCATGCAGGTTGTGGAAAAAAATATTGTACGTGACAAGGGAGAGACGCGATTTCGCCTCGCGTGAATTACAGCCCTCGCTGCGCTCGGGCAGCAAACTTCACGCTCGTCGAAATCACATTCTTCTCTCCCTTGTCACGTAATATACTATTCCTCATTGTTTAAAGTCAAAATAATAAAAAAATAAATTTGTGTTATTTGATTCTACTGATTTGTACAAAATGAAAAAATATAAAACAAATTTTAAGTTATACTGCTAAACTATTTTATTTAAAATGCACTAAAAACTAAAAAATAATTCTTTTCTTTATTTACTTTTTATTGCCTAGTTTTGATTTGTGGTTGCATGCTGATTTCATGTCGATTAAATTGATTTGATTTGTGGTTATAGGCTGATTTCAAGTCGTTTGGATGTGTGGTTAAGGATTATATTTATTGATGACTGGGTAATTTTTTAAACCCCTGGGGCGGTTTCTTTTTCTTCATAATTTTGTATTGTCATCCAAAATACATATGCCTGCAAAGTTTCAAGTTTATTGGATAGTTGGAAGTGGGTTAAAATTGAGTTTCTCGATTTGAACTAAACAAACATACATACAAACAAACAGGATTGGAGTTGAATAAAAATCGTTTAATAAGAAACTGTTTGTTAATTAGATGTGTAAATGAGACTGTTCAAGTCTATTCCGTCCAATTATATAATCTTATTGTTTAATCATTAGTCAATTCCTGTTTATTTTCCCAATTCCTAAAATGTAGAACACTAGGGCTCCAAGAGCCCCAGTTGTAAAAGCCTAGGGGTACGAGCCTACACGCACACTACTAGAGTTTTCTCCGTCCGTGACATGCCCGCAACGTCATTGGTTTCGAGCACTCCCTTCCACGCGGGCTTTGGAAAACGCGATGAATGCTCGTTTATCTCGGACCGCCCACCTGGGCATCGCTGGCGTAGGCATTTCAAACGGTTAATCATTAATATATAATAACATAAAAATTTCCATATTTTTCACAATATGTTCAGGAAAGTATTATCATTGGTTTCGTGAGATTCTTCTGATTCAAATGAGTCCAAACGCAATCTCGTACAGATCATTTTTATCAGCATAAACTCTAAGTACATAATTACAGTTCTTAAAAACAAGTATAATTTTAAAATTAAAAATAAATATAATTTTCATGCTTTCCTACCCTATAAATCTTCTGAGCTGCTGCTGCTGCTGCTGCTGCTGCTGCCGTCACTGTCATCCGACTCGCTGTTTTCAAAATTTAATTCCGTATTTTCTATTATTCGGTCGTTCTTCCAATATTCCTCTTCTATTTTTACTACATGATTACAAAAGTTCTCCCACTGGCTCTGTGTAATTTCGCTCAGAGCTTTTCGAGTAAATGTTTCCAAATCTTCTTTTGAAATTGTCGACGACGGATTCCTTTCTCGAATCTTTCTTCTTTAATTGCGCCCAGGCCAATTCTATCGGGTTTAGATCGCACATATACGGTGGCAGTCTTAGTACGTTGTGGCCGTGTGATTTTATTAACTCGTCTATTTTGTACGTTTTTTCGGCATTTTTATTCGTTTGCACCAGATGCATTAACTCAAATTTGGGCATTTTTTCAGTGCATGGAATTTTGTTTCTTTTTAACCACACTATTATATCGCCCTTCCTATTGCTTTTTGTCGGTGGCTTATTTTCTTGTACGGAATGGTACGGGGCGTTGTCCATAACTATTACCGAATTTTCAGGGATGTTCGGTAATAATTTTTCTTCTATCCATTTGTTAAAATTCTCGGCGTTTATTTGACCATGGTAGTCTCCGGTAGTGGTACCCGATTTGAAAATGAGGTCCGCACCATTTACAAAACCATTTTTCCCACCGGCATGGACAATTATCAGCCGATGGGAAGAACTATTATTTTTTAAAACCCCTAGCATATCCTCGCTGTGCCAACATTTGCTAAAACACAAGGTGTTGTCGACCCATGTTTCGTCCATAGGGTGAAAGCACTAGTAGTCGACCACCCTCTAGTAGTCGACCACTTTTATTGTTTAGCTTAAAGAAATAAGTACTGAAATAAAGAATTTATTAAATGACAATTTTATATTATACTTTGAATATCTAACTTTACAATACGACAAAAAGCGCCCTTCATAGGTAAAAAAAATAAATAGTTTTAAAGTGATTTGTAAACTCATTTTGATTCTACATGTGTCATTGCTGTTTTCTAACCCGAGAAGCATAAGTGTGCTTTGAATAGAAACGACAAATGTAATTCAGTTCTATACATCTTTTACTGGAAAATTATGCTATTTCACTGAAAAAACATCAACAATTCTATATGAGCTTCAAAAATTTAAAAAAATGGGATAATTTATTTATTTATGGGAGGTCGGTAACTGGATCATCATTCCCTTTCAATTTTCAATAGTCGACCACAGCGGTCGACTTCTGAAGCTCACTGCATTCACAATGAATGCTAAAAGTCGACCACGTATTAACTATATAGAATTTATTTTAATCTAACCTCAGAAACGGGATAACTGTGTATTATTAACACAAATTTAGAAAAATGAGTAATGAAAAAGACAGTGGTGCGAGAAGTCATGCAAATAAACAAAAATGTAAAAATAAATGTTTAAAAATAAAACAAAGACGTTTTAAACAATATAGCAATGAGGCTTTAAAGAATGCTCTTAAATCTATTCGTGAATCAAACATGAGTACCCGTTTAGCGAGTAAGATTTTTGGTGTACCAAGAACAACTTTAAATGACATAATACATGCTCGAGTATCAGAGAATAATCGTCGAATGGGACCTTCACCTTATTTATCTTTAACAGGAGAAGAAAAAATTGTAACTTGGATAACTAATTCATCCAAATGTGGATTTCCATTAAAAAAGTATAATATAATAAATACTATACAAAAGATAGTTAAAGATTCTGAATTAAAAACCCCTTTTAAAAATAACAAACCTGGAAGAACTTGGTTCGAACTCTTTTTAAATAGACATCCAGAATTACGTTTACGTGAAGCTGAAGGAATTTCAAATGGGCGAGCCATCGTTACTGAAGAGTCACTGAGAAATTGGTTTAAATGTCTTGAGAAATATTTAAAAGACAATAACGCAGAAGATATACTTCAAGATCCAACAAGAATTTTCAATGGGGACGAAACAGCGTTTAGTTTGTGTCCAAATACTGGCAAAATTATTGGTCCCAAAGGATGGAAAAATATTTATGAAGTGAAAATGGGAAACGAGAAAGAAACAATTACGGTATTATTTTTTTTCTCAGCGAGTGGTGATACTGTCACACCAATGATCGTCTATCCATATGTACGTCCACCTTTAAAAATTGTTCAAAGTGTACCAGAATCATGGACAGTAGGAAGATCTGAAAGTGGTTGGATGAAAAGTGACGTATTTTTTGAATACATGGCTAATGATTTTAATAAGTGGTTAATAAATAACCACATTAAGAAGCCAGTACTTTGTTTCGTCGATGGTCACAAGTCACACTTAACGATGCATTTAAGCGATTTTTGCAGCAAAAATGGAATTATTTTGTATGCTTTATTGCCAAACTGTACACATATTATTCAGCCTGCTGATGTCAGTGTTTTTAGACCTCTCAAGTCTCATTGGAAAGATACCATTGCAAAATGGCAAGCAAAACCAGAAAATATTAACTCATGTTTATCAAAAATAACATTTGCTCCACTACTAGCTGAAACTTTAGAAAATTCAGATTTACGAGAGAGTATTAAAAATGGTTTTCGTACATGTGGCTTATACCCTTTTGATCCAGACAAAATTGATTATACAAAATATGTGCAAAATACTAGGGAAAACTTGGCTTCTTCTAATGATAAAGAGGTAAATCCGGTCGCCTCTTCAACTCCAGATCTGCAGCAGGTAGAAGCAGTCATTCATAAAATATCTCCACAGTTAAAATCTAGAGGAATCGACGTAGATATTATTAGGAATGAAATTCATAAAGCCTACTATGACAATCCTCTCGATGTAACTCTTCAACATGATTCTCAGAGCAACGAAATAGAATGCGGTAGGTGTAGGTATACAAATTTATTCTAATTATTGTACTTAATAAACTTTTTTTTGCAGTTCTTCGCGATGGTTCTATTACTAATGTTTCTGTACTTACTGTCCAAAATAGTTCCAATATGATGTGTGACAATACCATTTTTAATTCAATTCCTATATCCGGTATGACCATTTTTCCTTACCTACCTCATTTCTACAGCATCCTTTAAAGAGTGGCCCAAAAATGAGGAGTTTTTTCGCCCTTTTTGGTCCCGCGATTTTGGAGCTGAGTTTTGTGCCAGGTGATGCTTCGTGATGAGACATCAGCTCTAAAATCGTGGGACCAAAAAGGGGTGATTTCCTGGGTCACCACGTTAAAGTGGCTTTTTGATAATTTATATCTCAACATAAAAATAGAAAGTTAATTTTTAATCAAAAAACTTGGTTATTTTAATTACTTTTTGATTATTTACTTACATGTTTACCTTATTTTACATTCTCTTTTAGATTGTATTAATATAGAAGTTAATTCCATGCCACTTTCATTAAATAATCCTAATAATCCTACAAGTACACCCGATTATTGTAACACGCCCATACTCCAACAAAGAGATAACACCATACACATTGAAAAAAATCAAAAGATGGAGGCTCTTAATGAAGCTTTTAGCAAACATATATTCTATCCTGCTCCTATCCAAAGTAATAAAAAAAGAACTCCAAAAGAAAAACAGCCAAGTGCAGTTTCATCTGCTGAATGGCGCGATTTTGTTTCAAAGAAGCACGAAGCGAACGAAAATATTGAAATAGCAAAGCGTCAGAGAAAGGAGGAAAGATTGAAAAAACAAGAAGAAAAATCCAAGAAAATAGCAATAAAAAAGGAGAAAGTAGAAGAATGTAAAAAGAAGAAGCAAGAAAAATGTAAAAAATCGAAACAGAGAGTTATAAAACAAGAAAGAATTTAATCATATTTAAGATAATTAAAATTGTATATTCGTTTCTTATGGATTAATGTTCTTCAAAGTTTATATAATTTATTTATAGAATACAAAAACCTACTTTAAAAACTTAAAATTTGTTACTGCTTCCTATCTTAAAAACGTAAATTAATTTACATTGGAAAAAAAAATTTCTATTTCTTATTAAAATTTTGATAAAGTTTTTAAAAGAACTTATTTTAGTTACGCATTATTCCTGTCATTATTAATTATTTACTGATGTTGCACATTATATTTAAAAATAAATTTTAGTTTGTAATGCGCACATAACCTGTTTTGAATTTCATATTTAAAAAGGTGGTCGACTACTAGCTATCGGACCGGTCGACTTTTAGAGTTAAGCGGTCGATTATTAAAGCATTCGGACACTTTATTTTTAACGTTAATTATTTATTTTCCCCGAACTTTGCTACTAACACAAAATATTTAGTGATATATTAAATACATTTGAATTACTTCAATACATTTTATTTATTTTATAACATTGATTGTTTATTTTTTTTCAGAACTTTTCATTCGAGTTTAGCTTTAAGTGGTCGACTACTAGTGCTTTCACCCTATATATAATGTTTCTGTTTTCACTTCTATAATGTCGTAAAGCTTTTAAATATTTTTCCCTCCAAATCACAATATTCGGTCTTTCAATTAAAACCTTTCGAATACTGTTGCTCTTGCTCCATTTAAACCCCATAGACTTTAATAATTTATACAGGCAATCTATTTTCCATGGAAAATCTATCCTTTCGCGTATTGCAGCCAACAATTTTGGAGCACTTGGCACAATTTTCTTTTCCGTATAAAATTCATAAATAACATTTTTTACGATAGCCCTCTCTTCATTAGAGCAGTAAAACTTTTTTAGAATGCTTCGTTGACGTGTTTTACCTGGTGACGATAATTTGGTCTCTCCTGAAATTTTTGAACCTTCTTTTCGAATTCTCTGAATCGTTTTCTTTGATAAGCCAGTATAATCCATGACACGAATAGTAGCTTGGCGCATTGGATGGAGAGACCGATCTGCATCACGCTCCTCTTCACATTTTTGTATAATCCTCCTGACCATATTTCGCGCATCACTACGAACTGTCTGTCCTTTCTTATGTGGCTGCATAATGTATAACGTTGCAGTGTATTTACTCTTACTTTAACACTACACCTAACAATGAACTGCACTCGACTGAACTAAACGCAAGAAATATTTCTCCAAGAAGTAAACGCAAGAAGTCTTTAATTTTTAGCCCAAACCTGTAGCTGTGTAATCATGGTAACGTGGACAAGAAACAAAATCAAGCGTTCTTGTCCAGTTCAGTTCATTGTAGAAGGCTATGAAGAGAGGGCTATCGTAAAAAATGTTATTTATGAATTTTATACGGAAAAGAAAATTGTGCCAAGTGCTCCAAAATTGTTGGCTGCAATACGCGAAAGGATAGATTTTCCATGGAAAATAGATTGCCTGTATAAATTATTAAAGTCTATGGGGTTTAAATGGAGCAAGAGCAACAGTATTCGAAAGGTTTTAATTGAAAGACCGAATATTGTGATTTGGAGGGAAAAATATTTAAAAGCTTTACGACATTATAGAAGTGAAAACAGAAACATTATATATATGGACGAAACATGGGTCGACAACACCTTGTGTTTTAGCAAATGTTGGCACAGCGAGGATATGCTAGGGGTTTTAAAAAATAATAGTTCTTCCCATCGGCTGATAATTGTCCATGCCGGTGGGAAAAATGGTTTTGTAAATGGTGCGGACCTCATTTTCAAATCGGGTACCACTACCGGAGACTACCATGGTCAAATAAACGCCGAGAATTTTAACAAATGGATAGAAGAAAAATTATTACCGAACATCCCTGAAAATTCGGTAATAGTTATGGACAACGCCCCGTACCATTCCGTACAAGAAAATAAGCCACCGACAAAAAGCAATAGGAAGGGCGATATAATAGTGTGGTTAAAAAGAAACAAAATTCCATGCACTGAAAAAATGCCCAAATTTGAGTTAATGCATCTGGTGCAAACGAATAAAAATGCCGAAAAAACGTACAAAATAGACGAGTTAATAAAATCACACGGCCACAACGTACTAAGACTGCCACCGTATATGTGCGATCTAAACCCGATAGAATTGGCCTGGGCGCAATTAAAGAAGAAAGATTCGAGAAAGGAATCCGTCGTCGACAATTTCAAAAGAAGATTTGGAAACATTTACTCGAAAAGCTCTGAGCGAAATTACACAGAGCCAGTGGGAGAACTTTTGTAATCATGTAGTAAAAATAGAAGAGGAATATTGGAAGAACGACCGAATAATAGAAAATACGGAATTAAATTTTGAAAACAGCGAGTCGGATGACAGTGACGGCAGCAGCAGCAGCAGCAGCAGCAGCAGCAGCAGCAGCAGCAGCTCAGAAGATTTATAGGGTAAGAAAGCATGAAAATTATATTTATTTTTAATTTTAAAATTATACTTGTTTTTAAGAACTGTAATTATGTACTTAGAGTTTATGCTGATAAAAATGATCTGTGCGAGATTGCGTTTGGACTCATTTGAATCAGAAAAATCTCACGAAACCAATGATAATACTTTCCTGAACATATTGTGAAAAATATGGAAATTTTTATGTTATTATATATTAATGATTAACCGTTTGAAATGCCTACGCTATTGATTTGGCTTTCGTCGGTCAGATCGCTCTATCCCACTCGATCTCGATGTGTTTTGTTTGCTTCCTTCGTCGCGCGGTGCGACAATGTATGTGCCTACTTCAGCCAATAACCAAAATACGTGTACCCTGTCTTTAGATGTGTGCCCGAATAGGTGACTCGACCAATCGTCACATCGGCGGACTGCACTGCCCGAGACCGCCTGCTATACTGCATTCCATATGAGAGCATACCGACGCCCCTACCGATTTGCGACCGATCTGCGCAGCTCCCACTACTACCCACAATTTGAACTGCATGCGATTGGTCGTGGTAATTTCCAAGGAATAACTCGTACATCCCAAACGCGAGACCTGACCGTTGTCAACGTAAACAGTTCGCGAGAAGTTAACAGAGAGAGTAAGTAGAAGGTCGTGCGACGGAGAGAAACATAGGCGGTTCAGTGGGGAGTCGAGCGTACCAACGCCTCCTGAGGGTCGTGCCTGCGCGAAATCCGTATGCTCTAATGTGGAATGCAGTATAGGGATCTTCTTTCAGTGCATGTATAATAGTAACATTTGTACATTACTTCCAAAAATATAGACGAATATACAATATTTTTTATTTACTAAAATTGTATTATTCACTAATTCCTTATAATTATGTAAGTATTTATATACAACAAAATATTATTACAATTTAACTTAGATATAGGTATAAATAAAATTAAAATAATGCATACGTGTTAGTATTTGTCTTTTATCAAGCTAGATTTCTTTGTATCGGGGTAGAATTGTCGATATTCTTCTAAAACTTGTAAAATGTATTGTTTGTTGTCTTCATTTGTTATTAATATTTCATTGTAGTCTAACATTAGTCTTACGCCTCGCTCCGCAGTGTCATTCACAATTTTCAAACTCTGTACAATTTCTAAACCCGCTTTATAATCTTCGTCGATTTCCCAGGCTTCCGGATCTAGTTGCAAAAAATTTGTCGATATATTAAATCTTGTAAAAACATTTTTGCTTTCTCCTGAAATAAGTTTTTCCACGCTGGCATTAACATAATTTTTTATGTCAATCAATATCTTTTATAACAATTTTTTTTAAAGGAATTTTTGTATCGATTTCATCTAACTTTGTAACCATACGCCTTTTTACATCGAAAGATAAATTTGCATAATAAATATATCTTTAATATATATATGGTTTTAGCCATCCATCTGGCATGGTGGCAAGCTCCAGGAACATGGAAACGATTTTCTTTGGCACAAGTTCCACCAAGAAAAATAATCATTAATTCGAGGAATTCCACATAATCACCTCCTGGTTGCTTTTGCTGTATAGTATTGAAGCAGAAGTTCAATTTTAATTCTATGTCTTGGAGCTTTCCAGTAATGTAATCATCTTCTATACCTGACCGAAAATTTGATTGTTTAATGGTCGGTCGAGCTTTTTGAAATTTCTTGAATAATGTGGGATTGGGAAGCGACCGGATCAGAAACAGGGTGATTACAAAGACTCGCGTAATTCTAATAAGTTTATTATATAAGTTCGGTATTATATACCTACGTCTGGATGGTCCTTCGTTCACGTCTCTAGTTCGACCCTGGTGACTGCTCTTCGATGAACCATCACCCCACGCTCTTTCAAAACACACACACATCACACACCGATGCCACGCGTCACCATGCACACTTCACACATCCGTCCAAAATCTCCACGTGCATTCGCAAAATCATACCCGCTGCAATCGACACTCAAACCTAAACATTCACTCGTCACGCTAATCTCCTTTTGCCAAACATTCATTCCTCGCGCCGACCAGCCTCGGAGATTGATAATAACGGTATTTCAGAAGCTGAAGATTTCGATATTTTTTCTTCGAATACACATTTTGAAACTAATTCGTACAGATGGTAACGACACGGAAAGTACAATAAATCCCGCCCGACCATTTGCTCTAAAATAACGCAAGCACCTTTCAATCGTCCCATATTTGTAGCAGTTGTATCGCAGCAAATCGCTTGTACCGAATCTGTTAATTGCCAATTTTCTAGAATTTCGAATACTGCTAACGTTTGTTCTTTACCAGTAGATTCTACAATCGCAGGAACCCCCAGGAGTTTTTCTTTTTGTTGATATGTAATAACTACAGGCAATCTCTCTACCCACCCTTTGCCAGATAAACATGGTAGCATTTTCCCATCCCAATGAACTGTTATAATTTTAGGTACATTTTCTTGAAATACTTCCCGCAATTTCGCGGTTCGTTCTGCGCGAAGATGATGGCGCATACGTCGAATTGAAGATCGGTTAATCTATGTCCTAATGATGCGGCAGTAGCAATGATGATGCGAACTGCATTACGATCACTCACTTTGCAGTTGTCCAATGATGCGACGAGTTTCATATTAATAACATCCTGCTTCCCCCTTGGCTTCTTTGGGTTACTTGGATCTGGTTCATTAAGAAAATCAGGCTCCTCTGTAATAGAACCTTTGAATGCAGAAGATTCTGGTTCATCACTAGATGAAGATGACTCAAGTTGTGCTAATTCTGCAATACAAGAAAAAAAGTTACCTCAACTCTAGAAATACGTTAAAACAAATTAAAAATTAGAAATACATATATGTATATCAAATTTAGATATATATATATATACATACCTTCTACTTCCGCCATCGCATCAAATCGTTGTTTGCGTATCTCATCTACTTCTTGTCGAATTGTTTTCCGCTGTTCCATTTCTGTTAAATTTCTATTTACTCCAATCATTGATTCTGGTCTCCTCTTTTGTCTTTGATTTAATAGAAAATGTTTGTCACTTTCAATATGCATCATTGTTAATGCATGACTATGAGCGATATCAAAAAGATCGTCTAGTGAGTCAAGAAATATCTTTTTTTTTTTGCTTTCTTGTAGTTCACTTCGGCGCTTTTCAGACCGTTGCAATAGTCGCAAACTTTCATACAACGCTATTAGTTTTGTAATGCTATTGTACGATTGTTTTACAGGGATACGTGCTTTCTCCCAAAACACTTCCACTTCTTTTATTACCATCGCGGCACTTGGTCGAATTTCTAATTTTACTTTTCGCAAATTATAATACAATACACGTAAAACTTGTCCATTACTAGGAAGTTTTGAGCTAACAATTTGACTTTCGTCATGTCCCAGCAAATATATTGTATTAGAACTTCTGCTGTCCATTTTTCTAAATTCACTTTCCGTTTAACCCTCCTTTATATCAACGCGAACTGGCGATACGCGCTGTTTTAATAAAGTCCAAGAACCGGATAATATACTTGTAAATATTAACAACTCGACACGGTACCTTTAAGGGCTACTACAAAACTGAGAACTCGCGTCACTTTTGGAGGACTATTTATATAGCCCTCGCACAGGTATGCGTACCTCAAGCGACGCCAGAAACGCGCGGGAAAAATTGGCGCTAAAATGCGATACTATCCACTTCCGCCCGTTGAAAAATACCTGGGCGAGTTTGCCTGCCAGTCAGGTAACGCGGCGATAGCCTGACTCACTCCGGCCCACGGCGAAAAACCGGAGAGTAGGGGAGACCGGGGCTGGTTGTCTCAAGGGGTAGGTTGACTATTGTTAATAACCTTGCATCGACATATGCTTTACTGCGAAAAGATTCACTGTAGAAAGAAGTCACTTCTACTATGCCATTCATTTATGTCCGACCCCGCGATTGCACGTTTTTTTTAACACTTATAAGCGTTTGTAAAAAAATTGATTATGTAAGTAAATATTATTTCTTAAAGATTTTATTTTCTCACGCTCTATATACTTACAATAGAATAAATGTTAAGGGACTATTTTAAAGTTTGTTTATTAGACGATCTATTGAGATAGTATTTTTGTTTATACATAAATAAATGAAGATTACATAGATTATTGAAGTTAAAATGATCGGTCGGGGCTGGTTAACTACTAACGTTAATAAGGTTTAAACTGTTATTTTGTTATTCATAAAGCGATTTTTATTTTTTGTTTAAATTTCCCGATTTATAAATAGGTATGTATAATAAAAGATTTTATACACTTTAAGGTAGGTGTCCACTTGAGAGTAAAACTCGCGCGAGAAGCTCTCCAGAGTATTTCTCGCAAGTCGACACTACGTCCGAGAGTGACTGTCGGAGAGGGACGTTCAACTCTCAGACAACGGACGCGTTGCAACTTGCTTTCGAGTGGATACATAGTAATATTACTATCCGACAGTTGCTTCCGAAATACGAACCAGGTTCGTATTCTGCGAGTGCTGTCGCAAGAGTAGGTTTTCTGGGTTATGCAGTAGGCTCGCGTTGCGGTAGACACGGCGTTGCCAGAGAAGTGTTGCTAGGCGGTTAGCCGGGAGAACTGCGCGGCCAAGGCAGTCTGCGTCGAGCCGAGTAGAAAGACCGAGTAGAAATCTTCAATATGTAGTTCCCTGGTAAGAGTTGGACATGCTCCTAATTCTTGTCTACGCTGAATCCATGGCCTGACACCCAGGAATTTTTCTTTCTACGTTGCTTCTTTGTCTTGTTTTTTTAAAATATTATAAGCAATAATCAAAGCACTAAGTTTTTGCACATCCATAATCACGGCCTCACAGAGTTCTATCGGACAGTAAGCTCTCGGCGAGTTTTCTATCACCTACCCGAGAGTAAAATTTTTCGAAATGGCTCTCAAGTGGACACACAATTTGAGAGTAACTATCGAGAGTAACTTGCGCGGGTTCTCTCAAGTGGACACCTACCTTTAGGTATAAGTACAAACCTTGAAAACTAGACTGTGTGGGCAATTCACTTGCAGTTTCAAACTGTTCTGAAACTTCAAAATCTTTGCTAGTAGGATCTTGCCTCACCAGAATAGCATCAGTATTACAGTCTTCAACTTTCCTGTTCACTATGATTTCGTCAATTAAGTTACCTGTAAAGACAACAATCCGTATATTAAATAATAAGAAAATATTTTTACAATTAGTACTTCCAAATTATTTAATCAACTTACATTCTAATGTAGTAATATTAAGTACATTAACGTCGTTATTAGTTTCCTGCAAATCAATATCTTTATTCAGATTGCTTCTTTGATCCTCATCTAAATTTATTATGATGCAATCACCACTTCCCACATTCGAATCCCAGGTTTGTAGTACATTATTGTCAACACCTTTATTATTATTATTTACATTGTTATCTAAATTTTCCAGAGTTAAAAATAAAAATAAAATTAAGTCATTAAGTACTTATTGTGTAAAATATCTTCTCATATCTTTAAATTACTACTTAAATCGTATCACATTTTCCCTTGATTTTCAACCAAAAAAGAAATAATTGCTTGAATTCAGCAGCACCAGTCCAAACTCCAGTTCGTTCCGCTAACTTAAAATTTGTTAACACTGTCTCATCAATGTTTTTTTCCAAAGAATTTAAATGTTCTTTATATGAAATTAAACATTCATTTTGGTCGCTCGTACTGGAGTCTAGAGTAGTAATTTTAACATCTGGTTTTTTATTTTTGTCCAGATTGTTAAAATTTACAGCATCTGAATCGTACTATCTAAATTATGTACACTGTTAATTGTATTTTTTAAAAGAGGAGCACAGTCTTCTTTTCTGAATCGTTCGCCTTGATTCCCTAAGCGCCAATTAGTCACACATTGTCTCCACATATGCTTCATGGGATGGAACACGGATACATCTAACGGCTGGATGATATGCGTTGCATTTGGGTACAGTGCGATTAATTCTATCTGTACACTTTTGTAGAACTTTACCAATGGCATCGTTACATGTGATGAGTGTCCATCAACATATAAGACCACGGGAAATGAAATGTTATTTTTCACTAGCCACGGATAAAATATATTTGTGACATATTCATAAAATGTTTCTGCTGTCATCCAGCCTTTTTCCGATATACCAATGCTCCAGTCCTTTGGCATTTTGTTAGATACATTATATGGCACTCTTTTATAGCCATGTAACACCATGGGTGGGACCATAGTTCCAGCGGCATTGACCATAAACAATACTGTTACACACTCTTTTTCGTCACCACTGACCACATTGTACACTGATTTGGCACCTTTTTTTACAATCATGTGGCCTAGTTCGGGGCAGAGTCGAAAAGCACTTTCATCACAATTGAATACTCGTGATGAGTCAATTAACACTAAATTTAATGCCAACAAATGTTGTTGAACTTCTCTAAACCAGCTACGTAGTGCTATTTCTGTCACAGAAGCACGAGAGCTTGTTAAAGTTTGAGCGAGTCTCTTCGATAATTGTGGGTGACGCCGAAGAAAGGCTTCAAACCAGTGACGGCCTGGTCTGTTGTTAATAAATGGCGTCTCTCTTCCTAGTTCGATGACTAACGATTGGACACTGTCTAACAGCTTGGCCTTGGTGATAGGGAATCCTCGCTGCCCAATATAAAGTATCAGTCACAAAGTTTTTCCTCTTCTTCCTTGGAGAGATAAGTGGACGGACCCATCGTAGCATGTAACGAGATCTTTCCTTGGCTTTTAATAAAAATAGTACTTCGGGGAACATTATATTGTTGGCTGGCAGCTCTTAAACGCATTCCGTTTTTTACAGCATTGACTGCCTTTTCGACAGCTTCTTTTGTATATGATTTTCTCTTTATTGGCGACATTATAATAATTTTATACAACACGTATTTATGTTTTTAGGTTAGCTTTCCAGAAAATCTAAAATTAGTGAAGAAAATATGTACAAAGAAATAAAAAAATAATTAAGTTAGACATGTTTATTAATATTTAAATGCTCCACTTACTTGCAGCAACTCAATAAGTATCACGGGCACAATCAGCCATAATGATAATTAAAATAACACGTCTTCATTCGCGTCCAAACAATGGGCCACGTCTACAAATATGGTTGCTCCAGTCACTGGATAAATTGTCCAATGACTAGGCCAGCGGCGATCTTATGTACTAGTGCATGGACACGGTTGTTTTTAAATTAAACAAAAGAAAAATCATTTAAAA
Source organism: Andrena flavipes (assembly GCA_963971345.1). Lineage (NCBI taxonomy): Eukaryota > Metazoa > Arthropoda > Insecta > Hymenoptera > Andrenidae > Andrena > Andrena flavipes. The sequence continues at coordinate 41,138,663 of OZ020479.1, read as the reverse complement.
ATACATGGCTATCAATTAAACAAATCTTAATAAGTCTAAAAAACTTTTACTTAATATAGAAACATGGTCAACGTATTATTTACGAACTTAAGAAAGACGCTTTCAATCTTAGTCGAACACTTAGTCAGCTTGTCCTGATACATTAAGGCTGCCGTCTCACTGGGTCTTGAATGTGTGCGCACGCTCACACAAGCTAGGAAAAGCGTGTACGTATACGCGATGTAGTAAACAATCCGTTTCAACCAACTTACGTCGTGGAATCGGCAAGAAGGAAGCTTTTACGGATATAGTTGCCTTCAGCGGACATCTATACAGGGTGGTCTGGTGCGTTTGAACGCTAATAAGCACCGTACGTTGAAATAATAATGAATTTATGACTCGAAAACTGACAGAATTGAGGTTCGAGTACATTAGCGCCACCAACGGAGAAGCCTTGAAGCTTCATTCTGTCAGTTTTCGAGTCATAAATTCATTATTATTTCAACGTACGGTGCTTATTAGCGTTCAAACGCACCAGACCACCCTGTATAGATGTCCGCTGAAGGCAACTATATCCGCAAAAGCTTCCTTCTTGCCGATTCCACAACGTAAGTTGGTTGAAACGGATTGTTTACTACATCGCGTATACGTACACGCTTTTCCTAGCTTGTGTGAGCGTGCGCACACATTCAAGGCCCAATGAGACGGCACCCTTAAGTTCGCGATTGCTATACAATAATATTTCTTTTTCAATTAATACATCATGTTTCTGAACTGTTTTATTGATTTTTTGATTAAGAAATAAACAAGGATAATTATTTTATTTCTTGAACTTCGTGAATATTCTTTTCAAATTTAATATTAACAGAAATTCATGACAGTGTCCAATCACCGGGACGTGTCCAACCACTGGGACATTTACCTTACATTCTACAAAATATTGCCAGCAGCATCCTTCACAGTGTCCGAAGTTTTTATGTATTGTTGATCAAAATTTTTCTCACAAACAAATGATTTGTCGGTTATTCGGCAGCCTAAAAGCTTTGACAATTGTTCTAATTGTTCAAAAGTCTTTGGACCTTTAACCTTCCGAGTACGGGACATCGAGTACGGAGCCTGGGTCTTGGCAGACCCCACACCGATAGTTCACTAATACATATTCACGGTTGCTCGAGACCCTCACCGCAGTGTTGCCACCCTAAATTTTTAAAAGTCCGTAGGAAGAACTGAAAATTCTGTAGAACTCGGTAGATGCTCTCGTGGAAAATCTGTAAATCTACGGATGTTTTTATGAATGTAAATTACAAGGTAAAAACTGATCATTACAGTTCTTACAGATGTATAAACTTATGTCAACATAGGTGTATATATACAGGGTGTAAACAGTATAATGAGAAGTCAAATTTTGAGGGGTGGTAGAAATCAAAGTCTTCATTTTGCAGTAATAATGCCTTAAAGTTAGCAGTACGGTTTATATCGGTGAAACAAATACGTTGAAACAGGCCGTTCACTAAGTAGGTATTAGGTTAATTTAATTGATTTAATCCTTATGAGGTATTAAAATTATTTATTTATTTATAAGTTGCCAGGATTTAAGTTCTTTTACATGTGATAGGTACTCCCTAAGACATTCTATGATATCAAACTTTTGTTTACACTTTCCATGCATATATAATATGTATATAACTTATTCATCACTTATTTCATCTGTATCTGATTTCATTTTAAAATCATACATAGTGTTATTGAACAATTTTCGGTGCTCGTTTTTGATTTTCATGTCGTAACAACAATTACTTATTCCATTCTTTGTATGCAGTAAACCACTTAAGGCTTTTGTACCTAATTTATTTCTAATTTTTGTTTTCATTAAGTTGATAACAGAAGTAGTATTTCTGTAAAATGTGAAAGTAATGGAAACGTTTGGCTGCCATCGCCACTTTTTATTTCAGAAACATGCTTCCAAAACTCATGAACTTTTATATTCTTTTTTTTTTGTAAATGGTAATTTCGTATTTCTAAGCAGCCTCCATTCTCGGTCTAATTCTGTGACATTTTTTGCACATAGTTCTGAAAATAAAAATAATTAAATGTATAATATATCATAGTAAAAATGAAAAGATTAAAAAAATAAATATAAAATACCTGGAAATAACAATCCGAAATGTGCTATAGATGGTACATTCCTTCTCAAATTTGAATCAATTAAAGTTTGAGGATTTAAAAAATTCAAATTTTTTATTTGTTCCCTCTCTTCGAAGGGATACCTTTGTCTTATCTGTTTAATACATTCTATATAAAAAGCGAGACATTTATGCCGGAATTGTGCCAAGGATTCTGGTAACAAATTATTTTCTTTTGATGAAATTATCATTGCAACATTCCCTCCTAAATAAATATGTTTCAACTGTAATCGAAATTTCAAATTTTCATATTCAAGATTTATTATTTTTGTTTCTAATGCAGAATTTTCATCAATATTTGCATCCATTTCTTCTGTTGTTAATTCTAAGTACTCAGGCTTTATGAAACGTTCTAAAAGTGTTTTATATGTCGTAAAAATTTTATTATGTAAGATATAAAGCTTTGGCTCTTCTGCCTGCATTTCTTTATTTAAATTGTGAAAATATGGCAAAACAAAATTTAGAAATTCTAAATACAATTCTGTAGTTGGTTCCAGGCACTTGTTTAGAATTGTCTCTGCTGCTAATAAGCGATCAGAGAGAACTGCATTTGTAAAATACAGTTTTAAAGCCGGCAATTGGTCTAAAAGTCTCCCTACCACAGGGAGTAAAGATAGCCATCTGGTTTGGGCAGGATGTAGTAATTTATGAGGTTTTATTTTTAGAAAGGACTGGAAATTTTTGTAATCTCCAATACGTTTTGGGCTATTTTGTATGTAATTATACACATCGCTTGCAAAATCTTCTACACCTCTTGGTAGTTTTTCACACGCATATGATGCACATAAATGAAATGAATGGCATATACATTTGAATTTAAATAAATGAGGGATTTCCATAGTGAAAAGTGTGCAGAGTGAATGATGTTTTCCGAACATTGTATTTGCTCCATCAGAAGCAAACCCAATCATATTTTTCTGATATGGAATATTATTTTCTTTAAAATATTGTTTTATTAGATTATGTAAAGAGTTGGCACATCCATCAGAAATTGGTATTAAACATAAAAATTGATCTCTCACATTAAATTCTATCGATGTTCTTGCTACTAAAGCTAAATGTTTAATTTTTGACTTGTCTGTGCTTTCATCTACTATCAAAGAAAATTTATTTTTTTGTAATGATAAAATGAACTCATTTTGTGCAGCCTGGCCTGTTACATTGGTAACAATGGCATTTGCTTTTGTTTTGTTAAATGTTAGTTCATTTGCTATTTTAGAGTCTCGACAAATATTCTGTATTAAATGCGTAAGATGCCCCGCAACATTAAAAGGTATATTATGCTCTGTAAGGATGCAGGCCATTTTTATTTCTCCCATCTTTGCTTCATCTTTTAAATTTTGTGATTTTTCTGGTACCATTGAAGTAATTCGTGGTTGATGTGCAACAGCTAAAAAAATATATTAGAAATTTAAAGCATTACAACTATTATATACACCAAAAAACTGTAATAAAGTATTTATGCTATCGACCGTATTTCTTAAATAAACAATAAGTGTTTTCGGCGCACTAGTTCGGTCAGTTTAAATGTTAATAAAAGCTATTTGCAATAATTTAATAGATTTAATTTCCAACGTTTCGGTCTGTGTTTAGACCTTTTTCAAGGAAAGAACTGTAATATCATTTACTGCGGTCGCTTTTAAATAAGTCAACACGTTTGATACGACGTGTGACAACGCGGGTCGATGGACTATGACTGGAGTAAACAATACTTTGGGGGGCTATTTAAAGGTGAAAACGGCTGTGGCAAAAACGGAGTCAATAGAGAAACCGTTGAAAAATCAGAAGAGAGACTGTTAAAAATTCGTAAACGGATCTATGAGATTTAGAAAGACTTTTCTTAAAATTTTCTTAAACAGGTATATTGCAAAACCTCCACAGAACCACAAACAAAATACCACTAAAAGAATTTACATGTGGTAACAACCGAAAACACCTTGGAGGACACAGAAAATGATTACATAATGCAGTTTTATTATGTATTAGTGATTTGTTCAAATTTGCCATTTTTTTTTTCGAAGTGCGATTCCATCAATAACATTACATCATAAAGCATTATGCTTTAATATAGTTGCGTAGTATTCTTGTATCTTAGGTGATTCATACCTAAGATTTACGCTTTGTTCTTTAATCATGTGTAACGTTTCTAACAGGATCCTACGACTTCAATTAGCCTCTCTATCAATAATTTTAACATTATTGAAGTCAAATCTGTGATCAAACTCCAATGAGTGTTTTGTTAGGGCAGTGTGCTGTGATGGTGATAAAAAAATGTTCTTTTTATGTTCATAGATCCGTCTTTCTAAAAGTCTTGACGTTTGTCCAATGTAAACTTGGTTGCAACCCATGCAAGGGATTGAGTAAACAATATTTGAATTTTTCAATAAGGGAATTTTATCTTTAATTGGGGGAAACAAGTTTTTAGTGTAGGAAGGTATTCTAAAAATTGTGTGTATCCCTGTTTTCCTAAAAATTCTTTTTACATCGTTCGAAATATTGTTACTATAAGGTATTACCACTGTATTCCTCCAGCTAATAGGTCCCATTTTTTTTATTTTTTCCTCTTTTCTTTTTTCCATCAATGTTGGATGGTAAATTTCAAAAATACGGTCACGGATGATTGTTGTGACCATTTCAATGGGATAACCATTGAGTCTTAGAGTATTCTTTATGAGAAGTAAGTTAGCTGGGCGGAATTCAGGGTCCGAGAGCAAAATTGCACGATCTATTAATCCTTTTATTAATCCCACCTTATGCCGCATGGGATGAGCCGAAAAAAAGTTTATGTATCTCCCCGACCAACTCGGTTTATGATACCAATTGGTGCAAAGCTTGTTATTAGACCTAATAACTGATGTGTCAAGAAAGTTTAGACAAGAATCTTTCTCAATCTCGTATGTGAATTGTAATCTAATTTAGAATCTAAATGTGTTACCAAATGTGGAGGTTTAGAATTTATTTTTTGAAATTTACCATCCAACATTGATGGAAAAAAGAAAAGAGGAAAAAATAAAAAAAACGAATTTACGAATTTTTAACAGTCTCTCTTCTGATTTTTCAACGGTTTCTCTATTGACTCCGTTTTTGCCACAGCCGTTTTCACCTTTAAATAGCCCCCCCAAAGTATTGTTTACTCCAGTTATAGTCCATCGACCCGCGTTGTCACACGTCGTATCAAACGTGTTGACTTATTTAAAAGCGACCGCAGTAAATGATATTACAGTTCTTTCCTTGAAAAAGGTCTAAACACAGACCGAAACGTTGGAAATTAAATCTATTAAATTATTGCAAATAGCTTTTATTAACATTTAAACTGACCGAACTAGTGCGCCGAAAACACTTATTGTTTAACCAAAAAACTGTCTTTACTACACCTACAATAGACACATTACAATCAAAACCAATAGAGCAAATATTAATAAGCAAAAGATACAAACTAACCTTTAGCGTGTGTTAAATGTTTCTTGCTGTTTGCGTGTCTTTCAAGATCTGTTTTTCCGCCACCAGAACATTTTAAATCACACACGCATGCAGAACAATAAAAATACCCCTCACCTTTTTTACTGCTTTCTAACCAACCTTGAAACAGTTTCTCCTGTTCCCATGGTTTACAATATTTTTGATTATAACGTACTTTGTTCTTTTTCTTTGGTGTTTGGTGTTTGTGTAAAGTGTCTGAATCACTACCTATATCCATTTTTTAAGTTTAAAATGCCGTTTAAAAATCCTTAAATACACGTGCCACGTGCCGGTGCCACAAATTGAATCGGAACCGGGAGACTAGTAGTGACAAATGTCACTACAATAAAAAAGAACTAGAAATCCGTATATTTCGATTAGAATCCGTAGCTCCGTAGGCAATACCAAAAATCCCTAGATCTACCGAAAAATCCGTAGAGGTGGCAACACTGCCTCACCGATACAGTATTTAGGTGGGGATGGTCATTCAATCTCGAGATCCTCGCCGATACAGTCCTCAGGTGGGGGGATTGTCGCTCAAGCTCGAGATCCTCGCCGAAATACTACGGAACGTTGTGGAAGAGGGTTTCGGATTACGTTTGGATACTTGTTCTACATATACGAAACAATAATAGGGTTGCGATTTGTGAATTATAAAAAAATCATGTTTATTCAACATTTATATTAGTACATGTATTGCATAAAAGTGTGCGGTTTTCTGTACAGTGGTTTTTACACACATATCTTTGACAAGAATCGCATACAGTTTGATGTTTATTATTACTCCCCACACAGAAACAACATCTACCACGCTTGTGACCTGCTAGTTTTTTCTTCTTTACAATTTTTCGTCCCGTCGCTTCTATCGCGATTGCAACATTTGCATGAAAACCCTCCTTCTTCATTTTCAAATTTACTAGCCCGCCTATCAATATTTGTAGCAGTTAATTTTTTTGCTAATTCTTCTAAAAATAACTTTCGCCTCATTTTTTACGAATGTCTAACTTCTCATGTAGGATTTTTAGTATGCCATATAACAAAAGCATTGTATGCGGCGATGTATTCCCTTACTAACTTGTCTAAAACATCTACCCCACTTTTTGTGGAATTATAATACTTTATTATTTCGGATTTGATGTTTTCTGCTGCTGTAGATATACTATGTTCACGGTGCAGTGTAGAAAGTAGTACACCGCATTTTCGCGGTTTCGTAATGTAGGAGACTAAACTTATTGTTTCCGTAAATAAAAAATGAGAAGAATATATACATCGATCTTATATTTGTGTCACTATTTTGGGTAAGTCCCGCCTATTTTTTTTTAACTGTACCAATCAAAAAATGTTGTTTTCTAAGAGATATTCTGCCAAAGTTACGTCCGCGAAAAAATTATCTGTTACACAGCGGCCAGAATTTCTCCAAAAATCTGTCATTTCTTTGACGACACGTTGACCTTGTTGCTTTTTTGGGGTCTTTCCTTGTTTCCCCAGGTATACTTGTATGTTGCAACAATAAAAAGTTTTCGAATCGCAAAGGGTCCATATTTTGATGCCATATTTTCCTGGTTTGCTTGACATATACACCTTGAATGAACAACGGCCGCGAAATGTGACTAGTTGTTCATTGACGCACCCAACGGCTGTTGCATCGTACGAGTCCTTGCAGTTTTGTGCAAATATATTTGTAATATCCCTCAGGGGTGCCATTTGTTTTTCTTTCTTCTCTTGTGGTTGAATCGTCAAAACGAATATACCTGAGTAAAAAGTAAATGTAAGTATGGATATATGTGAAGATGTAAGCGAAAGCCATCCAAAACCAAACGACAAGGATAATAACTAAATATAATAATAATAATAACATACTTTAGTATATCGATGAACCGATCACGTGACATTGTTGCCGTATAAAATGGCCGAGAAAATGCATCGCTTGTCTTCCACAGGTCCTGTTTGCGTTCACGTGATTCTCTAAACCGCCCAATAAATAGGAGAAGACCAAAAAATGCATCGAGCTCTATACGTGTTGCGTACGCAAATGCTCGTACGTATTTGCCGAACCGTTTACGTACAAAATAAAAAATGTTGGATTCACGTTCGTGCAGGAAGGTACAACGAAATAGGTATACTCAATGATTCACACTAAATACAACTAACTATATTAGAAAGAATAAACTTGAGCTGACAATTTGACTGGTGTAGTTGCTCGTTTGAGCGATCGTTCGGAAGTAACCAGATCGTCACCCGCTTACCCTCAAACCAACACGGAAGTGGAAACGCCGAAGCTGCTAGCGCCAAAATACTGACGCGTAAACTAGGCCTGTGATTGGTTCTTTAAGAACCGCGAAAGATCGCGCGGGAGACCGACCGGAAAGGACGCTTGGGTTTTCGCAATGACGCGCCTAGCCGCTCGCCACGTACCCCTCTCGCCGAGCTCAATGACCCTGGCCCAGGTCAACAATCGACCAGTGCCGTTATAAAAATGCCTATCCTTAATGTGTACAAAATCATATGCATCTCTATTTGCTCATGCTCCACTCACGTATCACTCACGCTTCAACAATACGGTCCACTGGCTTCCAGAGTCTATTTGGCGGCATATTGTTCCTTGCCTTGATGTTTGTGTGGAGAATGATCGTATGTACGATTTCATCATTGATAAATAAATGAAAACATTCATCTTCCGTTTCTATGTGTTCACTTTTTTCTGTAAGTAAACACTTACGCGACAGGTCTGCGACTGCCAATGTACTGCCAGTTACGTCCAATTACAGTCACATTTTCCGGAACAGTATCTCCAGTTTCTTCAGTATCTTCTTCGGATTCTGACGCATAAGATTCATCGGATTGCCAATCCTGTACTTCTGGCTCTGAATCGCTATTCGAAACACTTCCACCATCCGATGACTGGTCGCTGTTCTAAATGTCTTCGTCGCCTTCCACAAAAAGTGATTGCTCATCATTTGGTAGTATAGACATTGTATCAATACAAACCAAACAAACAAAACAACAATAACAACGATAACGATAATAACAGTGATAACAACGATAACAACGATAAAAACGATAACGATAATAATAAAAACAACAAAACTAACAAAAAACGTCACAGAAAAAATCGAGAATGCAGCGAAGCGTCGTTGTCGGCGATACATTCGCGAATGCCCCAAGGCAACGCAGTCGCTTCGAGCTTTTGACTCTTTAGGCCCCAGCAATGTACCCGGAAAAACCCTGTTTATGACACCCCCAAGCGCGAGGCGCTCCTTGAGGACATCTAAATGACCGTTTGGCTGCGAATAATATTACCCGCTCCGTCATTGTGTGCGTGAGCGCTCTGAAACGGTGGGTCAAAATTGACCCGAGGCTCCGAATACGGAGGGTTAAAAAACGAAGCTTTCTGAGGTCCTGTTTGTTTGCTGGAGCAATTAGTGACACTACACTGTCTCCCCATTTTTTTTATACAATAAGCACACAATCACGATGTAAGAAACCGACACGAAATATTACTAGGGTAATTCCGGGAGACGCAGTCGGGCTGGAGAGTTGGTCGAAACAGTTGATTTCTAGAGAATTAATTGTTCTGAACCTTAAAACTAGGTTTACACCTGACGAGTGACTCGGTCGAGTCACTCGGTCTGCTATTCGGCCAAATGAAAATCTTGGCCGATTTACCTGTTGGATTACTCGGTCGAGTACTAGAACATGCGTTCAGACTGGGCGAGTGCTCGGCCCAGTGGGCTCACTCGGCCGAACACTCGGCAGGTGTAAACTCAGCATAACACATTTTTACATATGTATACACAGATGTAGAGTCTGAATATAGTAGCTCGACCAACTCTCCAGCCCGACTGCGTCTCCCGGAATTATCCTATGCACTGAAACGCCCTGAAATTACACGGATTCTTCTCCGTACGACGCTACGAACACAATACATAGAAATGGCGGGAGACCGTCATGTCGTCGGCGTCCCCACGCTGCCTACAGTGTGTACATGTGTATATACGTGAGTATGCACACAGTAACACCTCTCACCGACGGGTACGCGGTCTCACTAGCGAACATAGCAGGCTTTGGCGGAACTACACACTTTAGATCACAAGAATTCAGTAGTGGGGGTAGCGGAGTTGGACCACCTTATCCAGGGTACGGAGGACTCCAGTCGGTGCTGGTGGGGGAAGCACACCTACAGAAGTGGTGGTAATGTGTGTGTGAATTGACGGCAGCGCGGAGTCAGCCAATTGGCGACAACACGAAGCGAATATGACGTCATTTCGGAGCTCCGGTGCTTTTGAGTGATCTCGCTCGGAGGGCTCCAGCCGTGCACCGGCTGGAGCTCACCAAATCCGCCGCTGCTATTGGTCAGATGGAAACACCTACAGGAGCAGTGGTAAAGTGTGCGTGATGGGGGCGGAACCGGCACCACGGCCAACCAGCATCACCGGAGCATATGCTGTCGACGCTGATTGGCCGCGGCGTCCCTCGCTTGGCGCTGGCGTCGGTTCGTCTCCAATCGTGGCGTCTCACGCACACATTACCTGACCTGCATTCAATTATGGCGGTAAACATTAAAAAATATAGTGTCCTTTACATCCCCGTTTCTAATAAAATAAATTGAAATATATGTAAAATTGGTGGCAGATATAAAATATAAAACTATAATATTACAGGTAAAATATAAATATAAAATGCAGGTAAAGAAAATAAATACATACATTTAAGAATATAATATTCTTAAATGTATGTATTTCTGGCAATCATATTCGTTTCGTGCCAGAATTTAGGTAAAGTCATTGTTTTGAGCTCTTCTCTTGGCTTCTCAAAATAAGCAATCGGCAATTGAATCCATTCATTTTGTGCCTCATACTTAAATTTGGAATTAAATTTGTTTAATATACTATCTAATTGGCCAATCCTATGGTGGGGTACTTCTGTAGCTGTTTCCGGGTTTAAAAAATATAGTGCATTTAAAAATGTGTCATCGAATGGCACTTTATCGACCATATATTGATAGGTAGTTTGGTAACATTCTTTGATTTTTGTATAAAATTGTATCATGTTCTCTTCCGAAGTATCATTTGCTATTTCACTCAGTGTCTGCTTACATTGTCCCCAGGAAAGATTGTTGTCAGCGGTACTAAATTATCTGCGTTATAGATATCAATTTTGTGCAAATCTGATGAACCTATCGTATCATATTTCATGAAATTGATTCCCAATGAAACTAACTGTTTTAAAGTTAGGTGGGTGAGCACGCTGGAAGTGAGGTTATGGGATCGACGGTGAGAAAGCAAAGCACGGTGCAATGGTGTTTAAGTCAAAATTGACCACGTCACTTTATTTTGCACAAAATAGCGTCTAAAAGTGAGCACAATGTCTAAAAGTGAGCACAACGGTTGCTTTACGATACACGCGGCCACGAGAACACGAAGGTCACACGTGTTGCGCACAACAATGAACAGATCTTGCAAAAGTGAAATAATTCACTCGCGTGAACAAGAATGAATGAACTGAGCAGAAAGATTTGAATTAGGCGTGAGCCGAGCACTGAAAAGTACTATTGAAATAGATTTCACACGTTGCGAGGTGAACAATGTAAAAGACGTTAACGCGACAAGCGGTATGAAACAAGAATGAACAAAGGGCACGCCGAAAACCGTTGAGCGTTTTCTCGAACAATCCTCGAGAATCGATCAGGAAAGTACGCATTGTGATTGGGCCGCTGGTTTCACGTGGCGACCGGTGATTGGCTGAGCAAACGACAGCGAGAATCGATCGCCGCATCGATCGTCGATCAGCGGCGTATTCCGCGGCCCGGTAGGTGCTGCGGTGAGCAGGCGTGCGGCGGAGCAGGGAACTAATGGAATCTCAAACACTAACAATTTGTTACATTAAGGGAGCAGGCGGTGAATTAAGACATTCGAACTTTGAAATAATGTGTTGAGAGAAGTAAATATTTTTAAAAAATAATCCATAAATTCCAAATATGCCTTAGTAAAAGGAGAATTCATACTTGTTAATAATTTCGTTGCAACAGATTCATTGTCTGCTGCTGTCTCCGGAATCACATCAAATAAAACTGGCCACTGACTTAACACTCTTTTGACACATTCAGCTAGTGCTAGCCATCTAGTTACCGATGACTGTAAAACTTTCCGCTTTGGAACTTTCATAAACTCTTGCGTATCTTCTAATATACCGAGTCGTTTAGGACTTTGCGCGAAGTATGAGTACAGAGACTGCAGAAACTTCTCAATGTCCTTTGGTAAGCATTCGCATTGTGCAGCCAAATGTAGTGTGTGGCAAATACATGGTAAAATACAAATTTCGACATTGGCTGCTATTAAACGAGATGTCAATGAATTATGCGCACCCACCATAAGATTGGCATTATCTACGAACACGCCAACCACGTTGGTTATAGGCAAATTATGCTGTTTTAAAGACTGTCTAAAACACCGATACAAGCTTTCCGCGGTAGCATCCTTAATCCTAACGAAATCTAATAAATCTGTACATATCTGTTATTTGTCAACGTAACGTATTAAAAAGCATAGAAGTTTCATATTGGCCACATCAGTAGTTTCGTCGATCAAAACCGAAAAATATTTGCCCTGTACTTTCTCTATAGTTTTTTCAATGGTGGCCTCGTTTATTACATTGAAGCTAATGGCTTTCAATTTCTTCGCATTTAGAGACATGCATTTTAGCACCTCAGGATTTTTATATGCCTCCTGTGACAATTTCACATAATGATTGAAGGAGTTAAAGGGTCTATTGTGTTCTATTGCGACAGTGCATACTCTTATCTCTGCTTCCTTTACATCGTCTGTAAAACTCCTTGTTCCTTCACCTGGTACTAATCTTTTTCCATACTTAATGTAGTTCATATGTTTTTTACTATTTGCATGACGCTGTAAATGATATTTCGATGCTGTAAAATATACATCATAAAATGTACATTTTCCCTTGTACGGGTTGTGCTGGATTTGTTGCAGCCATGGTTGAAAGGCTGGGTCCTCCAGCCAATCTGCCAAAAACGTTTGTCTCCATACATTTTCTGTAACGGGGTCGGTCAAGGTGTTATCACTGCCTATTGATAAAATACTAATTTTTATTCACACAATATGATTTCAGATACTAATAAATTAAAGATATATCTTACTTGAATCACTCTCTACATTCATCCTTGTTGCTGCATCTGTACTTGTTCCTTCATCTGCACTTGTTGCTTCATCTGCACTTGTTGCTTAATCTGCACTTGTTGCTTAATCTGTACTTCTTGCTTCATCTGTACTTCTGTTTTCATCCGGTACTGATGTTTTTCCATATTTCATGTTTTTGATATGCTCTTTGGTGTTCCCATGACGCAATAAATTAGATTTGATTGCTGTAATATATACATCACAAATTTTACATTTTCCCTTGTACGGGTTGTGCTGGATTTGTTGCAGCCATGGTTGAAAGGCTGGGTCATTCAGCCAAACTTGGCAAAATGTTCGTTTCCGTGTTTTTATGTTTCTTGCAGCGGGAACGGTGAAGGTGCTATCACTGCCTATTCATAAAATACTCATTTTTATTCACACAATATTAAAAATCAATTTCACGAAAATATTCAACGATTTCAGACACTAATAAAGTAAAGATGTATCTTACTTGGAGTGGACTCTGCGTTTGAGCTTCTACGTGTGCTTGGTCCAGCAATGCTGGCATCACTGCCTATGTATAAAATATCAATTATTAGTACATTTCTAATATAACGATACATACTGAAGACGGTATTCTCAGTCGTTGCTTATTTCTTAAGTTCGTCTTAAGCATGCTGCATCCTCTACCAGTCTACGAGATTAGTAAAGAAAGAATACCGCCTTTAAATGAATATAATGCGTAGTATATATAAAAAATATCATGTCTACAATTCTGTTGATGCAAAAATATTAAGTATTTGTCTTACCTGATTCTTGATTCATATTGTTACTTCAATTCACTGTGTCTTTCACGGGGAGTCTCAGTTTCACTGTTTCACATTCAAAAGCACAATAGTAGTACCTGTACGCGCCCGTGGCACTGTGACTTGGCTTGGCGCTGGCATCGGTACATTTGTGACGTCACATTCGCTTCGCGTTTTCGCCACTTGGCTAGCTCCGCGCTGCCGTCAATTCACGCACACATTACCACCGCTCCTGTAGGTGTGCTTCCCCCACCAGCACCGACTGGAGTCCTCCGTACCCTGACCTTATCTCTTACACCGTGCCTCCCCGTACTCCTCCGGCGACGGAAAGGCACGCGTATTTAGCTGAAATTCCAAGTCAATTTTCTCGAAAACGAAGCGCGATATTAAAAAATTGTATTCTATATTTTCGTCTTATTTTTGCCTGTAGAATCATCCCCTAGAATATTGACTATCAATAGAATAACAGCCTATATAGTAGGGTGTTATTGGGTCGTATTCGCTAGTTGCTGGTTCAAATCTCCAAACTCACATCGGTTCGCTACCACGCTTTACGCGCCTGCGAGCGAGCGCGCGCCGCCCGCACTAATCTAGCCCACACCAATACTAATACCCGGGACAAAGTGGAAAGTGGAATGCATTGTGTCGGAATAAGTCAGCAGAAATACTAAAAGTTTTTTTATTAATATCTCGGAAACTAATAAATTCCCGAAGCAACAATTTTAGATTTGGGGTGCACCCACCCTCCCTACCCCACCCCTCAAGTACAGCCAAAATGTCTACTCGTCTTATGATTGTATTGCTGACATTTAGTATAATTTTAATCGGTAGAATGCCAGGAATCCATTGGTGTCACTTTCATATTGACACGATGAACAATAAAGAACTTCTTAATATACTGTAATGAATATTTTAACCTCGCCTACGGGGGTCAACCTCGATTCGGATTCAGAAATAAAATAATTCTTAATTCTTTATCGTATCGATATGGAAGTGACACCGATGGATTCCTTATGTTTGTCCGATGAAAATCATGTCAAATTTCATGTAAATCGGATTATTTTTAACAAAGTGAAATTATAATTGGGGAGTTGACAAATTTTTTAAAAGTGTTTAAAACTGTTCATTATGATAAAATATGCTTGTAAAAAAAATATTAATTTTTTGCTATACCTCTAACATGAAAAAAATGTAATTTTTATTTGAAATAAAAAAATTGCCGCGAAAACGCACCGCATGGTCACGTGACCATTTGTGACGTCAACGTGCAGTAAACAACGAAAGCTGTGGTTAGGGAAAGTAAGGAGTGAATTTTTCTAACAAAAGTAATGGATAATAAAAATTATTATCAATACTGTGCTGTTCCCTGTTGTGAGCAGAGTGAATGGGAAATGGTTTGATCAGTCCGGCCTACGCTCCGTGACGCATGCGCAATGATGCCGTGATGACGTCAAACCAATCAACGCCAAGATGGTAAACGAAACGGCGCCACCGTCAAGCTAGCCCAGCCAATGACGTCGCTTGGCTTAACTTGACGGTGGCGCCGTTTCGTTTACCATCTTGGCGTTGATTGGTTTGACGTCATCACGGCATCATTGCGCATGCGTCACGGAGCGTAGGCCGGACTGATCAAACCATTTCCCATTCACTCTGGTTGTAAGAACACTTCAATACGTACGCCTAACAAGTTATTTATTCATGTTCCACTGGAAACAAATATTCGCAACAAGTGGCTAAATCTTGCGAGAATAAACTATCAAGTGTCTCCTAAATCTAATTTATGTTTTTGTGAAGACCATTTCAGTGTAAGTAACTAACTTATTATTAACTATCATTTATTATTATTTCATTTCATTGAGGTTATATTAGATTGTGTGTCAGATATTGGTACAAATTGATTGGAACATGTTGCAATGAGTGAGTGCCTAATACTATATTTATATCAATATTAATATTTTCAGTTGCCTGAGGATATGGAAAACTACATGAAGTACCATATAATGGGGTCAGTAAAGAAAATTATAATGAAACCAGGATGTCTCCCTTCTAAATTTGAATGTCAACCTGACCGAAAAAGAAAATCTTCAAGTAGCCCTTGACCTGATTGCCTAAAAAAGCAAAGGAATGAACTAATTGAACAGTTAGTGGCTGGTCAACAAGAAATAGAATCTGAAGCAGCCAATACAAGCATGCCTGAAATAACAGGTACAGGTATTTGTTTTGTGCATACGAATCTCTTAATCTTTTAATCTCTTCTAAGCAATAAACCTGGAAACAATACATTCAGATTGATAATATCAATGTTATTGTATAGATTTACATCATGAACATGCAGAAAGTCAAAGTCATCAGAAAACATCAGAAGCATCAACTCAAACTGAGAAGATGCTGCAAGACCAATCAAACTTAAGGAATAAGTCAATTCACGTATATATAACTAATAAGTATAGAAGTAAAAGCACTCAAACCTATATTACTGTGCAAAACACAAGCACTTCGCCCATCAAACTAACTACTGCAAATGTTGCCATATCGCCTTTTAAAAAAATTGTCCAATCAAAGTCAGTTGCCATTAGGAAATTAACTTTTCTACAGGAAGAACAAACATCCGAGAGCGAAGTTCCTTCATATGCTCCATCTGTGCCCGATTCTTCTCCATCCATAAAAGTTCTGCAAACTAAGAATGTTTCTGATAGCAGTAGTATGAATGAAGAAGAAATGAAAGTAGAGAAAGAAAATCAAAAGCAATTAGACGTACAAAACACTTTAAAAAGAATAAAAAATAAACCACGATTCTACATAGGCATTCCGAAAAAATTTTATTATTTAATCAATATAATCGAAAAACAAACAAAAATTCCAGAAAAGTTTATTTTATTGTGTTTGAAAAAAATTAGACTAAATACAAAACTTGAAGAGCTGGAAGATGAATTTGGAATATCTAAATCCTATGCAAGTAAAATTTTTTCCAAAAATATCCCAATCATAGCTAATATGTTACAACCTTTTATTGTAAAATTAGATCTTAAAGCGATAAAATTAAATTTACCATTAGCATTCAGGCACAAATATCATCAAGTTTCATGCATAATAAACTGCCTGGAAATTGGAATAGAGAAACCATCCAAAGCCCTACATCAGGCTCTGACATGGTCTCAATATAAAAAAGGCAACACATTCAAGTATTTAATAAGTAGTACGCCTGATGGACTTATCAATTATATTTCACCGGGCTATGGTGGAAGAATAAGTGACATCGAGCTGGTGGAAAACTGTGATTTTATAAGCAAACTAACACCTGGTAGTCACATCTTAGCCGACAGAGGTTTTAAACACTTAGAACCATTACTGTCGGCTAAAGGATTCTATTTGTTAAGACCTCCTAGTGTTTCCAGCAGTTCAAAATTATCTAAAAAAGACGCTAAAGTAACAAAACAAATAGCTAGTTTGAGGATTCATATAGAGAGAGTGATCCGCAGAGTGCGCGAATTTTCATTACTAAAACCACATGCAGTGGTAAATTCAAACTTAATTTGGGTTCTTGATGACGCCACCATAATAGCTTGTACACTAATTAATTTACAAGATTCTATTATAAAATAATAAAAGTGTATACAAGTACCTATAAATACTTTGATAAGTTTTATACATAGTTGTTACTTATTTATATTATCTTTATTATTGTAATTCATTGTGAAAGGAATTAAATAAAAACCACTACTTATGTGTGAATTTTTTTAAACGTAACTATATTTTACTGTTTTTATGAAGCAAAGGTTATACATTATTTTTCCAAAAAGTAATTAATATATTTAAAACATTTTTGAAATAAATCTCGTCATATAATACTTTTATTATTTCTACTTTATGATTACTTTCGAACTCACTGTCTGCAACACAGAAGTGACAGATTTTCCGACCTGTTACATGCATTTGCATTTGCACTTGGCAAAAGAATTTCTTCGTTATCTTTCCATGTTTTATATAATTTTTAAAGGTTTCTTTAGTCGCTGGACATTTAATTTCAATAATAGCGTCGCTGTCACATATACCATCTGGCGATGCAGCAAGTATGGGTTTTTTTTTCGCATACGATCAATCCACATTTATGAATATTTTTTTTCCATCATTTTCTCCACTTCTTTCCTTACTTGTTCCTCCAAGATGTGTCCCCACTTGATTGCTGAGGTTTCTGGCGTTCTTGTTCCCATTATTTTTGCTATTAACGAACCATCAGAAGTTTTGCATTTAGTAACGTCATAGGCTATGGATGCCGTTACCCTTCCATACCTTAATTCGTACCATAGTGCACTTTTGTTTTGTTCCTTGGTTTCATTCTCAATAGTTTTAATTGCTTCTTTAGTAAAAAAATTTTCAACTAATAGCAAAAAATGATCACAATCATCGTGTTCATCGTATTTTATAAATAAATTATGCAGAGAAAACATCTTTATTTCTTTTGGCTTGTAACCTGGCTGGTGCTTAATCAGTTGACAATTTTCAAGTTTCCGCAGTTTTGCTTGTGTTAAGAATTCATCAAAAACAGTGCAATTATTTGCAACTTTGGTTACTGCTTTTGTGTTTGACATTTCCTTCAATTTTATAAATTTCAGGGTACTGCCTACCTGTAATAAATAATACTAAAAATATATATTAAGTTCTAAAATGTAAAAAAAAATGCTAAGGTGAGAAAGGCTCTTAAATATGTATATGAATGAATGTCTACCTTGGCTAATTTGGATTTTTTCCAATAGCACTCGGTGGACGTGGATGAGGGCTCTTCACTTCTTCTATGAAGCCACATAAGAAACGCAACTGCATGCTTACATCCACCCTGTGATGCTGCACAGTCATGGCACTGCACGCTCATTACTTCGCCTTCATTTTCATTTATTTCTAAACTTATATTGTATGATTTACTACGCACTTTATGTTCAGGGCACATTTTACATTTAACCGTACACACACCAGAGTTACGATAGAGTTGTACATAGCCAACTGCATCATCGCCGTAGCTTGCTCTTGAAGACCTATACAGAGAAATAATACAGTAAGAGTACACTCCTTACCTCTTAGGTATTTAATTTCTTTCAAACATATTTCTAGTTTGTAATTGTCTAGTAAAACAATATACTTACACAGAAGTTTTAACATTTCTGTATTCGGCAGAACAGAAGTCTGGATTTGTAGCGAAATAGCTAACCACCATAATAGCGTCCACTGCTGGTAAATTTGTGCTGTCACCTTTAACAAAGTTCTTTTCCATTGCCACTAAGAAATCGAGTAATAATTACTCGTAAACGATATTTTTTAATATAAACTTGTATGAACAAATGCGCGAAGCGTCACTCGTCGCTATATATAAATCGCTGTTTACTGCACAATGACGTCACGCGCCGTGATTGGCGTTTGAGATCACATGACTCAGAACTTAAAAACGTCAATTTTATTTATTAAATATTGGTAAAACAAATAAGTGTTTTATTAATATTTCCATCATTTTAGGCTTTTCATTAATAGATCTGTAGATTTCACTACTTTTCCCTTTTTTTTTCAAATACTGGAAACTCCCCAATTATGCGAAACATTTGTTTCATGGAATTTTCTTTATTATGGTTCGAATTACGTCGTTCTTGGTGTTATTTTCGCCAGAGAAACATAAGGAATCGATTGGCGTTGTTTTCGCAAAGATCTGATGAGAAATTCAAAACTGGAGATTTCTCACTTCTTAATGGGTATTCCTGTCTCCTCGGGGGTCGAAGCGTTCGATCCGAAAGCCATGACGCTCAGTGTGGCTTCAATTATGGAATGGTACTCTATGAGATCTCGGGTGTCTCTAGTATTTCGGGTAATTTACACAGGAAATTTTCTCTTCCCGGGTAAATATCTCACGGGTACCCGTGTACTCGATTTCCCGGGAATCAACATCTCTAGTTTGAATAGATAACGACTGCATTTGGACAAATTTTGACACAAAAAATAGATTACGATCATACATAAATATAATATGAGTTAAAAATGTAAATATTTTCTAACGATATAATTTCGAGCACCATGCGTGTGCCATCTATTTTCAAATATATGTACAAAGTGTATAAATACAAGGAGTAATATATTCTAATATTTTCACTTTTACAGATATTTGAAATGTAACATAATAAATATAGAAAGCGTGACCCAGTCGCATGGTGGAATGTAGAAGGTGCAATAAATTTCCCAAAACTTGGCACTACGCTATCAAACATTTATCAATACCGGCAACTTTTGTGCCAAGTGAAAGATTATTTTCCAAAAGAGGACAAATTCTTTCAGACAGGAGAACAAGATTACAACCAATGCACATTGATATAATATCTGCAATAAGTTTCAATAAAAATAAATAGATTTTGAATAATTTTATTACAATAATTAATACGTCTCATTCTACTTCAGTTGCTTCTATTCGCCTTAACGGTATCTTAACGATATTATCGGCATATCGTTAAGTATCAATAAGATACCGATAATGTATCGCCAATTGATAGCCACACCTCTACACTGGTGGGCAGCGTTACATTATACAGGGTGAACCACGAAAAGCGATCCCCTCTATTATTTTCGTTGTTAGTAGATCGGTCAATTGTTTTTGCCATGGATGCTACGGTTTTAAAGATTTTCAAGGTGCACATATTAGAATTCTGTCTGTCTTGATTTTTCAATAAATTTTCTACCTTCAACGATTTTGTGTATAACATTATATGCAGTTTGTTTGCCTATCAGCTACCTGCTAGTAGGTATTGGTGCAAACTCAACGAGCTTAATAAAAAATATTTTTTATTGAATCGAATGATATGGAAATAAAAACATTCAAGCGAAAAGTATTTTGTGCAAGCTGAACTGAATGCGATGCCTTGTTAAAGTTACACCACCGTGAACTTTTTCGTGTTATTGCGCGGTCAGTATTGGTCATTAGGTACTGTGGTTTGCAAAAAAATTGACATCCGGATGCTGAGCGGGGTAAGGGGGCTACCTTGCTCGTATTGGCTCCTACCTCCTGTGTTCCGTTCGCTTACTTTGTATTGGTCGACATTGTCACTGTTGCAGTCGAACCTCACCGATCAGCTGTTGAGCGGATTTAGGCCGCGGTCACACGAGCGTTTTTTCGACGTCCGTCAAAACCGACGTCCGGACGTCGTGGACCCAGTCACACGAGCGTTGACTTTATCGTCCGTAACTGAGAAAAGTCTCTCACATCAGTCGACGGTAGGTATCCGTATAAACGAGATGGACGATACGGAAGTCGCGATTTTTATCTATACTGCATTGAGGGGGAAAAAAAAAACGGAAAACAAGAAAATATTGGGTGCACCCTATAAATAATACGCGATTAGTACAAGGCCCATTTTATACACTTTATAATCAGCTTCGCAGTGATGAAACGAAGTTTTTTAACTATTTCCGTATGTCCCGGTCATCGTTTGATGAATTATTGAACAAAATAAAACAAAAAATAGTACGTCGAGACACGAATATGAGATCTGCAATACCGCCAGAGGAAATGTTAGCTGTTAGTCTAAGGTGAATAGGAAAAATATTGTTTTTATTAATATAGACAAACGAATTAAAAGAAAGTATTACATTGAAGATAAATAAAAAAATATTAATTTTAATAATAAAGACAAAAACCTTACTCTTACTACGAAATAATGTAATCAAGTTCTGTAAAATGATCAGAATCTTCAACGACATATAAGAAGCATGTGGAAAATGATCCTATTAATCTGTTAATCTGATAGTTAGTCGCTAATGGCCTATGCAGTCGATGCGACGTTAAACAAACAAAAAAAAAAAAAAATATGTTAATATAATAATATTAATACTAATAATAATGTATTGCAGTAATATATAATAGGGTAGACCAGGGCGAATCGGATCACTTTCAGTTTGACGGTGAAAAAATAATAGTCAAACATTCAAAAACTAATTTTTTATTATATGTTCGTGACCGGTACACCTTTGGCTTTAAAATGAATATATAAAAATTAAAACTAAACATAAAAATCTTACTTTTATAATTAAAAAAGAAAAAAGTGAGAAATATCGGATTCGCCCCAAAACTTGGGGCGAATCCAAGTTTCATCTTGGATCACCCAAATGAAACTTGGGTGATCCAAGTTTCACCCAAAAATCTCTGAAAAAACTCAAATTTTAATAACAAATCTTTGGAATTAACTTGAAAAAATATAATTCAATAACAATGAGAGCAATTTAGTTGATCTTCGTATCTTTTAAAATAAAAATCGAAGAAAAAAATTCGTTCGGGCTAATTTGGTAGCCCCATAGAACCATGAATTTACATATTTTTTTCAAATTTTTATCTCTAATAGTTTAGGAGATATCGGACTGTCCAGTCTACCGTGGGACACCCTCTATATAAATAATTATAATATTTATAATCTTACAAATACTCGAATGAAGAAAAAGACTGATCCGATTCACCCCACATGACATGATCCAATTAGCCCCATATGTAAGGATTTAAAAGTGAGTAGATTACAGAAACATATTATGATCTAATAGTCTAAAATATATCAAATACTAAATTTGAACACCACGCAGGCTAATAATAATAAACACATTTAAACTTTCAAGCTTATATTGTTATTTTAAACACGAAATTACAGATTGCGTAGGTTAGATTCGGTACGAAATTGTGACATTCGCATGTGTCCGCCTCACTGAAAACGTGTGTCAGCACGAAACAATACCTTAAAAAAATTGACGGGCTATTGCGTTTGGTGCGGGAGAGGGGCACGAGGTACTCTGAAGAATCGGAATGCTCATTTCTATCGCGATGTAAGAAATATGGACTAAATTCTTATTTTGATCCGATTCGCCCTGTGATCCGATTCGCCCTGGTCTACCCTATAATAATAATAGTTAATACTTTGACCCGTTTGACGATGCATTATCGTTATGGTAAGAAATTTCCAAATCATGTTTCGCTGTCTGTGAAGACGATGGGAAAGGGTGGTGCAAGTTTTCGTAACGTGGCTCATAAGATGGATAAGGTGGCTCAGAAGAGGGATGTGATTCATAAGGTACTACAGTAGATGCGTTAATAAAATTATGATATGTGGGTGGTGGAATATCTGATATTCCGGGTCTCGTATGTGTAGGTGAAATAGATGGTCTTTTAATATTTTGCAGTAGTTGCATCATTTGGATTCAAAACTGCATTTTTTCTTCCGCCATAAATGTTTTAAGCATTGGTAGTGTTGATTTGTAGAATGCCATATCTTCGTCGTCGTCATTCGTTTTCTGCTGTCTTGATTCTAAGAAGTTCGCAAGCTTTTCTTCCAAATTGATTTTTTCGTTTTTTTTTTCGTGGAGGGTTTTTCAATTATCAGTACTTTCAGTTTCGACGATAGTTGTTTCAGTTATTTCTAAGTCGTTATCTACACTTTGTATACTTTGTTCGGAGTCAGTGTGTTCTCGCTCGGCAACTTCCACGCCATCTATGCTACTAGTGGTGGGTCGTGATTCTCGACACTTGTTCAAAAATGTCAATTGCTTTTCATAAACATATTGCAATGGTTTTTTTGCACCAGAGCCTGATTTATTATGTTCATTCCGTTTTCTTAGTGTACGAGTATAATTGTCTCGAATACCCCTCCATTTGGAAATAATTTCTTGTACTACAAAAAAAATGAACGATAATGTGTATCCAATAATCCAATCGGGTAGGTATTCGTAAATTAATATGTTAATTCTTTTCTGCACAATGCTTTCAGGTATTTAGGTAGTACAAATAACCTACACGATTTACACTACCAATATCGAATAGGTCGATCTACTCTGTCTAACATTATACGAACAACGTGTATACAAATTTGGGAAGTATTGCATAAAGAATGCATACCAACACCAAACGACGAAAAATGGACAGAAATAGCAAACGGTTTTCAAGAACGAGCAAATTTCCCATATTGCCTGGGTGCTATCGACGGCAAACATATAAGAATAGTTAAACCTGGAGGAAGTGCTTCTTTACATTATAATTATAAAAATTATTTTTCTATAATTCTACTTGCAGTAGCGGATTCTAAGTACCGTTTCACATACGTTGACGTGGGATATTTTGGAAAAGATTCAGATTCTACTATATATAGAAACTCCTCCTTATGGCAGGGAGTACAGAACAATTCTATTAGGCCCCTTTACACGGTCGGTCTTGCGCGCGGTCCGGCCCGCGGGCCGGACCGCCGCGCGCCGCGCGGCCCGGAAAAGTACGTGAAGCCGGATCGTGGCGGTCCTTCGCGCGGGCCAGAAGGTCGTACCCGTCACTACTTAGAGACAGCGAGTTCGGGCTCCCATTTCTACGTCGACTCCACATGCTTTTTACACGATCCACCGCAGTGGTGTACTACTTGTTCTATGTGTATCATCGATCTGCGAAACGATCGGCAAGACACGATCGCGATATACGTTCGCGAAAAGTATCTGAAATTCCTCGATATACCAGGCTTATAGAGGATATCATAAATGCTGTTACTGTAGGGTACACTGAAACATTTGTTTTTAGGAAGCTACGTTTGGTTGACCTGAAGGTGCTATAAATTGTGGAAATGATTTATGGCTCAGTTATAACGACTGTAAAATTTTACAAGGGTACTTTAAAAAATGTCCAAATGTTTCCCCGGCAATGCGATGGCAAATGAAATTGCAGTTAACACATTCACTGTTGTGACGATCATAATTATTACTATCAACGGCAATAATTACCATGTCACTGCTTGTTTTAATATAAAAACTAATATTGATAGACAATAAATACATATAGGTATGCAAGTGATGTTATATCTAAGATAAATGATGAAGAGATGTAATATGCAAAATGTCTTGAAGAAGGGGGGTAGTCTTCTGATTGCTCGTGATGCAGGTCAAATTTTTCATCCACGCTCTTGCGTGGCGCGCAGCAAGAAAGCATCACAGTCCTGCCCGCGCGCCAGAAAGCGTCACGCTCCTGCCCGCGCGCAAACCTCGAATCCAGAAGAGTTTGCATAAGAGACAGAAAAGGTAGTTAGAAAAGGAGAAAACGATAGTTGAAACCAGGATCGTTGCGCGCCTCAGGATTTCCGACAGTGCGGACAAGTCTGAGGCGCGCGACGAGCCTGGCAGCCGATCTTCTGGCAGCCAAGGATAAATAAGCCGTGCCTCGATGGGTTTCGAGGACTTGGACCCTCGAGACCAGGGGGGCCGTACTATGTTGCCCCCTAAGACGTGGCGAATCGAAAATTTTACATTTCGCACCGGATCTTGGCGAAAGTGACGTGGATCGTTTCCTTATGTTTTCCCGATGAAAATGGTCCAAAAACGACACAAATCGGATTGTAATTAAGGAATCTTCATAATAAATTGATTTCCATAACTTCGTTAAAAATAGTCCGATTTACATGAAATTTGGTATAATTTTCATTTGAAAAACGTAACGAATCCATCGGTATCACTTCCATATCGATACGATAAAGTATAAAGAATTATTTTATTTCTGAAACAGGTATGAATCCTTGGCCGACCGCAACGAATCGAGGTCGACGACACACAGTCGAGGGTGAAATATTCATTACAGCGTATTAAGAAATTCTTTATTCTTCGTCGTATCGATATGAAAGTAACACTAGTGGATTCCTGGCGTTCTCACAATTAAAATGATCACAAATATCCTGCAAATCGGACTACTTTGACACAAACAATACAAATTATAAAAGGAGTAGGCTGATATCGCCAGAAACGGCAGTACGTTTGCGCACGCGGGGTCCCGCCTGCGCCGTCCTCTCTTCAAATTACAAACGGATCCCTTATCGCTCGGGTATAAACACGACATATTTGTTTGCATGGTTATAAACTTCGTCCATTAGCTATCCGAATAGAGTGATGGATACACAAAAGTACAACTTTCATACTAAACTACGTCTTTGCCATATTTATTTTTTTATGTCTCTTCAGCTGTTTCTAACTTTCACTTTTACTCCTTTATCAGTACCTACCTGTTCATACCGTTTCTGCTTCCATGTGCCTGGAGTCAAGGGTTCGCACAGGCCTGGTCAGCGTCAGGAACATTTGGCGACCAGGCCTTTGCTAACCGGGGACAGCTTCCTTACCCCACGCTTTCTTTTCACCCTCTCTATGTTTCTTCCCTGTTTTTTCCTACTTCATCTTTCTTCTATCTTCTTTTATTCGCTATCTCTAACTCTGTCTAGTCTTTCCTTTTTAACCGGCGAAAATTCACGGAGCGGACACTTGGTCTCGAACCGGTTATCAGGCAACAAGTACCGCGCACGCATTTCTATTGTTTTTCCATATTTACTGTTGATTTATTACTGTTAATTGTTACTTTTAATTATTTCTGTTAATCATTACTTTTAATTGTTACCATTAATTATTACCGTTCCTTGGTATTGTTAATTGTTTCTGTTAATTGTGATTGTTAATTGTTATTTTTAATTGTTACTGTTAATTGTTATTGTTAATTGTTATTTGTGGTTTAACTTCATTGAATTGTGTATTATTTAAAAAAGTGCATCGCAAGTTTTGTGATGTTTGCGGCAAACAATGACCGGAACTTGGCTGTTGTTGTTGTTGCTGCTGCTGCTGTCCAGTTGACAGTAGCAGAGCGAAGAAGAAGCAGAAGAAGAAACCGCCAGGTTTGGATAAAAAAATATCGCGAAGACTGCAGTGATCAGCCTCTTCTTCGAGAACTGCGAGAAAATTATCCGGACGATTATCGAAACTACTTGAGGATGGATTGCAAGGCGTTCGACGATCTACTGGGTTTAGTTCAAAACCGAATAAAGAAAATGGACACCATTATGCGGAAAAGCATCACCGCAGAACAACGCCTTATCGCTACGTTGAGATTTTTGGCAACTGGGCGGTCGTACGAAGATTTGAAATTTACGACAGGAATATCGGCTCCTGCGTTATGCAAAATAATTCCTGAAACGTGCAAAGCACTGTATTATGCGCTACGGACAGAGTTCTTGAAGGTAAGGGTAATAATTTATTAATGAAATAATAATTCGCGCTCGTATTTATTGGTTCCTGTCTTCCCGGCTCGGCCCAGGATAAAACCTACACTGGTTGTCGCAGAGGTCTGTATCTGGTTTTAAGGATCCTAGGAGCCCTCTCCTCAACACGCTTGCAATCAAACTGTCCGCGTAAATCGCCTGCCGCGGCTCCATCCGTTCCAATTGCTTGGCAATTTTTATTCCCGTTGCTTCGTATTCCGATATATCGATGCGGCTGATGGTGGGATTCTTTAACGCGTCAGCGCAAGTTTCCAGAACTTTTATCACGCCACCATCGTCACTTTTTCTTTTGTTGCTCCGACGTGAAATTTGGCTGGCCGGCCGTTTCTGGCTGCTTGGACCCGGTTGCGATTCCAATGCTTCGTCCTTCGTACAAAAAAAGCACATATAATTTAATAAAATAAGAAATAACAAGGAAATTCAATTTTGTTTATATTTGTATTGTTTTTTGTTTTGTCATAGTTCCCCAATAACAAGGACGAGTGGAAAAAAATAGCCGATGGATTTCGCGACAAATGGGATTTCCCCAACTGCGGAGGTGCCATGGATGGCAAACATATCAAAATTGTTCCACCACCGGATTCCGGGGCCTTGTATTATAACTATAAAAATTATTATAGCACCGTACTAATGGCGTTAGTCGACTCCAATTACGAGTTTATTTTTGTCGATGTCGGCAAAAATGGAAGGGTATCAGATGGTGGTGTTCTCGAACACACTGAATTCATGAGGCGTTTAAATAACGGGCAATTAAATTTGCCCGAGAATGATGAAACGATAAAGAATTTGAACTTCGTGTTTGTAGGCGATGAAGCGTTTTCTTTAACAAATAACTTCTTAAAGCCTTATGCTCAAAGGGAATTGGATCATGATAAAAGAATATTTAATTATAGATTATCCCGAGGTAGGAACGTAGTGGAAAATACATTCGGCATATTAGCCTCGCGATTTAGAATATTTAATACAGCAATTAATATGAAGGTCGAAAATATTTCATATGTTGTATTGGCTGCCTGCGTTCTCCATAATTTCTTAAGGAGACGGAGCGCACCATACACAACGAACAACAGGAGTAGGCAGGAGGGGAATTATCAAAACGATTTAGTGCAGATGGATAATTTGCAACCCCTTAATCGTGGGAATTTAAATAACTCTGCCAAGCAAAATAGGGACCGGTATAAAGAGTATTTTGTAGGAGAAGGAAGTGTTCCGTGGCAGGAAGATATGCTGAATGCGTATAGAGCGTGAGTGTTTGATGTATGGAGGGGGTATATCCGTTTGAACCCTCGGAAAATGTGTACATTTTGTGGACTTTTTTACAGGTCAACGGTTTGATGCAAATTCGCCGTGTTTTTACTATCTTTACATAGTATTATGAACTACTCATACAAAAAATTATAGACGATCTCCCGGCATGAACAGCCGGCATTTTATTTTAAATTCATTTTTCGGGATAATGACCGATTAAACACTTGATAATTTAATATACTAACTAAATTTGTTCGAGCCAGGTCAAAGCTACAGTGACGGTCACCATAAAGTGCTTAAATAAAAAAAAGATGCCGGGAGATCGTCTATAATTCCATTATTTATTTATAGGGTAGATGTACCGTTTGTGGCCATTGTACCGTTTTTCGCCATGTGCATAATTATCGGGTTTTTTGGCTAGAAATTGCTTGCAGACACATAATTATTTGTAGAATTTCAAACCGTAAATATTTTGTTTAATATACTAACAGAAATATAAGGTTACATTTATTGCTTACGCGAAAAGTGGCAAGTGGCCAGAAACGGTGAAAAATGGATTTCTTATATTTTTTAATTTTCTTAATTCTTTAACGATTTCTCTAGTTAATGGTAACGTATATATATTAATAGTAAAGATAGTGTAAAATTTAGTAAAGCTTTTAGTTTCCTGATTTGAAGTACAATTTTAAAGATAATTACGACGAAAGTCACTGAAATCATTAAAGCGGCCACAAATGGTGCATCTCCCCTATATCTTTCATGTGTATATGACTATGATATGTACTCGCGTAACGTATGTTAATAATAATCATTTGCGTACACTATGCGTATATCATTTATGGGAGGGCCGTCAAAAAACATGAATGTTACCTATCATATATTATTTGTATTATTTATATGTATCATATACTATGACTTGTTAAAATTAAAATAACACATGGTGAGCGGGTTTGCGGGTAACACATGTTTTGGGAGCGAATGTGCACCTCTGGACAATTGGAGATTTGTTAAAACAAACGTGCTACAAAATTGTTTATAACATTGAAAATGATGTTTCAAAGATTCCATTGTATAGAATTGCACGTATAGGCATGGACCTACCACTACTCTGCCGTTTTAGCAGCATCTACCCAAATGGTGGGGCCTGGCCCAGTGCGCACCCCTAAACGTAAACAAACACAATCCCACGTTTAAAGGGACAGAAGGTAGTGCAAGGTGCATTGACCTAGTTCAGGCCACTGTGCCAGACCCCACCATTCGAGTGCATACTACCAAAACGGCAGAGTGGCGGGTGGGCCCATGCCTATACGTGCAACTCTATACAATCGAATCGTTGAAACATTAGTTTCAATGTTATAAACAATTTTGTATCAATTTTTTTTAACAAATTCACTCCCCAAACCAGTGATCATTACTTTTTGAACTCCTTGTACATTAAGTCGATCTGCGCATGCGTTAATATTATTGTTTGAATACGATTTAATTGAATTATTTTGTAATCATAATTCATGAACTAATTCAATTGTAATTCTGCACATCTCTGTCCAATTATAATACACACATACTTAGTCACAGTAATAAAATAAAATTTCACAAAAAGACAACCATATGTTTCCTTTTTCTTGTCTGTGTCCATTGTTAAATTATTTTCAGTTTCTTGTTTACCTTCAGTGCTACATTGAAATGATATTTCCACGTAGTTGGAGCCACAGAGGCTCCCTAAGAATAAAACTTTGGAGTGACATTTAGCTTGTTTTCGTTGTGTACAATTATTTTTTTACAAGATAGAAACTCGTCCGTGGTTCCAGCTATACCGATTTTTTTTACGAGTGTAGTAATAAAATAAATGAGGTCATAAATGAACTTACTTGATTGCTAGGCTGCGTCTCGGGGTCGTCCATGTCCTGAACGTCGATGGCTTCACCTTCAATTTCTTCGGGTTCTTCCCGCATCGTTTCCGGCTCTTCCGGGAGAGATATCTCCTCCTCGATGTTGCTTATGCTCGGCGTTGGGATGTCCTGATCTTTTGTAAATAATAGTAGCTCGTAATACCAAAGTGTCGGTACATATACATCCTCGGTCCCGTTACCAGAGCGTGTCGATGCCGCCACTTTTCTAAATTCCTTTCGGAATGTCCCACGTAGAGATTGAATTTTTTTGCAGACAAACTCTTTGTCCGCATTCGGAAATATTGGTCTGCAGTAGTTTATTAATTTATCGTAGCAGTCATTGCGCAAATTGCGATTTTGATACTCCTTACTCTTCACTTTCCATAGACATGGCATCGTTTTGTATAAGGTAATCAAACCCGTTACCGCCTTGCTGCTCCACTTTATATCCTCCATAATAAGCAAGAAAATCACAAAAAAGGAACAAAACTATACGAACGTATCGACACTTTGACTTTTCGTTTGATTCTGCCTTTTCTCCGTGCATTCACTTAAAACGTAAGCAATGGTTACTCCCTCCATAGGTCAAATTCCTAGCGGGGGTGGTTATGGCAAAATGTAATTGGTTAAGGCGTGACAAAAGGGGCGGATTTTAGCCCAGGAAGAAATGCAAAACGCTCTCGTCCTTCTGCCCAAACGGCGGTCGTGTTATAAAAATCAGGGGTTGTAAATACGTCTTTAGTTAACGTTTCGTTGCCAGATGTGCAAGCTTCGCGAGGTATTTCCTTATTTGACCATTGTCCTGGGATTCTAAACGTTTAGTCCAGCAATAAACACGTCGCAGAGTCCCAGGAATAGGTCACCGGTGGTACCCGCCGTTGGAGCCTTACCTTGCCTTACCTTGGAAGTCGCGGTTTATTATCGTACGCGGTGTCCCGCCTGCGCCGTGCCCCCTTGTCTGCCAGATGTGGAAAAGGGGCAATAGACATCGTGCCGTTTTTCAGGGATTTCGACTTCTTTTCACTCCTAAACACGTCGTGAGCTAAAGCCCATCAGTGACGGCCGCCGTTGGAGCAATATACTCATTAACTCAGAGTGAAAAGAAGTCGAAATCCCTGAAAAACGGCACGATGTCTATTGCCCCTTTTCCACACGACCGCCGTTTGGGCAGAAGGACGAGAGCGTTTTGCATTTCTTCCTGGGCTAAAATCCGCCCCTTTTGTCACGCCTTAACCAATTACATTTTGCCATAACCACCCCCGCTAGGAATTTGACCTATGGAGGGAGTAACCATTGCTTACGTTTTAAGTGAATGCACGGAGAAAAGGCAGAATCAAACGAAAAGTCAAAGTGTCGATACGTTCGTATAGTTTTGTTCCTTTTTTGTGATTTTCTTGCTTATTATGGAGGATATAAAGTGGAGCAGCAAGGCGGTAACGGGTTTGATTACCTTATACAAAACGATGCCATGTCTATGGAAAGTGAAGAGTAAGGAGTATCAAAATCGCAATTTGCGCAATGACTGCTACGATAAATTAATAAACTACTGCAGACCAATATTTCCGAATGCGGACAAAGAGTTTGTCTGCAAAAAAATTCAATCTCTACGTGGGACATTCCGAAAGGAATTTAGAAAAGTGGCGGCATCGACACGCTCTGGTAACGGGACCGAGGATGTATATGTACCGACACTTTGGTATTACGAGCTACTATTATTTACAAAAGATCAGGACATCCCAACGCCGAGCATAAGCAACATCGAGGAGGAGATATCTCTCCCGGAAGAGCCGGAAACGATGCGGGAAGAACCCGAAGAAATTGAAGGTGAAGCCATCGACGTTCAGGACATGGACGACCCCGAGACGCAGCCTAGCAATCAAGTAAGTTCATTTATGACCTCATTTATTTTATTACTACACTCGTAAAAAAAATCGGTATAGCTGGAACCACGGACGAGTTTCTATCTTGTAAAAAAATAATTGTACACAACGAAAACAAGCTAAATGTCACTCCAAAGTTTTATTCTTAGGGAGCCTCTGTGGCTCCAACTACGTGGAAATATCATTTCAATGTAGCACTGAAGGTAAACAAGAAACTGAAAATAATTTAACAATGGACACAGACAAGAAAAAGGAAACATATGGTTGTCTTTTTGTGAAATTTTATTTTATTACTGTGACTAAGTATGTGTGTATTATAATTGGACAGAGATGTGCAGAATTACAATTGAATTAGTTCATGAATTATGATTACAAAATAATTCAATTAAATCGTATTCAAACAATAATATTAACGCATGCGCAGATCGACTTAATGTACAAGGAGTTCAAAAAGTAATGATCACTGGTTTGGGGAGTGAATTTGTTAAAAAAAATTGATACAAAATTGTTTATAACATTGAAACTAATGTTTCAACGATTCGATTGTATAGAGTTGCACGTATAGGCATGGGCCCACCCGCCACTCTGCCGTTTTGGTAGTATGCACTCGAATGGTGGGGTCTGGCACAGTGGCCTGAACTAGGTCAATGCACCTTGCACTACCTTCTGTCCCTTTAAACGTGGGATTGTGTTTGTTTACGTTTAGGGGTGCGCACTGGGCCAGGCCCCACCATTTGGGTAGATGCTGCTAAAACGGCAGAGTAGTGGTAGGTCCATGCCTATACGTGCAATTCTATACAATGGAATCTTTGAAACATCATTTTCAATGTTATAAACAATTTTGTAGCACGTTTGTTTTAACAAATCTCCAATTGTCCAGAGGTGCACATTCGCTCCCAAAACATGTGTTACCCGCAAACCCGCTCACCATGTGTTATTTTAATTTTAACAAGTCATAGTATATGATACATATAAATAATACAAATAATATATGATAGGTAACATTCATGTTTTTTGACGGCCCTCCCATAAATGATATACGCATAGTGTACGCAAATGATTATTATTAACATACGTTACGCGAGTACATATCATAGTCATATACACATGAAAGATATAGGGGAGATGCACCATTTGTGGCCGCTTTAATGATTTCAGTGACTTTCGTCGTAATTATCTTTAAAATTGTACTTCAAATCAGGAAACTAAAAGCTTTACTAAATTTTACACTATCTTTACTATTAATATATATACGTTACCATTAACTAGAGAAATCGTTAAAGAATTAAGAAAATTAAAAAATATAAGAAATCCATTTTTCACCGTTTCTGGCCACTTGCCACTTTTCGCGTAAGCAATAAATGTAACCTTATATTTCTGTTAGTATATTAAACAAAATATTTACGGTTTGAAATTCTACAAATAATTATGTGTCTGCAAGCAATTTCTAGCCAAAAAACCCGATAATTATGCACATGGCGAAAAACGGTACAATGGCCACAAACGGTACATCTACCCTATAAATAAATAATGGAATTATAGACGATCTCCCGGCATCTTTTTTTTATTTAAGCACTTTATGGTGACCGTCACTGTAGCTTTGACCTGGCTCGAACAAATTTAGTTAGTATATTAAATTATCAAGTTGTTTGAGATTCCATTAGTTCTCTGCTCTGCCGCACGCTTGCTCACCGCAGCACCTACCGGGCCGCAGAATACGCCGCTGATCGACGATCGATGCGGCAATCGATTGTCTCTATCGTTTGCTCAGCCAATCACAGGGCGCCACGTGAAACGAGCGGCCCAATCACAATGCGTACTTTCTTGATCGATTCTCGAGGATTGTTCGAGAAGACGCTCAACCGTTTTTCGGCGTCCCCTTTGTTCACTCTTGTTTCATACCGCTTGTCGCGATAACGTGTATCACATTGTTCATCTCGCAACGTACGAAAATCATTTAAATAGTACTTTTCAGTGCTCAACTCACGTTTTAGTTATCTTTTGTGCTCACCTCTTTAGTTCTGTTCACGCGAACGCAATTCATCGTTAATAAAGTGACTTGGTCAATTTTGACTTAATTGCTCGTGCACCGCGCGTTATTTTCTCACCGTCGATCCCATAACCTCAATCCAGCGTGCTCACCCGCCTGACTTTCGAACATTTGGTCCTTCGAGCCGGATCGACGGTGAAAGTGAGTGCAGTGTAGTTCGTGCTCAAGCAAGTGCTCAGCTCAACGATGGCCGACAAGGAGACCAGCAAGGTCACCAAGGAGGAAAAGCCGTCCTCTGCGTCCACGCTCAGCGTCCCTACGGAACCGCAGGCAACCACCGCTGCTCAGGAAAAGGGTCGAACCAGGTCAACGTCCCCCTCGGTGCTTCCATCGCAGCTCATCATCAAGGCGAGAACTCAGGTGGGTCGTTTTAAATCTCTAACCACCTTGAAGACCCAGCTGCCGTCCCATGCACATTCCACCTCTCTCGATGAGGTCCAATTGCTCACTGGTCAGGTCGAAGAAATTCACCAGGCTTTCTGCAGGGAGCATGAGCACTTTGAATCTGTGTGGCCTGCTAAATTCCTGGACCACGAATATTTCGCCACCGAGGTGGCGGTGCAGGAGCGGCAGCTGGTCTGGGAAATGAAACTCCACCTGAGCCGCCTGAAGGGAGACGTGCAGGTAATAACCGACCTGCGAGCTGCTCAAGCGCAATCAACGCCTGCACGAGCATCGAAGCTGCCAGAAATTGAATTACCGAAGTTTTCTGGCAGCTACGCTGAGTGGCCCACGTTCAGTGAGCTCTTCACCTCACTGATAATCCAGGACAAGCAGCTAATGGAGATTGACCGCCTCCATTACCTACGCTCAAGCCTGAGTGGCGAGCCAGCGAGGCGCGTCAACGCCTTCCCGCTCAGGGGCTCATCGTTCCAGGCTTGCTGGGACATGTTGACGAAGCGGTTCGCCAACAAGCGTCTGCTCATCCAGGAGCAGCTGGACAAGCTGCTCACGCTGCCTCCAATCACCACGCGCTGCTCAACATCTCTGAAGGATTTGGCAGCAACAGTCAACCAAGTCAACGAGTCCTTGGTTGCACTGAAGGCCGACGAGGAGATGCACAATTGCATCTTAGTGCATGCCATCACCAAGGCCCTCGACAAGGTGACCCGAGAGGCTTGGGAAACCTCGCTGGCAAGTGCCACAGAGTACCCCAAATATGAACAGCTCTTGGCGTTCATTGAGAACAAAAGCTCTGCGTTGGAGCAGACAGAGGGCTCTGCAAAAAAGGCAGCGACATCCTCGAATCCAGCTCACCCTGCGCAACGGAAGGCGACAAGTCACGCATCTACGAGCTCAACCAAAGAAGCGCAGCCTGCTCAACGGTCGAGGGCCACCGCGTATCCTTGCGACCACTGCAGAGGAGACCATTTTTTGGTAATGTGTCCGAAGTTCCGGAGCATGGCAGTGGAAGCCAGGCGCAAGGTTATCACCGCAAATAACCTATGCCGGAACTGCTGCGGCCGGCATCAGACGGATGTCTGCAAATCTGCAATCCGATGCAAGAATTGTGGGGCTGCGCACCACACTATGTTGCATTTGCCCCAAACATCTGCGCAAGCCACTGCAAAACCGTCTGCGCAACCAAGAGCTGCTCAAGATTCAACGCAGTGAAGCTTCGGTGCAGTCGTCGCATCAACCAACTGCTCAACAGGTCTCCCTCAGCTCAGCTCAACCTGCTCACCAGAATTTGTGCATTCAGCAGCCAAGCTCACCTCAAGCACTTCAACCACCCTGTTGGCAACCGCCAACGCTCAACTCATCGCACCGGTGACGTCTCTACCCGTTAGGATGCTCGTCGATGCAGGCTCCGAAATCACCTTCATCAAGGAGGAGCTTATCACTCAGCTCAAGCTCCAACGCATCCATTCAACAATTTCCATCTTCGGCATTGGAGGTAACAAAGCTACTCAGACTCGAGGAGTCGTGCTAATTTCGCTTCGCTCCAATTACTGCCCAACAACTGTGCACATTCAAGCACACATACTCAGGGCACTGACGTCAAATTTGCCATCGGTGGAATCACCTCAGCAAGAGTGGCCACATATCAAAGGCCTTCAATTGGCCGATCCAGATTTCCTGACGTCAAGACCCATCGACATTGTCATCGGCGCAGATACTTATGGGCAGATCATCAAGCCCAACATAAGGAAGGGCGATCCTTCAATGCCAATTGCTCAACTGTCAATATTTGGGTGGCTCGTTCTTGGACCAATCAACGTTGATTCCAATCAACTCAGCTCCGTGCATCACTCTGCCACAGTGCAGCACAAGGACAACGCTCTTCAAGATCTACTAACCAAGTTTTGGATTCAAGAGGAACTCCCAATGGACACACCGACTCTACTCACCCCTGAAGAACAGGAATGTGAGGATCACTTTCGAGCGACACACACTCGTGATTCTACAGGACGTTACATCGTACGCATCCCTCTAAAATCTTCTCCAAATTTACTTGGTAATTCCTATCAGACTGCACATGCGTGCTTGAAGCGCACGCTCAACAAGCTCAACAAGAACAGCGAGTACTGCAATCTGTACCAAGGATTCATGAAGGAATACGTGGAGCTTCAACATATGGTAAGAGCACCATCCATATCACCTAACACATATTCTGTTTTCTATCTGCCACACCATGGAGTGATCAAGCTCGACAGCGAGACGACAAAGTTGAGGGTCGTCTTCAATGGATCAAGCCCGACGACATCTGGGCACTCAATCAATGACCTCATGCACACTGGCGCAAATCTTCTGCTCAACATTACGGATGTGCTATTATGGATCCGTCAGCACAAGTTCATTTTTGCCACGGATGTGACAAAGATGTATCGTCAAGTCAAGGTGCATGAAGAAGATCAAGACCTCCAGAGGGTGCTCTGGATAGATGAGAATTACAAAGAGGTGCTCCATTCCTGGCTGTGAGAGCTCTCCTGCAACTGGTGGAAGACGAGGGTCATCGCTTCCCACTCGCAGTGCCATGCATCACCCATGCCAGATACGTCGACGATATCTTTGGCGGCGCTGACACAGGTGAGAGGCTCATTACAATTGCTCAACAACTAAGAGACCTGTGCAACGCGGGAGGTTTTCCACTTGCCAAATGGCATTCCACATACCCTCCGTTGCTGGAATTAATTTCAGAGACCACACGAGCCCATGGCTCAATCATTTCACTAGACGACTGCAATACCAAAATACTCGGACTGCATTGGAATGTTTTCAATGACAACTTTTCATTCTCTTCAAAAGCAAGCTCAACTTCAACGCTCTCCAAACGCCTCATCCTCTCAGAAGTAGCAAAAATATTTGATCCACTCGGATTTCTGTCACCAGTCATCATTCGAGCAAAGACACTTTTGCAAGAGTTGTGGCTGCACAAAATCAGCTGGGATGATCCACTGCCATCCCAAGTCACATCCAATTGGCTCATCATCAGAGAAGATCTTACAAGCCTGGCCAGGCTCTCAATTCCAAGGTGGTTTCACACCCTCAGCAATTCAACAGTGGAACTTCATGGATTCTCTGATGCTTCTCAGCTCGCCATGGCAGCGGTAATTTATCTTACCGTAACATCACCGTCCACTAATCACAAAGTGTCGACACTAGTGTGCTCCAAGACAAAGGTAGCACCCCTTAAGAAGCTCACAATCCCGAGGCTCGAGCTTACTGCAGCATTATTGCTTGCGAAGCTCATGAAGTATGTTCAAGCAACCCTGCAGCTCAACATTGCTACAACACATCTGTGGACGGATTCTCAAGTGACATTAATATGGATCAGAGCTCACGCTTCACGCTGGAAGGACTACGTACGGAATCGTGTCTCCCAAATTCAGGAGCTCACCCAAGATGCACAATGGAGACATGTTCCAGGGAAGTCAAACCCAGCTGATTGCGCATCAAGAGGCTTAACAACTGCTCAGCTTGAACAGCATGAGCTGTGGTGGACGGGACCATCATGGCTCACTCAACCCAGTGACTCATGGCCACCCCAACCAAATTTGAAGGACGACTCGAGTGCACTAGAGGCTCGTCCAGGAATTTCAAATCTTCTCAACGTACAACAGATTCAATACCACTGGGACCTCATCTATAAATACTCTTCTCTTACCAAACTGTATCGCATCACTTCAGTTTGTTTCAGAATCCTCACTAGAGTGAAGAAGTTGCCATTGTCTCTGCCAATCATCTCAATCCTGCCAGAGGACTTGGAAAGGGCCAAGAACTTTTGGATCAAGGCAACACAAGCGCTCTACTTCTCAACTGAGCTCAAAGTTCTCAGCTCAGGTTCTACGATGCCAAGCTCCCATGCCTTCAATCGACTCACAGCCTTCATTGACGAAAAAGGAATAATTCGAGTCGGAGGTCGACTCGACAATGCTCACATGGAGTATGAGAGCAAACATCCAGCAATTTTACCACG
Source organism: Andrena flavipes (assembly GCA_963971345.1). Taxonomy (NCBI): domain Eukaryota; kingdom Metazoa; phylum Arthropoda; class Insecta; order Hymenoptera; family Andrenidae; genus Andrena; species Andrena flavipes. The sequence continues at coordinate 41,100,543 of OZ020479.1, read as the reverse complement.
CCACTCACGTCTGTCTACTTTGATTATAGACCATGCACATCGCCAAACCATGCATGGAGGGACCCAGCTCACCCTCGCTCACATCAGATTCAACTATTGGATCATCGGAGGGCGAGCGCCAGTCAAGACTCATGTGCTCAGGTGTGTTGTGTGTGCTCGACAAAGGGGGATCCGTGCCCATCAACTGATGGGCCAACTACCTCTTTCGAGAGTTGCACCCTCACGACCGTTCACCCACACTGGCATTGATTATGCGGGTCCCATCGTGCTCAAGACGTGGAAGGGGCGAGGCGCAAAAACTCAGAAGGGCTGGATCTGTGTTTTTGTCTGTCTTACGACCTCAGCTGTTCATTTGGACATTGTCACAGACTACTCAACAGAAGGGTTCATCGCTGCCTATAGGAGATTTACCTCAAGACGAGGAATCCCAACCACGCTCTACTCCGACTGTGGAACGAACTTCATCGGAGCAGACACCATTATCAAGAGGATGTTCATCCAGGGCTCACAAGATCATCAGCAACTCAGTCAGCTGTTTGTCAATGACAACACTGGCTGGTGCTTTAACCCACCTGCAGCTCCTCACATGGGAGGCAAATGGGAAGCCGTCGTGAAATCAATCAAACACCATCTTCGGCGAACCGTCAGTGAGACGCTGCTCACCTACGAAGAATTCTGCACGCTTATCACCCAGATAGAAGCCATGCTCAATTCACGACCGCTCGAGCCTCTCAGTGATGACCCTGAAGACATCTCCACCCTCACACCTGCGCACTTTCTCATCGGGCAGCCTCTTACAACTCTACCGGAGCCATCTGTCGAGCATTCAAGCATCCCACCATCAGCCAGGTGGCGGCTCATTCAACAACGGACTCAACGTTTTTGGACTCAATGGTCATCACATTATCTCCAACGCCAACTTTCCATCTCAAAGTGGCACCACCCATCTAATGACATCAAGATCGGATCCTTAGTGCTCATCACGGATGAAAGGTTTCCACCAAGCAAGTGGCCACTTGCTAGAGTCGTCACCCTTCACCCTGGAAAGGATGGGCTCACCAGAGTGGTAACACTCAGGACTGCCACGACAACATTAATCAGGCCAATTGCAAAATTGGCAGTTTTGCATGTTTCAGAGTGATTCTACATCAACATCATCCAACAGCTGTTGATGGCGGGAGAATGTTTGAGATTCCATTAGTTCTCTGCTCTGCCGCACGCTTGCTCACCGCAGCACCTACCGGGCCGCAGAATACGCCGCTGATCGACGATCGATGCGGCAATCGATTGTCTCTATCGTTTGCTCAGCCAATCACAGGGCGCCACGTGAAACGAGCGGCCCAATCACAATGCGTACTTTCTTGATCGATTCTCGAGGATTGTTCGAGAAGACGCTCAACCGTTTTTCGGCGTCCCCTTTGTTCACTCTTGTTTCATACCGCTTGTCGCGATAACGTGTATCACATTGTTCATCTCGCAACGTACGAAAATCATTTAAATAGTACTTTTCAGTGCTCAACTCACGTTTTAGTTATCTTTTGTGCTCACCTCTTTAGTTCTGTTCACGCGAACGCAATTCATCGTTAATAAAGTGACTTGGTCAATTTTGACTTAATTGCTCGTGCACCGCGCGTTATTTTCTCACCGTCGATCCCATAACCTCAATCCAGCGTGCTCACCCGCCTGACTTTCGAACATTTCCAGTGAGCAATGTGATACACGTTATCGCGACAAGCGGTATGAAACAAGAGTGAACAAAGGGGACGCCGAAAAACGGTTGAGCGTCTTCTCGAACAATCCTCGAGAATCGATCAAGAAAGTACGCATTGTGATTGGGCCGCTCGTTTCACGTGGCGCCCTGTGATTGGCTGAGCAAACGATAGAGACAATCGATTGCCGCATCGATCGTCGATCAGCGGCGTATTCTGCGGCCCGGTAGGTGCTGCGGTGAGCAAGCGTGCGGCAGAGCAGAGAACTAATGGAATCTCAAACATTCTCCCGCCATCAACAGCTGTTGGATGATGTTGATGTAGAATCACTCTGAAACATGCAAAACTGCCAATTTTGCAATTGGCCTGATTAATGTTGTCGTGGCAGTCCTGAGTGTTACCACTCTGGTGAGCCCATCCTTTCCAGGGTGAAGGGTGACGACTCTAGCAAGTGGCCACTTGCTTGGTGGAAACCTTTCATCCGTGATGAGCACTAAGGATCCGATCTTGATGTCATTAGATGGGTGGTGCCACTTTGAGATGGAAAGTTGGCGTTGGAGATAATGTGATGACCATTGAGTCCAAAAACGTTGAGTCCGTTGTTGAATGAGCCGCCACCTGGCTGATGGTGGGATGCTTGAATGCTCGACAGATGGCTCCGGTAGAGTTGTAAGAGGCTGCCCGATGAGAAAGTGCGCAGGTGTGAGGGTGGAGATGTCTTCAGGGTCATCACTGAGAGGCTCGAGCGGTCGTGAATTGAGCATGGCTTCTATCTGGGTGATAAGCGTGCAGAATTCTTCGTAGGTGAGCAGCGTCTCACTGACGGTTCGCCGAAGATGGTGTTTGATTGATTTCACGACGGCTTCCCATTTGCCTCCCATGTGAGGAGCTGCAGGTGGGTTAAAGCACCAGCCAGTGTTGTCATTGACAAACAGCTGACTGAGTTGCTGATGATCTTGTGAGCCCTGGATGAACATCCTCTTGATAATGGTGTCTGCTCCGATGAAGTTCGTTCCACAGTCGGAGTAGAGCGTGGTTGGGATTCCTCGTCTTGAGGTAAATCTCCTATAGGCAGCGATGAACCCTTCTGTTGAGTAGTCTGTGACAATGTCCAAATGAACAGCTGAGGTCGTAAGACAGACAAAAACACAGATCCAGCCCTTCTGAGTTTTTGCGCCTCGCCCCTTCCACGTCTTGAGCACGATGGGACCCGCATAATCAATGCCAGTGTGGGTGAACGGTCGTGAGGGTGCAACTCTCGAAAGAGGTAGTTGGCCCATCAGTTGATGGGCACGGATCCCCCTTTGTCGAGCACACACAACACACCTGAGCACATGAGTCTTGACTGGCGCTCGCCCTCCGATGATCCAATAGTTGAATCTGATGTGAGCGAGGGTGAGCTGGGTCCCTCCATGCATGGTTTGGCGATGTGCATGGTCTATAATCAAAGTAGACAGACGTGAGTGGCGTGGTAAAATTGCTGGATGTTTGCTCTCATACTCCATGTGAGCATTGTCGAGTCGACCTCCGACTCGAATTATTCCTTTTTCGTCAATGAAGGCTGTGAGTCGATTGAAGGCATGGGAGCTTGGCATCGTAGAACCTGAGCTGAGAACTTTGAGCTCAGTTGAGAAGTAGAGCGCTTGTGTTGCCTTGATCCAAAAGTTCTTGGCCCTTTCCAAGTCCTCTGGCAGGATTGAGATGATTGGCAGAGACAATGGCAACTTCTTCACTCTAGTGAGGATTCTGAAACAAACTGAAGTGATGCGATACAGTTTGGTAAGAGAAGAGTATTTATAGATGAGGTCCCAGTGGTATTGAATCTGTTGTACGTTGAGAAGATTTGAAATTCCTGGACGAGCCTCTAGTGCACTCGAGTCGTCCTTCAAATTTGGTTGGGGTGGCCATGAGTCACTGGGTTGAGTGAGCCATGATGGTCCCGTCCACCACAGCTCATGCTGTTCAAGCTGAGCAGTTGTTAAGCCTCTTGATGCGCAATCAGCTGGGTTTGACTTCCCTGGAACATGTCTCCATTGTGCATCTTGGGTGAGCTCCTGAATTTGGGAGACACGATTCCGTACGTAGTCCTTCCAGCGTGAAGCGTGAGCTCTGATCCATATTAATGTCACTTGAGAATCCGTCCACAGATGTGTTGTAGCAATGTTGAGCTGCAGGGTTGCTTGAACATACTTCATGAGCTTCGCAAGCAATAATGCTGCAGTAAGCTCGAGCCTCGGGATTGTGAGCTTCTTAAGGGGTGCTACCTTTGTCTTGGAGCACACTAGTGTCGACACTTTGTGATTAGTGGACGGTGATGTTACGGTAAGATAAATTACCGCTGCCATGGCGAGCTGAGAAGCATCAGAGAATCCATGAAGTTCCACTGTTGAATTGCTGAGGGTGTGAAACCACCTTGGAATTGAGAGCCTGGCCAGGCTTGTAAGATCTTCTCTGATGATGAGCCAATTGGATGTGACTTGGGATGGCAGTGGATCATCCCAGCTGATTTTGTGCAGCCACAACTCTTGCAAAAGTGTCTTTGCTCGAATGATGACTGGTGACAGAAATCCGAGTGGATCAAATATTTTTGCTACTTCTGAGGGGATGAGGCGTTTGGAGAGCGTTGAAGTTGAGCTTGCTTTTGAAGAGAATGAAAAGTTGTCATTGAAAACATTCCAATGCAGTCCGCGTTATTTTCTCACCGTCGATCCCATAACCTCAATCCAGCGTGCTCACCCGCCTGACTTTCGAACATTTGGTCCTTCGAGCCGGATCGACGGTGAAAGTGAGTGCAGTGTAGTTCGTGCTCAAGCAAGTGCTCAGCTCAACGATGGCCGACAAGGAGACCAGCAAGGTCACCAAGGAGGAAAAGCCGTCCTCTGCGTCCACGCTCAGCGTCCCTACGGAACCGCAGGCAACCACCGCTGCTCAGGAAAAGGGTCGAACCAGGTCAACGTCCCCCTCGGTGCTTCCATCGCAGCTCATCATCAAGGCGAGAACTCAGGTGGGTCGTTTTAAATCTCTAACCACCTTGAAGACCCAGCTGCCGTCCCATGCACATTCCACCTCTCTCGATGAGGTCCAATTGCTCACTGGTCAGGTCGAAGAAATTCACCAGGCTTTCTGCAGGGAGCATGAGCACTTTGAATCTGTGTGGCCTGCTAAATTCCTGGACCACGAATATTTCGCCACCGAGGTGGCGGTGCAGGAGCGGCAGCTGGTCTGGGAAATGAAACTCCACCTGAGCCGCCTGAAGGGAGACGTGCAGGTAATAACCGACCTGCGAGCTGCTCAAGCGCAATCAACGCCTGCACGAGCATCGAAGCTGCCAGAAATTGAATTACCGAAGTTTTCTGGCAGCTACGCTGAGTGGCCCACGTTCAGTGAGCTCTTCACCTCACTGATAATCCAGGACAAGCAGCTAATGGAGATTGACCGCCTCCATTACCTACGCTCAAGCCTGAGTGGCGAGCCAGCGAGGCGCGTCAACGCCTTCCCGCTCAGGGGCTCATCGTTCCAGGCTTGCTGGGACATGTTGACGAAGCGGTTCGCCAACAAGCGTCTGCTCATCCAGGAGCAGCTGGACAAGCTGCTCACGCTGCCTCCAATCACCACGCGCTGCTCAACATCTCTGAAGGATTTGGCAGCAACAGTCAACCAAGTCAACGAGTCCTTGGTTGCACTGAAGGCCGACGAGGAGATGCACAATTGCATCTTAGTGCATGCCATCACCAAGGCCCTCGACAAGGTGACCCGAGAGGCTTGGGAAACCTCGCTGGCAAGTGCCACAGAGTACCCCAAATATGAACAGCTCTTGGCGTTCATTGAGAACAAAAGCTCTGCGTTGGAGCAGACAGAGGGCTCTGCAAAAAAGGCAGCGACATCCTCGAATCCAGCTCACCCTGCGCAACGGAAGGCGACAAGTCACGCATCTACGAGCTCAACCAAAGAAGCGCAGCCTGCTCAACGGTCGAGGGCCACCGCGTATCCTTGCGACCACTGCAGAGGAGACCATTTTTTGGTAATGTGTCCGAAGTTCCGGAGCATGGCAGTGGAAGCCAGGCGCAAGGTTATCACCGCAAATAACCTATGCCGGAACTGCTGCGGCCGGCATCAGACGGATGTCTGCAAATCTGCAATCCGATGCAAGAATTGTGGGGCTGCGCACCACACTATGTTGCATTTGCCCCAAACATCTGCGCAAGCCACTGCAAAACCGTCTGCGCAACCAAGAGCTGCTCAAGATTCAACGCAGTGAAGCTTCGGTGCAGTCGTCGCATCAACCAACTGCTCAACAGGTCTCCCTCAGCTCAGCTCAACCTGCTCACCAGAATTTGTGCATTCAGCAGCCAAGCTCACCTCAAGCACTTCAACCACCCTGTTGGCAACCGCCAACGCTCAACTCATCGCACCGGTGACGTCTCTACCCGTTAGGATGCTCGTCGATGCAGGCTCCGAAATCACCTTCATCAAGGAGGAGCTTATCACTCAGCTCAAGCTCCAACGCATCCATTCAACAATTTCCATCTTCGGCATTGGAGGTAACAAAGCTACTCAGACTCGAGGAGTCGTGCTAATTTCGCTTCGCTCCAATTACTGCCCAACAACTGTGCACATTCAAGCACACATACTCAGGGCACTGACGTCAAATTTGCCATCGGTGGAATCACCTCAGCAAGAGTGGCCACATATCAAAGGCCTTCAATTGGCCGATCCAGATTTCCTGACGTCAAGACCCATCGACATTGTCATCGGCGCAGATACTTATGGGCAGATCATCAAGCCCAACATAAGGAAGGGCGATCCTTCAATGCCAATTGCTCAACTGTCAATATTTGGGTGGCTCGTTCTTGGACCAATCAACGTTGATTCCAATCAACTCAGCTCCGTGCATCACTCTGCCACAGTGCAGCACAAGGACAACGCTCTTCAAGATCTACTAACCAAGTTTTGGATTCAAGAGGAACTCCCAATGGACACACCGACTCTACTCACCCCTGAAGAACAGGAATGTGAGGATCACTTTCGAGCGACACACACTCGTGATTCTACAGGACGTTACATCGTACGCATCCCTCTAAAATCTTCTCCAAATTTACTTGGTAATTCCTATCAGACTGCACATGCGTGCTTGAAGCGCACGCTCAACAAGCTCAACAAGAACAGCGAGTACTGCAATCTGTACCAAGGATTCATGAAGGAATACGTGGAGCTTCAACATATGGTAAGAGCACCATCCATATCACCTAACACATATTCTGTTTTCTATCTGCCACACCATGGAGTGATCAAGCTCGACAGCGAGACGACAAAGTTGAGGGTCGTCTTCAATGGATCAAGCCCGACGACATCTGGGCACTCAATCAATGACCTCATGCACACTGGCGCAAATCTTCTGCTCAACATTACGGATGTGCTATTATGGATCCGTCAGCACAAGTTCATTTTTGCCACGGATGTGACAAAGATGTATCGTCAAGTCAAGGTGCATGAAGAAGATCAAGACCTCCAGAGGGTGCTCTGGATAGATGAGAATTACAAAGAGGTGCCTTACAAGCTCACTACAGTCACTTATGGTACAAAGGCTGCTCCATTCCTGGCTGTGAGAGCTCTCCTGCAACTGGTGGAAGACGAGGGTCATCGCTTCCCACTCGCAGTGCCATGCATCACCCATGCCAGATACGTCGACGATATCTTTGGCGGCGCTGACACAGGTGAGAGGCTCATTACAATTGCTCAACAACTAAGAGACCTGTGCAACGCGGGAGGTTTTCCACTTGCCAAATGGCATTCCACATACCCTCCGTTGCTGGAATTAATTTCAGAGACCACACGAGCCCATGGCTCAATCATTTCACTAGACGACTGCAATACCAAAATACTCGGACTGCATTGGAATGTTTTCAATGACAACTTTTCATTCTCTTCAAAAGCAAGCTCAACTTCAACGCTCTCCAAACGCCTCATCCTCTCAGAAGTAGCAAAAATATTTGATCCACTCGGATTTCTGTCACCAGTCATCATTCGAGCAAAGACACTTTTGCAAGAGTTGTGGCTGCACAAAATCAGCTGGGATGATCCACTGCCATCCCAAGTCACATCCAATTGGCTCATCATCAGAGAAGATCTTACAAGCCTGGCCAGGCTCTCAATTCCAAGGTGGTTTCACACCCTCAGCAATTCAACAGTGGAACTTCATGGATTCTCTGATGCTTCTCAGCTCGCCATGGCAGCGGTAATTTATCTTACCGTAACATCACCGTCCACTAATCACAAAGTGTCGACACTAGTGTGCTCCAAGACAAAGGTAGCACCCCTTAAGAAGCTCACAATCCCGAGGCTCGAGCTTACTGCAGCATTATTGCTTGCGAAGCTCATGAAGTATGTTCAAGCAACCCTGCAGCTCAACATTGCTACAACACATCTGTGGACGGATTCTCAAGTGACATTAATATGGATCAGAGCTCACGCTTCACGCTGGAAGGACTACGTACGGAATCGTGTCTCCCAAATTCAGGAGCTCACCCAAGATGCACAATGGAGACATGTTCCAGGGAAGTCAAACCCAGCTGATTGCGCATCAAGAGGCTTAACAACTGCTCAGCTTGAACAGCATGAGCTGTGGTGGACGGGACCATCATGGCTCACTCAACCCAGTGACTCATGGCCACCCCAACCAAATTTGAAGGACGACTCGAGTGCACTAGAGGCTCGTCCAGGAATTTCAAATCTTCTCAACGTACAACAGATTCAATACCACTGGGACCTCATCTATAAATACTCTTCTCTTACCAAACTGTATCGCATCACTTCAGTTTGTTTCAGAATCCTCACTAGAGTGAAGAAGTTGCCATTGTCTCTGCCAATCATCTCAATCCTGCCAGAGGACTTGGAAAGGGCCAAGAACTTTTGGATCAAGGCAACACAAGCGCTCTACTTCTCAACTGAGCTCAAAGTTCTCAGCTCAGGTTCTACGATGCCAAGCTCCCATGCCTTCAATCGACTCACAGCCTTCATTGACGAAAAAGGAATAATTCGAGTCGGAGGTCGACTCGACAATGCTCACATGGAGTATGAGAGCAAACATCCAGCAATTTTACCACGCCACTCACGTCTGTCTACTTTGATTATAGACCATGCACATCGCCAAACCATGCATGGAGGGACCCAGCTCACCCTCGCTCACATCAGATTCAACTATTGGATCATCGGAGGGCGAGCGCCAGTCAAGACTCATGTGCTCAGGTGTGTTGTGTGTGCTCGACAAAGGGGGATCCGTGCCCATCAACTGATGGGCCAACTACCTCTTTCGAGAGTTGCACCCTCACGACCGTTCACCCACACTGGCATTGATTATGCGGGTCCCATCGTGCTCAAGACGTGGAAGGGGCGAGGCGCAAAAACTCAGAAGGGCTGGATCTGTGTTTTTGTCTGTCTTACGACCTCAGCTGTTCATTTGGACATTGTCACAGACTACTCAACAGAAGGGTTCATCGCTGCCTATAGGAGATTTACCTCAAGACGAGGAATCCCAACCACGCTCTACTCCGACTGTGGAACGAACTTCATCGGAGCAGACACCATTATCAAGAGGATGTTCATCCAGGGCTCACAAGATCATCAGCAACTCAGTCAGCTGTTTGTCAATGACAACACTGGCTGGTGCTTTAACCCACCTGCAGCTCCTCACATGGGAGGCAAATGGGAAGCCGTCGTGAAATCAATCAAACACCATCTTCGGCGAACCGTCAGTGAGACGCTGCTCACCTACGAAGAATTCTGCACGCTTATCACCCAGATAGAAGCCATGCTCAATTCACGACCGCTCGAGCCTCTCAGTGATGACCCTGAAGACATCTCCACCCTCACACCTGCGCACTTTCTCATCGGGCAGCCTCTTACAACTCTACCGGAGCCATCTGTCGAGCATTCAAGCATCCCACCATCAGCCAGGTGGCGGCTCATTCAACAACGGACTCAACGTTTTTGGACTCAATGGTCATCACATTATCTCCAACGCCAACTTTCCATCTCAAAGTGGCACCACCCATCTAATGACATCAAGATCGGATCCTTAGTGCTCATCACGGATGAAAGGTTTCCACCAAGCAAGTGGCCACTTGCTAGAGTCGTCACCCTTCACCCTGGAAAGGATGGGCTCACCAGAGTGGTAACACTCAGGACTGCCACGACAACATTAATCAGGCCAATTGCAAAATTGGCAGTTTTGCATGTTTCAGAGTGATTCTACATCAACATCATCCAACAGCTGTTGATGGCGGGAGAATGTTTGAGATTCCATTAGTTCTCTGCTCTGCCGCACGCTTGCTCACCGCAGCACCTACCGGGCCGCAGAATACGCCGCTGATCGACGATCGATGCGGCAATCGATTGTCTCTATCGTTTGCTCAGCCAATCACAGGGCGCCACGTGAAACGAGCGGCCCAATCACAATGCGTACTTTCTTGATCGATTCTCGAGGATTGTTCGAGAAGACGCTCAACCGTTTTTCGGCGTCCCCTTTGTTCACTCTTGTTTCATACCGCTTGTCGCGATAACGTGTATCACATTGTTTTGAGCCTTTCGACCCACACGAGACTCCTAGAAATATCGTTGCCGCCTTTGACTAGAAAGGATACGGCCTTAGAGGCGTTCAGGCATAATCCCACGGATGGTAGCTTCGCACCACCGGCCGCTCGACCGAGTGCGTGAACCAAATGTCCGAACCTGCGGTTCCTCTCGTACTGAGCAGGATTACTATCGCAACGACTAGTCATCAGAAGGGTAAAACTAACCTGTCTCACGACGGTCTAATATTATCACATTATAACGACGGTGTATCACATTGTTCATCTCGCAACGTACGAAAATCATTTAAATAGTACTTTTCAGTGCTCAACTCACGTTTTAGTTATCATTTGTGCTCAAATCACTTGTTCTTTTCACGCGAGTGAGTTATTTCACCTTCACTTTTCTGTTCATTGTTTGTGCGCAACACGTGTGACCATCGTGTGCTCGTGGCCGCGTGTATTGTATAAAACAACCGTTGTGCTCACTTTTAGACGCAATTCATCGTTAATAAAGTGACTTGGTCAATTTTGACTTAATTGCTCGTGCACCGCGCGTTATTTTCTCACCGTCGATCCCATAACCTCAATCCAGCGTGCTCACTCGCCTGACTTTCGAACATTTGGTTCGGTATCCCACCGCTGTCACCACAAATGTTCGAAAGTCAGGCGGGTGAGCACGCTGGATTGAGGTTATGGGATCGACGGTGAGAAAATAACGCGCGGTGCACGAGCAATTAAGTCAAAATTGACCAAGTCACTTTATTAACGATGAATTGCGTTCGCGTGAACAGAACTAAAGAGGTGAGCACAAAAGATAACTAAAACGTGAGTTGAGCACTGAAAAGTACTATTTAAATGATTTTCGTACGTTGCGAGATGAACAATGTGATACACGTTATCGCGACAAGCGGTATGAAACAAGAGTGAACAAAGGGGACGCCGAAAAACGGTTGAGCGTCTTCTCGAACAATCCTCGAGAATCGATCAAGAAAGTACGCATTGTGATTGGGCCGCTCGTTTCACGTGGCGCCCTGTGATTGGCTGAGCAAACGATAGAGACAATCGATTGCCGCATCGATCGTCGATCAGCGGCGTATTCTGCGGCCCGGTAGGTGCTGCGGTGAGCAAGCGTGCGGCAGAGCAGAGAACTAATGGAATCTCAAACACAAGTGTTTAATCGGTCATTATCCCGAAAAATGAATTTAAAATAAAATGCCGGCTGTTCATGCCGGGAGATCGTCTATAATTTTTTGTATGAGTAGTTCATAATACTATGTAAAGATAGTAAAAACACGGCGAATTTGCATCAAACCGTTGACCTGTAAAAAAGTCCACAAAATGTACACATTTTCCGAGGGTTCAAACGGATATACCCCCTCCATACATCAAACACTCACGCTCTATACGCATTCAGCATATCTTCCTGCCACGGAACACTTCCTTCTCCTACAAAATACTCTTTATACCGGTCCCTATTTTGCTTGGCAGAGTTATTTAAATTCCCACGATTAAGGGGTTGCAAATTATCCATCTGCACTAAATCGTTTTGATAATTCCCCTCCTGCCTACTCCTGTTGTTCGTTGTGTATGGTGCGCTCCGTCTCCTTAAGAAATTATGGAGAACGCAGGCAGCCAATACAACATATGAAATATTTTCGACCTTCATATTAATTGCTGTATTAAATATTCTAAATCGCGAGGCTAATATGCCGAATGTATTTTCCACTACGTTCCTACCTCGGGATAATCTATAATTAAATATTCTTTTATCATGATCCAATTCCCTTTGAGCATAAGGCTTTAAGAAGTTATTTGTTAAAGAAAACGCTTCATCGCCTACAAACACGAAGTTCAAATTCTTTATCGTTTCATCATTCTCGGGCAAATTTAATTGCCCGTTATTTAAACGCCTCATGAATTCAGTGTGTTCGAGAACACCACCATCTGATACCCTTCCATTTTTGCCGACATCGACAAAAATAAACTCGTAATTGGAGTCGACTAACGCCATTAGTACGGTGCTATAATAATTTTTATAGTTATAATACAAGGCCCCGGAATCCGGTGGTGGAACAATTTTGATATGTTTGCCATCCATGGCACCTCCGCAGTTGGGGAAATCCCATTTGTCGCGAAATCCATCGGCTATTTTTTTCCACTCGTCCTTGTTATTGGGGAACTATGACAAAACAAAAAACAATACAAATATAAACAAAATTGAATTTCCTTGTTATTTCTTATTTTATTAAATTATATGTGCTTTTTTTGTACGAAGGACGAAGCATTGGAATCGCAACCGGGTCCAAGCAGCCAGAAACGGCCGGCCAGCCAAATTTCACGTCGGAGCAACAAAAGAAAAAGTGACGATGGTGGCGTGATAAAAGTTCTGGAAACTTGCGCTGACGCGTTAAAGAATCCCACCATCAGCCGCATCGATATATCGGAATACGAAGCAACGGGAATAAAAATTGCCAAGCAATTGGAACGGATGGAGCCGCGGCAGGCGATTTACGCGGACAGTTTGATTGCAAGCGTGTTGAGGAGAGGGCTCCTAGGATCCTTAAAACCAGATACAGACCTCTGCGACAACCAGTGTAGGTTTTATCCTGGGCCGAGCCGGGAAGACAGGAACCAATAAATACGAGCGCGAATTATTATTTCATTAATAAATTATTACCCTTACCTTCAAGAACTCTGTCCGTAGCGCATAATACAGTGCTTTGCACGTTTCAGGAATTATTTTGCATAACGCAGGAGCCGATATTCCTGTCGTAAATTTCAAATCTTCGTACGACCGCCCAGTTGCCAAAAATCTCAACGTAGCGATAAGGCGTTGTTCTGCGGTGATGCTTTTCCGCATAATGGTGTCCATCTTCTTTATTCGGTTTTGAACTAAACCCAGTAGATCGTCGAACGCCTTGCAATCCATCCTCAAGTAGTTTCGATAATCGTCCGGATAATTTTCTCGCAGTTCTCGAAGAAGAGGCTGATCACTGCAGTCTTCGCGATATTTTTTTATCCAAACCTGGCGGTTTCTTCTTCTGCTTCTTCTTCGCTCTGCTACTGTCAACTGGACAGCAGCAGCAGCAACAACAACAACAGCCAAGTTCCGGTCATTGTTTGCCGCAAACATCACAAAACTTGCGATGCACTTTTTTAAATAATACACAATTCAATGAAGTTAAACCACAAATAACAATTAACAATAACAATTAACAGTAACAATTAAAAATAACAATTAACAATCACAATTAACAGAAACAATTAACAATACCAAGGAACGGTAATAATTAATGGTAACAATTAAAAGTAATGATTAACAGAAATAATTAAAAGTAACAATTAACAGTAATAAATCAACAGTAAATATGGAAAAACAATAGAAATGCGTGCGCGGTACTTGTTGCCTGATAACCGGTTCGAGACCAAGTGTCCGCTCCGTGAATTTTCGCCGGTTAAAAAGGAAAGACTAGACAGAGTTAGAGATAGCGAATAAAAGAAGATAGAAGAAAGATGAAGTAGGAAAAAACAGGGAAGAAACATAGAGAGGGTGAAAAGAAAGCGTGGGGTAAGGAAGCTGTCCCCGGTTAGCAAAGGCCTGGTCGCCAAATGTTCCTGACGCTGACCAGGCCTGTGCGAACCCTTGACTCCAGGCACATGGAAGCAGAAACGGTATGAACAGGTAGGTACTGATAAAGGAGTAAAAGTGAAAGTTAGAAACAGCTGAAGAGACATAAAAAAATAAATATGGCAAAGACGTAGTTTAGTATGAAAGTTGTACTTTTGTGTATCCATCACTCTATTCGGATAGCTAATGGACGAAGTTTATAACCATGCAAACAAATATGTCGTGTTTATACCCGAGCGATAAGGGATCCGTTTGTAATTTGAAGAGAGGACGGCGCAGGCGGGACCCCGCGTGCGCAAACGTACTGCCGTTTCTGGCGATATCAGCCTACTCCTTTTATAATTTGTATTGTTTGTGTCAAAGTAGTCCGATTTGCAGGATATTTGTGATCATTTTAATTGTGAGAACGCCAGGAATCCACTAGTGTTACTTTCATATCGATACGACGAAGAATAAAGAATTTCTTAATACGCTGTAATGAATATTTCACCCTCGACTGTGTGTCGTCGACCTCGATTCGTTGCGGTCGGCCAAGGATTCATACCTGTTTCAGAAATAAAATAATTCTTTATACTTTATCGTATCGATATGGAAGTGATACCGATGGATTCGTTACGTTTTTCAAATGAAAATTATACCAAATTTCATGTAAATCGGACTATTTTTAACGAAGTTATGGAAATCAATTTATTATGAAGATTCCTTAATTACAATCCGATTTGTGTCGTTTTTGGACCATTTTCATCGGGAAAACATAAGGAAACGATCCACGTCACTTTCGCCAAGATCCGGTGCGAAATGTAAAATTTTCGATTCGCCACGTCTTAGGGGGCAACATAGTACGGCCCCCCTGGTCTCGAGGGTCCAAGTCCTCGAAACCCATCGAGGCACGGCTTATTTATCCTTGGCTGCCAGAAGATCGGCTGCCAGGCTCGTCGCGCGCCTCAGACTTGTCCGCACTGTCGGAAATCCTGAGGCGCGCAACGATCCTGGTTTCAACTATCGTTTTCTCCTTTTCTAACTACCTTTTCTGTCTCTTATGCAAACTCTTCTGGATTCGAGGTTTGCGCGCGGGCAGGAGCGTGACGCTTTCTGGCGCGCGGGCAGGACTGTGATGCTTTCTTGCTGCGCGCCACGCAAGAGCGTGGATGAAAAATTTGACCTGCATCACGAGCAATCAGAAGACTACCCCCCTTCTTCAAGACATTTTGCATATTACATCTCTTCATCATTTATCTTAGATATAACATCACTTGCATACCTATATGTATTTATTGTCTATCAATATTAGTTTTTATATTAAAACAAGCAGTGACATGGTAATTATTGCCGTTGATAGTAATAATTATGATCGTCACAACAGTGAATGTGTTAACTGCAATTTCATTTGCCATCGCATTGCCGGGGAAACATTTGGACATTTTTTAAAGTACCCTTGTAAAATTTTACAGTCGTTATAACTGAGCCATAAATCATTTCCACAATTTATAGCACCTTCAGGTCAACCAAACGTAGCTTCCTAAAAACAAATGTTTCAGTGTACCCTACAGTAACAGCATTTATGATATCCTCTATAAGCCTGGTATATCGAGGAATTTCAGATACTTTTCGCGAACGTATATCGCGATCGTGTCTTGCCGATCGTTTCGCAGATCGATGATACACATAGAACAAGTAGTACACCACTGCGGTGGATCGTGTAAAAAGCATGTGGAGTCGACGTAGAAATGGGAGCCCGAACTCGCTGTCTCTAAGTAGTGACGGGTACGACCTTCTGGCCCGCGCGAAGGACCGCCACGATCCGGCTTCACGTACTTTTCCGGGCCGCGCGGCGCGCGGCGGTCCGGCCCGCGGGCCGGACCGCGCGCAAGACCGACCGTGTAAAGGGGCCTATTGGTATCCCTCCACCAAGTACAATACCAGGAGTTTCTGTGCGCTTGCCATATGCATTTGTAGGTGATGAAGCCTTCGGGTTATCATCGAATATGCTTAGACCGTATGCAGGTAAATATTTGCCAAAAGAAAAACGAATATTCAACTACAGGCTGTCACGAGCTAGGAGATATGTAGAATGCACTTTTGAAATTCTCTCAAATAAGTGGAGAATATTCCATCGACCTATTGATGTTGGTATAGAATTTGCGGTGGATATTGTGAAATGTTGTTGTGTTCTACACAATTTTGTCCGTGACCGAGATGGATACAAATTCGAGGATATTTTAACAGTGAACAGATTCGCGATACTGATGTTACAGATGAAAACGTGCATGCTAATAGATATTACTACATATAGAGATGCGTTAACTAAATATTTTGTGAGCGATATTGGACAATTATCATGGCAAAATGAAAAAATTTAACCACTTTGTGTTAATTGTATACTTATAAAACAAGTGAAAAATTTTATAAAGCATATCACTCGTTATTTTTTACTTACTAACAACCTTTTTCTCCGTGTCGGTTTTCTCTTCAAACTTATAACTTACTGTAGCCGCAACATTTGACCACACTTCGTTTTTTTTTAAATTTATTTTTATATTCGGAATGTGAAGCATCCCATAGAATAGGTCGTTTCTGAATTTCAGATAATAGAACGTCAATATCCATTATAGCAGTAATAAAATTCACTGAAAACGGACGACAACTCGACGCTCGTGTGACCGGTTCCGTAGGAATACATACAATGCAACACCGTCCGTGCCGAGTGGTCGACGGACGTCGTAGCGTTTGTCGTCCGTCGTCGACGTTGCACGGACGTTAAATTCGACGCGCGGCGCTCGCGTGGCTGGTACTACGCATTACAATGTTACGCTACGGTGTCCGTCACGACGTCCGTCGCGACGGACGTAAAAAAAACGCTCGTGTGACCGCGGCCTTAAATGTGCGTGCGAGAGCGTGTACACAAGATGACTCGCCGTCCGGGATGACGGTTACCTACGTCACCCGTTTTTGCCCGGATTCAAGCGATGCGCGCTTCCTGGAATCCGGCAGTTAGTAGCACGAACACCTGCTTGTTGTCAACACGCTCTCGCACGCTCCAAAATACAGATCGCTTTGTCGCTCAGCGACCCACGATTTTATAATCGTCATAAAACGGCTTCCCAAGCCCTCGTGCCCAGCGCCTTGTACATAGTGTACATTGTAAATAGCGTGTTTGTGAGTCGTGTTTATTCGTGCTGTCTCTCTGTGGTGCTCGTCTTTGTTACAAACGAAGCCCACTCGCTGAATAAAGAAGTGTTCGTCCAAGTCTGTTGGAGTGCAGTCCTTCCCTGGTCATCCAGTGGCGATCCACCCTACCTTCCCAAGGCACCGTGTAAACAGTCACGTTGGCCAATGCGGGTGCCTTCTTTTCTGCAAACGTCAGTACCTCCCCATTGATAACTGATGTATGTAAACATTTTTTTGTTTTCACCAGTATCTTACTTATAATCAGAAGCTACGTGAAATGTTAACAGCCTTCTACCGTCTTTTTAAATACAGTACATGTTTATCAAGTGTGTACTGTGTCCGTTCCGTGTCCGTGCGGTGTCCATAATTTCACTGGCAACTGTGTAGCAGCAGCAGGGATCGACGAGTTTAAGCTACGCTGGATGGAGGGGGAAACACCTACAAAAGTAGTAGTAATGGATGCGTGACTGACGCAGGCACAGTTCATGCACACATTACCACCGCTGCTGTAGATGTTTCTCCCTCCATCCAGCGTAGCTTAAACTCGCCGATCCCTATGTAGGAGGCCTGCTTTGACCCGGTCTGTCCCAATTCAGCCGTTTCTGCAAGCCTGCTGTACAGTTCTTTCAGTCAGTAAGTAACAGAAGTATTCGGACACTCTTTAAAAGAGAATAACGTTTTTAAAATTGGTCCAAACGATGTGAGTTTTTTTAGAAGCCCTTTTTTACTGTGCCTGTAATGAAAGTATAAAAATCCCTTAAGTAGGTAGATTTAAGTAAGCTTTACTCCAATGCTCGTAAACAGTAAAACATTGGGTTTCCTGTAAATGGATGCTTTCCTCTATATCAGCAATCCACTGTTAATTATTAAGGTAAAAGAACATTTTAATCTATTCAACCTCATCCACACGCTATCGTATTAATAAATTACACGCGATCACTCGCGACGAGAACCTATACACTTCGCGTAGGGACCAGGGAACACGTAGTTTACGCGCGCGGGGTTCCGCCTGCGGAATGAAGTTTGCACGTCTTCTTGAAACGCATACCCAGTTTCATTTCCTATCATCCAGCATTCGTGCATCTGATCATACCCTATACCTATACCGCGCAAAATTCAAATACAAAACCCTTTTCATTAAAAATCATCAATCATTAAAAATGATCAGAATTATATAATGTTTGGTATTATTTTCATTGCAAAAACTCCAGCAATCCATTGGTGGTACTTGTATTGCGATCAAATATTAATTATAGAAATTCCAAATTTCATTACTGAGCAGCCAGACTTCTGTTTCCGGTCGTGAGAGTGTAAGGTGTGTGCAAGTAGTGTGTGTGCGGTTAGCAGGAGTGAAAGTGGAGTGAGCTGGGGAACGACCGAGTCGTGAGTGAGCGAGGAAGGTAGTGTAGGGCGTGTAAGGTGAAGGGGAGACCGGGAGTGGGCAGGGTTAAGGGCAGACGGGAGTTTAAGAGGCAGAATGGTAAGAGTTGGAGGTTAGGTGTGCGTGAGGCAAAATTTGAGCGGGAAGATAGGGCAGGAGAAACAGGTGGAGAGCTCTGTGGGTTAGCAGAAGAACGAGAGGGAAACGACAAGAAGGCGGGAGATATGAAAGAAAAGGAAAGACTAGAAAAGTAAGGTGTTACAGATTAAGACAGAAGAGGTTAAATACGGAAAGAAATACTGAATAGTGGGGGTAGAGAGGAGGAGAATAAAAGATGCTGAAGGGCGGAGAGGGCCAGAATGAGAGGGCCAGAATGAGAGGGACAAGGAGGAGAGAAAGCTAAAGGGGAAGGATGAATGCAGGGGAGTGAAAAGCCCAGAAGGGATAGCGTAAGTAGTATAAGGAGCAGTATGCGTAGCGTGAAGGGATACGGGGGAAAAAGAGAAAGGAAAGGGAGGAGGAATATGGGAAGGCGGAGGAAGGTGTGAGAGCAGGTTTCAGGAAATGTGGTAAGACGTTGAGATCGCAGACAGGAAAAGAAGTGGAAAAGACGAGGGGTGGGAAGGAGGAGAAGGGAGTCATGGAATGTTTAATAAGGGAAATATGACGGAGTTAAGGGGGGTGAAAAAGGAATTGAAGAAGGAAAGAGAGGAGCTAAGGGAGGTGAAAGAGGAAATGCGGAAGGATTGGGAAGATAGAAGAAGGGTGGAGAAGGAGTGGAGAGAGGAAAGACGGAGATGAGAGGAAGGGCTAAGAGAGGAGAGGAGGTTGAGGGAAAACATCGAGAAAAAGTGGAGAGTGGGAAGAGAGAATGGAGGAAAGGATGGAGAGAGTGGACAGCTGGGAAAAGGAAGGGGAGGGGACAAGCGGAAAGAGTCAGACGGGAATGGTAGAAGAGGAGGATTGACTGTAGGCTGAGATTGAGGAGATTGGAGTTAAGGCATGACAAAAAAGAGCGTGAGGAGAGAAGAGATAATGTGGTGATAAGGGGGCTGGAGATAGAGAGTAAGGTGGTGAGGGAGGAGGTAAGGAAGTTATGGGAAAAGATGGGCTTGAAGGAAGGGGGGATAAAAAAGTAGTAAGGATAGGTAAAAAGGGAAAGGTGGGAAATGGGATTATGTTGGTGAAGCTAGTAGGAGGGGGGAAAAATAAAAGTGATGGAGGCGAAGAAGAAGCTGAAGGGCAGGAGGGAGAGGATTGTAGATGACCCAACGGAGGAGGAGAGGAGGGTGAGGTGGAGTATAGAGAGGAAGGTAGAGGAGGAGAGGGATAGGGGGGGGGGGGGAGAGTGCAAGTAGGTTATATGAAGATGTGGGTAGATGGGAAGATGAGAAGGTGAGATGAATTTGGGGATAAATGGGCTGAGGATCAGAGAAACGAGGAAAGTGGAGAGGAGAAAAAAGGAAGGGAAGGGGGACAAAAGGGAGTACGAGTTGTAAAGTAGCGTTTTGGAATGTTGCAGGGGGAAGGAATGGGAAGTAATAGTGATGAGTGAAACGTGGGTGGAGGAGAAGGATTGGGGATGCGTGGAGAATAGGTTGCTAAGGGGATATGTGGGGGAAAGTCAGTGAGCAAAGAGGGAAAGTAAGAAGGGGAGGCCGATGGGGGGGGGGGATGATAATGGGAGGATATGAGGAAAGGGATGAAGATGCAAGAGGGTGGGTAGAGAGAAAGAAGGGTTGATAGTGAGGATAGTACAGATAGGTAGGGGGGATTGGTGGAGGATAGTAGGCGTATACGTGAACAAAGATTTACAGGGGAAATTGTAGGAGATGAAGAAGTGGACAGAGGAGAGGGAGGATGGAGTTAGTACGGTTATTGGGGGAGATTTTAACGCGAATACGGGGAGGGGAAGGTACAGGGGGAGGATATGGAGGAAGGTAGTAGTGGGGGAAGCAGGAAGTCGAAGGATGAGGTGGTGAATGGGGAGGGGAAAAGGCTGTGCAGGTTTGCAGAGGAGAGGGGTGGGGGATCCTTAATTGAAATGTGGACGGAGAAGAGGAAGGGGAGTGGACCTACACAGGAGGGAGGGGAAGTTTGATTACAGATTATGTGCTGGGGAATGTGGACACGAGGGACACGGTAGATAGGATGGAGATAGGAGGGAGGGTAGATTCGGACCACCACTCTGTACAGGGGGGCCAAGCTTCCCTCTTAAAAAGTTGAAGCAGAGTTTGTAGCGCCTCGTGCCTATTAGGTTTGTACTAAACTGTGAATGTGTGAATCAGTGTGAATCGGGACGTATGTGTATGTGTATACGTGTAATGCACCACTTACTTTAAAACCTGTCTACGGATCGTCGCGCCAGCGACACGTATGCAGCAGATAGAAAGATTGAAATCGAATATTTCATCTTTTCTTAGGAAAAGAAAATATATTCAATTTCTTTGTATATCCTTCTATCTGCTGCATACGCGTCACTGACGCGACGACCCGTGGTCAGACGGCCTTAGAAAAGGTAAACCAGGGAAAGTGGACGCCATTTGAAGGATTTCTGGTCATTCCAAAATTTAATCTTTTAAATTTTATTTTAGAAATGACAGGGGTCCTTTGAATCACGTCCGTACTTCCTCCGATTTACAGTGACTCCCATAAATATTCGGACACTAGAGTATGGCTAACTTTATGACTTGATATTTCAATTGTTTATAAAGCAACCGCCTTGTTTATTTTTTCTAATAATAAGTCATTTATTAATGTTAAAAAGGATACATAATTTATCTGAAAAATTCACGTACATTATACAATAATAATTGCTACAGGAAATGATGTCACATTTTCGGGTCACAAAAATATTCGGACAATGTAGAATATTACTTTTTTCTAACTAAATTTACAAGTTGATATTTTATTTTAATATTTTGTGGCAAAACCATTTTGCTTTAAAACATGTTGTAATCTATTTGGCATATTATGTATAATTTTTTTTAAATATTCTGTCGTTACAGACGCCCATTCATTTTGGAGTCTTTGTTTTAATTCTTCTTTCGAATGAATTGGTGTTTTGCGAATTTTCCTGTCTAATTCGTCCCATAAATTTTCGATAGGGTTCAGATCCGGGGATTGTGGCGGGGGATGAAGAATTTTAGGGCATCTATACAACAAGAATTCCTGCACAATGCGTGCTGTATGTTTGGGGTCATTATCTTGATAAAACTTAAAACTACTGCTAATCCCCATTTTTTCTGCACTTTGAATTAAATTGTTCTTAAGTATATTTAAATAAACATTTTTGTCCATAATAGTGTCAATAAAGACTAAGTTTCCAACGCCGAAACTTGAAATGCAGCCCCAGACCATCACACTGCCTTCTCCGTGTTTCACCGTACCTCGTGTATTGGTAAAATGGAACTCTGTGTTTGGCTTCCTCCACACCATGGTTCTTCCATCGGAATTGTAGATGTTAAATTTACTTTCGTCTACAAATATCACGTTCTCCCACCACGATTTATCCATAGGAATTAACTCTTTTGCAAAGTTTATTCGCTTCCTCCTATTTACCTCATTAATGAATGGTTTCTTTCTAGCTACCCTACCATTATACCCAGCTTGTCTTAATGTTCTCCGAATTGTTTCTGCCGACACCTTTCTAGAACTTTCTTGTAACAGTTCGCTGACTAATCTTGGAGCACTTAATTGTGGATTTTGTTTAACTTTTCTTATGATACTTCTTTTCTCCCTTGTACTTAGAAGACTTGGTCTACCAGTTTGTGGAACAGATTCGATGCGGTCCTCAGTACGAAATCTTCGAATAATATCTGCAACAGTGCTTTTACTCACGCCAAGCATGGAACTAATTTGTCGATAGGATTTTCCTTGTTCCCGGTGGAAAATTATGAGCTGACGTATATTAAACGGCGTATTCTTGCCTTTGCGAGCCATGTTGACGAATGGCAGAGCTGCTACTGAGGACTAGTGAGAAGGCACGGATCTCTAATGTTTTGTTTATAAACATACTCTTCTAATTTTCCGAAACATCGAGTTCCCAGAAGGACGTAATCGGAAAATTTATCACGTGTCCGAATATTTTTGTGAGCCGAAAATGCTGCATTATTTCCTTTAGCAATTATTATTATACAATGTATGTGAATTTGTTAAATAAATTATATATCCTTTTTAACATTAATAAATGACTTATTATTAGAAAAAATAAACAAGGCTGTTGCTTTATGAACAATTGAAATATCAAGTCATAAAGTTAGCCATACTCTAGTGTCCGAATATTTATGGGAGTCACTGTACCTTCTGAAAATATAAATATAATTAAAAGTAAAATTAGATACATAAATATATGTTAAATGTTCTTTATTAATTTTAAGTAATATTAGTCATTACAATTATTACAATAATAATCATATTAAATTCAACAATAATATTACAAAATTGATACAACTCCTAAAATATTTTACATTGTCACGTCCCGGGTGGAGGTCTTTTGGGGACAATGACATGTGAGGGAAATTTCAGGCGCGAATCTGTAATCCAGCACACTGAAGGTTTGGATGAATCAGGTGCGAATATTGAATCCGTCACTCTGAGGGGTTTGAGAGGAATTTAGGCGCGAATATTAAATCCGTCCCGCTGAGGGTTTTGAGGGAAGACCAGGCGCGAATCTGTAATCCGTCACACTGAGGGTTTTGGTAGGAAATTTAGGCGCGAATCTGTAATCCGTCACTCTGAGGTTTGGATGGAATTTAGGCGCAAATCTGTAATCCGTCACACTGAGGGTTTTGGTAGGAATTTAGGCGCGAATCTGTAATCCGTCACTCTGAGGTTTGGATGGAATTCAGGCGCGAATCTGTAATCCGTCACTCTGAGGTTTGGATGGAATTTAGGCGCAAATCTGTAATCCGTCACACTGAGGGTTTTGGTAGGAATTTAGGCGCGAATCTGTAATCCGTCACACTGAGGGTTTTGGTAGGAATTTAGGCGCGAATCTGTAATCCGTCACTCTAATCGTTAAAGGGGAATCAGGCGCGAATGTCAAATCCGTCACACTTAGAATTTCTATAGGCGATCAGGCGCGAATATTGAATCCGTCACTCTAATCGACCAGGGAAGGTGGTTGCACACTTGGAGAGCACCCGTTATAGTACTTCGTATTTGTTTTGGTTTCGGTAATAGGATTTACCGTTGCAGTGATATATAAGAAACCACGTTTAGTATTTTTGTGGATTGCATGGCTCATGCAATAATATGTTTGTAAACACTAGAACCGTTCTCGCGTTCACGAGCGCGAATCAGCTGTTGCGACAGCTTGGTTTCGTTCGGACCGTTTATGACTCGAGGATACACAATAATTCGAAAGGTGATAGAAAACGAATACGTTTATTAACTTTATCAAAACGTTTGGTGATAATAATGCTTGGGGTTCTTAGCATTAACAGATAACATTTATATAAATGGTAGTTATTAGCAATATGAGAATATGAACATGAAATACATGAGAATAAATCGATGATGATATATGAAATACAATGAGCGTTAATACAAGAAAATGATATAAGGAATAAGCGATTATAAGACAAATATAAACAAAATAAGCATTAAAGTTATAATGCAAAATAATAGAAATGTTAGTAATACAAAATAATAAATGAACAGCAATAAGCTTTAAAATGCAATAAACATTATTAATATAAAGTAATATGAGAATAATATAATATAGTATGCAACAAGCGTTATTTATGCGGAGAAATATGAACGAGGGTGATATTCCTTAATAATAGTAATTATAATGGCTTACGGTAGTTGTCGTAGCACTGATTTTAATCTTTGACACCGGTAATTAGCACTTTTGAATAATACTTTAACAAAAGAGCAGCGATGAAAAAGAGCGAGGCCTCTCAGGACCTCATATTTATGTATCCTTACAGGAGTATTGCGGGGGTACGCGCGGTAGCGGCCTTGACACATTTCGGAATAAGACGCAGTAGGACTTCCGGGTTTTTTGTAAACGGTATAACTATTAATAGACATATTTATGTCACGTACGCCAAATATGTGCCGCAGTTGGATTTTTGGGGTTTTATGACTGTGAAAGGAGATACTCAACTCATCGAATGAATTTTTGGGTGTTTAATAGGAAAGGGGTTAAAGTGGCTTGGACTTCATGAGTCGTAAAGAGGGGATTGAGACTTGGTCTCGATTTAAGAGGGATTTGTAATGAAGGATTTGTTTGAATTCATATAAGAGGGAATGATTCGTGCCTTGTAGGACGAATAGGCGAAGAGGGTTTTGTAACGATTATCTCGCGATGGGGATCTCTAAGATACATCAGCGAGGTGGAGTTTGTATCGATCATCTTGTGTTGGTGACCGCTAAGGTATAACATCAAGGTGATCGACGATTGAGGAGATGGGGTAAGAGTTGAGTTTGTTAGAGTTTGATGGAGTGATACTGAGGTTTACGAATAGAATTTGGTATAGAACCGCGCGAAAAATCGTGGGACGTTACAGGCCACAAATCAGTTCAGTGCTCAGATTTTCAGCTTCGGTTTTAAGGAATTAGCGGGCGTTGTATAAGAAAAAAACTATGAAGTCGACTTAAAACAAAATGTTCTCATATTCTCCGCATCTCTCTTACAGCGTATTCGGACTTAGTGCGCACTAGTGCAGGTTGCCGAATGTGCTATTAATCTATTACCGACTTTGATTCGTTTAAATTATTCTCTACCAAGATTTTATTATTTTCCATCGTAAAACGATTTTCATACGACATTTTTAACAGAAGATGTTCCTCTTATAAAAGTTTTTGTGTCAACTACAGGCCTCTCGCCCGCTAATTCCTTAAAACCGAAGCTGAAAATCTGGGCACTGAACTGATTTGTGGCCAATAAAGGAATGTCAAGTATAAAAAGTGACAGAGGAATCAGTGTTCGAACGGAGAACGAGAATACAATTGGAATTAGCAAAGTTGATTTCACAATCTTTGCGTAAGAACTTTTTTCGTGAATTAAAGGGAATTAGCTTCTTTCATACATGAGTCGTGTTTTTTTTGGGGGGGGGGGGTTCATCACTTTTTTCATAATTTGTTATCAATTACTATATAAGTGCCCTATTTCATAACGGTCTTCATCCTCAAAGCGGTTCATATTCATGCAAGATTCGTGATGGTACATCAGCATAGAAATGTATTGACAATAACAAAATTAATCAAACGAAATGTCCAAAAACGCTAAAAATCTTATTTTTTAAATGAATTTATTCAGTTTCGATTCCTCTGTTTGCTTCTTGTACGTCTGCTACATATCTGCAAACTCAAATTTAAACCAATTTCACCAATCAAATTCTCTTGAAACTTTGGAGGCGTGCGTAGTTCGGATGACAATATGATTCCTTTATAACCAAATAACCCCGAGGAAGTGAAAATTGTACCCAATCAGCAATAATCAATAAATATAACCCATAACCACAAATTCAAACAACTTGAAATCACTCACTCGCAATTTTACGAAAACGACAAAAAGTCACTGCGAATACGGCCGCCACGACCACGGCACTGGGCCATTTGAGACTCACGGCTTAGAGCATATAAACATGGAGGAAGGATGCAATAGGCGAAAATGTAGACGGCGATAGAAAGAGAAAGATATACATGTGGGACACCCTCTTTCTCCCACCAGCGTTTTTTTTATGTTAGAAAGAGAGAGGGAGTCATCACGATGTCCCACATGTATATCTTTCAGTTTCTGTGTCTTGTAATAAGTCGATCAAGCCGCTACGTTTTCAATTTGCTGTCGCAACAAATCCAATTGTTCCTCGATGTTCTTGAATTGAAATTAGTATATAAGAGCAAGCCCTCAACGTACCAAGCAAATGTACCGCCGATCACGTCCCGCCGCTATCGCGCGAGATCTTCTTTACCATCGTGACATTTCAAAAATGTTAACTAGCAGGTTATGATTGAATGACAGCCAAGTGACATTTATAAATTACGCATTCGAGGCGACACCTACTGGCGTCAAGTGGAGGAGAACAACGTGACGTCATATCTCTTAATCCTAAAAGTGTCATTTTGATAACTATTAATTCAGAATAAATCTTATATCTTTTAGACAAATAGCTTGATACATTAAGTAAAACGACATATGGGTTTGAAAAAAAAAAAAAAAAAAATGATTCGCTTAATCATGTAAAAACACCGGCACTATGTCATAAAATAAGATAATAAGGCTAAAATAGCTCCGACGACTTGTCAATTTCGCTATCTTTCGTGTATAGATACGTGGTCGCTCAGTGTACCTATGGGTAGAGGGGAAGGGGGAATTAGCTTTCAGACGCGACCGCGTCTGTTGATACGCTAGAGGAATTGGTTGCAAAATTTAGTTTTGTGGTCAAAATTACCCCAGTGGTCAATGTTACCCCATTCGACGGTACCTGGTTTCACGTGGAATGCCATGCTAAAACACACCCAAATTACATTCGAATTGCTCACAGACGTCGATATGGTCATGTTTATCGAACGCGGTATACGTGGGGGTTTAAGTCAATGTTCCGGAAGATACGCACATGCCAATAACAAGTGTCATCTTATGATCATCGAAACAGTCATCGTACTTGATGTAGGGGAGAGGTGCTATAAAAGGGACACTTTTGTTCAGCGTCCATTTCTGGCAATGTCGTTATAGGAATTTAAGAAACAAGTACATCCTAAGAAAGCTTGTTTATTCCCCTTCAATAAAAGTATAATAAAACCTCATCAATTATAATAGAAATATAACAAAATCTTCGATTTTCAAATAAGTAGCAAATGTCCCTTTTACGACTAGGTGGTTTTAAAAGGGACAGTATAAGTCATAAAAGGGACACGTTAATAAAAATAAACTTATTAAGTATTACAATTACAATTGTAAATCTTAATGATTCAAAACAATAGAATCTAAGAAAAAATTAACTCTTTGTAACATAAATCATCAATATTTTTGACTATCTTTATAGAGTGTGACTTATCGTTAAAGCTTGCCCGAGAAAAGGCATATACGATCTTCTTAAAAATCATGTAAGAAGTAAATAATACAGAAAAAACACGTTGAATACACGAAATTTACATACAACTGTATTGCCACACATTTTTTTAACGATAAATTGTGTCGCTTTGAATAGTCACTTCACTAATTCCTAAATTTGAAACAAGACGCTATCAACTAATAATTAAGAATTTCAAACAATGCCATCTGTGACATTGACTAATAACTTTATAGGAATGTAATACATATAGTGTCCAGCAGTACATGTGTATGGAAGGACAGCCATGAAACGGTTGTCCCATTTAAGACTTGCTATGCTGTCCCTTTTAAGACTATAAGTGAGTTTAACATAATATAACCTCAAAACAAAGAAAACAACCAATTAAGTTTACTTACTAAGTATTTTCCTTTCAGTTGAATACAGGATGTTTTAATGATATAATAGTTCAACAGTTTATATATATCTTGTTCTCAGAAAACGACACAGAAAATCAACGAAAATTTTACTTTTACTGCCGAAAAACATCATTCGCGGATTACTACTCTGTTGCAAGTGAGACCACAGTGAAATTTACGGCAAATGACTGGGCACTAGTGTTGTTATAAAGAGGAAAATAACTTGCATGTGTAATGCGTTTAGAATTTTGGCAATTCAATTTGTCCCTTTTATGACCTGTCCCTTTTATGGCACCTCTCCCCTACTTTGATGTGAACAATTTGTATGGATGGGCAATGTGTCAGCCCCTGCCATATGTCAAATTTCAATGGGTCGAAGATGCTGCTTAATGTGTCTTCAATCCCAGTCGATACGCCCACGGAATACATTCTCGAGGTAGATCCTGAATATCCGCAACGTCTGCACGACGCTCATGCCGATCTACCGTTCTGCCCGACGCATGCCAAACCAGCTGGCAGCAGACAGGACACGTTACTCGCGACGGTATACGATAAGCAGCGTTACGTTATCCATTACCGCAGCCTACAGCAGTGTACGCGTCACGGTCTTCGTAATACAAAGATACACCGCGTGCTTCAATTAGCTCAATCTCCCTAGCTCCACGATTACACCGAATTCAACACACGGTTTAGAACAAGCGCGACAAACGACTTTGAAAAAAATTTGTACAAATTGATAAATAACGCGGTAAGGTAAATGGCCCAATGGTAAAACAGTTAAGGAAGCAGTTGACATAATTGCAATTTCTTTTATATTTAAATAGTATAAGATTATAACTAAATATTATTATTCGAAAGCGTAAAATTTCTACTTTCAGGTAACGTAACAAGAATCTACATTTGTTAAAGGAAAAGTTTTAAATTAATTAAAATATGAAACTGTTCATATGGCCCAGTAATTAATTATCAGTGTCCCAATTATTGAATATATATTTAATTTAACTATTTCTATCAGTTAATGAAAAGAATTCGATATGGTAATATTTTGGGGTAATAAAACATTTTATTTATAATAAATTTGTGTAAAATTCTTTATTATTTATTAAGTAATTTGGGTTTCTTTAGTCGTTGTAGCTTTAATTTCTCTACATCTTTCTCTTGTTTAATGCGCTTTTTCAGTTCCTGTTCCAATTGCTTTTTTTCTTTAGTTTCAGCTCTTTGTCTTCTTTTATCTTCTATTTCCTTTTGCTTTATTAATTTTTCTTCTTCTTTTCTTGTGTGGTAATTATACCAATCATCAGAAGTTGCTACGGCTGGTAATTTTTCTTTCAATCTTTTATTTTTTTTCTTCTCAACTTCTTTAGGCCAAAACAACGTTGTTGTGAATGGTGAAGGGTTTCTTCCTTGTAAATTAGTGTCATTCGAGAGGTCGAGTGGCATTAAAGTCGATTCTATTAAATTTAAATCACTTGTATCCGCAAAGTTATCATTTTTCAAATAATTACATTTGATTTCCTTTTATCTGTGTAAATAAATGTACATACCCTGTGAAATTTCAATTTTCAGTTCAACATCTGATTGTATTCTGGATGGTTGCTGATCAATAATAATATCTAAATCTTCTATCGATAACAGCTCTTCACTTAGTGTCACATCCTTACTTAAAACTATGTGTTGATATGTATCTAAACTTATATTTTGTACATTTGCTAATTGTAGACTTAAAGTAGAGTTATCTTCACTATTTACACTATGTACAACGTCCATACTTTTTTCTTTTCTAATATTTTTACCTAAATTAAGTGAAATTATAATTAACTTTGTTAGATGTACAAGTAATACTTGCACAAGTAAGATCACATTTATTTAATCTATACCACATTTTTTCTTTATGTTCATCCAGTACATAAATAATCCTTCAAGATTAATTTGTCCAGTCCAAGATCCACGTGACTCAGCTTTTATAAAATCTTGTAAAACTTGACTGTCAATGTTTTTTTCAAACAAGTCCAAATGTTGTGTATTAAGGTGGGATCTCCTACCCGCGATTGGTCGCTGCGATTGGTCGCAGCGATTTGACCCAACGACTGGCCCTAAGCTGAATCTCCTTGCCTGCGACCAAGGGTGTGCTCGGGACGGGCCGGAAACTTTCGGGCGAGATCGGACGGGGTCCCGAGACAATTTGAGTTCAGGTCGGCTCGGTAAAACTCGGACGCGATCGGACGATATCGTTACCAGTAATAATAGATCAAAATTATTACCCGCGAACATAGAAAAATGATGTTTCTTACACGTTAATTTAAAATAATAAAATATTCGCCTTTCTGTATATTGTTGTTACTATGTATTACTATTGTTACTATTTATGTACATATACGTACATATACGTACTTAAATAAATACCACGTTCAGAACTTGGGAAGAAGACTATTTTTATATCGACAATATTTTAAAATCTTAATAAAATATACTTCATACTTAGTACTTTATGTAAAGGGGATATATAGGGTATTATCTTTTTTGGGATAGGTTCAGATTTAAAATAGAAAACGTACGAACAACTATAAGCATACAGAAAGGAATATTTCCTGGATGTTTCATAGTAACAACAATATACAGGAAGGCGAATATTTTAAAAATGGGCGGAACCTTTGAAGTCTTTACTTGACCTTGTCATTTAAACTGGTTGTCTATTCTTTGCTTGTAGTCCGAATCGAATCTCGGGATCCCGAAACCGTCGGGAAATTTTCCGCCCGAAATTTTCCGACCGTCCCTCGGGGCCAGGAACTCGAGCCTCGGGACGATCCGCACACTCCTACCTGCGACCAGGTCCACTGCCACAGTGGGGCAGAATCCCAAGAAACAAGGAAACGAATCAGAATTCAAAAGTTGTGGGAGGATTATGTATTTTTATATATTTATAATAATAATAATAATAATAAATTGTGTTTATTCTTTTATAATATTTGATACAACGCAGTGGAGGTAGAAACGCAAAGTACAGAATGGGCGAGGCTCAGCGTCGCTGTTATTCATGCCTGACCCGAATATTTCTTGTAAGCTAATAATATGAGCTCCTAAAAAAGGTAAAAACCCAAAAAGAAGCCAGAAATAAAGATTTTAAAAATTATAGAAAAAATTGTAGCTCAAAATATTCTATCCTCCCAATGGCCCACCATCTCTCACATCATAATACGTCAGCGCGTGCTTTTGTTTTAATATTCCAACGCGTGTTTATATTCGAGAGATACGGGATCGGTCTCGAATTTGTCCTGAGGACGAAGCAGGCCTCATCACGCGCAGTCAGTGGACCACCCCTTTTCTTCCTGTGGCTCTCCGCGAGGCGTACTGTCGCTGCTACATCATGGAACTTCGCGCGTGTGTCGATAGGAACACTTTCCATGGCATATTTATCAAATTCTTGTAGTTTTATTGAAAGTATTGACGCTAATTCATGACGAATTGACGTTATTTTCTGAAATAACGTCAAACTTATATATTAACACTTTTAGTACCAATTTCCTTAATAATATTCAGCATTTTTAAATTGCAAAATACAGGATGTTGCATTTTTTCACATTTTTGGGGATTTACCACCACTGTGCGACATAGAATACACGTATTTAATCCATAACTGAAAAATATTCGCGAATGCTTTTTCCGCAGTAGCAACCTCTAGATTATGTTGATTAGAAAACAAACAAAAAATTTGTTCAGAAGTTCCCGGAAGTGGAACTAAAAAAGGGATGATTGCTGACAATTTTTCAATCGGTTTCTTATGGAAAAAAACTGTATGTAACTAATTATTTGCTATTACTTAACAGAATCGACACCACTTATTTTGGGGCTCCAAAAATTGTTTTCTTTTATATTACCAAAAATTAAAAGACTCGATTTAAAATTCTGCACGAAAAATGCATACAATCACAGACACGTGTTTACACACAGATCAGAAGTAGGCGTCATGATATTTTAACCGTTTTTAGGTGCTCATTTTAGTAGTCTACAGGTAACATAAAAATACATATCTTTCGAATTCTGACTTCTTTCCTTATTTCTTGGGATTCTGTCACACTGTGGCAATAGGTCGTAGTGCGACTGGTCGCTAGACTCCCTCCGGGAGGAGTAGAGCGACCGGTGGTCGCAGTGCCTAGCCTGCGACTAGGTATAATGGGAAACAGACCTCCTCGCATTGTGTTGCCTCTCGAGTAGCCTAGGCTGGTACTCAAGCAGACTCGCGTCAGGCTCCTACGTCTGGCGCATACCCGACGATCGCAGTCGCATGTAGGAGAACGGATACATGCTTTCCCATTGCACCAGTATACTGCGACCAGTCGCTGCGACCAATCGCAGCGACCAATCGCGGGTAGGAGATCCCACCTTAAGACTCTTCTCTATTTACAGTTACATTTTCATTCATGTTTTCTTTTTCTGCAGTATTAGATTTCTTATTTTTATTAAGAATATTAAAATTCACAGCATCTGCAGAAAAAGGATATAACCCGCAAGTCTTAAATCCATTCTTAGTCATATTTCCAAGATTTTCCATTGAGTCAATTGTTTCTTTTAATAAAGGAGCGAAATCTTCTTTTCTTAAGCGTTCACCATTATTGTCTACTCTCCATTTCAGCACAGTTTTATGCCATGCACTTTTTAGTGGATGGAAGATAGCAACATCTAATGGCTGAAGTATATGTGTCGCATTAGGGTATAACGCAACTAACTCAATTTGAACGGTACGGCAAAAGGTGACCAATGGTAAAGTAAAATGAGACGAGTGGGCGTCTAAGAAAAGAACGACTGAAAATTGAGTATTATTTTTTACCAGCCATGGATGAAAGATATTTGCTATATATTCATAGAATGTTTGTCCAGTCATCCAGCCGTTGTCTGTTACACCAATAGCCCATTCCTTGGGCATTTTTCTTGTTATATTAAATGGCACTCGTTTGTACGCATGCACGACCATTGGTGGAACCATTTTGCCAGCAGCATTGATCATAAATAGTGTAGTTAGACATTCCTTTTCTACACCATTTACAACGTAATATACAGATTTTGAACCCTTTTTCGCCAATACATGACCAGTTTCTGGACACAATAAAAACCCACTTTCGTCACAATTATACACCCTTGTTGCATCAATACCGTTCAAACTATTTTTGTTTAAATAAATCTGCACCTCAGAAAACCAGGCACGCAACCTTTCTTCTGTTGCAGAAGCACGTGTGTTTGTAAGATTTAGGGCTAATCGTGTGGATATTGTAGGGTGTCTTCGCAAAAAAGATTCAAACCAGTGTCGCCCTGGTCTATTCTTAACAAAAGGTGTTCCTCTTTTTAATTCTATCACTAAGTCTCTGACACTGTCCAAAAGATGATCTTTAGTAACGGGGAACCCACGTTCCCCAAGATAAAAGATCCACTCAACGAGCTTTTCTTCTTCTTTTGTTGTCAAATAAGTAGACGGACCCATTGCAGCATTTATAGGTACAATGCCTTTAGTTTTAAAATAAATGGTTGATTTTGGCACATTATACTTCTCACTGGCACATTGTAATGATGTGCCTGCTTTATAGGATTCTATTGCTGCACACACATCCTTCTGACTGTAGTTCTTCTTCTTCTTTATCTTTTTTATCTTCGGCATGACTTTATGTCTGAAAAACATTAAGAATAAGTTTAAAAAATTATTAAAAGTATATTATAAAATTTTAGGTTATGTTAATATTATAACGAGTTTCAGATTAATTATCCTAATAATTCTTAAAGAGTATTATATTTTTGTCTAGTTAATATTAACGTAAATATATAGGATACAAAAAAATACTTACTTTGGTACAATAAATGTTAATAATTTTAAAACTTCACTGAATACTGACGTCTGTACCAGCGTTGAAATAACCATTAAACACGTGTTCAAT
Source organism: Andrena flavipes (assembly GCA_963971345.1). NCBI lineage: Eukaryota > Metazoa > Arthropoda > Insecta > Hymenoptera > Andrenidae > Andrena > Andrena flavipes. The sequence goes on along the minus strand of OZ020479.1, from coordinate 41,066,742 downwards.
AACTGCTCCGTGTCATGTTATCGTGTACTAGTGGATAAACGTAACAATTTCAATATTAAAAACAAAAAATTATTAAGAGATCCAATTAATTTTCAATTCTTCAAAATATAATAAATCCAAAACAATTGTATTATTTCAAAAATTATAAAATAATAATTAATTACATACTTAACAAAAATATTCTCTCGCTTGCTTGAGCCCATTAGGTAAGAAGCGAGATTGAAACTGTTGAAGCTTTACTGTACAATAATATTTTTGCATGATATAACTATTCAGTTATGTAAGCTTCTAATTGTATCTATATAAAGCTAATACATTTTGCAATTATATTTCGAACACTTTAAACGTTGCAAATTCGTAAAACTGTTATTATTAATAAAATTTCTTCTCAATTTTTAATTATTGGGCCTTGTTTAAGGACTGGGCCATTTACCTTATTCGGTAAAACACAGCATTTGCATTGAAAGGTGAAAGTCCGCATGTTTTAACCCCTTGGCATACAACGTGTGAAACCCGTGGTAAGGGAATCGGGCCAAAGATGGAAAGCACGGGTGGGACCCGTGGTACGGCGATCAGGCGAAACTTAAACCAGGTGCACCTTACACATGATTGGTAACACCTTCGACCGCTGAGCCGAACCGTGAAATGACTTGACGCGTACCTCACCTCTGGTGTTGGTTTGGCTGCGACCGTCGGCTTTTAACTTGTATGCCAAAGGGTTAAACCCATTTATAATTATTTGAGATAGATTATTTATCGAATCCACACATTTTTTTAGTAATGGAGCAAAATTTTCTCTTCTCATTCTTTGTCCCGCATTTTCAACTCTCCACTCATCAACAATATTTTTCCATTTGGCTTTTAACGGATGGAATACTGCTACATCCAATGGTTGGAGTACGTGGGTCGCATTTGGGTAAAGGGCAATCAATTCTATCTGCTTTGCTTTGCAAAATTGAGATAAATCTAAAGTTAAGTGTGATACATGACCGTCTAAAAATAGGACTACTGGAAATTGAATGTTCTGTTTCACTAGCCATGGATAAAACTGGGTTGTTATGTAGCCACAAAAACTTTCACCAGTCATCCAACCTCGTTATGTTCTTCCAGCTATCCATCCTCGTGGTAAACTGCTCGTCACACTGAATGGTATTCTCTCTTACCAGAATAATATCATTGGTGGTAACAGAACTCCCTTACCACTTACAGTAAACAAAACAGTTAAACTTTCCTTATCATCCCCATTTACTACTTTATAAACAGCCTTGGATCCTGTACGTGCTAAAACTTTGTCAGCCTTTGGCACCAAAAAGAAGGCACTTTCATCAAGATTAAAAATTCTTGATGGATCAATATTTAATAACCCCAACTTTTCCAAATGTTGTTGTACTTCTAGAAACCACTGCCTTAAAACTTCTTCTGTTGCTGATACTCTGCTTGCATTTAAATTTTGAGCAACTCTCTGAGTGATTTATGGGTGTCTTCTACAGAATCTTTCAAACCAGTGTCTTCCTGGCTTATTGTCTTTAAAAGCAGTTTGCCTTTTTAGTTCATTTACTAACTTTTGAACACACTGAAGTAATTGACATTTCATAACTGGAAAACCTCTTTCACTACAATATAAAATCCAGTGTACCAGAATATTTTCCTCCTCAGAAGTTAAATAAGTGGCAGGCCCTTTAGCACCTTCAATTGGGTTCCTGGATTTGTGTTTCGCATATAAAGTACTTCTAGGTACATGAAAAACTGCAGCAGCTCTTCTTGTGGGCATCCCCTTTTTTACTTCTATCAATGCTAAATTAACATCCTGCTGTGTATAAGAGGCTTCCTTCCTCTTCTTGCCCATTTCGAAATTTCTGTAATTTCAAAAAACCATAAGTTTAGTTACACTATCAATAGAAGTTTGAGGTTATTTTATATATTACTTGAAAACAACCAACAAATTCATTAAACTGTATATGTACATATTCTTTAATAAAACATCTAGAAAGATAATGTTTATATTATGATTTATAATCAAAATAGTTACCAGCTTTATTCGAAATATCGCCGCAGAAATTCACACGTTTTTCGTAATTTTTCACCCGAGTTATTCAACACGTGGTTAGTTACTAGGCTAACAAGATTTGTTTGTACCAATAAATAGCCATATAAATATTTAAATAAAAAATATTTTTTATATCCAAATATTTACTTTCTATTTTATACAAATATTTTCAAGATTCTAAAACCCTTTTATCTATCTAAAAAACTATTATCCTATAATAATTATGCTCTTAACAAAAACCACGCTTTTCTTAGCCATATCATAACGAATGTCTGAAAACGCGTCATATCTCTGGCCTGGAGACTTTAAAATGGTATTTCTAAATATCTAGACAAAAAAACAAGACGAGATAACCTCAGATATCAAACCGAACAATTAAATAATGTAAATTATATCAAACATGCATTTTACCTTACGCGCATAGTTTAATATTATTAATATTTCAACAGATGGCTAGGTATTGGTGCATGGCTACTTATTGGTATATTTACCTTACATGACGGATCCCGAAACCGTCAGGATCTCGAGCAATATGAAAGTATCGGGATCCCGCCAGATCTCGTCCGAAAGTTTCCGGCTCGTCCCGAGCCCGAAAAATCGGGTACCCGTACACCCCTGGTCGCAGGCAAGGAGATTCAGTCTAGGCCCAGTCGCTGGGTCAAATCGCTGCCACCAATCGCAGCGACCAATCGCGGATAAGAAATCCCACCTTTATACGCTGTAAGACTCAATGCAGTTAAAATATGAACGCCAACTGACATTAATAAATTAAGATTCCTTTTACGACCTAAAAGAAAAGTTACACGTTAAAACGAGACCTTATTTCACACCGAATAGTGGAAGAAAATAAAACGTAAAGAAATTTCTGCCAAATTATTAAACACGTTAGGAAAGGACTTCGCATTTGGTTCATTCAATAATAATTAAAGGCACCACTGTTTGTTCGAGAGTGTCTGAAAAGGGAGGTTGTTTGAGAGAAATGAACATACCTGGTTTTCCAAAATATTGTACACAGCTGTTTGATGTCCCTGGCAGTGAGTCCATGGCACTCTCTTCAATGCTCTGCATCAAGGTATCTGGAAAGCATGAAACTGTAATTTGGAAATATATATTTGCATGTAAATTGTATAAAAATTGTAAATACTCATTTAGTAATTTAAAAAAGTTCAAACAAGATTTATTTATATATTTTTGTTCAATCAAACCTGACAACTGTAGTGTTGGGTAAGCATCAAATCTCGAATCGGCCGCAAAGTGTATAATATGCAAAACGTGGTCTTATGCACGGGGTTAGCCGATTCTCAAATCCCGAAATAAAAGAGAATCAAAATCAAAAGACGCGCTTCAGTGGGGGAGTCCCGGCCCGGGCACGATCGTGGTGGGGGTTTAGAGTATATACTATGGAGGTCTCATTGAAAGCGCGAAACTGTCGCCAACAGAAAGAGAGAGAAAGACATGTGCGAGCGAGAAAAGTATATGTCCTATTCGACCGTAATGCGCAAGCGCCGATATCGAGCGCAATTCTTATTTGTACACAATGACCGGGTACAAATAACTATAACTAATTCTATGCATAACCACACAATAGAGTCATAGTTGCTTGTACCCGGTCTTGTGTTTCGGTATGGTCATTAGTGGCTAGGATATCTCTGTCTCTTACTTCCTAACTCCTGCTAGCACAGTGTTCAGTTCTGCATCTCCTGCTCTTTTCTTTCTTATGTACTCCTCACAGGCAGCTCTAGAGTCCTCAATGCTAGCAACTAGCCTCTCTCTAGCATCCAGGATACCCCACAATTTACACTTGGCTACTCTCACCTGATTAGACATAGCTGACGATTGGCAGGCTGCTCGTAGATACTGCAGAACATTGGACAGCTTGGTCTTCTTCCCAGTCTGGTGTAACAAATCATCCACAGCCACAGCCACTGCCAATAGCTGCATCTCTGGGCTCAGATGCCGAGGTATCATTGAGGCCACCATGGGGGAAGTCATCACCTTTGGCCAACCATGACCCTCACCCAGGATTTCCTCCGCAGTGACCAGGCACCTGCCAATGTCATAGAAGATGAGATCCACTGCTATGTGGGGAAAGCATGCCACAATTCTAGGTATGGTCACCACACCTGCTCCCAATGGTGTACCGGCAATCCTGCGCTCTGTGGAGATGGTGTACTTGTCCACCAGCAGCTTTAGTATCTCTTGACCTACTGCCGTGGATTTGTCCATAATCTTCTCAAATGCTGACCCTCTACTGACAAACAAGATACATAGGTATCTCATATCTGACACAAATGACTCATCATTTGTGTACCTGATGTGCCTCAACTTACCACCAGATTCTACCTCACCCTCAACTGTCTGGAGTAGGTCCTTATCTGCCTTGATGTTTTCTGACAGCTCCTCACACACAATACATAATTTCTTGCCCATGTCAATGGGATCAAATCCCTCAAACCTAACCACTTCTTGCCACAATCTGTATTTAACCAGCTCCTTCTTCACACCATCGTCACTCAGCAGATCAGTGAAGTCAGACACTGCCTTATCCACTTGGGCTTGAGACCATTTGTGTGTTTCCTTGCAGAGTTCAAATAACTTGGCATAGTCAGTCATCGTAGGGAGCTTTGGCTTTGGGTGGTGTCACTCTTACCAACCTAACAATGGGTCTCTCCTCCACTATATCAACTGCACTGTTTCCTTTTCAGACTCACTCTCAAATAAAAGTCTTCGCTTTGCACTTGTTTAATCTAAACTTGGGTACTGAGGAGCAGAAGGCTTTGGACTTGATACAGTCTAAGGGCTGGAACAAAGGTCGCAAGGAGTCACTTGGTATGCAAAACTGCAGGTTTCTGGTCTCCTGTTCAGGTCTCTTGGTAGTGCTGGTAAAAGATTGATTTCTCTAAGCACAGAACCACAAGTTTTGATTTCTGTCTGTGTCTCTTTGCTCCTTGCAATCACTTCACCACAACCCTCACAGCACGCGTCTCCCTCCTCAAAGTTATCAGTTTGCACTGATGCGTTTCTCCTATGCACACACCAGAGAGAAACACATCTTGCGAGCGTTGTTTTATTGCTAAATATCGTTGTTTACGCTCGTACGTACCTTTTGAAAAACGGTTATATGTATCGAGTTGAAATTAAAAAATGCCATGCCGATATTGCTTGTTGTGTGGTAACCGAGATAAATCGGCTTCCTATTACTCGTAAGTAAATATATATAATATTTAATAAATTAAATTAATTAAAGTATGTCGTGCACACAAGTATGTGATAAATTCAGGTTCATTTTTGGTACGATACTTGTTCATATTGCAAATTTAATATTAATTTCATTCCTTGTAAATAAATTTCCGAAAGCAAGGAATCTCGCCAGAAGTGGCCAGCTTTTTGCGGCATTGATGAACAAGTTTTGAACACTGTTACTAAACTGTGTTGGAATTATTTCTAAAAAGATAATATAATTTGGCTAGCTAGATGTTCGATTCTTAAGCACAACGTTGTGCCATCTATTATGAGGAAGAACGTGTATAAACGTTCTGATTTTGATTTCCAAACGTTGGTATCTGTGAATGAAAATCCCACTGTATTATTGGAAGGTAATAATTACTGCATTTGTAGGTCTCTGATTGATATACATTGAACTGATAAATTAATTGATTATTGATGACACTTGCAGAAACTTGTTCAACGCCTGTACATAATCCTCGTTTCTTTGGTGACATTACAACGGTACATTTCGCTACGCCTAGAAAAGCTAAAATAGCTTTGGACTTGGTAAAACGGACCGTTGCAAAAAAACAGATGAAAATTAAAAATCTACAACAAGCTCGAAACAGACTGTTGGGTCAAATAATAAAATTGAAAACACTTTTAAAATATTTCAAGAAAAAAAGTCGAATGTGTGAAATGGTACAAATCTAATGGTATTTTCCAAATTTGGCAATAATTACAATAATAATATTTATTCAATATTTTTTATGTTACATCGTGTACATAAATAAAGAAATCGGAAGGAAGGAAAGGCTTTAGTTTAACCCACCCACCTCTTCCCACCCCATTTGATTTTTTTTGTATTTAGGCTACACTACCTGCGATAATGAAATGGTCCTGTAAACGAAAAATAGGAAGAAATAAGATGTTCTCTGCGGAAATGGGGGCGTTCGTCCTTACCCTACATTTCTATTCACCGAAGGCATATAAATACGTCCGTAAAACCTGCAACAATATTTTTCCACATGTTTCGACCATTCATAGATGGTATGCAGTGATCGATGGTCGACCAGGATTTAGTGATGGGCGATATTTATCGATAAATGCATATATCGATATTTGCCTGTCAGAATATCGATATTTTTTATCGATACTTCAAACACCGATAATTACACGTATCGATACTTTTGGTTCGCATATCGATAATTTTTTTGCACTCTCCATGGGCGAACTCCACTTACGTCTAGATCGCCCAAATGGATATGTAGAGGGTTGCGGCGGGTTTTTTTTTGCTTTATAATTGTAGAAAATTAAATTACTTGTTATCATTTTAACACTTTGAATCGAATTATCGATATTACCAATATCGATACTTTTTGAGTAATATATTTCATGTATCGATAATGAACGAAAAATATTTATTGATATGCATTATCGATAGTTGAGACCAATATCGCGCATCACTACCAGGATTTACAAAAGAAATATTCGAAGCTTTAAAATGTCAAGTTCGTAAGCATCAAAGTCAAATATTTTGCAATTTAGTCATAGAAGAGATTGCCATTCAACAGCACGTAATTTATGATGGTAAACGCTATTACGGTCATGTAAATTTGGGCATAGATACGGTTAATAACCAACGAAATGAATCTCGACTAGCCAAGAATGTATTGGTCTTCATGGTGGTAGCATTGAATAGCTACTGGAAAGCTCCTGTGGGGTATTTTTTAATCGATTCATTGACTGGAAAAGAGAGAGCCAAGTTACTGAAAACATGTTTGGAACTAATTCATGAAACTGGAGTCATAATGCACTCTCTCACTTTCAATGGCGCAAGTGTAAATTTCAGCATGTGTGCTAATCTGGGTGCAAATTTTACTTTAGGAGAAAAGAGTAAACCCTATTTTCCTCACCCTATAACCAAAGAAAAAAATTTCTGTTTTTGGGATCCGTGTCACATGTTAAAATTGGTCAGGAACACATTGGGAGATAAATTAAAGTTAAGTACGTTATAAAGAAAAAACTATTTATTGGGAAAATATTGTAACCCTGCAAAGAGTACAAGAATCCGAAGGTTTGAGATGTGCCACAAAAATAACAAAGAAGCACATTCTATTTCAAAATGCACGAATGAATGTAAAATTGGCCGCCCAAACCCTTAGTGAGAGTATCAGTGTTGCTTTCTTTTGCAAACAATACGTTCCTCAGCAATTTATTGACCCAGAAGAAACTGCCTTATTTTGTTCGATGTTTAATAATGCGTTTGATTTATTAAACGTAAGATCCAAATATTGTAAAATAAAAAAGTGCATTGTGGCTCTTACAAATGACAATTTGGATGATTTAAAAACATATGCAGACAATATTATTGAATATATTAACAATCTGAGAGATTGTAAAGATATTTCAATTATACAGAGTGACAGAAAAACGGGCTTTCTTGGCTTCATCATGTGCTTAATAAATATGTTTGAACTTTTCAAAATTTTGAGAGATAAGGGACTTAAGGTAAAAGTACCAGTGGCAGAACACGTCCCAGTAGTGGAACGATTCAATAAAAATAAGTTAACTAAACTTATTCATAGCGTAAAAAGTAATTAAAAAAGAACAATAATTATTAATAATATTTTGAGATAACAGTACAATTAAAAACATTTATTAAGCATGTTCTTGAAAATTAAAAAAAAAAAAAATTATCATTGCTTCTCGTACGTTACGAAAATACTTACATTTTCGACAAGTATAAGAGAGGCACTAGACTGTTTTAAACTTAATTTCTATATAAAAAGAAATTAACGCAGCAAACCGGAGTCTCGAAATTTCAACAGATTTTTACTTGTAAATTTTAATTCGGATATTATTTTTTCAATTTAGCACATTTTTTATTTTTAAAATTGATGTTCCGTTATACCTTCATGTAGTCTCCAAAGTGTATGTATAGAGGAACAGTTGTACAGACCGTTCCGCGTGCCATTCAGCTGGCTGTTGCAGAATTGTTGGTATAGCGGAACGTATTGGTGTATGTAAACAATTTATGAACACAAGTTAAAATCTTTAGATTATTAATATATTTTCATATTTACGTGGTAGTAATTAAAATTTAAAACGGTATTTTACATTGAGCAAAATAGTTACTTTCACATTTAATATATCTTAGGAAATATAATCCTAATCTCAAAAAATTATTTGCACTTTTTGTTTAATGTTTATTTTACATAATTTAATGTTTATTTTATATAATTTTTAATTAATTTTTGTTAGGGATAAATAGAAAATACACTCATTTATAATGGCTAAATCAGCAAATAAAATTAACAAGAAAAATAAGAGGAATAAAGTAAAGAAACGTGTATCAAAATCTAACTCAACATACTCTTCTGGTATTCTGGAAGTTGCAATCACAGCAGTTTCTGGAGGCATTTCGTATAGAAAAGCTGCAAAGACCTTTGGTGTACCACAAACATCAATCTTCAGGTATCTGAAGGATCCAAATAATCTAACTTCCAAACAAGGTACATATTTTTGTACGTAATGAAACTTATTAAATTTTAATAAGCTTTTCAATTCTTAAATATTTTATTTTTATTTTTAGAAAATATTGCAAATAATGTAAATCAATTTTTAACATTGCCTGAGCACTACCTACCAAAGAAGAAGAAGGAGAAACTAAAATCAAGAGGTAAACAAAAAATGCCGGCTGTAGAAACTTCGGATGAATGGTATAAAATTCATTTAGCAAAAGAAAATGACAGGAAGCTCAAAGAAGAGAAGTTAGCAGAGAAAAAGAAATTACAAGATGAAAAGAAATTACTTGCAGATAAGAAAAAAGAATTAAATTTGCAAATGAAAGAAATACAAAAAAAAAAATCAAATAAAAGGAAGCATGAAAATATTCTTTTAACTTGTACTTAGCAGATATTTATATTTTTGTTGCTACTTTTAATCGTTGAGATAAAATTTCTAAATTTTATATTAAGCGTTGATCTGCTTAAAAGCTAAAAACGAAATAATTTAAAACTTAATTATAGTTTTTTAAGACTGCTATAAACATTAATTTGTTTTAAGATACCCACAGGCTGTAATCAGTCATAATTTAAAACAAATGCCTTGATGTTAAAGACTTAAATATGTATTAATTAACTTAAGAAACAAATAAATATTTATTTATTTTCTAATATTTTTTATTTGATTTTCTCATTTTGATATAAATAAATAACATTTAATTATTTTGACAGAATTGAAATTTTTGTTACCGTTCCACTACTGGGACAATCGTCGCGGAACAGAGGTTCACGCGACCTGCAAGCCGTTCCGGTATAGGTGCATTCGAACCCTAACGTATTTTCTTGATTATAATTTTTTTGTCCCAAAATCAATTTTTTTTTCATTTTGTTCGTAAAACTATCTGCTACCACGTAAAATTCATAATTTATAAGTAAACACTGTATTGAATTTTTAATCCATGAAAAAATAAAAATGGGTCTCCAAAACGTTCCGCTACTGGTACTTTTACCTTATATATTTATTAACGTACAAACTCATTCAGGACCACCTTGAAACTTTCTTTAGTGTGTTACATAGTAAAGGAGGTTTCACTAATAATCCGAACGCGAAACAATTCGAGGCTAGTTATAAAAAATTGTTAGTTAGACACGAAATCAAGGCCTCAGAAAGGGGGAATTGCCTCATGACTGATGTGCAAATTTTATACGTCTCATCGAAAATTAAATCTAATGAAAGCTATGACTTATTTACAGTGAACGAAATAGATGATACACCTGCTGAACGTCTATTTCATCATGATTATTTGTCGAGTTTATGGACCCTCAGTCCATATGTGGCAGAAATAATAACATACATAAGTGGATTTGTCATAAGAATATTAGTTGGCTAAATTTGTGTAGTTTGCTCTTCATTTTTAACGTCAGAATCCACGGATTCTTTGTTGATACAATTAAAGAATAGAGATTGCGATTACATTTTTCCATCCAAAAATGTAGTCGCAATAGCCCGTGCATGTGAAACGATTTTTCGAGAAAATGACAAAATTATTTTTAAAACGCAAAATATCGAAAACATTTTGATTGCAAAAGCATTTAAAACCGTTTGCCATTCGGTTTTTAACGATGGTGAAATGACCAGCTATATTATGGAGCAGGACGTAATAAATAATCATAAAACGCAGTAAATAAAAAAAATTATTAAAATTTATCTTTAATTACATTTATTTTATAAAAGCAAATGTGCGACAACAGAAAAAGAAAATGATTACATAAGTATGATTACTTAAGTCGACATAAGTATTCAAAATTGATCCACTTCAAACACCAGTAGAACCACTAATAAGCCTTAACAGAAATGGACAAAATTCCCAAGAAAGTGACGAAGGAAATAAATAAATAATAAAGAGAGGTCTCTCACCGATAGTAGTAGAACTATTATATCGGTCCGGCGTCGTACCGCACTGTAAAGTGCGGTACCACTGAGTCAGTGGTCACAAATGCCAGCAATCGACGCCGGCGTCACTTTCCCCAGAAAGTGACGAAGGAATTAAATAAATAATAAAGAGAATAATAATAATAAATATTAATAGGGAGGGAATAATAAATTTAATTCAGCCGTTTAGTTCACAGGAGCCGATAATTCACGTTGCAATACTACGTAAATAATAATAAGTAAATAAAACATCGTTTATGTTGTAGGGTTAGTCCGGGAGAGTTCGACTACCGGGAGGGTCCGGCAAGACTGATCTTGCATTGACCTTTGTCACAAATTCATATTTAAATTACAGGAAACACTTAAAACTCCCTTGAGTATGGGATAGTCCGACCACATGTGTTTTTCTTACTGTAAACCCATCTTCAGATTCAGGGAGCGAAAATTCCATTATACAAGATAAGAATCTGACGTTAGAAGACTGAGACGAAAACGACTGTGTGAGATGCGGAGAAAACTATTTCGAAATCCCGAAAAGCGACAATTGGATTAAATGTGTGCACTAGGAAATAAAAAAATGCAATAAAAATGAACAAATAATTATTTTTTGTATATTATATTATATTATATTATATTATATTATATTACAGTGTCATCGTTTAATCCTGCAACTTGCGCGCGCGCGAACTTGTAAAATGGCAACACCGCCTCACGGACGCATTCCAACACAACCATGCACCGTCCCGGCGTTCGGAGAGTTGCTAGCGACCGCTGGCCAGCAGTGACGCCCGAGCTTCGAGAATTTTGGGCTGGTCTCTTCCAAATTAACGTTGCAAAGAACTATTCAGAATTTCCCCGTCCGGGTTGAAAAATTTGGGACCTTTTTCGTATAACTTTTGAACTATAAGAGATATCGGAATGCAATTTGCGACAAAAAATGAGGAAAAATTATTCCCTCTTAATGATGGATAATTTAATATATTTTACGTTTACTTAATTTTTCTTTTATCAATTTTTTAACCATAATTGTTTTAAAAGCTTTTGCAAACTGTTTATTTGATAATGTATTTAACGTTGTTTTTAAAATTCGTGTTGTTGATAAACAATAGGCTAGTTGTTTCTGTATCATTACTTCCATAAATTGAGAAATTAAATTTTTATTCAATTATGTGTTAGTTCTGCAGACCTCAGAATCTATTGTTCTGGTTTTCTTCTTTATGATTTTATCCTTAACGCGGTGAATACCTAGATCAGGTGCAAGGGGTAACTAATGCGGGCATGTCTTTGATTGTAGCGGTGTTTAAATTTTTTTTCTAGAATTTTTGTGTTTGAATGTTTTAGCTACTCAACGCCACGCCTATACCGGCTTCCGTTAATGTGATTTTTTGGAATCATGGCCATTATTGTGGCTTTTACAAGCAGGTGATGAAAAATCTCTCCATACAAGGGTATAGCGCCGCAGTCAATCCTGTCGTAGCTAAAATTTTTGAAATTGAGACGAGTAAGAGATCAGTTGACATTATTTTCAAACCTCATTACAGTAATCTGGGGTGCAAGTGACATACCGATCATAAAAGCGGAGCGCGCGGCTCGACTACCTGGGCTGTGAAATTCTCAATACCTAGCTTTTTGCGACACTAAAATTTTCGAAGCTCGGGCATCACTCTTGTCTAGCGGTCGCTGGCAGCTCTCCGCTGGGCCAGTGCATGATTGTAGTGGAATGCGTTCGTGAGGCGGTGTTGCCATTTTACAAGTTCGCGCGCGCGCAGGTTGCAGGATTAAACGATGACCCTGTATATTATATTATAATGCATTATAATTTAATGGGATGCGTAAATATTTATTACGCTTGCCTGGGGGCGACCTTCCCATGCCGCGTTTCCCCTGCTTCCGCGGGGGCGGCCTCGCCAGCTTCCACGGGGCTGCTGTGCTTCCCAGCTTCCACGGGGGCGCGCCCAGCTTCCACGGGGTTGCTGACCTTCCCAGCTTATTCTGGATTGATATTTTAAATTTTTAAATTGTTTCTTGAGCTGAAACATTAAAACCGAGGCTGAAAATCTGAGCACTGAATTAATTTGTGGCCGATAAAGGAATGTCAAGTATAAAAAGTGACAGAGGAATCAGTGTTCGAGCGGGGAACGAGAATACAATTGGAATTAGCACAGTTGATTTCACAATCATATTTATATATTCACAAAATATATTTCCACGGGAAAAACTGTTAAAAAGAAGAAAAAAGAAAAAAAAGTTATATTTAAAATATATAAATATATTTTGTGAATATAATAATCGCAGGCGTCGAAAGTTTCGGAATGAAATATTTTCGCAGTACAAGAATATGAAAGCGACGGTGAAAGAGACGATTAGAATAATATGTTATGTTATAAATGCATTTTCAACCTTAAAATTTGCGTAGAGTAATATGTAACACACTATATAAAACGTAATATTCACAAAATATATTTCCACGGGAAAAACTGTTAAAAAGGAGAAAAAAGAAAAAAAAAAGTTAAAGGAGACGCAGGAGCTTGAACCCCGGACCGCTAGCTTAACAATCTGACGCGCTACCGTTGTGGCCACGAAACCTGCTTGGGTATAGATGCTATGTATCTGGATTACTAGGTACGTTAAAAACTTTAAATCAAAATATCTCGAAAACGAAGGTCCACCATGCAAAAAGCCAAAATGGTATTTTCATACTACCTGAGTACTACGACCCCCATATATTGTCGTTCGAAAAGCGATGTCCACTACCGCGTGGTCCCCTTGTGAGACAAGAAGGAAAAAGATTTGAATGTAATTTATACATAGGGGAAGCGTGGGTAGCCCCGGACACTTAACCCTCGTCAGGCGGCATAGGTACAATTGTAACTTTTGAGTTTTTAAATTGCGATAACTTTTTTTCGAGAAGCCGTAGAGGGCTGCAATTTCGTGACATCTCTAAATCTTAGGTCTAGATCAGGCATGGAACTAAAGTGAACGCAGCGGCCGTTTTTCTGAGGCAACGCCTCCTTTCTCCCGCCGCGCGTCTTGGCCCCCGCGGCAGGCCTAGGAGCTTCGAGCGCCTCAGACCCGTGCCATATGAACCGCGCATGGCGCATTGGGGCGACACCCGTATCAATAGATTTCCGCATGGGGTACTATTATCGATGCGTTTTTTTTTGTCAGTGGTATCCCCTGTAGGCCTATTCCACTGTGTCACGCGATAAAAATGGATAGGAAAAACGCGTTTTACTATCAAAATTTTAAATACGTTTGGGAAAACTTCATTTTCGCGCACGTTTAGACGTGCTGGGCATATCTAAAATATCAACTTTAATACGTACAACGTCGACCAGCCTCCCCGTTGATATTTTAAATATGCCAGCACGTCTAATCGTGCGCGAAAATAGAGTTTTCCCAAACGTATTTAAAATTTTGATAGTGAAACGCGTTTTTCCTATCCATTTTTATCGCGTGACACAGTGGAATAGGCCTACAGGGGATACCACTGACAAAAAAAAAAAAAAAAAAAATGCATCGATAATAGTACCCCATGGGTGATGCAGAAATCTATTGATACGGGTATCGCCCCAATGCGCCACGCGTGGTTCATATGGTACGGGTCTGAGGCGCTCGAAGCTCCTAGGCCCGCCGCGGGGGCCAAGACGCGCGGCGGGAGAAAGGAGGCGTTGCCTCCGGAAAACGGCCGCTGCGTTCACTTTAATTCCATGGCTGGTCTAGATTATATAGATAAAATTTCAGAAAAATATCTCTACTCCCTTCCGAGATAGGGGGTCGATTCGAGGGTTGCATCCATAACAGCGGCATAGGTACAATTGTACCTTCATACATTTTATATGAAGATAATGCCAGGAGAAAATAAGGATACAATTTTTTTTAATGATAATGTTATTTTATTATAAAAAATGTAAAAAATAGATCATTTATGTCATAAAGGAAAATGTAAGAATTTTTTTAAATAGATTTTCATAAATCTTCTTCGCAAGTAATGCACGTTGTCTTTGCTACGGAATGCTCATCGCAAACAAGTTTCACGCAAACCACACAGGACTTTCTGGTCTTGCGTTGTTTTCCGCTTCAGGTCTCGGCAGACATAACAGCTACCAACGACAGGGGAGGCTCCACGACTACCATGAGGTACTTGAGGGCCCGCTACTGCTTCTGATGCTGTCACGATGCGTCGTCCAAGCACCATTTCTATTGCACCTCGAAGGAAATGGTTTCTCGACAACATTCGATTTTGACTACGAGCTTCAATTGCAGGCATGCATAACTGCTTGGCAAGATCTTTCAGGAATTTTCTTCGTTGGTCCTTTGTCCTGAACCGTGGGTTGTGTTCTCTGAAGATGATGTAGGACGCTAACCCAGTGACGTCAATCATGTTATAAAAAAATGCCAGAGGCCAACGCAATGTTCGTCGTTTCACCGTGTACTCTCCCAACATTTTGTCCATAACATCGACTCCACCTTTGGTTTTATTGTAGTATCGAATTATCTGCGGTGTGGCTGCTTGTGTCTCCTCAACTTCTCCCGTCATGTGCATGGATGATAGAAGCACAACTGATTTATTCTTTTTTGGCACATATGAGCAGAGTGTTGCATCATGGTTGTAGGCAAAATTTGTTGACTTTACAGGCCTCTCTTTGGCAGGCTGCATGTTGCTTGGCAGGAACCTTTTGTTTTTTCTTACTGTACCAACTAGTGTCATGTTCCAGGAGTTTAACACCTTAGCTGGTTCCATACTTGTCAAGAAGTTATCGGTGGTAACATTTCTTCCAGAGCCTTTGTACGAGCTGACTAGGTCTAATACAGTTCGTTCACCAACGTTTACTTGTCGAGGACCATCTGTTGGTTTTCCAGTGTAAAGTTGACCTTCTAACGGGTAAGCATTTGATGCGTCACAAGCCCAGAAAATTTTTATGCCATATTTGGCCGGTTTAGAAGGTATGTACTGTGTAAATTTAGTACGGCCTCTAAATGGAAACAATTGCTCGTCGATGGTGATACATTCATGTGGCTTGTAGGCTCCCCTCAAATTACTGTTCAGTATTGTCCAGATGTCCCGTATTGGTGCAGCTTTATCTGTTTGTACACGTTCTGCACGTGTATTTTCATTGTCGAATCTAATAAACCTGAGCATCATCTTGAAGCGGTCACGAGACATGGCTGCACGTATAAGAGGCAGAGCATCAGCATTCCACATATCGTCCAGATTCTCTTTATTGTTTCTGTGGACATCAGCAGCAATCAGTATGCCCAAAAATGCATCGAGTTCAGTTTCACTAAATGCCTCGAATGTTTTTTGTGGTGGTCGTTTGGAATAATCACGAAACCTTTGTACTAGTTGATTGTTGTAAGCATCACAAACTCTCTTGGCCTTTCGATTTGTTTCTCGTAATATGATGTCGCACATCTCTGAAGTCATGATTGACTTGAATAGCTGTTTTGCCGTATATAGATTGCTAATTGCTGCAGGCCCACCTCTTTGTCGTAGGATGTTACGAGATCTGGTTTGTGCATTTGGCGGTGGATCACTATACCATTGAGTCCCATCCTTAGCAGTCCAAATGTCAGGCTCATCTTCAACACTTTCGTCTGAGTCGTATTCATCTTTCTGCTCTATAACCATTTCTTGTTCCACGTCTGACTCTTCTTCAGTTGAAGCATCCGCTTGTGGTACATAGTTTTCATTATCAGATGCAATATATGGTTCTTCCTCATATTCCGAATCAGATTCATCAATCGTTCCCCTTATTTCGTCGCACGTATATTTATAAATAGATGGAAAAATAAAAGCAAGTAAATAATTTTCCTAATGAAATACTACTACTTTATAGACTTATTATGATATGATACCAACCTGCAAACTCGTCTCCTTGGATTACGGCGTATACTAGGTCCAGCTTCACTATCACCCATGATGATTTATGTAGTAGATGAATTCACTTTGAATTATAGGAATGGCTGAGGATGGTAACAGGTCTTCAACAAATACTTAAATTCAAAAAAGAGCTTCGTACGGACACGAAGTGGACCTGATGGCAACCGTTCACAGAATGATTTTCCGTCCTTGAACCGACTAGTACTTTGTCCTCGCTTCTAGCAACCCTATCATAAAACGGTGACCAGGCGTAGGGAAAAACCCCAAGCCCGGTGCTAGCTGTACAGGGCCGCGGCCTACAGAATTTATAGGTAACTGATAAATAATACAAAATTACCAAATAGTTCTGAATATCCGTAAAATATCACAAAACATGACATAAACAATGTGTCGATACTAAATGTTATCCATTTATCGTACAAATTATACCAACAGTGAGAATTGTTAAATAAAATATGTGCAGGTACAATTGTACCTCTACCGCCTGTTAACGGTGTACGTGTACTTCTGACGAGGGTTAAATGAAACACAAAAACAATATACAACCAATAAATTGTAATCAAATTACTAATTCAGGAAATCAAAATAAGCACTTCCTGCTGCGTTATAAGTAAAAAAAAGAACACATTTCTTAAATAATTTAATAAAAAAATCAGAAACCTGTAGCCTGTTTTTACACAATCAAAAAAAAAAAAGCGGGTAGCCCCGGACATAATTTTCAATGCTGATCTAGGCGTATCGCGTATCCTTATTTCTTACATACATCACAGAAATAATAAAAATTTCATCTTTGCATTTATTGCATTGGATCCAGTCTTCTTCGAAGGTTTCGCCGCAAACAATGCATTAAGTGACATGATGTTCTTGATGGACTTCATAAGCGTAGCCAAAGTGGGGCAGGGGTGAACTTTTGCCCCCCCCCCCCCTCCGGCACAGGAAAAAAAAATTAGTCATTCGTCCAAAATTAAATTAACTTATTATAAAATACAAAAATACAAAATTGTGAAGTAATTCTGCATTGTGTGCAAATTTCTTGGTCTATCTAATTATATGTAAAATATAATATCAACATTTGTTGTAATATTTATTACCCCTCGCTGAATGAAATTTACTATTTGTTGCCCCTCCCTTTGAATGTTATTTTTGCCTTAGATTGCTTACTTTTAAGGACCATGCTTTTTGCAACAAGTTCATCCTTATATGGAGAAGATGTTAAAATTTCACTTTTCTGTGTTTTTCGTGAACGAGATGTAATGCGTTTTTGAGTAGCATCAGGCAAAGGTGATAACAGTTTAATTATATCTGTTGCGTTTTTTGAATTTGAAGTTCTTGAATTGCTACATCAGTCATGTAAGCAGGTAAAAAATCGATATCGCTGAATATGTCACGATTGAAAGGATAAATTCTGGTGCACCGAAATCCATTCTGTGCTATTTCAAGTTTAGCTGCTTTACTGAATGCGGTATTAACAAGTGCAGCAATATCATAATCAGTAATTCTGGCCCCAGCATTTCTTCGCATCCATACAGGACTTGCTGAAGCGAACGAAGATTTAAAGGCTTAAAAAATGTCCTATCGAGCGGTTGGATTTTGTGTGTCGTGTGTAGGGGTGTGCTAAGTATAAGAATGTAATTTTGACGAGCATATTCTATTACAGCTAACTCTTTATGACTTGCATGCCCATCTAAAATCAAAAGGACTGGATTTTCCTTTGTAGGCTGCACGTGATGTTTGAAATGTTGTAGTCACCGCAAAAATATGTCTCCAATCATCCACCCGCTATTATGGGGAATTACAATGCTATCGAATGGAGCTCCTATCATTAATCGACCATTCTTATCCATCATTTTTCTTGGAAAAATAAATAGAGGTGGCACAAAGTGGCCAGTAATATTCATGGCGAACATTAAAGTGATATTTTTACCTCTTTCTGTGGAAGTTAATTTACCAACTTGTTTTTTCCCTTTGAAAGACAAAACTTTATCATTTTTATGGATATTGGAAGCACCTGTTTCATCTGCATTATAAATCCGAGAAGCACGAAAATTATATTTTTCTTGATGGTGCTGAAGTTGATCGTAGAAGCGATCTACTTGAGGTTTATTAAAACCAACTGCGCACATAATGCTGGTTGATTCGGCAGTTCTCAGTACAAGCTCTGGATATTTTTTTCTTAAAGATGCAAAAAAGTCTTTCCCTGCCATTCTTTTTTCTGTATTAAATCGGTGAGAAATTTTGAGATGTTCTGCCAGTTCGAAAGCTAGTTTTAAAAACTCTAATCTAGTCAATGGCATTATGCGGTTGTCTAGATCTCTGGCGCGGTTTTACAGTTGCAATGAAAAATGTTCATTAAAAGTAGAATCAAATCGACCTAATTTTGGTTTAAAAACCACTTCTTGACCGCTCTTTAATGCTTTTACGCGATCTTGTAGCGTGCTACGTGGTACATCATATCTTTCAGCAGCTAATCTTACTGTTAACTTGCCCTTCATAATACATACAATTGCTTCTTTTATTTTATTTCCATCCCACTTGCCTCTGTTGCTAGTTGGCCCCTTAAATTTTGGCATTTTAATAACCGTATTCAAAAACAAATATATTTATATTATTTAGCATCTTAAAGTAGTGTAAACTGATAAGGAATCACAATAATAAAATGTATCGTTTTAAAAAATTAAGGTTCATAAAAGTGTTCGGGGCTACCCGCCATATTAGTTACCGGGGGTACCCGATTGACTTGATCCAATATTTTTACTATTCACTTGTACAATGTGAAAAGAATTTAGCTAAATGTTTAAGAATCTTAAAAAATATTAAATTTTGAATAGTAAAATCAATTAGACATGTAACAATACTTACATTTAATAGACAACAAGCACCGATGAAATTTAATGGTCTCAGTAACGTCACTTTCAGTGGAAAGAAAACTGATTATAATGTCGAATCAGTGATGCCAGAATGAGGCCGGGAGCGCTCGAGAATTTCCCCCACCTCGCATGCACATTACGCCGGAGCTGTGTGTCCGCGAAGCGCCGAGCTCACGGACACGCACTCCGGCGTAGCGTGCATGCGAGGTGGGGGAAATTCTCGAGCGCTCCCGTCATCATTCTGGCATCACTGTGTCGAATGCGCTTGGCGTGCACATTACTATTAAAGATGTATCCAGACGTTGCGCGGCACGCCTCTCCCATCGGAAAGTTTTCGGGGAGACTACCTGGACATGAACGATTCCAAAGCAACTTCGAGCTCCCTCGAGCAAAGCTCGCAGGGTAATTCTCCAGCTAAGGTAGAGGGCCCTATTTCTACTCATGTTAGGTTAATGCGAGTATTAGAAACCCGTAAAATAGATTTTGGCTGTACTTCCGAATGGCCCCAGTGGCCGATCGACATGAGATTTGGGGGGAAGGGTGGGGAGGAGGTGTGAACCCTAAATCTAAAATTGTAACTTCGGGTATTTCTTAGTTTCCGATTTATTAATAAAAAACTTTCAGTACAATACGTTGAGGTATGCCTATACAGACGATACTAGTGAACTGTTTCCGTTATACATAGTAGTCGTCGTGATTCTGAATAACTTTTTCCTATACATGTTACCGCCACTCGACCTTCATTTCTGAGATATTTGCGAAAAACTTCTATTCATTTATTCCGACGCAACGGACACAGCGATCAACTTGAGGTGGTCGGTCATCTGGGGGATGTGTTTATATCCGTCTCTGGACACCTCGGGGCGCGAAGCGCTCCGAGGTGGACAGCACGCGGCAATGTGATTTACAAAAGGAATTTTACCTGGAAAATTACGTTGGAAATGACTGTAGATAAGCGGCGGTTCCCCACTGACGAATACAGTGCCACGGTGGCGTACATATATATGCAAAATGTAATGTAGTAGTAGCAACAGTTTTTCCTCAATATCTCTGAAACTAAAGGCGACCGCCAAAAAGTTTAAAGGAAAATGTTGTTCAAAATAACGACCTTGATAACATATGTGAAGCTCATCGAAAATAAATTCGCTTTCCAAAATAAATTAATATTTTTTTATTAATATTTCGGAAACTAATAAATACCCGAAGCTACAATTTTAGATTTAGGGTTCACACCCCCTCCGCACCCTTCTCTCCAAACCTCATCTCGATCGGCCACTGGGGCCATTCGGAAGAATATCCTAGATTTTTAGCCAAGAAATGTTAACCAAACTTGGTTGTTTTTACAGAACGTAACGTAATTATTAAACAAATAATTAACTATCAATAATTCTTAATAATGTAAAACGCTGAGGATGTCCCCATTTCTGTTCACTCAATACAGAATGTACGTATTCTACTCGCGACACGTACCAATTTCTACTCATTTAATTTCATATTGATGCTTGTTGATTTTTCTTGTTTTATAATAAAAGTGTTTTCGTTTTGTTCCTACGGGCCTTATGAGCTGAGATATTTTGATGTAAAGTTGCAATTTGCTGAATTTTATGTTCCTAAGATTCAGCATCGTCATCGTCATCCTCATCGTCCTACACTTCTCGGCAAGAGGGGAGTATGAAAGGGTCTCTCAGGTACGTCGCTCATTGGATGTGGGTTTCGGCCAATCGCGTAACAAGTTGTAACCTGACAGCTAAGTGACAGCTAACCTACCAAGTGCTAAATGTCAAATAAACTAAGTTGTCCGAATTTGTAATGTCATGAGTTTTTACACTAAATAGGAGACCGAATTATTGTCTTAATTAACAAGGTAAGTCGCCAAAATTTTTTAAATCGAGTTAGTATGTAGAGTCGTGGACTTGAAAGTTGTCCGGAGAAGGTTCGACAGAGTACCATCTTCTTTCGCATAAGTTTCTGGAAATTTGTACCATGCATGTATAAAATAATAATACCATGCATGTACAAAATAATATAAATTGTAACAAATTGCATTGCATTTAAATTTCCAGATATTTTTATACCAGCAATTTAGAGATTTTATGTAAAGCTTATATATATGTATATTATATTTAGAAATGAAGGAGACGCAGAGGTCCTGGATAAAAATGAAAGGGACGCACAGGCTTGGATAGAATTGAAAGGGACGCACAGGCTTGGATAGAATTGAAAGGGATGCACAGGCTTGAATGGATAGAAATGAAGGGGATGCACAGGCTTGGAGGTTGTCCAGAGAAGATTAGATAGATTAGAAACTTGTTTCGCACAAGTTTCTGGAAAATTGTCAAATAAGGTAAATCGACAAAAATTGTCAAAAGACATAGCATTAAGAATTAATAAGAAAAAAAAATTATTTATGGTGAATTCCTTGCAATGTAGAGCTAGTCACATTAGTGAAAAAAGTACGCTGAAAACACATTTCCCTTGATGCTTTTCAATCTTTTGTGAAAGACATTCGTAATACTTTAATAAAATCCACAGTAGTTTCCACGCATTCATTAATTCTTTATTTTTTTAACTTCCCATTAACAATATTTCAATTCAGCAATAAACATACTAAACTAATTTTATTCCAAAATTAATAAATTGTGCGTTGAAAATATTGGATCTCTTCGTTCATCTTCGCTGAATTCTTATCATTAGCATTTAAATTTCCAGCAACACGATTTTCTGCCATACGCTTCCACTTCCTTAGGACACATTTTGTATTCTCTACACTTACTTTAGCAAAATGACACTCTATTTCCACTTCCTTCGGACACATTTTGTATTCTCTACACTTACTTTAGCAAAATGACACTATTTCTATATACAGGGTTATCCACCGAAGTCTGGCGGCGCTCGCGCGAGTACAAATGAGAACGGCAACAACGTCACACGCATACTTACTACTACAATCATATGTCGATACATCCGCCATCTATGGGCTGTTGCTAAAAGTATAGGTTCGTGTAGATGCCAGTAGAGAGCACAAGGTGCTTTTCGCTGTCTTCCCAGATAACTTTACATTTGACGTAATCGACGGGGAAGAAAACGACAGCCGTTTTACCACTGTTTCGTCGTGGTAAACCTTACTGACGGTGCGCGCGGATTTTATCGTAGCGCACCATTTGTGTTGTAACCTGAATCGTAGGTTTTCTCTCAGGAAATGATTGAGAATGTTAGAATGCTTGTTGAACGACGAAACCGTAGCTGATTGTTATTAATATGAAAGCTGCACGTCTCGCTGTTTGATACTTTCCAACTGTACTCTTGCAAAACACGCGGTATTCAAACGGATATCTGTTACAATAAATAGTATATAACTTTAGTTATATACTAACATTGTAACTACATGACAATGGTGTATCAATATACTGATCGAATAATATAATCACTGACTGCTTTTTACGAAGAATATAATTCAAGAGCAACAAACATAGATTGGATTACTGTATCAGCGGAATGTAGAATGATATTCGACTCAGTTAAGTAAAAGTTTAAACAATTTTACCACGGCCCTTTGACTCGAGGTCCCCTTCCACGTGCCAATTGATTACTGTCGTACATTGCTCTGAATTTCCAGGCGATAATCGTCGACTGATGATATATGGTCGAAGTTTAAATTTCGTTTCTTGATCTTCGATGCAATGATCGATCATTACCTCTAAATATTCTTGTAAAAAGGAATAGTTTTATTTCGGTGGGAGGAGGAAGACCACGCTTAATTCTCGTGGCTTGAGGTATTTATTTATAGGGTGAGACAGTTGAGATCGGAATTATCCTCGTTAACGTTTGGTGGCTCTTATAAGGGCCGATTGTGTAAAATTTAGAGCAGATGTTGGAAATGCCCGCCCTGTTGCTTCAAACAGGCATCTACTCGCTTCTGCATATTTGTGAATACATTCTTCAATGTATTTACGGTGATTTCTGCGATGCCATTCTCGATGTTCCTCTTCAAATCTGCTATTGTACGAGGGTTGTTTGCGTACACTTTATTCTTTAACATGCCCCACAGAAAAAAATCCGGGGGCGTTAAATCGGGAGAACGTGGTGGCCACAAACCACGGGAGATGAATCTATCATCGAAGAATTCTTCGAGCATCGCCGTTGTCGTATACGCAGTATGAGCCGCTGCACCGTCTTGTTGAAACCAACAATGTCTTTCGTCGGGTTCCAACAAAGAAATGAACGCAAGGAGAAGGTTTTGATAGATGGCCGCCGTGACGTTCTGATCATAGAACAGTGGTCCAATTACACGCTTGCGCGATATAGCGCACCACACTCCAAGTTTCTCCGAATGCAATGGTTTCTCCCGAATTAGTCGTGGATTAAATGTGGACCATGTTCGACTATTCTGGGCATTTACATGGCCATCTAAATGAAACCACGCTTCGTCGCTGAAAAAGAATTTGTCGAATACTTGGGTCCCCTGTTCTTCTACAAATCTTCGGTACCAGCGACAGTATTGTACTCGTGCAACATGATCAGGCTCCGTGAGCTGGTGCACCACTTGGTACCGATATGGGCGCATTTTCAGCTTTCTCGTGGCACGATGCGCACTCCCATATGATAAGCCGCACTGTTGCCGCAGTTTTGTCAGTGAAGTCTGCGGCGACTGCTCTAAAACTCTGGCGACTTCTGCTAGCTTCCTTTCTGTTAACGCCGTGTAAGGTTGGCGATGTGTTCTATTAAGTACGCTACCGGTCTCCGTAAACTTTCGCACCAGGAAAGAAATTGTACGCCTACCGGGTACGGGAGAATTGGGAAACTTCTCCCTGAATGCGGCTTGGCATGTAGAAAATGACCCAGAGGAAGAAAAATAATTCTCCACCAAAAATATACGTTCGTGAACGAGGCGCATGGCTGTTCGATACTATGTAAGTAGATATGCTCTGCTCTCTTGCTGAGGGGTTTCTGAATTCCAATGTTCAAAGTCGGTCTTTATATACGAATTTGCGTTCCTTCGACCGAAGCCCGCTTGATAGCATTGGCTCGCGGTCTCTTCTGATCTTCCGAAAACGCGACGCTGCTCCGAACCAATAGCGGCGGGTTTCGCTCGCGACGCACGGTGTACCGAAAATTTGGGCAGAGTGATAAGTTTTTACCTTTCTGTTTCCTGTTGAATCATAATTTGTATCTTATTATTTATTTACAGATATATGTATTTGCATTGCTACCAAATAGTCTGTGAATACTGAATATGTCCATATAAGTACTTAAATAAATACCATGTTCAGAACTTGGGAAGAAGACTATTTTTATATCGACAATATTTTAAAATCTTAATAAAATATACTTCATACTTAGTACTTTATGTAAAGGGGATATATAGGGTATTATCTTTTTCGGGATAGGTTCAGATTTAAAATAGAAAACGTACGAACAACTATAAGCATACAGAAAGGAATATTTCCTGGATGTTTCATAGTAACAACAATATACA
This sequence comes from Andrena flavipes, assembly GCA_963971345.1. Classification (NCBI taxonomy): domain Eukaryota; kingdom Metazoa; phylum Arthropoda; class Insecta; order Hymenoptera; family Andrenidae; genus Andrena; species Andrena flavipes. The sequence continues at coordinate 41,041,822 of OZ020479.1, read as the reverse complement.
GGAAGGCGAATATTTTAAAAATGGGCGGAAGCTTTGAAGTCTTTACTTGACCTTGTCATTTAAACTGGTTGTCTATTCTTTGCTTGTAGCCCGAATCGAGTCTCGGGATCCCGAAACCGTCGGGATCTCGAGCAATACGAAAGTATCGGGACCCCGCCCGAAATTTTCTGACCGTCCCTCGGGGCCAGGAACCCGAGCCTCGGGACGATCCGCACACTCCTACCTGCGACCAAGTCCACTGCCACAGTGGGGCAGAATCCCAAGAAACAAGGAAACGAATCAGAATTCAAAAGTTGTGGGAGGATTATGTATTTTTATATATTTATAATAATAATAATAATAATAAATCGTGTTTATTCTTTTATAATATTTTATACAACGCAGTGGAGGTAGAAACGCAAAGTACAGAATGGGCGAGGCTCAGCGTCGCTGTTATTCATGCCTGACCCGAATATTTCTTGTAAGCTAATAATATGAGCTCCTAAAAAAGGTAAAAACCCAAAAAGAAGCCAGAAATAAAGATTTTAAAAATTATAGAAAAAATTGTAGCTCAAAATATCCTATCCTCCCAATGGCCCACCATCTCCCACATCTTAATACGTCAGCGCGTGCTTTTGTTTTAATATTTCAACGCGTGTTTATATTCGAGAGATACGGGATCGGTCTCGAATTTGTTCTGAGGACGAAGCAGGCCTCATCACGCGCAGTCAGTGGACCACCCCTTTTCTTCCTGTGGCTCTCCGCGAGGCGTACTGTCGCTGCTACATCATGGAACTTCGCGCGTGTGTCGATAGGAACACTGCACTTTCCATGGCATATTTATCAAATTCTTGTAGTTTTATTGGAAGTATTGACGCTAATTCATAACGAATTGACGTTATTTTCTGAAATAACGTCGAACTTATATATTAACACTTTTAGTACCAATTTCCTTAATAATATTCAGCATTTTTAAATTGCAAAATACAGGATGTTGCATTTTTTCCCATTTTTGGGATTTACCCCTACTGTGCGACATAGAATACACGTATTTAATCCATAACTGAAAAATAATCGCGAATGCTTTTTTCGCAGTAGCAAGCTCTAGATTATGTTGATTAGAAAACAAACAAAAAATTTGTTCAGAAGTTCCCGGAAGTGGAACTAAAAAAGGGATGATCGCTGACAATTTTTCAATCGGTTTCTTATGGAAAAAAACTGTATGTAACTAATTATTTGCTATTACTTAACAGAATCGACACCACTTATTTTGGGGCTCCAAAAATTGTTTTCTTTTATATTACCAAAAATTAAAAGACTCGATTTAAAATTCTGCACGAAAAATACATACAATCACAGACACGTGTTTACACACAGATCAGAAGTAGGCGTCATGATATTTTAACCGTTTTTAGGTGCTCATTTTAGTAGTCTACAGGTAACATAAAAATACATATCTTTCGAATTCTGACTTCTTTCCTTATTTCTTGGGATTCTGTCACACTGTGGCAATGGGTCGCAATGCGACTGGTCGCTAGACTCCCTCCGGGAGGAGTATAGCGACCGGTGGTCGCAGTGCCTAGTCTGCGACTAGGTATAATGGGAAACAGACCTCCTCGCATTGTGTTGCCTCTCGAGTAGCCTAGGCTGGTACTCAAACAGACTCGCGACAGGCTCCTACGTCTGGCGCATACCCGACAATCGCAGTCGCATGTAGGAGAACGGATACATGTTTTCCCATTGCACCAGTATACTGCGACCAATCGCGGGTAGGAGATCCCACCTTAACGCGACTGGACACTATTCCGCGCGGCCACTGGCGCGAGTAAGAAAACCCAATGAGGGAGCGAGATGAAACGAAAGAGCCTCTCGCCCGTTCCCTGGTTCTCCAGTCTCGGCCGAAGGATTCCAAGAAGTGGTGGGGATAGTTGCCGGGTTCCTAACGCGTGGTAGAAACGGGCTCCTAACGAGGAATTACTGTATTGGGAGTTTCACAGCCCAGGTAGTCGAGCCGCGCGCTCCGCTTTTATGATCGGTATACCACTCGCACCCCAGATTACTGTAATGAGGTTTAAAATAATGTCAACTGATCTCGTACCCGTCTCAATTTAAAAAATTTTAGCTACGACAGAATTGACTGCGGCGCTACACTCTTGTATGGAGAGATTTTTCATCACCTGCTTGTAAAAGCCACAATAGTGGCACATGATTCCAAAAAATGACATTAACGGAAACCGGTATAGGCGTGACGTTGAGTAGCTAAAACATTCAAACACAAAAATTCTAGAAAAAAAATTCAAACACCGCTACAATCAAAGAAATGCCCGCATTAGTTACCCCTTACACCTGATCTAGGTATGCACCGCGTTAAGGATAAAATCATAAAAAAGAAAACCAGAACAATAGATTCTGAGGTCTGCAGAACTAACACATAATTGAATAAAAATTTAATTTCTCAATTTATGAAAGTAATGATATAGAAACAACTGGCCTATTGTTTATCAACAACACGAATTTTAAAAACAACGTTAAATACATTATCAAATAAACAGTTTGCAAAAGCTTTTTAAACAATTATGGTTAAAAAATTGATAAAAGAAAAATTAAGTAAACATAAAATATATTAAATTATCCATCATTAAGAGGGAATAATTTTTCCTCATTTTTCGTCGCAAATTGCATTCCGTTATCTCTTATAGTTCAAAAGTTATACGAAAAAGGTCCCAAATTTTTCAACCCGGACCGGGAAATTCTGAATAGTTCTTTGCAACGTTAATTTGAAAGAGACCAGCCCAAAATTCTCGAAGCTCGGACATCACTGCTGGCCAGCGGTCGCTAGCAACTCTCTGAACGCCGGGACGGTGCATGGTTGTGTTGGAATGCGTCCGTGAGGCGGTGTTGCCATTTTACAAGTTCGCGTGCGCGCAGGTTGCAGGATTAAATGATGACCCTGTATATATGAATTTATTACTTACATTTTCTTTTTGCGGCCACATGCTTCTCCAATATGCCCACAAGAACAGGAGGCAGGATCTCCAGCAAAAGTTTTGGATCTGTATTTCAACGCCATCTAATTTATGAAAGATTGTATTTAGAACTAAAATTCAATATGGCGACCCAAAGCGGGAAAATTGAAATACGGTCAGAATCTGCGTACTGCAATATTGAATGAGAGATATATTTGTTGACATGTTAAGAATATTTGGATACGAAATTCAGGTGTTAAAGAAAAATATTTAATTAAATTTTCAATAATTGAATATAATTAAATATTTCTTGTCCGCCTGAAGTTTCTTATCTAAACTTTTCGATTTTTTCAATTATTATTAGCATTTTGCCAACAATAATTGATAATGCCAACAAATATGTCTCTTACTCTACATTTTGTATAATATACATAATTATAAAAATACAAGTAGAGGTAAGGGATAGTTAGTGGCACAGATTTTTCTTTTCAAAATGGTCCTTTAATTTGTTGTCTGAAGCCGCGTATTCACCTGCGCATGCCCCCCGAATGCGCATTCGGCGCGCACCGGTTTTTTGCTCGTGCTGTGCGCGGCGTGCATTCGGCGCGCATTCGGCGCGCCATCGGCGAAGAACGAGGAGAAAAGTCATGGACGAAAATATTGCAATAGCTAGTGCTAGTTTCATTGTATTGTATACATTGCTTAAAAAAAAAGAATAAAAAGAAGAAACGTTAGTGGACGAGGAAAATATATACTAGCAGGTGCAACGAAACATTTCTACGGGATTTAAATGCTGAAGTGGGAAGCAACCAATTTCAAAACTTCACGAGGATGTCATCGGAAGATTTCTTTATTATATTAAATTATATTCGCGATAGGACAGGACAAGCGAATTCAGCGAATATCGTGGTGTTTGGGTTTATCCCGCGTTCGAAATTCCCCCACTCTCCCTTAGAAATATTTAATATTATTTATCTCGTCCAGTTGTGGTGTTCTTCTTAATTTTTCCCTTTTCCCGTCTGTACGAGCTTTTTAGACTCTCCACTTTCGTCTTGCAATCTTCCGCGTTCGTTCCGATCTCTTGGGCAATTGTACACCACGCGTCGTCCATTTTTAAAGCATCGAAATAACACGGGTGTCTGGAATTCCATAATAATTCGGATTTCTCGAATACCTCAAGGAGCTTGAGACAAACTTGCGGCGTCCACTCCATCATGGTGTCGTTCGGACGCGAATGCGCGCTTTGATGAACCACCAGCAAGCGGATCGGCGCGAATGGCCCGGCGAACGCTCGGGTCGCAATCGCCTCGATGTCGGTCCATACATTGTATCCGCAGTAACACTACACGAACCCCGAATGCGCGCCGAATGCACGTCGAGCACCGACCGCGCGGCGAATGCGCGGCGAATGCGCGCCGAATGCGCGCTGACCGCCGTCCGCGCGCCCCACGAGCAAAAACCGGTGCGCGCCGAATGCACATTCGGGGCGAATGCGCAGGTGAATGCGCGGCTTTATGTCTACAATGTTTTATATATTGCAAACGTGCTTGTTGCGCTAACATTTGTTCGGCCCAGCCAACTGAAGTTTTTCCTTTCAGTAATCTGTTAATGTGCCTACACCAACATGTTATATATTCTACCGCGATTGTTTCCGAAATAGCGTCACATAGCGGCTGAAAATGCTCAGTGCACGTAAGAAATGAAAAATCTAACACTACTGACAAAGGCATTATTAAATTTTTCAAAAGTTGTTTTTTGAAACATAAGTGCGCGATGTTTGCATTGAAGTTGTCATGAGCTTCTTTAAATAATATTTGAAAATTATCAATGTTGCACAGATCCGATGCACAAGTGTAACAAGATTTAAACCTGTTCTCTGCGCATAATTTTGTTAATATTAATGAAATGTCCAGACCAGTACGACTTGGGTATGAATCATTTTTTTTGTGATATAATATATTGGTTGTTATTCTGTTCCGCTTCTTCTATAGAATTTATGTTATTTTCGGTGTTCTGTGACATTAATGCGAAATTACGTAGCGAAAATAATGCTGTCGCCTTGTCCTGCTCGCAATTTCCACGAACGCTTTTCCCCGAAGTTAAATTATTTATTAGTAGCGTCTTAAATGAACTTTGGAAATGCAGCGGCGTGAGGTTAATATTGCAGCCTCCATGACTTCGAATCATTCCGAAGAAGTTTTCCAATGGGTCTTGATTTAAATTTCGGGGCGAAAAACTTTTAAATCCAATTTTTTGAAGGTCCTGCCATAAACGTCGAAATCCATTTATTGTGAATATAAAATTTTTTAGCGACGGCACTGTTCTGACTTTTTTCGTTTCCTTATCTACGAAACGAATGTTTTTTGCCATGCAGTGACTGGCTTGCTTCCAAAATATCGAATGGCAGCTGGTAACAGTCACTTGGCTTCGTAGAGCGTTCTTGATAGATCTTATATCCTCTTTTCGGCTATTAAGTGAATCAAATGAGTCATTTAAAAATTTTATAACTTCTGATGTAGTTACTCCTTCGTTAACTGGCATGCTTTTCATACCTACAGTGGTTTGCACTGTACCTGTAAATAGGATGTGGGTGACGGAAAGTAAATGACGCTCAGGTTCTTTGTATGGACAGAAAACTTTATTTCGAAGTCGGACCCGGTTAGTAACGTTCTCGTTGACTCTCTGCGATGGACTGACTTCTCGGCACCTCTTTCTGGGGACCGCCGTCTCTCGAGCCGTACAGGATGTTTATACCATCGCATCGACGACGGTCCCCGCCGCTTTCCAAGAACCCTTAAGCGGCAATCGTATCGCGACGCATCGGCGCCGAAATTCGATGCGTCGCCGGCATCGCCGATGTCGAGATCCGACGTTTGGCTTTAATGACGCGGCGTGTCCGTTACACGCGCCGCCACAAGGATAATTTTTTTTTTCTTTCATGTGAAATAGAAATGTAATGCTCAGAAAAAAAAATACAAACTTGTAATTCAAGTTAAAAGTCTTATGAACGAAGACACCGTTCGACTTAAAACCTGAGTAGCCAAATTAACTTTCATTTTTCGCATTTTACGGATTTTGATATGCCCATTGTGTAATTTTGGCATTTGCTTCTTCATATTGTTAATAGCATGAGTGTCAATATCGTACGCTAATTCTATTGTATTCCACGATGCAAAATATCTTTTTTCAGCCCCCCCCCCCCACATTATTGCTTTTCTCGTTAATTTCTTCAACAAATGCCGGTGTAAGAAGAAATGGTTTTACACGTTGAAACTATTCATCGTTCTCAATTTGCCTTAAATATGGCAAAATGACTTCCATGTCTTTTGTTAGGAGATTATTCCTCATTCCCTTAATTATATGAGGAGGGTCATAAAGGGGATTGATAGCCTGTCCCGACAATTCAATTCTCCCACCTGAAAATAATGGTGTTAATAATTTGGTATTAAAAAAATTGTACAGTAACTGAAATTTTCTGCGAGTGGGAATGAGAGGAAAATGTCATGAAAATGTCATATCTTATATTTTGCTCATGGAGTGTGGTGGCATAGTTTTGTGGAAGAGGATAGGGACACACTGCTTATACTTACAAAAAAATCTGTTCTCTTCCTGGCATATGGATTTAGTGTTTTTTAGTAAATAATTTATGCATGAAATATTCGTTTGTCCTTGATCGCAAACTGTGGCCACAATGTTGAATCCACTTATGGTGATGACTCGTACGAGTTCTTTAATGCATTGTACTAGTTGTATCCCACTGGTACTACAGTCTGTCCGATTAAAACGTGTTCGGCTTAATTCATAGAAAAGTTTATTTAAATGAATTTTAAAATACATGCAGACATTATTTGTTCTTAGAACTAAAATGCTATTATATCAATAGGGTGTTCAATCGCCAGCAGCGTCGATAATCTACTGGCATCTCCGAGGCATACTTTGCACCAGGTTGACAGCGTATGTGTGTGGTAAGGATCTCCAAATCTAGCGAATCTGGTACAATAATTGCTTTACGTTGAATACTTGTCTCCCGCGAAGTCTCTGCTTCATATATGCCCAAACGTTTTCGATAGGATTAGCATCAGGAGACTGTGACGGCCATTCCAATTGCTTGATGCCAGATTTCTCTTTCCACTCAGTACAGAGCCTGCTCCGATATTTTGGATCGTTGTCCTCCTGTAGGATAAAATCTTCATTTTTCTCCATAAACCAACGTTTGGCAGACGGTAATAAAGCCTTTTTGTAAATTTCCAACATTTTTTCGACATTTAAAATGCATGTAAATAAGTACAGGGTGCCGAATCCCTGTTCTGAGAAGCAGCCCCAAACATGCACTTTTGCTGCGTGTTTAACTGTCCGCTGTACGACTTTATTGGTGGTGGTAGACCAGGTTCATTGTATTATATTACGTGCCCAAAAAGAAGCTTCATCAATAAATATTACTTTGTTCCAATCTCGGTCAATATTTTTCTTCGCCCACTCGAGTCGTGTTTTCACGTGTTTTTCGGATAACAAAGGTTTTTTCACTGTACTTCGCCATTTTACACCATGAGCACAAAGATGACGTTGGATACTGTCCAGAGAAATATCTAAACCTTTCATTTTCAATTTAGCCTGTCCTTGACGCAGTGTAAGCCCAGGATTCTTCAAGAACAGGGTCAGTATGCGTTTCTCGTTTCGTTTTGTGAATTTTCGCTTCGTGCCACGATTCGGTAAATCATCGACCGTTTTCGTTTGTTCATACCGCTGTATCCACTTTCTAATGAATGCTTTTGATTTCCCCATATACTTAGCAGCGGCTGCTTGGGACATTTTCGGCCCTTTACGGTGTTTACAAAGAAACACAGCTTCAAAACGCGACGCATACGCGGCACTCATGATGCTTTCCAAACTGACGGTTACATACAATGTCGTTCTCGGTCAAAAGTTCGATATAAACTGCGCGTTTCTTTGGAATGCATTGAGGCAAGGGCTATTGTATACAGGATCGCAGAACAATTAGGAGTGTAGCTATTAACAATTTAGGGTTAAGCCGAACACGCTACTCTCGGACAGACTGTAGATTTGCAAAAATTGTACGACAGTGGAATTTTCCAATTTGTACGAATCCCTCTTAACATAAACACAAGTGCGTGATCCGCAAACTTGTTGGTTCTCCTATTGCCCCAATCTTCAAATCCTATTATTCTATCTCCTTGTGTAGAATAATAAATCTGTGGTTGTAACGAAACTTCGTCCCACAATAAGGTGCATACCTTATCCTGTATTGTCATGTTAGAACCCTGTTTTTGAAGATGATCAAAAATCACCTTGTTGATACCAGCTTGTAGCGGTATTTTTTGCAAGAAAGTTTGTAACGAACGTGGGGTGGGTAGAATGAAAATTCTGCTCAGAAGTCTATAGCACTGGGCGGATTGTTTAGAAATAGCTAATGCTAAAACTTTGTCATCCAAAGTAAACCTTCTAGCCTATGAAAAAAATTGTAAATGTCCACGTCGTTAACATTATCATGAAAAATTATAAAAAATTTTGAGTACATACGTAGACAATCTGTTATCACATTTAGCTCTTCAGAATTTAAATTTCTTATTAAAGTCAATTTCAAAATTACAAATTTATTAACGCAAAATGCAAATTAAATTAAATGAAGAATTACGTTAATTATATAATATTGAAAATCAAGCGAACTTACCTGTAAGTGACGTTCGATTGTAATTATATGAGAGTCTCGTTCTCCGGGATTACACATAGGTAGTACCGCTACTTCCGCTAGGCTGAGTCACAAGATTTAGAGAGTATAGAGTAAAATTTTATATGGTAGGCGCCTGCGCACCTTGCCGGTCATCACAGCTTCATAATTTTCAGAGCTATATAGACACTTGTCGACAAGAAAGGGGAAATATTCGTGATTGGGAGGGTTTTTAAGGGTGTGTTGTAATCCCTCCAAACGAGACTCTCATATAATTACAATCGAACGTCACTTACAGGTAAGTTCGTTTGATTTTCAATTATATTTCAAGTCTCGTTCTCCGGGATTACACATAGGTAGATGTTTAGAGTTACTTTAAAGAATTTTCCCACTTTTTCTTTTTTTTTATTTCGTAGGAGGAGAATTAATATGTTAAAAATGAGGAAAAAAAATACACACACACATATATACGTTTCTATGTTTTAACGATCTCCTAAAACTGTTGAAGCAAACACACCTCGATCAGAAGAAATCGGTCTTCTATAGAATCTGGCGAAGACCTCTGATTGTCCCGACCATCTGGCTGTTTTACGTATTATGTTTATATCTATTCCTTTTCGATCCGCTGCCGAAGTCGCCGCGTGTCGTGTACTGTGAGCTGTGAATCGTGTGTCAATACCAGCTTGTCTAAGACACTCTTTTATCCATCTACTGACGGATTGTGGGTTTGCCGCCTGATGAGGTTTATTTATAGTAATAAATAGAGTTTTCTCACTTTTCCTCAAGTCTTTGGTTGCTGCTAAGTAACGAATAATGGCTCTTGCTACACATGCCTTTGATCTCTCTTTGAAGAAAGGTAAAAAGAACTTTGGTTGATCCGTTCCTACTTTCGAAGTTTTAATTGCCTCGGTTATTGTTATTTGGACTCCTTCTTGTGAAATAGAAATATTGTTGATTTTTATTAACGCCAAAGTCTGAACTCTATGTGCAGTTGCCAATGCCATTAGAATTACTAGTTTGTAGGTCAATTGTTTTAAATCGAGGGTCTCGAGAGGTTCTAACTCTTATACCCATCTCAAAACTACTTCAATATCCCAAATCGATTCATATTTCGCTTTTGTAGGTCGTAACTTGAATACACCTTTGAAGAAGCGAGTCATTATTGGATTGTTTGAGGAATCATCGAGGCTGATGAGTGATATTGCTGATCTCTCGGTATTGAGAGTACCGTAAGAGGGTCCATTGTCAAAACGTTGAGATAAATATTGTAACATAGGTTCAATACCCGCCTGGAAAGGATCCAATTTGAATTTTTTGCAAAAATTCCACCAATTTTTTAAACCAGAATTATATTGACGTAATGTTGAGTCTGTTAAGGATGAAATTAAAATATTGATGGCATTTTCAGACAGGTTCTTCTTTCTGTATGCTATCCGCATAATTTTCCTGCAACCAGGGAAAGATGACTTGCCAGGGGGTGTTTCAAGGATCTGCAGGGAGATAATAAGAGATCAGGTGATGGTGAAAAAATTTCTGGTTTATCCATAAGCATAGACATAAACATAGGATACCAAGGCTGGGAAGGCCAATTTGGTACAACTAAAATACCACACGCCTTATCATTTCTTATTTTCTGACATAGAATTCCAAATTTTTCCAATCCAGTGTAAATGCATCAATGGACCATGCTTCTGGATCTCTTTTCCAAGAACAGAATTTATTTTGGTGTTAGTTCTTGAGGCAAATAAATCAATTTCTGGGTAACCCCATCTGTTCACGATCTTTTTGAATGCGAAATTTGCCAATTCCCATTCTGTATCAATGTTTGTTCTTCTCGATTCCCTATCAGCGTCTGTATTCTCTTGCGAGGGTATATAAGAGGCGACTATCCAGATTTCCCTTTCTTCACACCACTGCCAAATATTTCTAGCTAAGCGATTTAATGTAGGATACTGAATGCCCCCCATTCGATTTATATAAGCTAACGCAGTTGTGTTGTCCACTCTGAGCAAGATCTCACATTTACGACAATTTGAAGCAAAACATTTTAAAGCATAGAAAGCTGCAATTAGCTCCAGGTGGTTGATATGTAGCTTTCGTTCTGACGCTGTCCAAAAACCATTGGTATGAGAATAGTTACAACTAGCTCCCCAGCCTGTAAGAGAGGCGTCTGAAAAAATTTCCTTTTTGAATTTAATATACCTTGTCGGTTGTTTTGCTATAGGGATATTCTTCTTCCACCATTTCAAGTCTAAATGTGAATTATTTGATATCGACATGGTTCTTTCAAAATTTTGATCTTGCACAATTAACGCCATAAATTTTACTCTTTCTAATACCTTAGTATATAGTAAACCATAAGGAACCGTTGGGCAGGCAGCTATCAATAATCTTATTAAACTCGCAAAATCGCGTATTTTACAAGACTTCTTATGTAAAAAAAATTTCTATTAGATTTACTAATTTTTTCCTTTTTTCTTGAGTTAACTCTAAGGTCATTTGACTCGAATTAATAATAAATCCTAAAAATTTACATTGTGTCGCCGGAAAATTCATACTCTTTTCTTTATTGATCAGAAAACCCAAAGATTCGAGCACTCTTGTAGTGATTGTTACGTTTTTCACGCAAGAATCGTAAGTTGATCCTATGCAAAAAATATCGTCTAAATACCGTGTTGAAATTAAACCTTGTTCTCTTAATATATTATCCACGGGTTTCATTACTTTGGTAAAAACAAATGGACTAGTACATAAACCAAAAGGGAGGCACGTGAATTCGTAGAGCGTACTTTTGAAAATAAAGCGTAAAAATTTTCTGCTATTTTGATCAATATTTACTAAAAAATAAGCGTCTTTCAGATCTAATGTACACATGAACGATTTTTTGAGATAAGCTTTGTTGCTGTTCTTAAGTCTTCGAGTTTAAAATGAGACGTTTTAATAAATTTGTTTAAATCTTTTAAGTTTAAGATAAAACGTTTTGACCCATTGGGTTTTGGAACTAAAAAATATGGCGAAATGAATTGACCTTAACTTGGTTTACATTCTTTTATAGCCCCACTAGCTTGTAATTTAAAAATTGCCTCCTCTAAGTCTTTTTCTTCCTCTTTAGAAAAGTTGTTGCCAGTAAAAACTCTATTTTGATAAACGGGGTGATTAAATATTATTTTATATCCATTGATACACTCCAGAACAAAGGGTCTAGCAGGGTAAGTATGGGCAAACGGCCCCCACGCCGATTCCTGGAGGTGTTATTTTTTAAACAATGCTCCTGGCCTGAAACACCATTGTGTAAAGTTTTAGATCGCTACCCCCCCGTTTAAGGGTAATACGGGGGTGAACGCCCTTGACGATATTATTTTTTATCTCGGTTACTACTTAAAATATTTGAATGAGAAAAATTTGAAAAAAGCTACATACTAACTGTACTTCGTGTATTTTTCTCGAAATTGTAAATCAATTATTAAGGGTAGAAAAAAAATAATTAATTTTTTGAGGGTGGTTTTTCGAAACAACCCTTTGAGTGACAACCTCCAAAAAAATAAAAAAATAATGCTCTATTATGGTGGTATTATATAAAAAATCCTGGAGATGATCGAGTTGGTGGAACATAGTTAAATAATTTAAAGAAGATCATTATATTATAAAGGGTCTAGCAGGGTAAGTATGGGCAAACGGCCCCAACGCCGATTCCTGGAGGTGTTATTTTTTAAACAATGCTCCTGGCCTGAAACACCATTATGTAATACGGGGGTAAACGCTCTTATATTTATAATTTTTTTTCTTGGTTAAAGATATTTAAATGAAACGAAAGCGACAATATTTTTCCGGATTGGAAATGAATTATTACGGGTAGAAAAATATAATTTATATTTGGGGGTAGTTTTTGCACACAACCCTATCAATGACAACCCCTTGTCATGATAATCGCTTATATTTGTTTGCACATATCGAAGGGATAATCCGTACTTAGCCAGGCGTATTTTGCTGTCTTTCTGATTATATAAACGCTGATAACTTATAATCGATTAAAGAAAAATTACAAATAATGCAGTTATCACTACTGCTTTCAGGCATTTTTTTAAATAATACTGGTGCTATATAAAGCACTCAAACAATTTTTATCTTAATATTCATGATTTTCTCTATTAGTAAACTCGCAAGCAAAATGTCGATAAAACAGCGACGGTTCCGTGCTGTCGGCGGACCGGGACGTCGATAATGCAGCGGCGGCATCATGGCGTCAACGGACCGCAAACTGATAAATACTGTTTCTAGACTGCTCTCGAATAATTAAGCTAAGAATAAATTGCATTATTTTCGTATCTCCCTGTACTAATCCCCGCGGATTTATTTAGCACCCGTATTATTTAGAAAAATGTCTGCAAGCGGTAGTGATAAATGCATTAATTGTAATCTTTCTGCCAAAAAATTCACTGGATCAGTGAAACGGATTGTTTCTGAGGATGAAGCAATCAAATACCAGGCACACTGTACCAAAACTGTGACAATTGGCTGTATATTTTGCTGTAAATGTAGATTAATTGTTTATAGGAAACAGCAATTGTGTAAAAATGAAAACAATAGCGATGCCAATGACATTGCAATGGATCCAGACGTCCACGTCAGAGACAGTACGAGAATATCGGAAACATTTGTAGAACTACCGTTCAAAAGAGTTGTATCTACTCATAAATATTGTATTCTGTGTCAGTCAACCAGTCAACTCATCGTGATACCACTCGAAGCACGCCTCCAAGCATTCAAACAAAAAAGAATTCACATACCGACTGGCAATCGTTGTTGCACTACGCATATATTTAAGAAACGATTCTTTACCGACGAACTTCAGATGCTACGTGTCCATTCTACTTGCAGCTCAGTAGAAATATCAGATGTTTCGTTGTTTTTAAACCAATTGGCAAGTAATGTGGATTCATCATTATTTGATAAAATTGGTGACTTTTCGTTAAGCGAAGAACAGCTTAATACATTTACTGGTCTTAACTGGGAGAATATTAAGAAACTGGAGAACATGCTGATCAGTATGAGAAATAGCGAATCACGAACTGTGATACAAGCCTTAGTTATATTTTTATTTAAGATTAGAAGCGGTAGTTCTAACGCAATAATTCAAACAATATTCGATTTGGAACGTGAATAGCAGGTTTCAGAATATTTTCATCAAATAATTGATGCATTCGAAAAGGACATTTTACCCATCAATTTTGGAATAAATGCAAAACTTAGAGATCATCTCATTTCAAATGAAACCGCATACGTAACAAAAAAGCTTTTTGATATGGGGCAATCCACATTGGCTTTGATATTTGATGGAACGTATGTTAAACATGAAAAAAGCAAAAACAATGAGTATCAAAGAAAATCGTACTCAGGACAGAAGAAAACATCACTGTGCAAACCATTTACTATCTGTACAACAAATGGCTATATTGTTGACACAGTAGGTCCATTTAATGGAACTATGAACGACGCGACAATAATGAAAATTGTGTTACAAGATCCTAGTGGAATAAGTACACTTTTACGACCAGGTGATTTCTGCATTGTCGACCGTGGCTTTCGAGATGTTGTGGAATATATGCAGAACCAAGGATACAATGTTTTAATGCCGGCATCTAAAGGGAAGCGGATGCAGTTAACAACAGAAGAAGCAAATTCCTGACGATTTATTACCAAAATACGTTGGGTAGTCGAAGCTGTACACGGTGCTATAGGGCAAAAATATCGTCTATTGCACCATAAAATGGACAACAAATTGTTGCCAAGTCTTAAATCATTGTGTCGAATAGCTTCATTTTTACATAACACGTTTGGCAAAAGATTAAATTCAGATCTGGAACTCGCAGACATAATTATTGACTACATGAAACAACGTCAAACTCAACAGAATACGCTACAGGAATTAGTAGAGCACCAGAGATTAAGTCGCCGTAAAAAACCTTTCACGACAATTACCGCCAGCTCTATAATGGATTTTCCTGAACTCACTATGAATGAATTACAAATACTATTCACCGGTAAATACCAATTATAACGCTAATGACTGGTAGCTGTCTAATGGATTTTCCTGAACTCACTGAGAATGTTTTAAAAATACTATTCACAGGTACGTACCAGTTGTCGCAAGCGGTATGCTACCTTTCGGAATTAATGACCAATGGAAACACTTTAAATGTCGAATATTTAAAAGAAAATAGTCATATCATAAAAATGAAGGTCCGCTCAAGACACATTAATCGAAAAAGTTATCAGTGTTATATTGACTACGTACCAAATTCTACCAGCTACACATCTATAAAACGATATACATGTGATTGTGCAAATGGCAATAGGACAGTAGGTTGCTGTTCACACGTTGCTGCTATTATTTATTATTTGTCACACGGGCGTTATAAATCAAAAATTGTTAATCCGTCTGAAACATTGACACATCTATTCGATGTAACAGATGGTACAACCGCAGTTATCGAAGAAAACAGTGATGAAGATTAAATCCATTTTTGTATAAGAGTTCATTATATTATAATGGTATAATTAGAGAGTATTATTTGTTTTTTTTTCTTTATCTATTGTCTTAATCCAAACTATATATTTACCCACGCGTTTATTTCGTTAAACCAACTTTTTGTTGTGGACTTATAAAAATAAATGTTTATTCTCTATACGTATATTGAAAGTTTTATTGTTTATAATTATTCAATCCCTCAATATCGACGTTGATACGTCGTCGTATGGTGAATAGAGGGACGCGTCCGCCTCACCGCGCCGCGCCGTTCGCGTAAAAATAATATTGGGACGCGGTCGCCGTCGTTGAGGGGTTATTTAAGTATGTTTCCACCAACGCGACTACTCTACATTTTTATACATGATAGTTATATAATAGAGTATTATTCTTAATTTTTTGGTGGTTGTCACTCATAGGGTTGTGTGTAAAAACTACCCCCAAATATAAATTATATTTTTCTACCCGTAATAATTCATTTCCAATCCGGAAAAATATTGTCGCTTTCGTTTCATTTAAATATCTTTAACCAAGAAAAAAAATTATAAATATAAGAGCGTTTACCCTCGTATTACATAATGGTGTTTCAGGCCAGGAGCATTGTTTAAAAAATAACACCTCCAGGAATCGGCGTTGGGGCCGTTTGCCCATACTTACCCTGCTAGACCCTTTATAATATAATGATCTTCTTTAAATTATTTAACTATGTTCCACCAACTCGATCATCTCCAGGATTTTTTATATAATACCACCATAATAGAGCATTATTTTTTATTTTTTTGGAGGTTGTCACTCAAAGGGTTGTTTCGAAAAACCACCCTCAAAAAATTAATTATTTTTTTTCTACCCTTAATAATTGATTTACAATTTCGAGAAAAATACACGAAGTACAGTTAGTATGTAGCTTTTTTTCAAATTTTTCTCATTCAAATATTTTAAGTAGTAACCGAGATAAAAAATAATAACGTTAAGGGCGTTCACCCCCGTATTACCCTTAAACGGGGGGGGGGGGGGGGTAGCGATCTAAAACTTTACACAATAGTGTTTCAGGCCAGGAGCATTGTTTAAAAAATAACACCACCAGGAATCGGCGTGGGGGCCGTTTGCCCATACTTACCCTGCTAGACCCTTTGTTCTGGAGTGTAATCGCCGCCCAGGCTTGGTAAAACTTTTTTAAACGTCCAGCAGTATATCTTACGTCTTCTATTATTGTTGTTTTTCTTGCTGGGAGGGTTGAGTCCTGGCTTGAGGCGTCTGTTTCGGTTTGGTATACTGATTGTTCTTCGAGAACTTTGAGGACGTCTGTGACGTCCTGTAGCCCTGGTTCGACGTTCCCGGTCTCGAATAAGGGCTTCTCCAGTTTAAATTACGCCCTGTATACTTGGAATTGGGTTTTTTGGAGACAGTTGAAGGTACAGGGGCCTTCTGGACTTTAATTTCTTTTCCAAGTTTTTCCACAGATTTTGCAGACTTGATTACTTCTCCTAATTTATCTCCGTAGAGAAAATCACCTGGGGTGGTTTTTTGAAGCAAATCCTTAACTTGTTTAGATATCACGGGAGAAATAAAAGCTTTCCTGGCTGATGAAATTTGGAAATGAAGTTGAGTCAACAACTTCCCAGTGTCAGCTAGACGCTCCAATTACTTCATTCTACCAATAGGCTCCTCCTCATCCTTCAAAATCATTGTAATTGCTTCTCCTAAGGCTGCGAGTGCTGTCCCAGCAAAATTTTGTTCCTGAATAAACAGATTATCTCGCTTAGTGCCAGCAATATTTGGCCAGAACTTCTGTTTTTGTTTCTTTGGCCAAACCTTCTTTCACCCATTTTGACCATCTGGACACCAAATCTGGATGCAGATCAATGTCTTTCTGTTTTCCGTTCTCTGGGTCTTCCCCAAGAACTTTTTTAGTCTCCTCATCTAACTCTTTTGGAACAACGACCGTGTTGTTAACCTCATCCGACGTCTTTCCCGAAGATGTCGAAATTACTTCCATAACCTCACTTTCAATATTTGGGGCCTGTGCCGATGATTTGTACTGATCACACGATACTTGTCCATTAGCATCGTCGTCCTTAGACGAGTAAATGCTTTCTAAATCGTCATTTACAGGAAGGTTATCGACCTGTCTGTTATTTGGACGATTTTCATTATTCGACATGAGGGCTGAATCGTCTGAAAAACAGACATAGATTCAAGTAAAGCACTGGTTGTTATTGCCTCCTTCGTGCAAAAGTCACCAGCCATAAAGCGCAAACGTGTCTCATTCACTGCGAGAACACGAAGCCAATACCTCAAGGAAAAATAATATTAAAGAAAGAACAGATTTACCTGAATCGGATATGTCGACAGACTGTTCTCTTTTGATTTTCTTTTCTAACCTCCTCAATTTTTTGAGGATTTTCTCTGACTCCTTGTCTCTACTTTTTTTCCCCATCTTTTAGAAAAAATAGTGGACAAGAGTAAAAAACTCTCTTTCTTCGATGTGTCTCTAGCGAGCACAAGAAACGTTATGAAGCCGTGATGACCGGCAAGGTGCGCAGGCGCCTACCATATAAAGTTTTACTCTATATTCTCTAAATCTTGTGACTCAGCCTAGCGGAAGTAGCGGTACTACCTATGTGTAATCCCGGAGAACGAGACTTGAAATATAACTATTATTATATACAATATTATAGTTACAAAAAGTAATTAATGCAGAATTCAAATTAAATTAAATGACGAATTACGGTAATTATATAATATTATTATTATGTAGAATATTATAGTTACAAAAATTAATGAAACCGACAGGATGGGTAACAATTTTCACTTGCCTTAGTTTTTTTGTGCGCATTCCGAACATGCATTTCTACAAATGCTAGTTGTGCTTTCGATAGACTTTTTAGTCCTTTCATTTCCACCGTTCGCATGTACTTTTCAGTAGTTTCTAATCTTTCTTTTAGCGTATTCAGCTTATGCATAGATTTAGAGTGTTTTTTTGATAATGTAGATGCTATATTGTGCAAACGTCTAGCTACTGGTGTTAATTTGTTTTTTCTAGTTACCGAGCCGAGAAGTACCCGCCTTTCATAACTTTTGGGCGTTGAAATGATTCTGCGTTCTTTCAAAACAGAATCTGCACATGGCGATTGTGGATTCTGTACACTTGAAGAAGGTCCAGCTGCAATAGCATCAGCGTATTCGGTAGCACTTTGAGTATTGTTGTGTTCTATTTCTTTAGCAGGAGTTTCACTATTGCTACAACAAATAGCCTGTATGTCGTTGTAATTCGGCAAAACTTTAATATGTATGAATTCCTTCAGCGGATTTTCAATTGTAAAATCCCCCTGCATCTTCTCGTCTTCTACGTTTATATTTGTTAAAATTCTCCCATCACTGGTACTTGCAGGGGATGCGGCACAAGAATTGATACTTAACATTAACTCGGGAATTGCATCGTTTTTCAGTATTTGCCGAACGTTTATACTGCTGTAGGCACTTTCCTTAAAATGCATTTGGCACACTCTATACTTGCTCAATTCTTCAATGGTAAGACCATTGAGGTTGGGATTATTGATTGCTTGCACCCAGTTTTCACTCCTTAATACATTTTTGGGAAAGCTATGTCTCTTTACAGTGCTGTTGCAGTTGCAGCCTGGCACTACGCACCTCCAATCAACTTTTTGCCCTGTCCCTGCAAAGTCAAACAAATCATTTTTGTCTTTTGATAGCATATATTTTACAAGTATAATCTAAAAATACACGTTTTAACTTTAGGGAAACAGTACATTAAACTTTCTTACCTGCCACTCTCTTTGCTGTTGCTACTTTCTTGTCTACATACATTTTAAACTTATTCGATACTATTGTATGCTTCAGAATGTTCTGAATAATACACCTAAAAGTATAAATAACCGTTGAAAATGGTTGAAGCGTCCAGAAGCGTCGATGAACTTCAGTAAGTGTTCAGTAAGCGCGGCAAGCGTAAGCTGCAGAAGTGTACGTAAGCCAATGTGTATGTACAGATACAAACACAACTATACCGCGACAGCAACGCCACCTAAATTATGAAAGCCTGCTGCTTTCTGTCTAAACGCTATTCCGGAATTTCCTATCTTAGTTTCTGCCCCCTGGCGGTGGCGGTGTCGCGGTTTCCGGCACCTTATTCACGGCCCTTAAAATGGCATCATCATTCGAGTCTGGAAATTATTTTTGTGATTTATTTGATTTTATGTACTTGGCGTATTTTTTTTACTTTTTTGAAGTTTTTTATGGGGTAAAACTTACCATCAAGAAGGACGTCCTCGCTTTTTTGCTACAAAAATTAATAAACAATTAATTAACCAAAATGATCAACAAGAGTTCATAAAAGCGTCGTATGATAGAAGGAAGTAATATTTTAAGTATCAGTGGACATAGACTGTAACTGTATAACAAGTAATACAAGAAGAACATATTGGATACATAGAAGCATATTTTAACTCAGATATGTTTCATATTTCTAATCGTTGACGTTACAAGTTAGTTTGAATATGCTTCAACGTTTTAAATATCTTCAAGTTGTATTGTTATTATACAGTTACAGTCTAGGTCCACTGATACCGTAGGCCAAGTGCAACTCTGCTATGAGTATAATAGAGTATTTTTATATTACTTAGAATTTCTTCAACCGTCTCCATGTCGATGTCTGCCATTTTCATTTACTTCTGATTTCTAGCTTTTCTATGAAGTTGGTTTAGATGCTTAGTAAAGATTTGACGATCAAAGAGCACTTTTTAGTAAATATCGATCTATCGAAATTCTTCAAATATTTTTGAGGAATATTAAAATTTAGGTCTTGTGTTTTAAATCTTAGATCTTTATTTTATACATGTACAGACATTTTTTTTTTATATATTAACTAACTTTAAACTTTAGTGAAAGTTCGTATAGTCGAGATAGAAGGCGCACTGCAGCCTATCGAGTGATGTTATAAGATAAGGCGCTCTGCAACCTGTAAAGTTTACTCGGAATGGCGCACATTAGCCGACCGAGTGTACTTTACTAAATTTTTAAATATTCCAACCTATAAAAAACAAAAAATTTGTAATAAACACTATTATATCATACGTATTATTATTCATAAATGTAAAGGTCACTTACCAAATATAATATTTGTACTTTTATTTCTCCTACTGAGAAGAATATGTCCAGGGAACTTGATACTAAAAAGATACACATTTCAATAAAGAAACAGGTTAGTAAAAATCAGCGCAGACTATTATTTGACTGCACATAAATCTGTATACATGTATAATGAAACAATAACCCAATCATTGAAAATATGTTCGTTTCATTATGCATAGAGCTTAATTAAAATAATAATGAAGCACACTCACATGTAAGAAAATAATGACGAATTATCGAATACCAGGACGTGCGTGTCTCCGTCGATACGAAAATCTAGTCACCCGCTTCGTTTTGTGTTTCACGCGACCCTAGGCTCACATGCCAGTTGATAAGAGCGATCCCTCCACATACCAAGCAAATATACCACCGATCACGTCCCGCCGCTATCGCGCGAGATCTTCTTTACCATCGTGACATTTCAAAAATATTAACAACTAACACTTAGCTGGTTATGATTGAATGACAGCCAAGTGACATTTTTTTTTATTGAGAAAAAAAGTGCCTCGGCCGTCTGTAGGTCCATTAGCACGTACATACAAACATTCCTGCCAACCTAGTACAGGTAGAACATAAATTACTATATCACATATTTAGTATAAATGTAATATACCTTTATGGTATTTACATCACCGTATCTTAAAATCAGTATTTTCCAAATGATATTTATAAATTATGCATTCGAGGCGACACCTACTGACGTCAAGTGGAGGAGAACAACGTGACGTCATATCTCTTAATCCTAAAAGTATCATTTTGATAACTATTAGTTCAGAATAAATCTTATATATTTTAGACAAATAGCTTGATACATTAATTAAAACGACATTTGGGTTCGAAAAAAAAAATGATTCGCTTAATCATGTAAAAACACCGGGACTATGTCATAAAATAAGATAATACGGCTAAAATAGCTCCGACAACCTGTCAATTTCGCTATCTTTCTTGTATAGAGACATGGTCGCTCAGTGTGTTTATGGGTAGAGTGGAAGGGGGAATTAGCTTCCAGACGCGACCGCGTCTGTTGATTTCAGTTTCCAAACAGTTCACAGTAGACATTGATCACCTATGAAACGTTATATTTTTCGCGGCTAAAGGCAAACCGTGCTATTTTTCGCAGCAAAGTATCGAAATGTGCTACTTTTCGTCGCGAAAGAGCATAAAATGCTATTCTTCGTGGCGATGAATGAAAACATACTACTTTTCGACAACAAAATCGAAACATTCTGTTTTTCGTTGTCAGAATGAGCAGAGTGCTAGTCTTCGTAAGACAAATGAAAGATGTTACTTTTCGTAACGCACGTCGAAATAATCTATTAAAAGAATTTGGCGGCTTACCTTGTTAATTGAGACAATAATTCAGTGTTCTCTATGGTGTAAAAACTCGTGACCTTTAAAAAATATGGACAAGGTATTTGCTATGATTTTTATCAGAAAAACATAAGGAATCCATTGGCGTCGCTTTCGCATAGATCTGATGGGAAATGAGGAATTCGAAGATTTCTCACTCCTTAAGGGGGTAGACACGGGTAATGCAGCGCGCTGTATACCGACACAATCTGGCCCGAAACATGGGTCTGGGATATTACGTTGTTTGTCCTTATATGAGCAGATTTTGGGCTGGGCGAGGTCTCGTTCGAAAGAGGAAGGTTCAATGCAGCCCGCTCTGGTCATGGCTCAACGAGATTGTGTTCATATCTGATAATACGAGTGTTCAAAGTAGAGAAAAAATCGACAAAATACACTCCCAGATTCCAAGTATTTGTAAGTCGCTAAAAGAGTTTTATGACTCAAACAATGACCAGAGCGGGCTGCATTGAACCTTCCTCTTTCGAATGAGACCTCGCCCAGCCCAAAATCTCCTCATATAAGAACAAACAACGTAATTTCCCAGACCCATATTTCGGGCCAGATTGTGTCGGTATGCAGCGCGCTGCAATACCCGTGTCACGTGGCGTGTTTACCTAATTAAGTATTTTTAGGTCACTAAAAGAGTTTTGTGACTGAAAAAGTGTCCAGCCCAAAATCTGCTCATATAAGGACGAAAAACGAAAAATCCCAAACCCATGTTTCAGGTTAGATTGTCGGTATTGCAGCACGGTGAATCGCCCGTGTCATGTGACGTGTCTACCCCCTTAATAGGTACTCCAACCTCTTCGAGGGTCGAAAGTCATGACTTCAGAGCAGGGACTCCTACCGGTACGTAAAATACCGGTATTATACCGGTATTTTTCGGTTGTATCTTCGTCTGGGACGTAATACCGGTATAACGCTCATACCGGTATTTCGCCAATACAGCTATACCGAAACCGATATCATACCGAAATAGATAAATACCGGAACCGATATCATACCGAAAAAGATAAATACCGAAAACAATCGGTTACCGAAAAGTATAAATACCGAAACCGATATCGTACCGAAAACAATAGGTAACCGAAAACCGAAATAAATACCGGTATTTTTTCGGTATTCTTTTCGGTAACATGGTAGATATCGGTATTTTCCGGCAATACTTTCATAACCCTTATAGAATTGGAACTATTATATCAAAATACCGGTATAACATTATACCATTATATAAAAATATCGGTATATTAGTAAACATTTACGGTTATTTTTTCGGTTTCATATTCCGTTATATCTAAATTTCGAAATATTTTTAATTATGTTTTTAACACGATATTTTAAGGGTATCTTTAATTAAATTAAGTAAAACAATTTAAAAGGAAGTGTAGGATAAATGAAAATACACAGCAGTTGGTGATGAATGTTTGTTTTTATCATAATTTATAAATTTACATTTTTGGTATTAGCTCTAAGCATTAAAATATCATCCAGAATTTGATCAGATAAATTGTAGCGTAAATAGGACAATACATATTTCAAAGAGGAGAATAATCTCTCCACACTAACTTGTGTCGGAGGTACTGATAAAGCTATTTTAGCTAACGAGTATAATTCCGGTTCATTATTTTTATTGGATTCCCAAAATTCTAAAATATCCTCTTTGGAATCCATACGAGGGTATTGTACAAATTTCCGCAGTAGACTCATAATATCCAAAGTATGTGTAGAAGTATGACTAGCACCGCGTTTCTTATTGTATAACTCCCTTAACATTTTTTCAACGTCGTCTTCCTCAGACTCATCTTCACATGCACTTGAAGTGCTCGGGGTACAGTTATTATTATTCTGTAACGTCTCATGTTCTTTTTGAATTTTCTGTTTGTATTGCCAAGTACGTATTAAATGATTATTGGCTTGCATTACTTGTTGTCGCGTTAAGACGATGTTAAATCGCACGTCAACAAACATTCCTGCAAGGAAAGCATCGTTATTAAATAAATGTTTTTCTCGAGCTGCCATTGCCTCAACAAGTCTACATGCCAATGGCGTTTTGATCTTGGCGCTGTCTAATTTACATCGTGACCACGTTCGATAAAAATCTCCAATCACAAGTTGTTCTTCTTGTAATCGTTTGGTTGCAATACGCGCAGGGGTTAGAGAATACACTAGATCTTCAATCTCTATCCACGTTTCTGGATGTAAATATAGATCTTTATTTTTTTTGTCACAGCATTCTTTTAATTCCAACAGACGTTCCAACATATCCAATGTTGAGTGCCAGCGTGTAGGGCAGTCTATTATGGGTTTCTTCTTTTGCATTGCCTTTAATATACTTCTCACCCCTGGTGCTCGTAACTTTTTGCAAACTCCTCGAGCTTGATTTATTATGGCTGCAGTTTTGTCATCTTTCAAAACATCCGAGACAGCTAACTGTAGTGTGTGAGCTGCACAACGGACAGATCTAATTTGATATTTTAATTTTTCAGCGTTCTCATCTTTATCATTACAATTTAAATTATTTAAAATGTTTTCTTCGTCATCCGATAGCGCAAATTCATAGTCTTCATCATTATCATTAAGATTTCTTTCATTAAGAGGTACCAAATTACAACTATCGCTATCGCCATCGCCATCGCTATCGCATTCGCTGTCGCTATCGTCGTTACTATTACAATATTCCTGTTGGTCGTTCCCTATGAGTTTGACGAGCTTAATCATGTTTGATCCGTTATCGGTCGTAATCGAATAAATCTGATGTATAGATATCCCGTACATGAGAAGGACATTTTTCAAAATTTGTTTCATATTCATAGCAGTATGTCTATTGTAAACTTCTTTCACTGCTAGAGTATTTAGAACCAGTTTCGTCCCATCCACGTACTGCACATTTATACCTAAAAATGAACGATCCATACAGGTCGCAGCATCGATTTTTAGCGATACTAATTTGCCGTTGAATTTCTTCCCAAGTTCTTCTCGAAACAACTTTGCTTTCATTATAACGGCATTACGCACTTCTTGGGAAGAAATATTTAAATTCGCAGTTGAACACGACGGTATCATATTAATAATATTTTGGAAAGCGGCGTCATTAATTAAACTGAAAGGCCGTCCATGATTTGTTATTAGATTCACGCATTCGTCTAACACACCCTGCTTAATGCGTTTGCTTTTATGATTAGAACTTCTTTCCGCATCTTCAGTTTTTCGCTTTTGCTTGTCAAGCATTACTCTTGTAAATTCAGCAGGATGATTCGATGATAAATGCGACAACAAATTGGTGCCGTGTTTTCCCTAAAAGTACGCAAATATGAGTCATAAAATAATAATCAAATAATTACAAACACTTACTGCGACTTCATGACCGCACTCATTAATCAAACATGTCGATTTATCATTTGAATTATATTTAAAGTATTCGTGAGCCGTATTCGTTCTCTTCCGACCCATTTCGTCTGTGTACTCAACCACTAACACTAACACTAACACTAACTATAATACGGATACTAACTCTAACACTGATATTAATACTAACTCTAATAATCTAATAATAAACAAACAATAACTTAGTAACTATTACACTAAACCGACTAAAGAAATAAATACTGTACTAGCTAGGTAATCTATAAATAAGTAAAAAATTAATAAATTTCAAAAATCTTTCCCTGCTGCTCTGCCCTCTTTAGTTAAAATGTCCTATCTAGCATTTTGAAACGTACCAATTAATTAATTGTTTTAGAAAAGATATTTTAACCATTTTGAAAGAAGTTAGGTTAAATACATTAGACTGATTACAAATCTTTGCGAAGCACGTAGAGTTTTTTTAACTTTATTTAAAAGGTAAAAGGCGTGTGGAACTTCAAATATTTCGACATATCTCCAAAAATGAAAAATGCTAGATAGGACAGTTTAACTAAGGAGGGCAGTGTTAGTACCTATTCACTCAATGGTCGATCATCAGACTGACGTGTCACCACGCTCTTCTCCCTGATGTCGGAAACAAATCTTCATTTGTTTATGTTCGCGTACTTTTAGGGAAAACACGGCACCAATTTGTTGTCGCATTTATCATCGAATCATCCTGCTGAATTTACAAGAGTAATGCTTGACAAGCAAAAGCGAAAAACTGAAGATGCGGAAAGAAGTTCTAATCATAAAAGCAAACGCATTAAGCAGGGTGTGTTAGACGAATGCGTGAATCTAATAACAAATCATGGACGGCCTTTCAGTTTAATTAATGACGCCGCTTTCCAAAATATTATTAATATGATACCGTCGTGTTCAACTGCGAATTTAAATATTTCTTCCCAAGAAGTGCGTAATGCCGTTATAATGAAAGCAAAGTTGTTTCGAGAAGAACTTGGGAAGAAATTCAACGGCAAATTAGTATCGCTAAAAATCGATGCTGCGACCTGTATGGATCGTTCATTTTTAGGTATAAATGTGCAGTACGTGGATGGGACGAAACTGGTTCTAAATACTCTAGCAGTGAAAGAAGTTTACAATAGACATACTGCTATGAATATGAAACAAATTTTGAAAAATGTCCTTCTCATGTACGGGATATCTATACATCAGATTTATTCGATTACGACCGATAACGGATCAAACATGATTAAGCTCGTCAAACTCATAGGGAACGACCAACAGGAATATTGTAATAGTAACGACGATAGCGACAGCGAATGCGATAGCGATGGCGATGGCGATAGCGATAGTTGTAATTTGGTACCTCTTAATGAAAGAAATCTTAATGATAATGATGAAAACTATGAATTTGCGCTATCGGATGACGAAGAAAACATTTTAAATAATTTAAATTGTAATGATAAAGATGAGAACGCTGAAAAATTAAAATATCAAATTAGATCTGTCCGTTGTGCAGCTCACACACTACAGTTAGCTGTCTCGGATGTTTTGAAAGATGACAAAACTGCAGCCATAATAAATCAAGCTCGAGGAGTTTGCAAAAAGTTACGAGCACCAGGGGTGAGAAGTATATTAAAGGCAATGCAAAAGAAGAAACCCATAATAGACTGCCCTACACGCTGGCACTCAACATTGGATATGTTGGAACGTCTGTTGGAATTAAAAGAATGCTGTGACAAAAAAAATAAAGATCTATATTTACATCCAGAAACGTGGATAGAGATTGAAGATCTAGTGTATTCTCTAACCCCTGCGCGTATTGCAACCAAACGATTGCAAGAAGAACAACTTGTGATTGGAGATTTTTATCGAACGTGGTCACGATGTAAATTAGACAGCGCCAAGATCAAAACGCCATTGGCATGTAGACTTGTTGAGGCAATGGCAGCTCGAGAAAAACATTTATTTAATAACGATGCTTTCCTTGCAGGAATGTTTGTTGACGTGCGATTTAACATCGTCTTAACGCGACAACAAGTAATGCAAGCCAATAATCATTTAATACGTACTTGGCAATACAAACAGAAAATTCAAAAAGAACATGAGACGTTACAGAATAATAATAACTGTACCCCGAGCACTTCAAGTGCATGTGAAGATGAGTCTGAGGAAGACGACGTTGAAAAAATGTTAAGGGAGTTATACAATAAGAAACGCGGTGCTAGTCATACTTCTACACATACTTTGGATATTATGAGTCTACTGCGGAAATTTGTACAATACCCTCGTATGGATTCCAAAGAGGATATTTTAGAATTTTGGGAATCCAATAAAAATAATGAACCGGAATTATACTCGTTAGCTAAAATAGCTTTATCAGTACCTCCGACACAAGTTAGTGTGGAGAGATTATTCTCCTCTTTGAAATATGTATTGTCCTATTTACGCTACAATTTATCTGATCAAATTCTGGATGATATTTTAATGCTTAGAGCTAATACCAAAAATGTAAATTTATAAATTATGATAAAAACAAACATTCATCACCAACTGCTGTGTATTTTCATTTATCCTACACTTCCTTTTAAATTGTTTTACTTAATTTAATTAAAGATACCCTTAAAATATCGTGTTAAAAACATAATTAAAAATATTTCGAAATTTAGATATAACGGAATATGAAACCGAAAAAATAACCGTAAATGTTTACTAATATACCGATATTTTTATATAATGGTATAATGTTATACCGGTATTTTGATATAATAGTTCCAATTCTATAAGGGTTATGAAAGTATTGCCGGAAAATACCGATATCTACCATGTTACCGAAAAGAATACCGAAAAAATACCGGTATTTATTTCGGTTTTCGGTTACCTATTGTTTTCGGTACGATATCGGTTTCGGTATTTATACTTTTCGGTAACCGATTGTTTTCGGTATTTATCTTTTTCGGTATGATATCGGTTTCGGTATTTATCTGTTTCGGTATGATATCGGTTTCGGTATAGCTGTATTGGCGAAATACCGGTATGAGCATTATACCGGTATTAAGTCCCTGCTTCAGAGAGACACCACGGGGGGTTGACCTCGTCACGGTTGCCAGGCGGATCAGGCGTTTCGAGCCAATCGGGTCTTGTAAGAAAAGACACTCTACAAACGCAATACTATTGTTTACTATATTCAGGTTTCCCTGAATGTTGAATCACTTTTGCCTTTTAATGATAATAGTAATCCAACACGCTTATCCAGTAATCCAATTTACCTTGTCCCCCCACAATTTTGTTAATATAAAATTGCAGAATCATTATACAAATCTGTTAAAACATTTGGAAAATTGTCATCCGAATGAATTTATCATTGCAATAATGGAGAAAGAGAAACGCAAAAGAAGAATTGAAGGATCATGTAGTAAGGATAATAATAATAAAAAGGTAAAGTTATAGTTTTTTAAAGGTAAAGTTCGATGTGATGGGTGCTTGCATGAAATTAGTAACTATACATGGCCGACCACTTTCTTTAACCCTCGGTTGTCACACCTACTTTTTCGAACGCCGTTGTCACACTGGGTCAATTTGACCCTGTCAATTTTCAATCAGTTGTTGTTTAAAAAGTATAAGTTTAATTAAGTCTAAAAAATTCTGAGATAAAGTTTGAACATTGTAGAATATGTGCCCATTGTTGAAAGTTGACATTTAAAGTATCATCATGCTTAAAAAAAATTTGAAGCAATAAGAGTTCCGACAAAAATGGTTTTTGCTTAAAAAATCATAACTTTTTTAATTTTTAATATTTTTAGCTAAAAATTTATAGTTATACTCATGAGATATGCTGCTTTGATAAAAAAAAATAGTCCTATATCGGAGCTTTCAAAAAAGGTATTTATTTTGCACACTGGATGGTGGCATCATTTGGATTGAAAAACTCGTGCATTTGCATAGGAAAAAAATTTATTATTATTTCAAAAATACATAAATTAATTTTAGCTGTAACAATGTTCGTTAAATTAAAAACTATTGTTGGCCGACACAGTTATTGCATAAATATGCACGGTGCCGGTCGCACATCGGCTGCAAACATGCGGGACACTGCATTTGTGTTTTTGTATGTTTTTTATAGTCGCATAATGTGCACCGAACTCTCCTACTCAGTTTGCAGCGGGCCTCTTGTGGAATGTGACATGGCCCTTGCAAAAGTGATGAAATTCCTTTTTGAATATCCGTGCGTAGAGATGAATGGTGTGATCTTTGTTGCATGTATGGCTTTACGAGGTGCATAACTAGTTGTTTTAGACACTGCTTCGCTGATATTTTTGTAAAATTTGAAGCTTGTTTTGCAAGCTTGCAAGTATACAAAATTCTTGCATTCACTTGCGCTTGGTCAAGCATTCCAAAGAAAAACCTTATAGGCCACCTTTGTGTTGGCCGGCTCACCGTGTATGCATGGCACAACTTATCAAATACATCCGTCCCGCCTTTCGTTTTATTATAATGAAGAATAGTTTGTGGCTTCCCACAAGCTCCTGTTGCTGTCGAATGCATGTACGATGATGCCAGGAGAACAATTTTATATTTTTGGGGGGTAAATGATACGAAAGTCACGTTCTTAGTATGACAAAACTTGCTGGAAGGAACAACTGTTCCTGCAACTTTCATTTCTGCTGGTATCTCTTGCTTGTTTTTTCTAATTGTGCCAGTAATTCTCATGTTGTAAGGCATTTTCAGCATGTTTTGCAGTAGCGGGATGGAAGTAAACCAGTTGTCGCATGTAACGATTCTGTTGGTTCCGTGTATGGGGTCGGTAACTTCCCGAAAGAAATATTCGGAGACTGGTTCGTTTTTGGGATGTGCAGTTTTTCCTAAGTACGGAATTCCATGGATCAAATAAAAAGTGTTTGCATCATTCAAGGCAACGACTTTCAATCCATATTTGTCCGGCTTTGATTTTATGTACATCCTAAATTTGCAACGGCCCACAGTGGTTCGAGTATACTACATGCTAGTTGGACAAAATTATTTTTTGGCGGGTTTGGGTTCATATGGGGTCCAAATTGTTACAAAACATACCTGATTTGTATTACAGTTTATTATTTAACTAAAAATAGCAATAATATAAAAATATGACTAATTCACTAAATGAAAAAGGACAAAACGACAGTATTGTACATTAAATATAATTAACAATTATAACATTATGTCTATTCCTGTAATATCTGAGTTTTTAAGTTATAAAACCTGGTTTTTGAATTCAGTTTTCTCTGCATTGCTATTAAAATAGTGTTTTACAATATGTTCCACGTCGATCCACGCAACAAGGGTTGAATGTACGGAAAGTAGAGACTTTCTAGTTTATTTTAATCAATCGGTCGATCTGCAAAAATTTGCAGAACTATATTTTTTAATTGTTTTCGAGCGCGACGATCGGTAGCACCACTCCGTGGATTAAAATAGTGTTTTACTATATGTTCCACGTCGATTCACGCGACAAGAGTTGAATGTACGGAAAGTAGACACTTTCTAGTTTATTTTAATCAATCGGTCGATCTGCAAAAATTTGCAAAACTATATTTTTTTAATTGTTTTCGAGCGCGATGATCGGTAGCACCACTCCGTGGATTGAAGTAGTGTTTTACAATATCTTCCAGGTCGATCCACGCGACAAGGGTTGAATGTACGGAAAATAGAGACTTTCAAGTTTATTTTAATTAATCGGTCGATCTGCAAAAATTTGCAAAACTATATTTTTTTAATTGTTTTCGAGCGCGACGCTCGGTAGCACCAATCCGTGGATTAAAATAGTGTTTTACTATATGTTCCATGTCGATCAACGCGACATAATTATTGACTTGTAACCTAGTAGTAAGTTTTTCTGATTTCTTATGTTTGCAATAATATATTTAGTGGGTTATACCCGTTAATAATAATAAGAATAATATTATTATTATTAGTGACAAAATAAAATGTGATATGAATCAGGTTTGATTTCTAAAAATGTGAATATAACAAGTGTGATATATCTCCTGCCGAGCGTCGCCCTCGAAAACAATTAAAAAAATATAGTTTTGCAAATTTTTGCAGATCGACCGGTTGATTAAAATAAACTAGAAAGTCTCTACTTTCCATACATTCAACCCTTGTCGCGTGGATCGGCGTGGAACATATAGTAAAACACTATTTTAATCCATGGAGTGGTGCTACCGAGCGTCACACTCGAAAACAATTAAAAAAATATAGTTTTGCAAATTTTTGCAGATCGACCGATTAATTAAAATAAACTGGAAAGTCTCTACTTTCCGTACATTCAACCCTTGTCGCGTGGATCGACGTGGAACATATAGTAAAACTACTTTAATCCACGGAGTGGTGCTACCGATCGTCGCGCTCGAAAACAATTAAAAAATATAGTTTTGCAAATTTTTGCAGACCGACCGATTGATTAAAATAAACTAGAAAGTGTCTACTTTCCGTACATTCAACTCTTGTCGCGTGGATCGACGTGGAACATATAGTAAAACTACTTTAATCCACGGAGTGGTGCTACCGATCGTCGCGCTCGAAAACAATTAAAAAAATATAGTTTTGCAAATTTTTGCAGATCGACCGATTGATTAAAATAAACTAGAAAGTCTCTACTTTCCGTACATTCAACCCTTGTCGCGTGGATCGAGGTGGAACATATTGTAAAACACTATTTTAATAGCGATGTAGGGAAAACTGAGTTCAAAAACCAGGTTTTATAACTTAAAAAGTCAGAAATTACAGGAATAGACATAATGTTATAATTGTTAATTATATTTAATGTACAATACTGTCGTTTTGTCCTTTTTCATTTAGTGAATTAGTCATATTTTTATATTATTGCTATTTTTAGTTAAATAATAAACTGTAATACAAATCAGGTATGTTTTGTAACAATTTGGACCCCATATGAACCCAAACCCGCCAAAAAATAATTTTGTCCAACTAGCATGTAGTATACTCGAACCACTGTGCGGCCCCGGAATCCAAGTAGCTGCTCATCTACTGTGCAAAAGTCGCTGGGTTCGTAATAATGCTTACAATTTCTAATGAATTTATCCCATAATTCTCGGATAGGTGCAAGTCTGTCGTCCTGCTGTCGGTTAGCCCTGACGTCGAAATGCAAGCAAACTGAGAGAAACATAAACCTCGCTTTCGGCATTACACAGCGGTAGAACATTACTCCGTTGCTCTTACTCCACAGTTCTTCGATATTTACATTGTTAGATTTCCATAATCCAGCATAGTAAAGCAGGCCAATATAAGCATTTATCTCTTTCAAATCAGTACAATGGTGATAAGTATGTATCTGCTCATCTCTGCCCATCATCATCGCGCAAACGTTTTCGATCTCAATATTCGTATTATCAACGATTTTTTTTTCGAATTTCCTCAGAGAAAAGCAAATTCCAAAACTCGTGCAACTCGTTGCAGTTCTCCGCTTCATTCTTAGGACCAGGAACTCGTACATTTTCTACACTGAGTCGAACTATAAACAATAAAATGCCAATATAAAAGTTTCTAACTTTTTTCAAGTACTAGTAATATTCATGCTTACCTGATTGCCTGCTGGCAATTTGTGTGTTCCACCGAAAGCCGTTTTTCCCGCGTATGTAGCTACTAAGGTCGGTATCAAATATATTGGCCGGTGAGTTTGTTTTCCCGATCAGCGATCGAGGAGAAATCAACCACCACCATCTGACGATCGTGGATTTGTCAGTTGGAGGTCGGTGGCCCCCGAAGGGTATGGTGGGGTAATGCGAACGCTGCTCGGCTCCGCCTGTAACGTAGCTGTATGGCTGTTGTTTATTCTTAACGTAATAGTTGTGTGTGTGACCAATACGGAATGAAGCTGTCGAGAAAGAATCAATCTTCTGACCAATAACAGTCTGAATATTTTAGGCCTAACCCAAACCTATTCTGACATATATGTCATTATAACACGCCTTTTCATTTTCTCGAGAGAGTGAGAACGTTGAGAAAAGGAGCATCGAGCAGGCAAGCGGTATGGTGGGAGAATACCCCTCACGAAACTCACCGGCCAATATATCTGATACCGACCTTAGGTCTGCCTCGAGCGCGGGACTGCAAAATGCGTTTGTTCTGCATCGCAAGCTCGGCGTTTTCTAAATCCTCAGAGTCAGAAATCTCGCTATCACTTTCAGAATCCACAGATAAACAATCCTTCTCATTTTCGGAATCAGTGCCACCAAAATCATCATTAACTTCGACAGTATTGAGGATAGCATTTTGAAGGCGTCGTGAACGTAAATTGTACGCCATTGTCCCGTAATGCAATAATAAATTTGTTCCAATTGTCGCTTCAGGAAATGTATGCAAAATACTTCTGTTTTTAAGTTTCTGAGTGCTCTCAGACACAAAAATGACTTTCTCCGAGTTGAAGTAAAAACGACGCCGTTGTCACACATGGGTCAATTTGACCCTGCTTCAAATTCTAACGGCTTTCAAACACGCACTGACGCTTCCACTCAGTCGGCAAGTATGTCTACTTGTAGAGGACACATGACACTACTACTAGAGGGCGCCAGTAGCATAATTCTCAATGATGCCTCAGAGAAATTTGATCGCAAAGTCGAACGCAGGGTCAATTTGACCCAGTGTGACAACCGAGGGTTAATTGACGACGAAGCCTTCCGTAGTATCGTAGCTATGATACCGCAAAAAGAAATAATTAATGCACATAAAGTGCGTGATAGAATAACAGCAGAATCGGATATTATAAGGCAATCAGTTCAAGAGGAAATAAAGGGAAAATTAATATCTTTAAAAGTAGACGAAGCAACTTGTATGGGTCGATCTTTTTTAGGATTAAATATTCAATTTATTAAAGCAGAAAAAATACATATTCGGACAATAGGCGTTATAGAGTTGTCTCACGGCCATACTGCTGAATATTTAAAACATATAATTATTAACGCATGCAGCAGATTTGGCATTTCAAGAAAACAAATATTCAGCATGACAGTAGATAACGCGCCGAATATGCTGAAAACTGTGAGAGTTTTGAGCGAGGACGATACAGATGTAACGTTCAGCTGTCCGGGGACGACTGAATGCCGACAGGTTTTCGAGAGGAGAGCGGCTTCCTCCGAGAATAGGATAGGTGGGGGTTCGTTGATAGAGTAAAGGAGTAAAATCCAACTTAAACTTAACAATGACTTTATTAAAATAACACTTAAACTAATAACGAAAATAATAATATTGCTTACAACTACGATTATATATTTTATGTTTTTTTTTTTGTGT
Source organism: Andrena flavipes (assembly GCA_963971345.1). NCBI lineage: Eukaryota > Metazoa > Arthropoda > Insecta > Hymenoptera > Andrenidae > Andrena > Andrena flavipes. The sequence continues at coordinate 41,007,513 of OZ020479.1, read as the reverse complement.
TTTTGGGTTTTTTTATCTATGCTAATTAATTCTAATACGCTATAACATTGGATATATGTGTGTGTGTGTGTGTGTGCTACTGCCGTAAGTTCGGCCGCTGCCGTTTCCGGAGCGGTTCCCGAAACTTTTGACAGAGTTTATGTTCTATGATTCTGCTGTGAGAGCGGCCGCTGCCGTTTCCGGTGCGGTTCCCGACACTCTTGGCAGAGTGTCTGTTCTAGTGTTCTGTAGACCTTGCCTTCGCTAAGCGGCTAAGCTGCTGCCTACTAGTAGGAGCAACGCTTGAAACCTCCGCGAAAACAAAGTTCTCAACCTTTAAATGAAAGATCCAAAAAGGAGCACCAGTACCTTTGTACACTGAGAACCAGTCGCTGCCGTCTCCGGAGCGTGCTGAAATTCTACTGGATAGTACTTAAGCTGCCTCTAGGAACTAGCATTCGTTGGTTGCAAGAACATATCTGTATTTGAATGAGCGCGCTGAGTGCTGCGTGCGCCTCCTTTTATACTGGAGAATTGGCGGGCTGGCGCATGCGCAGTGAATCTATATTCCTTATTTCGCAGTTTTCTAGCTTATTATTATATATTATATATTATTTTGGTTTGCGCTTTTGTCAGTATGACTAATTAATTATTCTTAACATTTCTATAATATTTGTTTCTCTAATATTTGTTTAGATTATAATTTATATCTTAAAGTATGTACAATGCTTATGCGCGGTAACATAGGTTGGCTCTGCGGTAATATAGTACAGTTCTACTTTATCGACGGTCGGTAATTACCGGTTTGAGTCCTCGTGAAACGTTACAATATCACGACAATCAAACCGAAAAATAATAATATTGAATATTATAAATTAGTTAATAGTCATTATCTTAAACGGCGACAACGTGGATGTCTTATTAATCATTATAGACATAACGTTAATAATCGACCGGAAGATTATTTCTTTCCTTTATTGCTTATGTTTAAACCGTCGCGGGAATTAAAGGATCTTAAAAATAGTTGTGATACTTACAGTGGCGGACATATACTTATGAACATAGTCATTTTCAATCTTTTATTACGTTTTACAATCAAACGGACATAGATCACGTATTTATATTGGAATTATAAATAACACAATTTATATTCTATGGATACATATAATATATTTTATTTCAAATTGATAGCAAATACAACATAATAAAAGGACAACATTTCTTGTTATAGATTTCAGCGACACATACTTATGAACACAATTGTCAAACAAGATTTTCTTAATTGCTAATCATTTTTAAAGGACTAATTAATACAAAACATTATTAAGCTAATATTTCGTAGCTCTCCCCCTATTTTTGATGACTTGGGTACAACGTCGTGGCATAGAATTAATTAAACGTATACACCTCTCGATTGGAATGGACTTCCACGCTTCTTCGATTGTATTAAATAAATCCTGGATATTTTTCGGTTTCTGCTGTTTTATTTCCCGATCAACATCAATCCACAGCATCTCTATTGGATTGAGATCTGGAGACTGAGCAGGCCATTTCATAACATTTATTTTTTTCTTTGCTAAAAATTCTTTTACAACAAGTGCCGTATGTTTCGGATCGTTATCTGCCTGGTAAATCCAATTTTTACGCATTTTGTCTTTAGCAAATGGAAGAAGAACATTCTTTACAATATCTGAATAAACAAAACGATCCATAATTCCTGTAATCCGATGTATTGGGCCAGTACCATTCATGCTCATACACCCCCAAACTAGTGCTGACCCGCCTCCACCTTTAACGGTTGGTTTTGTACAGTTCTTATTAAATTCTTCTCCAGCTGTACGTCTCACATAAGATTTGCCATCGGAACCAAATCAGTTAAACTTACTTTCGTCAGTGAACACAACTTTGGACCATTTTTCTGCCGTCCATTTAATATAAGTTTTTGCGAATTGAAGTCTAGCACGTCGATTCTTTTCGGATATTAGAGGTTTTTTCGGGCTACTCTTCCCATCAACTTAAACTCATTTAAGCGACGTTGAACCGTCCTTACACTTATTGTTTGATTCAAATACGGCGATATTTCATTATGAATGTCTACAGCAGTTTTAAAACGATCAGCTTTGGAGGTTCGGTGAATCACGCGGTCAGTGTGAACATCCGTTTTACGTGGTTTTTCTTTCCGAGGAACATTATCTGCTGTTTTATTCACTTTTATATGCTTTATAGCTGCGTAACAGGCTCCAACAGATATTCCCAATTCCTTAGAAATGCTTCGATATGTATTACCGTGCTTTCGAAGCAGCTGTCTTTGCAGCCGTTGTTTTGATGTAATATTTTTACCTTTACTCGTAATTACAATAATTTTAACGTATACCGTGTAATGTACAGAACATCCGCGATCGTTTCTGGCAAATATCTAGATGTTACAATTTATCTTCACATTACGATATGAGTAATGGAATGTATGAATACAGCATGTTAGCTGTGTATATGTAGTTGTGTCATCTTAAGCGCAGTTGGAAAGCACCTTTATGTACTTGCAGGTCATTTTGATTTCATATATTTTTTTATATTGTATATTTTCTTCTATTTTTTTTGTGATTTATTGTTATTAAAATATTTATTTGTATAAAAATATATCTGCTTAATATTATTTAATACATTTTTTCATTGTACCATTGTGATTTTTTCTTTGTATAAATAGCCATTGTGATTATATTATATCATTATTTTTGTAAAGTTAAATATAGAATAATAAATTTATATTATTGATATTACCGAAGAGCCCTCTTGATTACTCATCGTGCAGTTCGATTTTGCCATGTTTTCACACTTAAGCCAAACAACAAATAACTCCGCAAATTTCTCTGCACCATACCACTTCCCATCTCGGTTTTTGGCTATTTTAAAAAGTTGAAGGGTGTTTTTTCGATGCTACTTTCTATAAATTCTAATGTTGTCTTGGTGTCTTGATTTACAGTTGTTGTGGGAGGTTGTACTGCTTCATGATTGTTTATCAGTTTTCTATAATTTATGGCATTTGGTGAAAATGGTGAAAGACCACAGGAATGAAAACCATTACATAGACATTGTTCTGGTTTCATTGAATCGATGGCAGTTTTTAATATTGGGGCAAAGTCAAATTTCTGTACACCTGATCCACCATTTTCAATTCTCCGATTTGTCACTGCTTTCTTCCATTCACTTTTTAATGAACGAAATACGGCTACATTCATTGTCTGCATGATGTGCGTTGCATTTGGATACAATGTCACCAATTCGATCTGCTTAGCGATGCAGAAATCACTTAATGTTAATGTTGTGTGAGACGAATGCCCATCCATATACATAATTATAAGGAACTCAATTTCCCTTTTTCGACACCATGGATAAAATACGTTGGCCACATAATCATAAAAGGCTTCACCTGTCATCCAACCATTATCTGATATTCTTACACTCCAATTTTTCGGTGCCTTTTCAACAATCACTGCAGGTACATAACCTCTTATAAGGATACATTCCAATGGGTGGTGCCATTTGACCTGCTGCATTACCTGTTAATAATAATAATAATAATAATAATAACAATAATAATAATAATTTATTTCGACGTCACAGCCCAGAAATGAACTTAATCATTACCTGTTATTAAAGCTGTCAAACATTCTTTATCGTTTCCATCAACTAAATTGTACACAGCTTTGGATTTCTTATTTGCTAATACTTTATTTCCTTTTGGGCAGAGGAGAAAGGTAGACTCGTCGCAATTGAATATTCGAGAAGAATCAATGTCGAATAAATTTTTCGATTTTAAATCATTTCCTACGTCTTCAAACCATCCACGAAGTTGTTCTTCGGTAACATCACCTACCCTTTTACTTAAATTTTGTGGCGTCCGCATCTTTAGCTGTGGGTAACGCTTTAGAAAACTCTCAAACCAGTGTCTGCCCGTTCTGCTTCCAGTGAATGGAGTTTGTTTCTTTAATTTCTTTATCAAAAATGGCAACACTATCAAGCAACACGTGCTTTGTAAAAGGGAAACCATTGTTTCCCATCAGAAAGATGTAATCCACTAGTTGCTGTTCTTCTTCACGTGTCAATATAGTGCAGGACCGCTTCTTTTCTCGACATCATAAATACCTCTATGTTTGCACCGAATTGTAGAAAAAGGCACTTTAAACTTTTGACTAGCCGATCGAATCGACATTCCTTTAGCAACAACATTTAGTGCTTCAGTGAGAGCGTCCTTCGAATATGTTAAATATTTTCTTTTTGTTTCTTATATTGCCTTCTGTTATTGGGCTTTGTGTTGCCATATTTAAGGATCTGTATAATTTTGAGTAAATTGTTATTAAAATATAATCTAATTATGTAAAAACGAACATTTCAAAAGTAGTAAATTTTTAAGATAAAGACATTAAATTGAAATTATGTTGTGAAAAGTCTTTTCAGAAATTACTATGTATAAAATAGATATATTATTACCGAAAAACAAATTGTATTTACGAAAATGTAAGAGGAAGCAATACCTATTTTGAGGTTACACCACGTGTGAAATCTCCGAGTAGAAATCCGTACACGTTGGTAAATGGTATGTCCCAATAACTACGCACCTGTAAGAAATATCTTTTTACAATGGAGAGAACACACGTCTACAATACACTTTCGATACCACACAGATATTTCTAGACACAATATGTCGAAGTCGTACAAAAATATGCGGAGGGCTTCTGAAGCGGTGACCAACGTCTGCCCAAAGACCGTGCAAGAGTGACCGCGTCCAGGCGGTCCGGGCCTAGCGTCCCTTTCGTGACGTTTCCGTTGGGCCTGGGTTTTCCCAGTATTTTCCGCGTAGGTGGTTCCGGCCGATGTATTTCGGCTTCCGGACGGTAGGCCGCGTTTCCGGGTGGTAGGCCGCGTTTCTGGCGCGCCATTTAAATGGGCGTCCATCGAATTTTCTTACACACCTATATTCTTCACGAAAATTATTAAAAGCACATTGCACAGTGGTCTAATTCGCCAAAAAGCTGGCCAAAATATGAAGGCATCTTCCGATTTGTACAAAAATTGGTATACAAGGGTTTTCGAGGTCGCTGATTCGGAATCTGAAGTCAAAATTGCAAAAAGAAAACAAATGGTGCTCCAGTACCTGAAAAAATATCAAATTTAACGGTAAACTTGTCGAAGATCTGGGACCTCGCCGATTTCGATGAGCTTCAGATATGTTGTAAAACTCGACATTTTGAGTAACTTTTTCCTTTGAAAAAATTGGCGGTCGGCCTTAGTTTCCGAAATATTCGCAGGAAAACTTTCGCTATTATACAATCGTACTCTACGTATACATGCACGCCCGCGACAGTGTGTGAAGCACCACGTTGTCGGCGGTTATCTTCTGTTTCTATAAACAATGCCCAGCAACCTACAGCATGCGTATCTAACGGGTGCACGCGTGGTATCGCAGCAGCAAGGAAAGTAGTCCAACTTAAACTGAATTGCACAATACTAACAGTACATGCTACTTTTAATCTTTTATTATAATAGAAAAATGTATTTATTCTAACGAGGTGCTACAGCCTACGTCTTCAGTATTGTTTTATAAATGTTCTTGAAATATTGCTATTTCCTGGAAGAAAATATCTATTCTCTCCTGACGACCATGCGCCCTCTTAAATAAATATTCGCAGAAATACGAAGGAAGATCTTCTTCTTTACTTCCGTATTTCGAAATATGTCCCCGAACCTCCCACCATGTCCTCTCTATTGATTGTGTATTGGCTTCTATATAAATGCAATTGTAGATACACAAGTATAAAAACAATGTGTTGAAAATGAATTACATACTATTTTCGGGGTTAACAAAATTATATGAGTGGTTGACCGTCAAATGTGTATATCCTTGTAACGGTTTCGGACGTAGCGTAACGCGTCTTACAGGATCCCGGGATTGGTTCGAATGGCGTGCGATAAAGAATTAAAATTCAAGAACAAGAATTTAACTTAAATAGTGTTTATTGTAGAAAACACTTCTAAATGATAAATAAAAATGTAAATTAACGCCTTAATATTAAAGAAATTAATTAGGTTGCGACTCTAGGTCGTTACAAAAGTAAAGCTGATCGTCTTGGGTTGCGACACTAGGTCGTTACAAAAGAAATACCCGTTTGAACGATCGATTTGGAGTAATATAACTTAATTAACTATTAATAACGTTTAGTCGAATGATAGGAATTAGTTTATAGGTTATGACTCTCGGTCGATATAAGAATTGGATTATGGATAATGACTCTCGGTCGATATAGGAGTTAGATTATGGATAATGACTCTCGGTCGATATAGGAGTTAGATTATGGATAATGACTCTCGGTCGATATAGGAGTTAGCTTATGATTTAGGAATTAGCTTATAATTCTAGGAAATTGAATATGTTTAGTTTGAGAATCGTTTGAATTGTTTCGTTGTCATCAGGGACGGTTTTGCCACCTGGAATAGTCTTGTTCCCTCGTCGCTCAGGAGTATTAGTACTAACCTGAGATTAATAATTATTAATAACTTAGCTTCATCAACTAAGTGGCCTGCAAAGCGGCCCCCAAGGCAGAAAACCTCTCGTCAAACCTGGCGACTATGGCCTTAGTTTATTACGATCGGCTCGACCAAGTGTCCAGCAAGGCGGCCTCCAAAGTTGGAGCATTAAATTTATGTTGGAATCAGCCAATGGCCATAAATGATTCAGAGTAGTATTCACTTTGAATTTGTAATTCATAATGATGCTCTCTGGGCTTTCTTGCCCGTATTTATACATATTCGGGGTTCTGGGAGCGCACCAATGGGAATGGATTTTGACTATTACGCGTCAATCATTCTCGTCTCGCTCGATCTGTTCTCCAGTCGGTCTAATGGGCGACTGGTTATGCGCAGGCGTGTGCGTGGAACGCTCGGTTCCCTTTCTCGTTTGTCACGCACCAATTACAATCACTGCTTCTGATCCTTGCTCTCGTCGATCCGCTGATCGACTGAGGATCGCGCATGCGTTCGATTCTCCCACTCCTTTACACTCTTTCGTCATACTCGCGTTTTGCGGTATCCTAAGCTAATATTAATCTTAAACACTATTTATTAAAGTAGGAATAGTAAGAATATAAGAATATAAGTATTTAAATGATTATTATTTAAGTTTATTAACGAAAAAAGGGCAGTTTTGGGGTTTGTTACATCCGAGACATCATCCAAGGCGCCTAAAAGAGAAAACAAAACATCTGGTTATCTCACCGAACCCCAGAACCGCCGGAGTCGACTCACAGAGGGTCATTGTGGCCCCACGTCACTCGCCACCCTCCAACGGTCCCAAGTGCCAAGCGAGAACAGGCGGCGCACCCATAAATCGAAGGATTACTTTCCTTCGGTCCTTTTCCAAGTTAATTTAGTAAATACCCGGTCTTTGCGTATATGACCGTAGGCTGTTTATAATACACGGTAAAACTAGCTTAAATAAGAATATAATAAACGTATACATAATAAGAGGTGTAACGCGTAACACAGCGATCATTGCCGAATGGGCATTTAAATTGGTTGTCTTAGTGATTTCCCCAGATTATGTCTGTCCTTGTCGAGTGACGCCTCTTATTATGTCTCCTCTTTGGTGGCGTCCTGCGTGGCGTTTATACCCCCACCACACGCAAATTTACTACAGGATACTAGAGATAGAGAGGGATAGTAGGAAGAAGAAGGATATATTGACACACTATTTTCCCCTCTCTCTCTCTGATCGCTGTCGCCTCTACTTCTTCCCACTGCTGTTCACACTCCAGTTAGTATAGAGCTCAATGAGTAATACTGGTTTGTGGTTATATGCTGATTGCATATCGATTGAATTGATTCGATTTGTGGTTACAAGCTGATTTCAATTCGTTTGAATTTGTGGTTATGAGTTATATTTATGATATACAATTCAAATTTAACCAACTTACCTTGTGTTTGAGACTGCATTTTGGTCGCAATTCAATAATACAACGATACATATTTGTAAAAATACGTGGCATCTTAAATTTTGACAACCTACCTTATTGAACACTCCTCAGATTACAACCTGGCTGTAAGCTGTCAAAATTTGGAGTAGATTGCATAGTGAAGATAACGATTGACGAACGAAACATGACGAAACATGTGTTAGTTTCGTTTTGGCCGTTATTAAACTACGGATTTTTACCTCAATAACGAATTACGATCACATGTCGTACATTTTCTGCTACATTACCTTTTCATTTATACCTTATTTAAAATCGAAATTTACATACTTCTTATCCTTTCACTTCAAATAATTCTTATTTAAGATTATATTTTAAAAAAAAATGTGTAACGCGGTTTGCATGCCGACTTCCTTGTTCGTACGTTCGTAGTACAAGCGCAGTCGCCTACCGCGTAGCCAACGCTACCGCAGGAGCTCGGACGGAAGGCGCGCGCTCTGATTGGTCGGTGCTTTTTGTTAATATCTCGTTAACGAAACCTCGGAGAGCATTTTTGCAAAGGAAAAAGTTGTTTGCAATCATCCCCCGAATCACCCCCTTTAAGGACTCGCAGCATTTTTGGGACACCCTGTATATGTATTATGGTTGACGAAAAATTTCTTGGAGAATCAGAAGAAGAAAAATCTTACCATTTTCGACAGATCCATGAGACGATATTACGATATCTCTGTCATGCGTGGACCGATTTTATTGAAATTGGTCTTATTCGAAAGCTGATATGCGGTTTACATAAGAAAAATGCCTTTAAATTTACGATATATTGCAGGCATAATAAGAATATTAATGAAATAAATGTCAGATTAGGTTGGAATAGCCCCGCGACGAGTAAATGATAGCAGTAGCGATAGTTCGACATATACAGGGTGTCTTTCATGCACTTGGCGTCGAGACGCTACTGCGTCTCTAGATACGTAGGTTAGATGTCCTTACTACGATGCCCTGTATCTATTAGTGTGCTTTTATATTTAAATATGTATAAGAAATAAATAAGGAAAGATTTTTTTTAATCAACTAAACTGTTTCACTTAATAAAAAAAAAGTCTACGCATAAATAATTGTATTTAGCACGGTGCCATTGATTTTAAATATTTTAAAAAACAGTTTAAAATTTTTTTGTTTTTTATCAATTGAGCTTTACCATTTACTCTTTGCTCAAGTAGTTCGATTGCACTTTGTTTCCCTTTTTTGTAAATCATTGAGATTTGTTGAAAAGAAATATTTGCATCCGCTAATCTCTTTAGCTTCCCCTTCGAAACAATTCCAATAGATGGATTCAACGTTACTAAGCATGCCTTACTTTCTTTTTGTTTTTGTACTGCCTTTACAATAAAAGTAAACCTTTTCGCCTTTTCAATTACTTCGTTATAAGTAAAAGCATGATAGACTAATTTTTGTAATACTGTAACGTCAAATATTGCATCATGTGCTTGCTCCACAGATAAATGGAGTATCTCTTTGGCTAGCGTTACTAATTTAAATCCTCCCTTTTCTTTCCTATCAGGAAATCGCACTTTACATAATTGTAAGCTGTCACATACTCCTTCCACTACTGCACAAAAATCATCTAACAAAGAAATCTCTATTAATTTTAATATTAAATGTGATGAATCAAAATTGCTATTATGTGCAACTAGTATGCAAGGTTTTCCAATTTTTTTTAAATAGTCCAAGACTTCACCCAGTACTAATCGTAACGGTGACGACGAAACTTTTATTCCACGGAGATATAAATCACCGCATTCGTTAGTTATTCCATGGACTCCAGTAGCTTTGGAATTTATATTTTTCGTATGTACAATATATGTATTAATTACGAAATCATTATATTTTAACGCAATTTGTAAAATGTTATCGGTCTTGGAAAAACCTCCCGTTTCAATGTCGAAAAAAACTACACCTTTAGGATTACTGTCTATTGAAAATGTCATCACATCTAAATCCAATGAAGTATTGGCAGGAACCGCTGGCATTTCAAGTAATCCTACATTACTTTCGTAAGTAATTCCTTCCATTGCTTGGCGACAATTTTTTAGCTGCTTACGTTTATTTTGAAGAAGATTCCGATTTAATTTGAATGCTGGGGTTTTAGCTTTTGCAGCCCTTAATTTAGCAGATTTGGTACTGCGCTCTATATGTTTTTTTAAATGTAATCCGGGACTTAAATTCCCTTTCAGTAATGTATCCTGAACATACTGTTCACCCTTATTTTTTGTGCCACAGAACATGCCACTTGATAATCATAAGATTCCGAGCTTCCATACGGTATAACTTTTGGAGCTTTTTTAGACATGATGTTATCCAGGCTCTCGTTAGCTTGGGTTGATGCGCAAGCCACAAATTTGTCAGTATTATTACTTAATTTATGAAAAACATATTTTAATTCATCAAAAAGTACAGGATTTTTCAAAGTTCCATTTATTGTCTTTTGTTTATAATTTTCTTTATTTTTCAAATATTCACACCAATTGCCACAATTAGTATGTATATTGAAGGCATGATAGGGCGCATTTTTTATGGCAGCTGCCATTTCTGGTGCATACGTAAAACTTTTGTGCAAATATTTAATAACATCTGATGTTATTTCTTTATCCAGATCTTTACTTTTATCTATTTTGTATAAAATACTTTTTACTCATTTGGATGTGTGATTTTTGTCAGACTGTTTGATTATAGTATGATTCGCTTGTTGAGTACGAAAATACTCGTGCTAGATTGCCAAGCCGTAATCGATTCTCGAATGCCGTAGATCAGGCATGGAACTAAAGTGAACGCAGCGACCGTTTTTCGGAGGCAACGCCTCCTTTCTCCCGCCGCGCGTCTTGGCCCTCGCGGCAGGCCTAGGAGCTTCGAGCGCCTCAGACCCGTACTATATGAACCGCGCGTGGCGCATTGGGGCGACACCCGTAACAATAGATTTCCGCATCACCCATGGGGTACTATTATCGATGCGTTTTTTTTTTTTGTCAGTGGTATCCCCTGTAGGCCTATTCCACTGTGTCACGCGATAAAAATGGATAGGAAAAACGCGTTTTACTATCAAAATTTTAAATACGCTTGGGAAAACTTCATTTTCGCGCACGTTTAGACGTGCTGGGCATATCTAATATATCAACTTTAATACGTACAACGTCGACCAGCCTCCCCGTTGATATTTTAGATATGCCCAGCACGTCTAAACGTGCGCGAAAATGAAGTTTTCCCAAACGTATTTAAAATTTTGATAGTAAAACGCGTTTTTCCTATCCATTTTTATCGCGTGACACAGTGGAATAGGCCTACAGGGGATACCACTGACAAAAAAAAAGTATCGATAATAGTACCCCATGGGTGATGCGGAAATCTATTGATAGGTGTGTCGCCCCAATGCGCCACGCGTGGTTCATATGGTACGGGTCTGAGGCGCTCGAAGCTCCTAGGCCCGCCGCGGGGGCTAAGACGTGCGGCAGGAGAAAGGAGGCGTTGCCTCCGAAAAACGGCCGCTGCGTTCACTTTAGTTCCATGCCTGCCGTAGATGATGTGGAAGAAAAAAAAATAAAGAAATTACACTCAATTAACAATGAAAATAATAGTGGACTGTATATTAAAAACGAAGTTTTGGCTGAGAAATTACAGACCGGTTCAGTCGAGCGCTCGTTTCGATCTGATCTTTCTACCCTCGACCGTACATTCGCTCGCGACCGGAAAGTCTCTAAGATTCCTCGCAGAGGTGGAGTCTTAACGAAACAGGGATAAACGAACTTAAACTATTGGTGAAGGCGTGTCAATGTCGAGGATGGTTGTGAGACGTAAGAGAGGGAGACTTCCAAATCTGGAGACGGCTCTGGACAATATTTCATGAAGCATCGTCATCTAATTTATGGTTTTTCGATGGTACCTCGGCAACAGTCTAAATACATCGATCCGAGGCCACCCGAGTGGAACCCTTAACGTCTGGGAAACTCAATTCCGTCTTAGGCCAGGACTCGAACTTCGATGATATATGGCTGGACAACAGCCCTACGCTTGAGGTGCCGAAAAACAGACGTGCATCCTCAAACCTAAACACGACAATACGCCGATGTCCCCTTCTGGTCTCGATGGTTTAACATTTTACGCTTTCTCTTCTCAACGCGCTACTTTTCTTATGGCACAAATACTTGAGCTATCATTGTCACCAACGAATACACCTATTTCAATATTCTTTTCTTTTAAAGTCGAGCTTTGGATTACTAATTCCACGGCAACATCTGGCTCCGTAGCCTTTGCTGTACCGTAATAATTTAATCTGCAATCGTGAACATTTTTTGCATGTCCTTTATCACACATGCGACATTTTCGATTTCTCGTAGTAAAATCCATGACCTTACCAGATTCGCAACCTATAATATGACCACTTCCATTCAAACTATCATGTTGGAAACTTGATCCTCGTGTATGCCATGCCATGTCATAACTATCAAAAACTCTAACACATTCATTATTATTAAAACTGTTCGAGTACTCGAATATTCGAGTAGCTCGATATTCGAGTCGAGCCGGGACTCGGTTTCCGAGCCGAGCCGAGTACTCGAATGAAGCGAGCAGCTGGAAACAATCGGGTGGCTCGAACGATCCACATATTTCGTTCGTCAGTCGCTACCTTCACTATGCAATCTACTCGATTTTTAATCGAGCCGTTCGCTTTTTAATCGAGCCGCTCGGTTCTTTCGAACCGAGTATATCCCGGCTCGCTTGTTTCGAGTACTCGAACAGCTTTAATTATTATTATCATCAACTTGAGGTAACTGTGACACTGTTTGTGTTCCTGATGCTTCTATTAACTCGACTGATGATTCTGTTACTACTGGATTGTACATATTAGGTGTAAGAAAATTTTCTTCAACTGTTTCAGGCCTAAAAATAACAAAAACATCTAAAAAATACAAGTCATTTTTTTATTACACGTTAAATTTATTACAAACATTACATTTTTGTATAAGGAAATGTATTGTTTATAACATTTATCGTAAATTAATTAAAAGCTTTACAAAATTAATGATATACAAAAATTGCGCCAATTATAACAATGGCTATTTATGTAAAGAAAAAAATGTATTACATAATATTAAGCAGATATATTTTTATACAAATAAATATTTTAATACGAATAAATATTTTATTCAAAATACTTGGCGCTGCTCTCCGAATTGCTAAACTGAATAAATATGTATAAATTGCATTAAAATCTTGTTCTTTCTTGTCTCAGTGGTGTCTTGTCTTGTTTTATTTTATTTATTAACCAAGACAATTAACCTTCTTTTGGTTTCGTAGCGCCAAGTATTTTGAATAAAATATTTATTCGTATTAAAATATTTATTTGTATAAAAATATATCTCCTTAATATTATATAATACATTTTTTTATTTGTAAAAATAGCTATTGTGATAATTGGCGCAATTTATGTATATCATTAGTTTTGTAAAGCTATTAATTTACGACAATGTTTTTAAATGAGATTCTTTTTGATGGGTATTAATTTACGACAATGTTTTTAAATGGGATTCTTTTTGATGGGGTTATATACTTGGCGCTCTTTTTGAACCTTTTTTTAAAAATTCTGGATATACGTTGCACATTCTGCATATTTTTCATATTTTTTGCAGATACGGAATTTGTTTACAAATTAACTTGGTGAACCTCGCCATTAGAATTTAATAGTTTCATATGTTATAAAGTTTAATAGTGTAATAGTTACATATATATTCAAAAGTTTAGTGATTCAATAGTAGGTACAACGGCTTGATACGTATAATATAAAATTATTAGTATACTACAGTTTTATAAAAGAGGTTGAATATAACCCCCCGTTACCTTTACAGCATATTTGCATATTGGCGGCATATCGTACTTGGATAAAGTTCCGCAGTGTACGCATAAATTAATAAATAGACGAATAATTTTTAAACAACAAACACACAATTTAATTTTTTTATTTAATTAATGTAAGAACACGGTAGTATTCCGTTTGAGTGAGGATGGGAAATATTGCTGAAAGAGCGTATGAAATCCCAAGAAATGAAATAAATTGAGTTGCATTACACACATATTTCATACATAATGACGCGCACGCTCACGCACACGCCACGCAAACGCACACCACGCACACCACGCACACACACGCACACACACGCACACACACGCACACACACGCACACACACGCACACACACGCACGCACACGCACGCACACGCACGCACACGCACGCACACGCACGCACACGCACGCACACGCACGCACACGCACGCACACGCACGCACACGCACACACACACACACACGCACACACACTATATTCATGCTATACATACATATTACTTATTATATACACGGATTGTATAATATAGACAATAATAGACATACAATGAACTGTCGACCCTACACACATACTAGATACTATCGACTACTACTATCGATACTATCGACACTATTATACTCGAGCTCATTTAAGAAGGAACTTGCCGATCGACGAGTTTAGATCGGTTCTGCACATGTTGGCGATGAAACAAGTTACTATTGGCTACACCACAAACAAACGCTCCCTCGGAGCCAATGAGCGAATTCTACATGCGCGAATTCAGTTCCTTCTTAAATGAGCTCGAGTATAGATACTATGCAGTTGTCCGTAAGAAAAAACTGAAACGTGCTACTCTTCGTAACGCGCGTTTCTATATACTATTAGATTATATTACAGGTGGGGGACATATCATACTGGTGTTTGACCATGCGACGACCTTGAAACGTCCTGCAAAGGTCACGTGCCGTCGGCATTAGCTTTACCCGATGTACACCGCGGGGAGGTTGCTCGGTCGGACTTTGTACATTATGGTGGCTCTGAAAAGAGCCGATTTTGTACCACGTAGACCTGCTGCAACGAAATAAACACAATTGCAGGGACTGCTAGATAGTTAAAAGTCAATGCAGTTCGTAGATCTCATATTAGTAAATTAATATGGTTCCTTTACACTTACCAATGTTATTGACGCATATTCGCCGACAGAAAATATAATTGTTCTACCCTCTGTGACAGGAGGCACGAGCGTTTTTCTGTCACTATGTTGCCGGCACACCCAAAATGTGGTTTGCCACGTGGGCCAGTTTTGGATATTTCGCCGGGTTTTCCCTCCACCACTCCAGAATACATGTATCTCCCGGCTTCAGTTTTTCCTCCATATAATTGTTTATTTCTTTTTCGACGGTGTCAGTTGGTCCATCCACCTCGTTTTTACCAATATCGTCGTAAAACATATTGAGACATACTTCTGTCAAAATCCCGCTTGTTTAAGTCAGTCCAATAAAAACATGCATTTGCATATACTTCCGCAGTCTATATTATAATTGAGGCATTTGATGGAAAAAGGGCACATACGCCAAAATGCCATTTCGAGTAAATCGACTTCAAAGTTTTCATTATAGTATAACTTAGTGAAAAGTAATGCAATTAAATCCAATTTTTTTTAAGGATGAAGTACCATATCCTTGAAACGTTTCGTAAACAGAAGTCATGATTTGAAAATGGTATGTGTCTTTATTTAATAGTTTTATGCAAGTGGTTTATGTGCCCTTTTTCCATAAAAGTGGTAAATTCGCAGAAAATTGCTTCTTTGTTTATTTATTTAAATATAATTTTGTTTACTTACTTAGTTACACATGTTTTATACTTTGTTTAAATAAAAAATACAAAATGAATCACAAAAATAAACAAAAAATGTAATGTTTTAAGTAAGTATTTTTATAGAAGTTAAATATGTAATTTTTGTTAAATTTTTCCAAAACTATTACTTTCCTTGCGGATTCGATACTCACCTCAGTTTCCATAGTTCATCTCTTACACAAAATAAAACGTATTGCACGACTCGACAATAGACAGCGCGGTAGCGCGACCACTCAGCGACCATGTAGCTGCATGTCGATCACGCTACATAACAAAACGTAACAAAACTAGCTAATTTAAACGCGGGAGAAGAAATGTCCTGGATATATTATATATGTATAACATATATCTGAGTCGATTTAAACGGTTTACGGAAAAAGGGCACATAAGCCTATGTGCCCTTTTTCCATCAAATGCCTCAATTATGTTAGGTTTACATAACCTATTTCCAACTTATCTGCTCGATGTACAATGTACAGACATACATTCGGGCCGCCTCGGTTCTTTCGGCCCGCTTGAAATAATTCAATCTGCTTGGTTCTGTTCGAGCCGTCCGCTTACTTCGGGGCCCGAAGTCAGGCTCGGCTTGCTTTTTCCGGGTACTTGAACAGCTCTATTACGCACGTGCAAAAAGACGCCACAAGTGTCAGATGGAAAGAGAAAAAAAGATGGACGCAAAGCGACGTTGCCGCATTTCACTCATATTTTTTACGCTACTTTTAATGCAAATATTGTGTTTCTAGCTGCATTAAATATACTTTTTATTTAATTGAAATCCAAAACAAAATATGTAGTAATAATTTTATTAGGGATAAACATGTAAATAACATTTTTGTCTACATAATTTTTTTATGGGTTTCGATCCTTCAAACGGTTAGAATACCATTAAAAATTCAGAAATGTTCAAGAGTTCCGCATTTTTCATCACATCTTTGCGAAAACGACGTCAATTTATTCCTTATGTTTCGCCGATGAAACTAACACCAAGAACAATGTAATTCAGACCATAATGAAGGAAATTTCAGGAAAAATTGTTATATATCGTTTCAAGCTGAATTCTTTAAAAATAGTCGGATTTATATGAAATTTGGAATGATTTTCATCGGAAAAACGTAAGGAATCCATCGGCATCCCTTCCATATCGTACGATGGCTTCGGACCCGCATGTAGGTACTGTTGTTAATCGCCACGCCGACTAGCGGGACAATACGGCCATAAACCGCGACCTTAGCGAAACGGTCCGGCCGATCGGCTCTGGTAAGTTTTTGGCAACCAGATGTGGCATTTCCCTCCTCTACTTCGTCAAGGGTGAGAGGGTTTCTCCTCTACGAACGAAGTCACTGAAGGAAAGTCCTCCCTTTTCGAGGAACGGTGTTCCCAATGTATGTTTCATAATTATATTAAAACTACAATTACTTTAGCAATTAAAAAGTATTGTTCACCATCAATTCGCCACCTGCAGGCTAGAGGGACGCCTGGTTCCCGCCTGCGCCGTCTTCTCCTCAAATTGAAAACGAATCCCATATCTTTCGAGTAACCACGCGCTCCAATATCAAAACAAAATCAGGCACAGGCGTATGCACTGCGAGAAAGGGTGAGGCGAAGGGGGGGGGGGGGGGGGGATTATATTATGACCAATCGGACTTGCATTCGTTACAGACGCAACGTTTTCACCTCTTCATACTTAGTAATATTTTCTCTTTATGACCCACGTTTTCTCGCAGCGCATATGTCAGTGCGTACTTTTGTTTGGATATTATAGCACGCATTTATACTGAAGAGATAAGAGATCAGTCTCCAATTCGAAGGGAAGAAGTGACAGGCGGGATCACGCGCAGTGCAGCGGACACCTCATTTTCTACCTGCGTCCCTCCACGAGGCTTATTGCTGCCCCCCCCCCCCCCCCCCCGCAAGTAATCTCGTGTGATTTTTTAACACAACAGCGAATCGGCCTAGCTGTATGAATTAAGAACAATGCAAGATGTAGTGAAGAAAAGAAAGACAAATTATTCAGTAAAATAGAGCTTTAAAGTCTATCATATGTTAAGGGTGCCGTCTCACCGGGCCTTGAATGTGTGCGTACGCTCACACAAGCTAGGAAAAGCGTGTACGTATACACGATGTAGTAAACAATTCGTTTCAACCAACTTACGTCGTGGAATCGGCAAGAAGGAAGCTTTTGCGGGTATAGTTGCCTCCAGCAGACATCCGTGCAGACGGGTCTGGTGCGTTTGAACGTTAATAAGCACCGTACGTTGAAATAATAATGAATTTATGACTCGAAAAGTGACAAAATGAGGCTTCAAGGCTTCTCCGTTGGTGGCGCTAATGTACTCGAACCTCAATTCTGTCACTTTTCCAGTCAAAAATTCATTATTATTTCAACGTACGGTGCTTATTAACGTTCAAACGCACCAGACCCGTCTGTACGAATGTCTGCTGGAGGCAACTATACCCGCAAAAGCTTCCTTCTTGCCGATTCCACGACGTAAGTTGGTTGAAACAGATTGTTTACTACATCGCGTATACGTATACGCTTTTCCTAGCTTGTGTGAGCGTGCGCACACATTCAAGGCCTAGTGAGACGGCACCCTTAAATAAACTTTCGCAGAGTCTCCTTGCATTATGTGTGTGTAAGGGTGATTGTCGAAAGAGGACTTTTATCTCGGTCCCCGCATTTTAGACGCATTTCTGCCATGTACACCAAATATTTGTCGCTATTATCCTTCCGGGGTTTTTATGCACGTGAAAAGGTGGTGTTCGGCCCAGCGAATGGATTTTGGGTGTTTTAATAGGAAAGGAAGAATTGTGGTCTTGACTTGGAGGGTCTTAGAGGAAGGGTGAGACGTGGTCTCGATTTAAGGGTTTTTTGGGGCGAGGGACTTGTTTAGGAATAATGTGAATGAGGGATTTGTGCCTCGTAAAGGTGGGATCTCCTACCCGCGATTGGTCGCTGCGATTGGTCGCAGCGATTTGACCCAGTGACTGGCCCTAGACAGAATCTCCTTGCCTGCGACCAGGGGTGTGCTCGAGACGGGCCGGAAACTTTCGGGCGGGATTTGCTACAAGCATGACTGCCATGAGCGGGCAATTTGATTTCAGGTCGGCTCGGCAAAACTCGGACGCGATCGGACGATATCGTTACCAGTAATAATAGATCAAAATTATTACCTGAGAACATAGAAAAATTATGTTTCTTACACGTTAATTTGAAATAATAAAATATTCGCCTTCCTGTATATTGTTGTTACTATGAAACATCAAGGAAATATTCCTTTCTGTATGCTTATAGTTGCTCGTACATTTTCTATTTCAAATCTGAACCTATTCCGAAAAAGATAATACCCTGTATATCCCCTTTACATAAAGTACTAAGTATGCAGTATATTTCATTAAGATTTTAAAATATTGTCGATATAAAAATAGTCTTCTTCCCAAGTTCTGAACATGGTATTTATTTAAGTACTTATATGGACATATTCAGTATTCACAGACTATTTGGTAGCAATGCAAATACATATATCTGTAAATAAATAATAAGATACAAATTATGATTCAACAGGAAACAGAAAGGTAAAAACTTATCACTCTGGTGTTGATATAAATTATATACATAATTCTTTTCGTCTCGGTCCTCTCGTAATAGCTGGCTTTCGAGCCGATCGCGTCCGAGTTTTGCCGAGCCGACTTGAAATCAAATTGCCCGCTCATGGCAGTCATGCTTGTAGCAAAGAGAAAATATAATAAGAAGCGTCACTCCGGGCGGAACCTTTGAAGTCTTTACTTGACCTTGTCATTTAAACTGCTTGTCTAGGGTAGATGTCCCAATTACCGTGCTCTGACGCCGACTTGCTCACGACGGAATTAATTACTGACTTCTCTCACTTTAATTTTGCTAGGTGAAAATTTATATTGATATTTTGAACCTTTCTCTTTATTAAGGCATTTTTTTCGGGTTGAAAATGTTAATTTTTCATATTTTGTTAATTGAAATAAAAATACATGTTTTTGTCCCAATTACCGTGCCCTGAAAAAATGCGTTGTCCCAATTCCCGTGCCCCCAGTTACCGTGCCCTTTTTTGAATAGCGTTCCCGCGGTTAGGTTATGTCTTTCAACTTCGAACTGTTCAAAACATTTTTGCTCTACGAGAGGTGTTTTTATGTAAAGTTTAATACGGCCTTTTCATTACAAAAGCAAAATATGCAAATATAAATTTTCGTCTCGTAACTAAAGCTAGCATTGAAAATGTTAATTATGTTAACCATCAAACCTAACAAATGTTAAAAAATGTTAACCTCACTTATAAATAATATTGCAATTCCTAGGTGTACTAATACATAAAAGTGAAACGTTGTCTGTTTGTTTGTCCTTTCAGGCCTACACGGCTGAACGGATTTTAATGAAATTTTGAATATACATTACATACGCCCTAGATTAGATTATAGGATATTTATAAATATTCTATCTAAAATTTAAAATAATAAATAACAAGAATAATAATTCCCGGGTGAAACGGGATAACGGGTCAGCCAGTATTAATTATTAAATAAAGTCATTGAAAATTGATAGGAAAATAAATTACATAATTTTTATTAAATCTTTTATTTAACATTCGTGTAGTCAAAGGGGGGATGGACTTTGGTGGATCTCGCTCTGAGGTGCAGGTGTAATATTAAATTAAGTTATTGAAAATTGATTGCAAAGTAAATTATATACATTATATACATTACATACATTTATAAATTCGAAGGCAATGGACTTTGTTGGATATTTCCTCTCCCTTGTTTTTTCTTCTGCGTTTCCTTTTTTACTGCACTCTTTGCAGCCCTTATTAATTTTCTTAATTGCTTCTCCTTTTCTATTTTTTCTTTCTTTTCTTCCTTTTCTTTGTACCATCTGAGACCCTCTTCCGATGTTAATACAGATGGCAGTTTTATTTTATTTCCCCTTTTGTTTCTTGTGGAAACATTCTCGTTCGGCCAGAACATAAAATTCTTAAATTGGAGAGGTATCCCATCTTTCCTGACACAATTTTCCTTACCATCTCGTTCCTGCGAAGGCATAACAGTATTTCCTGTCGCACTACAGAGCTGGATATCCTGTAGTATTTTGGGTTTATTTTTAGCTATTCTAGTGGCACAAATTTCTGTTTTTTCATTATTAGTCGTATTAGAAGTATTTAGCACATCATGTGCATGTTCAAATGAATTAAAATTTTCATGGAATTGAACATTTCCTTTGTCATCAATAGTAAATATAGCTTCAATATCAGATGTCTCTGAATGAGTAGCGATATTTGCCATTGACACCTGTAAGGTAACTTATCGATTAGTAAGTGATACTCACAAAATTTGTTTTTTACTGTAAATTTATAAATATATATATACAGTTACATGTGTAGTGTATTTTTCCACAACTTAAATATAAATGTGTTTAATTTATTATATTAAATGTAATATTAAATATATTTAAACAAAAATTTACAAAAAAGATCTACATTGCTTAATAAAAATATGGACATAAAAATACTTGTATAAAATTGATATATTAATTCTTAATCTA
Organism: Andrena flavipes; assembly: GCA_963971345.1. Lineage (NCBI taxonomy): Eukaryota > Metazoa > Arthropoda > Insecta > Hymenoptera > Andrenidae > Andrena > Andrena flavipes. The sequence goes on along the minus strand of OZ020479.1, from coordinate 40,986,279 downwards.
ATTACTTCTCTAGGAACACCTTCTATTTCTATAGTTTCATACTGTGGTTGCATTCTTTGTAGAATATCCATCATTTGAAAATCATCTTCCCCCTGGTCAAATTCTGATTCCATTGATGTGGGGTCCACCAGGTATTCCATAGGGTAGACGCACCGTATGTGGCCACCTTAAGGATTTCAGTGACTTTCATCGTAATTATCTTTAAAATTGTACTTAAAATCATGAAACTGTAAGTTTTACCAACTTTTACACTATCTTTACTATTAATATCTAAGTTTTCATTAACTAGAGAAATCGTTAAATAATTATTAAAGTTAAAAATATATAAGAAATACATTTTTCACCGTTTGTGGCCACTTTCACCCTAGTTTTGGCCATGTTTGGTACTAGTTTTGGCCACTTTCAAAATTGAATATAACGGTTTTAAATAAATGTGAAATAAGGAAGGATTTAAGTAAAACAAATACTGTATACGGCAACAATTTTTTATTTTATTACTTTTATTTGAAAAGTAACATTTCTATGTACTTAAATATTTACATACATATCAAAATAGGCTCTTATTTATACTATAATCTTACATACTAATTTCTTACTTTCTTTGCTTTATTTGTTTCGCTCTTATTTTTATTTTTTCAACTTTGGTCTCCCTTTTCTTTTCTTCTTTTTTATCTAGCTTTACTCTTGTTGCTATCAATTTATTTTTCTCTGCTTCTTCTTTTTTCTCAATTTTGATTCTTTTTGCTGTTAATTTAATTTGCTTTAAATATTCTCTTTTTTCCAATTTCTTTTTATTTGCTTCTGCTTTTCTTTGTAATTGCATTTGCTTTTCCTCTTCCTTTGCTTTCATAACTTCCAACCACTTATCTGACGTTAATACAGAAGGCAAATGCTCTTTCCTCAGGCCTCTTTTTTTTTAAGGTTTTGGTGCGGGCCACACAAGAATATTTTTTAAAACCTTTTCTAGAGAACTCGTTCCATTAAAGATTATCCTGTCATTGGAATCTGTACAGTTTTTATGATCGTTATTATTGGCATCATTATCATTATTTTCATTATTATTATTATTATTATTATTGCTACTACTACTACTACTATTGTTATTACTGCTACTATTATTGCTATAACAATTAATAGCAGATACGTCAATAATGTTTACGTCATCTATCACAGGCAGAGTAATAGCAATGCTGTTTGAATCACTCAAAATTTCTTCAGCTTCAATTGTCAGTTGCTCTGGATTTTGATTAGGTTCTGCATTGGCAGCTTCTGTTAGTAGAACTGGGTAATCCAAGTTAGCAGTAACGTTTCTGGGAGACTGTACAAAGTCCGCGAAATATTGATTTTCTACTTCAGGTTTATCTAATTCAATTTAATAGTTCATTCAATTATTATATAAGATAAGTAATATGTTGTTTAATCTACAATTTTTTACATACGTACCATTCAAAATGTCATCCGTCTTTTCGAAATATATCTGCATACAATCATCAATTTGAAAAGTTTCATCCGCAATTGTATTTTTGTTATAAACATCATCGTAAATCTTGCTCCAAGTATCAAATAAAGCAGAATATTCAATTTCGCCAGTCCACGGTAAATTATTATTTTTTTGTGCCTTGAATTTTTGTAAAATAGTGCTATTGATATTTTTTTCCAAATACTTGAATGCTAGTTCATTTTCTACTGGCGATTTGTCTACATTTGGTTCTGATGTATCATCATTAAATGTGATACTTTGTTTTACAAATTTGTCATAATTAATACCATTCGGATTGAAGGGATAAAGCCCACAGCACTTAAATCCCGCCGTAATTGTAGCACTAAAACTTTCCTTTTTAATTATTTCTGACAATGCAGTCGGTACATCAAATTTTTGTATATCGATACCATCATGATTTATACGCCACGTTTTCAGAAATTTTTGCCAATTTTTTTTCAAAGGGGCGAAAAATGATACGTCCAGAGGTTGTAATAAATGTGTTGCATTTGGTGGCAGGCAGCATAGTATAATATTATGTTCTTTACAAAACGAGCTTAAATGATATGACATGTGTGATACATGTCCATCTAAAAAAACAATAACTGGCCTACTGATTTTTCGGTCTTGAAGGTATTTATCGAAAACATTGGTAAAATATTCAAAGAAGGCAGCATGTGTCATCCATCCATTTTCAGTTTTGCCGATACCCCAATCTGATGGAGCTTTATTTAAACAAGCTAGTGGTAATCGCTCGTACTTGAAAACTGTTAATGGTGGTGCAATTTCTCCCGCAGCATTCACAGTAAAAAGCGTAGTAATATTTTCTTTGTCACTGCTAGTTGAAACATGGTATGTGTTCTTTCCTTTCTCCGCAAGAACCAACCCCCCTTTAGGTGCCAAAAACATCGCGGTTTCATCCATATTAAATATTCTACGCGGATCATCAAATACTTCGAAGACATCTTTTAATAAATTTCGAACTTCGTCAAACCAGTTGCGGACAAATTCTTCAGTAACCGCTGCCCTTGTCTTGCTCAAATACTCGGCTTTCTTCATTGACAGAATGGGATGTCGCCTCATAAAGCCCTCAAACCATTTACGACCTGGAGTTTTATTCGTAAACATTGTTTTAATATTTTCACTCTCCACTAACTTTTTCACGGAGCTTAGCAAACTCTCTTTAGAAATGGGAAATCCCATTCTGCTTGCATTTAGTACCCAATCTACAAAAATTTTTTCTATTGTTGGGCCTAAAATAGATATTGGTCCTACTCGGCCAGAAGTTATTGGAGCTTCTCCCTTCAATTTGTGTCTTAAAGTCGTACGTGGTACTCCATACGTTGTACTAGCTTTCAACACAGACATCCCATTTTTTATCGCACTTAATGCCAATCGCACTTTTGTTGGCGAGTAACAAAATAATTTCCGATTTCCAGTAACGTGTTCCTTATTTGGCATGGCTGCAATTCAATAGATTGTATTACAAACAAAATAAATTAATACATTAGTATTTAATTAATACATATTATAGAATTATCTAAATATGCATTGTACATACAATGGAAAAATTGATCAAGTCTTATATTAAAGCTTTAGCCATTAGATCTGAAAAAGCATGTTGGCAGAAAATAAAACAATATTTTAATAAATTTTTCATTTCTGGCCATGGGGTGGCCAAAACTGGATTCTATAGTGTATCAGTTTTGGCCACCGGATGGCCAGAAATGGAAAAGTTATTAAAATACTGTACCATTTCTTGCCACATAATTATTTCGTAATAGTGAATTGAAACTGATAATTTTATGCATTCAGAATAATTTTGAAACTACATTTAACCTATATCTGCCATAATTTATATATTAACATACTTTTATTAGCAAATATGGGAATTTTACTTACCGTATATCCTTCACTATTGTGACAAGAAGAGCGAACCGTTTACACACGTCTTAAGAAATATAATGTTTTTTCGCGTAAGAAATAACTTTAACCATATATTTCTGGCGGTGTACTAAACAAAATACTTACGGTGTGAAATTCTACACATAGGGGAGAGCGGGGTAATTCCGGCCACATAAGCAGTAAATGCTGTAAAATTTGAACAAGTTACACATTTGTTATTTTTTTTATATTAATTGATAGTTTGAAGTGTCTACTTTGTATTAATATGGCCGAGAAAGCATAAATTTAAGTTGTAACAAAATTGGAAGCAATAACACAAAAATAGTCATTTGGCCGGAATTACCCCACTAGTGGGGTAATTCCGGTCATGATTTTTTTTTTATAAAAGAGCTAGGAAAACTGTTAAATTAATAAAAAATTATATTATTTTTTATTTTAAAATTAATTAGTACATATATCACAAATATATTCTTCAGGGGTATCCCATCCTGAACATTCTTCATGTGCCCATTGGCCACATACGGTGCACCGAAACCACATTTCATCACCTTTTCCAAATTCTTTGCAAAAGGAGCAAATATCGTGCACTACATTTTCGTCAAAAATATCAGAATTGTCCGATTGAAAATTCAGTTTCTTTTTTCTCAGGTTTTTTTTACCTCCATTTTTGGTGTTTCGATTTAGAAGCGTCAGTTTTCTCTCCTGCTTTAATTTAAGCACTTCTTTCATCGGTGTTAACGTCAGTATTTGGGAGTGTTGTTTTCTGGAGCTTTTCTTCTTTATGTCACAGGTTGTTTGAGGTTTCGGAATTGGTAATATATCTGACAATAAACTAGCAAGTGGAAGTGATGTTGTGGATGGTCCTGCTATTGGTGATAATGTTGAAGGAATTGTAGTTGATGATAATGTTGAAGATCCTGCTAATGGTGATAGTGGGAGAGGTGGGTTCAACAGGAGTTCAGGAAGAAAATCTTCATCAGTGAATATAAATCTGTTTAAAGGTTCTATGCCTGTAGCTCGAAAACCTTCAATGCCTTTCGTCATACTCGCAACTTCTGCATATGCTTTTCCAAATAACTCCGCAATTACATAAGGAGTGATTTTTTCCAAACATTTACTTTTCATGTAGACATCACATTCATATTTAAATCGTTTCTTTAATGGTCCTGTCACGTCCCGGGTGGAGGTCTTTGGGGGACAATGACACTGTGGGGGTTTTTGAACACAGGCGAGGATCTGAAATCCTGCACACTGGGGTCGAAGGAGGCTAGGCGAGGATCTGGAATCCTGCACACTGGGGTAAAGGGAATTTAGGCGAGGATCTTGAATCCTACACACTGGGGTAGAAGGAATTTAGGCGAGGATCTTAAATCCTGCACACTGGGGTCGAAGGAGGCTAGGCGAGGATCTTAAATCCTGCACACTGGGGTCGAAGGAGGGTAGGCGAGGATCTTGAATCCTGCACACTGGGGTCGAAGGAGGGTAGGCGAGGATCTTGAATCCTGCACACTGGGGTAAAAGGAGGCTAGGCGAGGATCTTGAATCCTGCACACTGGGGTAAAAGGAGGTTAGGCGAGGATCTTGAATCCTGCACACTGGGGTAAAAGGAGGTTAGGCGAGGATCTTGAATCCTGCACACTGGGGTAAAAGGAGGTTAGGCGAGGATCTTGAATCCTACACACTGAGGTCGAGGGAATCTAGGCGAGGATCTTGAATCCTGCACGCTGAGCGACCAAGGAGGGTTTAAATAGTGAAATTGTACCCAATGAACACCCGTTAGACCCTTGTGGGTTTTTATACCGGTTCGATAATAGGATTTACCGCTGCATATACATAAGAAGTCACTCGTAATGGTTCCGCGAAATCCGTCTAGGCATACGTCGGTACGTGGCCCGTGCAGAAGAACGTTTGTAAACACTGTAAGAACACTCGCTCGCGAACCGAGATCAGCTGTTGCAGCAGTTCGTTACGTTTGGGATCTTCGTTGCCGAAGGATTAACACAATAACTTCACGATGGATTTAAATGGTTGTTTATTCTGGTTAACCAAGTACGTTATCATGCACTGCGTTAATAGTGCAGTAGCGATGATCGTTGGCGTATGACATTTATAAATGTATATAAAATAAAATGTTTATAGATGGACATGCGATACAGTAAAAGATGATAATATAGTATGAAATAAGCAAATAAGAATAATAATATGAATTGCAATAAGCGTTAACAATACAGGATGTTATAAGGTGCTAAGCGTTAGCAAAAATAATAATACAAAGCAATGAGTAATAGTATGAAATAAGCAAATAAGAATAATAATATAAAATGTTATAAATGAAGATGATATGCCGTTAAACAATATGGTAATAGTAATAGCTTACAGGAATAGTTGTAGAATGATTCGTTGATCACTGATTTTAACTTTAGTAATACTTATTGTTGAGTATAAAAGGCTTCTGTAGGAGAGTTTCCGTAGAAGAGGACGAGGACCTCTTGGGTCCTCGTATTTATGTAAAATCAAAAGATTGTTAGGGGCGAAGGGCGGTTGCGGTATGCAACCTTGACCTATTTCGGCACGTGTCGCAGTACAGGTTATTAATAGATTTGGTCTTCCGGGGTTTTTATATGGCCTTGTAATGAATATTTGTCGTTAAGACTTCCGGGGTTCTTTTGCATAGAGTTTTGAAAGGGGATACTCAACCCATTGGATGGACTGTGGGTGGTTTGATTAGAAAGAGGGAAAAGGGGTAATGACTTCTTTGGTCATGGGGAGGTTGTGAGACGTGGTCTCGATTTAAGAGGGGTTTTTAGGGACGAGGGACTTGTATTTATTAGATTTGGAGTGATGTGGTCGTGCCACGTAAGGTTAAGAGTGGATTTGGGGGTCGTCGTTGACCATCTTGAGATGGGGACCGCTAAGGTACATCGCCAAGGTGATCAGGGGTTTGGGGAAAGGGTAAGGCTTGATTCTGGAAGACTTTGGTGGAGTGAGTTTATGGCGGACTTGTACTGTTACCGCGCGAAAAATAGTGGGACGTCACACCTCCCCCCTCATGGGAAGAAATGCATGCATTTCTTAACATTAGGGTGTCGGGTGGATTTGATTATCCATTGGAGGGGTCTATACGGGGCGAAGATGTTGTGGCATCTTGGAGCTGCTCTTAGTTGACTGATGGTGAAAGGAAGGGAGTCATCGATGGTGATGACCGTCTGCAAAGGCGCCTCCCTGATGATGACGTATGAGATGACTTTAGGGTGGAGGGATGCGATGTTCCTCCCTTGTCTCTGGACGGCATCGCCGCGTATTTAATGGTGGTTGCAATGAATGTTGCAGTAGCAACTATCTATGATAGAAAAGTGGTTAAAGTTTGTGTTGACTTGGGGTCAACCGGGACTCTCGCACACTTGGGCAGGACGATCATAATGTCTTTTATTCCGCAGTCCCCTACTCAGTTTTGAAAGGCAACCGTGGTATGTTTCATTTTCATTGACTTCCAGAACCGGGGTCCGGCTGGGTATTGCAAATTTCGCGAAAAATAGTTCATGTTTTGTGTATTCAGTGCCCTCGTGGACACCAGTATTATAAGAGAACGCGGACAAGTTAATCCATTCGTCCCAGTCACTGTATCTACCGATTAACAATTTTAAGCATTCGGTCACAACGAGATGCAATCTCTCTAAAGAGCCGTTAGTCTGTGGGTGAAAGTCTCTGGTTCGGAATTGTTGCATTTTGCATTCCCGTGGTACTGCTTTCGTGAAATTTCGAGTAAAATGTGCTGCTTGGTCAGTGAGGACGGCTCTAAGAGCTCCGAAATGATAAATGAAATTTTTAATGAATATGTCAGCGGTCTTAATTAATGTTAATAGGCTGAGTAGCATGCACACAATATATTTTATGAATAAACTCTGTTTGGGTAATTTATACGTGTTGTCTGCTTTTGTCATAGGTAGTTGTTCACATATGTTTTTGATGGGGAACCGTAGTGGAATTTCTACTGGTGATGTTTTCCGGCGCATTTTTCTGTGCAATTGAATCCTTTTACATTTTCTTCTAAGGTGGGTGCTGGATGTGAGCATTGTAGGGTCGACGGAGTTGCTCCCACTCGTTGCTACATGGATAGGTGAACTGGAGAACCGAGGCCTCTTGGGGCTGCTTGGCTTATGTTTGGGCCTGTCTTCCAAGTCGTCGACAGATTCTTCGTGTGGTCGTTTGGAGCATTTTCCGCTTGCAGGGGGTTTACGAGATAAAACATCAGCGACTTTATCGTTTTTCCCGGGATTCAAGTGGTCTTCTGAGATTGATCGTTGTAAAATTTTTGCGTTATTTTGGATGCAGAGGGTGTAAGTGATTGGCAGGTTTTTTCCAACAACTGTTTGGCTTAATATCCCTCCTATAGCATATTCAGAGGCGTCTTTAGTGACACGAAATTCCAGCTCAAAGTTCGGATATTGCAGGATGGGTTCCTTCTGCAATACTGATGTGAAATAGTCGAAAGTTTTTTGTTGGGACGATCTCCAGTCAAATGGAGTGTCTTTCTTCCGTAGTGTAGTCAAAGGCCGAGCCGTTTCAGAGAATTCTGGGATAAACGTTATGTAATTTCCGGTCAGTCCGAGGTAATTTGTAATTCCTTTGTGTGTGCAAGGTGCTGGGTAGTTCAGGACGACGTGGATTTTCTGTTGGTCCGGTTTCAGCGTAACCGCGAGAGACTTATGGGAGGTTAGAGGAAGGGTTGATTTGGCGCAATGCGTAGGGGGTGAGAGTGAGTGCACCTTCGCGGGTGCCTCGAGATATCTGATCGACGGATCCGGGGCTAAAAGGGATTGGGTTTTTATTAGGTCGGGGATGGGAATGACGCAATTAGACGTCTTAGTCTCGTTTGGCAGTACCCGTATTGTTCCAACAGTGGAAACAGGGTCCAGAGAGGTGCCACTTAATAGCACTTGTTGCGTCGGATTGATATCTTCAACTCGCTTTACGTCCTGAAATTTTGGTACATTTACCTCAGTACTGGTGCTGATTCTTACATCGGCTGTTTTCCGAAAATCTGGTGAGTCAATTCTCACAGACGGGGCCTGACCAACTGCGTTTATTTGAATGATACCGGTTTCTACGGTATTGTTTGTGTTTTCGGCTGATTCGTAAGTGGGTGCGCTCCTGTTTGGCCTACTCCACGGTTCACATCTGTCGGTCCCCGACGGGGTACTTCCTGATTCCATTTCCCACAATTTTCTAGAGTCCCTGTGGACGGGCATGATGCGTTTTCTGCATTCTGAGATCGCGTGTCCGGGCTTCTTGCAATAATCGCAGATACGCAATTCTGTAGGTCTTGAGGGTGGAGGTCGCGTCTTGTCCCAGTGGGGGAGCAGTGGGTTCGGTGCTTGGTTCCTATATCCAGCTGCAGGATTTGGGGATTGCCCCTCGTATAATTGGGTTATCGGACCTTGACTGCTGCGACACGTCCGTGCGTCGTGACCGGGTTTGTTGCAGAGTTGGCATGTTAATTTAGGAGCCTTTTGTTCGGAGAATCGGAGACGATCTCTGTCAATCTCCTTGTCCACGAGAACTGCCTGATCGAACGCTTCGTCGAGCGTTCCGAAGTTGCAGTGTAGTAATCTCATCCTTATGTAGGGTGGAAGACCATCGACAAATGAATCTAGAGCTAGGCGATCCAGATTCTGAGGGTGATTTCGCGCGAAGTCGCGGTAATATTCCCTATCTTCTTCTAGAATGGCGGACCGGAGATCCTTGACGCGCGAAATGTACTCTAATATGTGCTCGTTGGATCCTTTGGTAATGTTTGCGAGTTCTCCTCGATAGTGATCTGATGTTTTCGCGGGGGAGAAAGTGCGTTTTAGTTGTTTAATTAAGTCATTTACAGAGTCAAAGACCCTATCCTCAACGGCCAAGCAGGCGTGGTCTTGCAGTTTATTTGTCAACAACCTCGCTAGCTGGGGTTCGGCTTGCGAGGGAATCAGAGCCTTAGCCCTATTGCAGGCTCTCGCGAATTGCAAAACGGATATATTGTAACCGTTAAAGTTAGGGACAGTTTCTATGGCGTCCTTTAACATGATCTGGGGTGTTGGACCCTGGTCCGGAATATTATTATAATTTATTACGGGTTGCCTATCGAAACTGGAGGAACCCGTTGTGGCAAAATTATTCGCCGTTGGCAGGGTTTTAAGAAGTTTTTCCATCATTCCGCGAATGGTTTGAATCCGCCTGGAGAGACCTTCCAATACGGGGTCTTCTGAACCGGACACTATGCCTGAACGCGTATTGAATTTACAGTTTACGACAAATTCCGCGTACGAGCTTTCAATTTCGGCTAGTTTTTGCTGTAATAATTGTATCAGCTCCATTTTTTCGGCTGTTGCTTTATCTACTGCGTTAGGGAAAGGACCCGCGTTTTGGGCCATTATGCGAGAATCCTCGGTGTCGCCGTACAAGGACATGTTTACTTTAAGATTTTAATAATTACGGCGCCCGGAAGCCGTTATTTAAAAATCAAGGTTGTTCTATCTTTATCGTTGATAATTATCAAACCGTCTGTAGCTATTATTCGAGAGGAGGTAACTTTCAAAGCATTCGATGCAGTCCCTTATGGGGCGTTCCGGAATTAATAACTTTTTGCATCGGGGGCAATAAACAGGGATTCTAAACGTATAGTAATAATGGGTCCAAACTATTTCTACGTTATCTGCAGGCGCTAGGCTAGAGCACTTTAGGCAAATCTCGCTGCCGTCAATGGTTGTAGCTATCCCTCCGGAAATGCAGGTCAGCGCATTCAAATATGCCGTCAAACTTTGTAATCTGCGGCTCCGGTAAGATGGTTCACACCGATTAGGGTGTTCAATACACATTTTAATGTTGGGACCTTGTGGGTACCGCGTCAGAGAACCTATTTCCTAACAACGGTAGACGAAGATCCCACCGCTGTCACCAATTTTATGTCACGTCCCGGGTGGAGGTCTTTGGGGGACAATGACACTGTGGGGGTTTTTGAACACAGGCGAGGATCTGAAATCCTGCACACTGGGGTCGAAGGAGGCTAGGCGAGGATCTGGAATCCTGCACACTGGGGTAAAGGGAATTTAGGCGAGGATCTTGAATCCTACACACTGGGGTAGAAGGAATTTAGGCGAGGATCTTAAATCCTGCACACTGGGGTCGAAGGAGGCTAGGCGAGGATCTTAAATCCTGCACACTGGGGTCGAAGGAGGGTAGGCGAGGATCTTGAATCCTGCACACTGGGGTCGAAGGAGGGTAGGCGAGGATCTTGAATCCTGCACACTGGGGTAAAAGGAGGCTAGGCGAGGATCTTGAATCCTGCACACTGGGGTAAAAGGAGGTTAGGCGAGGATCTTGAATCCTGCACACTGGGGTAAAAGGAGGTTAGGCGAGGATCTTGAATCCTGCACACTGGGGTAAAAGGAGGTTAGGCGAGGATCTTGAATCCTACACACTGAGGTCGAGGGAATCTAGGCGAGGATCTTGAATCCTGCACGCTGAGCGACCAAGGAGGGTTTAAATAGTGAAATTGTACCCAATGAACACCCGTTAGACCCTTGTGGGTTTTTATACCGGTTCGATAATAGGATTTACCGCTGCATATACATAAGAAGTCACTCGTAATGGTTCCGCGAAATCCGTCTAGGCATACGTCGGTACGTGGCCCGTGCAGAAGAACGTTTGTAAACACTGTAAGAACACTCGCTCGCGAACCGAGATCAGCTGTTGCAGCAGTTCGTTACGTTTGGGATCTTCGTTGCCGAAGGATTAACACAATAACTTCACGATGGATTTAAATGGTTGTTTATTCTGGTTAACCAAGTACGTTATCATGCACTGCGTTAATAGTGCAGTAGCGATGATCGTTGGCGTATGACATTTATAAATGTATATAAAATAAAATGTTTATAGATGGACATGCGATACAGTAAAAGATGATAATATAGTATGAAATAAGCAAATAAGAATAATAATATGAATTGCAATAAGCGTTAACAATACAGGATGTTATAAGGTGCTAAGCGTTAGCAAAAATAATAATACAAAGCAATGAGTAATAGTATGAAATAAGCAAATAAGAATAATAATATAAAATGTTATAAATGAAGATGATATGCCGTTAAACAATATGGTAATAGTAATAGCTTACAGGAATAGTTGTAGAATGATTCGTTGATCACTGATTTTAACTTTAGTAATACTTATTGTTGAGTATAAAAGGCTTCTGTAGGAGAGTTTCCGTAGAAGAGGACGAGGACCTCTTGGGTCCTCGTATTTATGTAAAATCAAAAGATTGTTAGGGGCGAAGGGCGGTTGCGGTATGCAACCTTGACCTATTTCGGCACGTGTCGCAGTACAGGTTATTAATAGATTTGGTCTTCCGGGGTTTTTATATGGCCTTGTAATGAATATTTGTCGTTAAGACTTCCGGGGTTCTTTTGCATAGAGTTTTGAAAGGGGATACTCAACCCATTGGATGGACTGTGGGTGGTTTGATTAGAAAGAGGGAAAAGGGGTAATGACTTCTTTGGTCATGGGGAGGTTGTGAGACGTGGTCTCGATTTAAGAGGGGTTTTTAGGGACGAGGGACTTGTATTTATTAGATTTGGAGTGATGTGGTCGTGCCACGTAAGGTTAAGAGTGGATTTGGGGGTCGTCGTTGACCATCTTGAGATGGGGACCGCTAAGGTACATCGCCAAGGTGATCAGGGGTTTGGGGAAAGGGTAAGGCTTGATTCTGGAAGACTTTGGTGGAGTGAGTTTATGGCGGACTTGTACTGTTACCGCGCGAAAAATAGTGGGACGTCACAGTCCAAAAAACGAGACGTCTAGGGGTTGCATTCTATGCGAGCAGTGAGGTGGTAAAGACAACATTACAATATTGTGCTTTCGACATAATTCATAGGCTTCAATTGTGCAGTGGGATGAATGATTGTCCAACACTAATAAAACTTTTCTATCATCACTGGGCTTTGTAAATTGTATAAAATGTTCTAGCCAGTGGACAAACAATTCCTCAGTGATCCATCCTGATTTTGAGCAATTGTAACTTGCTCCAGGAGGCCCATTTCTTTGAAGCTCGATGGACATGCGTTTTCTCGGGAAAATAAACAACGGTGGACAATACTGCCCAGCAGCACTCATGGCACAGACAACTGTTATATTTTTTCCTCTTTCCCAACTTGTGAGGGAACCAATTCGACGCTGTCCAGTAGTTGCTAATACCATGCCTGGATCTTGGACTGTTGAAATTCCCGTTTCGTCCATATTCCAGATGTTGCCAGCTTGAAATGAATATTTTTGTCTCATGTCATGTAAATTGTTAAAAAAGCGACCAACCTCCTCTCGATTAAATCCAGTAATTCTGTTAATACTAATAGCTTCTGGTTTTCGTACACTGATATTGTGTCTTGTCAAGAAACCAGCAAGCCAGTCTTTACCAGCCATTCTATGCACTTTGTTAAAACGGTGATTTACATTACATTCTTCGGCAAACTGAAATGCATTCTTTCTCATTTGAAGAGCACTTACACCATAAAATATTTTTCCCAGTAGTTTCACTCTTTCTGCTAACTGGATTTCTAAATCTGTTGGAATATCTGTTTTTCTTCCAATTTTTGTAGCAACATTAGAACCTAGAAATATTTTAAATTGGTAAACCATAACTTAAAATAATGTAATGTAATTATAAACTACCTTTTTTAATTCTTTCTTGAAGAGTAGAATATGGTATTCCAAACAATTGTGCTGCCTTGCGTATGGACATTTTATTCTTACTAATTACCTCCATGGCCTTTGATAAATTTTCCTGGTTCCATTCTGCCTTCTTCGAAATTCTTTTGTATGTACGTGGCATCTACGCCAGAAAAAAAGCAATGTTAAAAACTGGCTGGAATTACCCCTCATTTTTGGCCGGTATTACCCCACACCTCATGTTCAGATATTTGAAGTACTACACTCAATTAAATTTACGTATCACCAAAAACCAAATGTAAGTTTGACAGTAGAAACATTCCTCTACTTAATGAGATTAATATTAATAATTCATACCTATTCCATGTACTAACTTACCTTGCTTAACAATCGACCACTGTTATAAGATTACGGTGCGAAATGAACACTCCCGGATTTATTTGAAACAAATGACTGCTATCGTCATGGAAACCATGAATATTAGCTCGCCGCATCATTAACAGGTGGCTGTACCATACAGAGTCAAGTTACACGGTTTTTATTTAAAGAAATACAAATGACCGGAATTACCCGCTGGCCGGAATTACCCCGCTCTCCCCTAATCGTGACTGCAAGCAATTTCAAGTTTAAAAAACCGCGATAATTATGCACATGGCCAAAAACAGTACAGTGGCCACAAACGGTGCGTCTACCCTATGTGTGTCATTCTGTTATACACAAATATAAACATTTACATCGAAACTAATATCATTAACAAATACATTAAAACACAATTTTACTACTTACATTGGTGGTATTTTCAATATCTGTTCCATTTCCATGGCAATTGTTATATATATTTCTCCAAAGATGAAAAAGATTCATATCTTCCATTTCACCCGTCCATTGATTAGTGGTTAGGCAATGTCTAAACTTATCCAGTTTCGATTCTTCAATATTTGTTTCAATACACTTTAAAGCTGTTGCATTGGAAGCAGTCATTTCTAAAGTTCCAAAAGTCTCCTGGCTTTCTACTGCACGATGGAAAATCTTGGAAAAATCCACATTTTCCACTGAAAATGGATATAGACCGCAAGTTCGAAAACCATTGGCCATTATTCTCTTAAGGTCCATTTTGTTAAAAACTGTATGTAATAATGCAGCAAAATCGTGTTTCGCTACACTGAGAACTTCTTTTTCTATTCTATACAAATTCACGTGTTTCCTCCAGTGGCTTTTTAAGGGCGAAAACATGCTGACATCTAATGGCTGCATGAAATGTGTGGCATTTGGGGGTAGAACTGCTAACACAATGTCATGCGTATGGTAAAATTCACTCAATGGCTGCGTCAAATGAGAAACATGACCATCGACAAATAAAATTACTGGTAATTTGTATTTCATTTTTACAATCCAAGGCCAAAATGTGTTAGCAATATATTCATAAAATAGCATGGCAGTCATCCACCCTTTATCTGATGTCCCTGCACAGAACTCAACTGGTAAATTGGCATAAATATTGCTTGGAACCCTCTTATAATTGTAAACAACCATTGTTGGGGCTAACTGTCCCACTGCATTCGCAGTGACAAGGACTGTCAAATTTTCTTTTTCATTGTTATTCACAATATTATACACATTTTTTTATCCTTTTTTCGCAAGTACAGAGCCTCCTTTAAGATTTAATAATAACGAGGTCTCGTCACTATTAAAGATTCTGCTAGCATCCACATCCTGTAGTTTCTCTTTTTCAAAATATTTGCCAATATCATTGAACCATAGTTTTACATTGTCTTCAGAGACTAAAGCTCGTGAGAGCGAAACATTTTCGCACATCCTCACTTTTAATTCCGGATGGCGACGTAAGAACGCCTCGTACCAATGGCGACCTGGTCGACCATTGATAAATGGAGTTGAAATATTTAATTTTTTTACTGAAACACCCACACTATTTAATAAATGTTCTTTAGTCACAGGATTTCCATGGGTCGACATAAATAATATCCACTCTACGATTCTATTTTCGTCGGCCTCACTTATGATTGAAGAAGGTCCTGGTATATCGTTAATATACTTTTTCTTCATTTTATCATGAATCGTCATTCGTGGAACGTTAAATTTTTTGCTGGCAGTATTTATAGGAACACCCGATTTCACTGCTGCCAAGGCGTCCTTCATTGCGGCTTCGTTGTATGTCTTACGTTTCTTCATAATTTTACTCATTTTGATAGTTGCTAAGATAAATAATATTTATAAACTAATTACTTACAGTGTCTATGTGTATTAATATTCTTGCAGTTTTTCACGTCCTAGGTATCTCGCGTTCAAAGCTCTCGAGGTTCTGTTGACGCTTTCTGATGCTTTGTGAGGAGGAAAATGGAGGGAAAATAGAATTGGATTTAGCAGTTGCAGAGGGAGCCAGTGGGCTTCGAGGGGCACGGTAATAGGGACAAGCGTCAAATTCCTGTCCCAATTACCGTATTCACTTTAAAAATACGAAAACGTTTCAAAAGTGCTCATTTGACTATTTTTTAATAAAATTTTAACCTTTTATGATATAATAAACACTTTACATGAGTGCAAATCATGATAATTATCAATTTATTCACTTCTGTAAAGTACGTGTTCTTACAGTTTCCGGTAAGGATTTAGGTAAATCCATCGAAACCTTCATATGCATTTTTAAATTTTTTTTTCATTATGCTTTAGTTGTTTAAAAACGCAACCTTCTCGTTTGTAATACATACATTAATAGTTTAACTTAATTAAAAAAATTTCTTTCCTTATTTATTTATGCCAGTTCTTTTGAACGGCTTCTTTAAGTGCAAAAGCACGGTAATTGGGACAGGGCACGGTAACTGGGACATCTACCCTATTCTTTGCTTTTAGCCCGAATCGAGTCTCGGGATCCCGAAACCGTCGGGATCTCGAGCAATACGAAAGTATCGGGACCCCGCCCCAAATTTACCGACCGTCCCTCGGGGCCAGGAACCCGAGCCTCGGGACGATCCGCACACTTCTACCTGCGAGCAAGTCTATTGCCACAGTGGGGCAGAATCCCAAGAAACAAGGAAACGAGTCAGAATTCAAATGTTGTGGGAGGATTATGTATTTTTATATATTTATAATAATAATAATAATAATAAATCGTGTTTATTCTTTTACAATATTTGATACAACGCAGTGGAGTTAGAAACGCAAAGTACAGAATGGGCGAGGCTCAGCGTCACTGTTATTCATGCCTGACCCGGATACTTCTTGTAAGCTAATAATATGAGCTCCTAAAAAAGGTAAAAACCCAGAAAAGAGACCCAAAAAGAAGTCAGAAATAAAGATTTTAAAAATTATAGAAAAAATTGTAGCTCAAAATATTCTATCCTCCCAATGACCCACCTTCTCTCACATCTGAATACGTCAGTGCGTGCTTTTGTTTTAATATTCCAACGCGTGTTGATATCAACACCACCTATATAATAAAGCCAAACAGCTTCGTCGTGACGTCACCGCTGAGCGGCATTCACGAACTAGGCGGAATACTAAGGTCCACTCAAATGATACATTTACAAGCAAAAACTTTATTTATTTTAATTACATCCTGCACACCTGCACAAGAAGTTCACACAGTCGTTTGTTAATTCTCTTAGAAGCTGAAAGGAAGCCAGTTCAAAGTTGCACTTTTTGTACATGTGGAAAAACTAAGAATAAAGTACTGTATTTACAAAACTTTATTTAGTTTGTAATAACATAAAAAAATAAAATATTCTGCTTCTGATAACATACAAAAATAAAATATTTAGTTTTTGATAAAATACAAAAATAAAATATACAGTCTTTGGTAAGATACAAAAATAAAATATACAGTCTTTGGTAAGATACAAAAATAAAGTATACAGTCTTTGGTAAGATACAAAAATAAAATATACAGTCTTTGGTAAGATACAAAAATAAAATATTCAGTCTTTGATAACATACAAAAATAAAATATTCAGTCTTCGATAACATACAAAAATAAAATATTCAGTCTTTGGTAAGATACAAAAATAAAATATTCAGTCTTTGATAACATACAAAAATAAAATATTCAGTCTTTGATAACATACAAAAATAAAATATTTAGTTTTTGATAACATACAAAAATAAAATATTTAGTTTTTGATAAAATTCAAAAATAAAATATTCAGTTTTAGATAACTATTACAAAAAATAATACAAGCTTTCCACGTGTTTTTTTTTATAAAATTATGAATATCGCGCATCAAATACACAAAAAATTATAAATCTACATTTCTACTACTAATACGAAACAGCATTAACACAGCCACGGAGGTATGCATTTTAACATAAAATTGTAGTAATACAAATTTATGTTTTCATAAAACATTATTTAGTGTTTTGCGATCGTTTATTTGGTTTTTCACTTACAGTGGTTAGTTTCCTATTTCTCTTTTCAGCCCTTTTCTTTTGGACATTTGCAGCTGTATTATTATTAGTAACTTTGCAGTAATTGTTTAGAATAATATTGACGGAAATATTAATAATTCGTTTCCACAAATCATCAGAAGAATGTTGACAGCAAGTATTAGTAATGTTTTTTTTTTTTTCTTTATTGGTTTATTGTCGCATCAACCGCTATGGGTTATTAGCGACACTCATATACATATATATACATTGGTTATTACAATACAGCTATACTTAAGTTGAAATTTGAGTGAGGACTAGTTATAAGTTTCTTAGAGTTTGGAGTACAATGATTTTTCTTTCAGGTAGTCGATTAACTTCTTCATGTGTGTTGGTTTGGTTAACATATCATTTATAGTGGTGTCAGTTGAATTCCTGAGGTTATCAAATTTGGTACAGTTATATAATAGGTGTTTAACTGTGATTGGGATATTACATTCATCGCACATTTTTGGAGGCGATTTATCCATTAGGTGTCCATGTGTTAGATTGGTGTGACCAATTCTGAGTCTGGTCATGACCACTTGATCTCTTCTATTTAGTGTGTTATCTTGTATTTTGTAGTTAAAATTGGGGATTAAGTCATGGATTTTTGAAGGTTTGGTTTTCCAAATGATGTTCCATTTTTCAATAGCAATTTTATTGATGTATTGTTTGTAATCTTGGTATAGATATAGGGGGTTTGTGTCGGATATTTGAATGTGGGTTGGTCTTTCGTCTATGATTTTTTCTTGTTCCGGCTGTAGATAGTTCAGTATGATAGATTTTTTATTATTGTCTGCGTTATGTATCAAATCTTGGATTTGTTTAACCATTTGGTTGGATGATTCTTTCTTTATCACAGCTTCTAGTGCATTTAAGGAGTTACTAAAAATTACAGTGTCATAGTTATTTCCTATGTTTTGTTCTATTGATAGGAGGATAGCATATATATGTCCTGTGAGTTTTGAGAAAGGTTCGGGTATGTTGTATTTAATTGTCGAATTTTGATCCTTGCATATGTCGTAGAACGTGTTGTTTATTTTCTTTGTCAGGATATATATGTGTTTAGTGTTTGTATTTGAATCGGTTGGTTGCCTTTTTTCTTGTTGATTTTCGTGTATTTTTTGTGTATTTATTTGCGGTATTTTGAGTGTCCATGGGGGGTTGTGATGTGGTTTTCGTTCTGCTATATATGGTAATTTAATGTTCATTTCATCTAGATACTTTTTAACTCTTTTATAAAAGGGTAAGGGTAACCTGGACTTATTGGTGCCTTGATTATTAAATCTTGATGCGAACGTATTTTTGAAGACTGGATTTTTAGGTGTAGAGCGTATAGCGATAGCATATCTCATGCTCAGTACTTTCCTCCTCTGTTGTAGTGACGTTTCCCCTGTCTCATATTGTAGACTTGTTATTGGGCTTGAGCGGAAGGCTCCTGTGTAACGTTCTCGAACGAGACGTTGCCGTTCTTACAGGAGTTTTCACAAGTAGAGCGGTTTACTTGTGAATTTGTAGGATTGGTTCGGGTGGCGTGCGATTAAGAAATGAATTTCAAGATACTAGAGTCCTTCCTTTAACAATACTTAACAAAGATTTATTCAAATAAATTGTTGAGACACTAGGTCTATAATGAACATAGATGATGGTGGTTTCGTTTGACGTATCGCAGTGTTCGGTTTTAACGCTAGGTCGGATGCGGTATATAATACAAGAGTTTGACGCTAGGTCTTTTGGTTTTAGTGGAGAGTCGTTTTGAATTTGGGTGCCTATAAGCTGGCCCCACGCTGTGGTAGTGGTGTAGGCTTAGGTTAGATGAGGAGCTAAGTAATGCAACCTCGGGAAGATGTTGAGGGGGCTAGTTAAAGCGACCTCGGAAAGATTTAGAGGGGGCTAGTTAAAGCGACCTCGAAGGATTTTGAGGGGGCTAAGGATGTACTCAGACTTTTCCCAATACAAGGGGGCTAGCTAAAGCGACCAAGATTGGTAGGTTCGGTGGTAGAACCAAGTCTGATTTTCAGCTGCCGGCGGGCCGGTATTTATACCGGGGTGCTGACTGGCCTGCGCCAATCACAAGCCTGCGTGATTTTGCGTGCCAATGAAAATTAGCTTCCGGTTCGCGCCACTTTGCGTACCACGCTCGGAATATTTGGCGTCCGGTTGTTCGTGAGATATGCGCATGCGCGCTCGGTTCACTCGCGGCGCTGACTCTGTTGCTTGAATTGGCGTCTACGCGCCTGTGTTGCTCGTCACTATCTTTCTAGCGCGCTATTTGAAATGCTTAGTATGCGTTATACACTATTTTACCTTTAATATAACAATATAATTGGAAAAATTTGTGGCGGTTGGTAGCGGTACGTTACATCTCGCCGCCCGGTTTTTCTCTCGTCCCGAGAGATGTAGGTTTAGGTATGGGTGCTGTGCTGATTACTGGTTCCCTTGTGGAGGTTTGATTTTCGATTCCCTCTTCTATACTCTGGAGCGCTTCCGTGTTCTGGTTCTCCTTGGTTGGTGTTCCTGTTGTTGGAGGTGGTGCGTTTCCGGTCCCGAATAGAAATATGTATTATTAAATATTCTATCTCGCGTGAAATAACGGATCGCGAGAAGAAGTCTGGCGCTTTGGTTCCTCTTCTACAACGCGACTCTATTCTACTTATAGTTCAGGAATGCGCGGTTCGTTTGACCTCGGTATATCTCTTCTTACGCTTTTTTTTTTGTTATTATTTTTTTTTTATATTTTAATTACGGATTTCGGCGCAATGTCACTCAGTGGGAAAAGGTGTATGTGTGGAAAGGAGGAACGTGTATATATGTTTTTCCCTGACATTGTAAGTGGCGATGGTCTCACAATATCCATGGATATTTTGTCAAAGGCGTCTAGTGACGTATCTGTTATTATCGTTGGTTCCTTAGTTTTAACTCGCACTAGTTTTTTTTTTTGACAAGTTATGCATGTATTAATGTGTTGCCTCACATCTTTCTTCATGTTTGGCCAATGGTACAGGTTCCTGATTCTGTTGTAGGTTTTGGTTTCCCCTTTATGTCCTCCTACTGGTGACTCGTGGTTTTCCTTAATTATTATTAGGCGATCTTGTTCTAATGGCATTTGTACAGTGCCATTGCAGGTTGTGATGCTGATATTGGTTAGTAAGAACCTTAGGGTGATCATTTGTTTTAATTTTTCCCATGATATATTAATTTCTGTTTTGGGTAATGAGATTTTGTTAATGTTATTTTGTTTTAATTTATTATATAGGTTCCCAATTACGGTATGATAGGCTTCTTTGTTTGGGGGATCTGGCATTACCATCCCTAAGATGGTTCGTCCTGGTTTGGGAATTTCTATTATACTTCCTGCCTGAAGAGGTAGGGGTAACGTAATTTTAATTTGTTCTTTAGTTATAAACTCCATGCTTTCCTTGCCTACTGGTTTCCCATGTGTAGTGATAAATATGCCTGCGGTTTCTCTTCTCATCCATAAATAGTCTGCAATTTCTTTGACTCTACTTTGATATACTTCGTGGTTGGTTATTTTTGGTAATGCTCGTTGTCGTAGCGGTTTTTGCTGTTGTGGTAATCCTTTTTGATGTGATGATACTTGCTGTCGGGGTGGTCCAGTGAATGTTTTAAAATTATTGTTTACGTCTTTCTTCATTATTTCTGTTTCCATTCGTTGTGGGCTACGAAGACTGTTAAGGGTGGTTGGTCTGGGGTTTGATGGTGGAAGACCGATTTGTCCATTGGAGGGGTGAACCTCTACTGGCACCTGTATATTTCTGTTTGCTTCGAAACTATCGGTGGATACTTTCATTTCTTCAGACTCTTCTCTTGGCGCAATTCCTCTTTTCTTCTCTGCTGGTTTGTTTGATGATGATGATGAGTATCTGTCTCCCTTTGGTAATTTTCTTGGGCTTGGGTTTGGAGATCCTGAACTCGTGGTGGATTGGGGGCGTGACCTTTTCCTTTCCACTTGTAGTGGGAATAAAGTTACTGGATTTCGTGAAAGAGCATCTGTATTAGTGCGGTTTCTCCCGGAATGTATTTTTATTTCCTTGGAGGATGTGTTTATGGCGTAAAGATATCCTATACCGTTATGATTTGAGACTATGGCGTTACCCATTAGGATATGGGGGTGTACGCCTAATTTCGGCACGTATCCCCTTTTCAGACCTTGATTTCGGATATTAATTGGCATTTGGTATCTAATTCGTGCCGGAATTGTTATTTCTTCGTTTTTGAATGGCAGTAATTCGTTCCCTATCAGGATCCCTAGCCTTGAGTAATCTATAGTGGCCCTGTTCTCTCGGAAAAAATCTGATCCCAAAATTCCATCCTGCGTGAGAGGTAGAGTTTTAACTATGTGAATTTCTGTTACTGTGTCTAATATTTTTGTTTGAATATACCCCATAGTGGGTAGAGAACCCTTTGTTAGTCCTTTTAGATTGTAGGTGACGTCGGTATGAATATGTATTCCTGGTGAGATGGCATCTAGTTTGATCACGCTTAAATTGGCTCCTGTGTCTATCATCATTAATGCCTTGTTCTGTTTAAATTCTGGAGTTAACAATGCTACACTGGGGGCTTCCCAGGCTTTTATGGATTGTAATGTAAGCGCGGCTAGACTGCGTACAGGATTTTGGGAAGGATTGGACGTTTGCTGTTCGGGATTTGGTGACTCTGCGGACCTTTGTTTATCGTTATACATTTTCTTTCGACATTCTTCAATAGTGTGTCCCTTGTTTTTGCAGTATCTGCATTCGACTTGTTGTGATTGACGCGACGCGGGATTACGCGACGTCGTTTGTGACCCAGATTTATAAGGTGTTGATCGCGGCGCGGTGTTTATCTTCCGGCATTCCTGAACTGTGTGTCCTACTTTTCTACAATAATTGCAATACTTTGATTGTCAACTAATTTGAGCTATTTGTCCTGCTGGGAATTTACTGCTACACTCGGTGGCAGTGTGTCCGTACCCGAAACAATTACTGCACTGCGCGTAGTGCGATAGTCCTTCTGCGAATCTATTCCTCATAATGTTTTCCTGACACTCTGCCTCGGCCTTGATAGCGGCGCTAATGGCGGTATCGAGGTCAGTGAATTCGACGGTTCGCATACGTGCGTAGATTTCAGGTTTTAAACCTGTTAAAAAGGCTTTAATGGAATTCTTTTCCGCGGATTGATTGTATTGCGCGACATGTAAAGGAACCTCTATTTCATTGCAGTATCTTAATTGTAGGAGGATCCCGGAGACTCGACTGCTATAATCTACAGTGGCTTCGTTCGGTAACTGAGCGATTTTCGACATTTCTCCGTACAATTGGATTGAAGAGTGTAGCGGAGCGAATCGAGAGCTAAGGACTTTAATTACTTCCTCGATTGTGTTATAATCACCGTTGAGTATGACTCGAGAGGCTTGCCCGGATAATTTACATTTGATTAACTGTACTAAACCGTATTCGGCGTTCGGCGTAATCATACTCTTCGCGTTTCTACAGCATTTCGCGAATTGATGTATAGTAATGTTCCGCCCGTCGAAGGCTGGAACCGTGTCCGCCGCATCGCGAATTCTAATATTAGGCTGACGCCCGTTTTCCTGGCTTAATTGTAGCCGTTGCAATTCTTCTATAACTGCGTCTACCGGAGGGGTGTGAGTAGCCATGATTTGGCTTCTTTTAACGCGCCTGACTTAGTAATAAAGAAGGATTCTAGTTCTTCGCTAGGAGTGTTTATCTCCTATGCCACGCGATCGCGATTTCAAGCGAATGTATCCCACCGCTGTCACCAAAATTAACTACCTGTAACGTTCTCGAACGAGACGTTGCCGTTCTTACAGGAGTTTTCACAAGTAGAGCGGTTTACTTGTGAATTTGTAGGATTGGTTCGGGTGGCGTGCGATTAAGAAATGAATTTCAAGATACTAGAGTCCTTCCTTTAACAATACTTAACAAAGATTTATTCAAATAAATTGTTGAGACACTAGGTCTATAATGAACATAGATGATGGTGGTTTCGTTTGACGTATCGCAGTGTTCGGTTTTAACGCTAGGTCGGATGCGGTATATAATACAAGAGTTTGACGCTAGGTCTTTTGGTTTTAG
The DNA here is from genome assembly GCA_963971345.1 of Andrena flavipes. Taxonomy (NCBI): domain Eukaryota; kingdom Metazoa; phylum Arthropoda; class Insecta; order Hymenoptera; family Andrenidae; genus Andrena; species Andrena flavipes. The sequence goes on along the minus strand of OZ020479.1, from coordinate 40,962,678 downwards.
TGGAGAGTCGTTTTGAATTTGGGTGCCTATAAGCTGGCCCCACGCTGTGGTAGTGGTGTAGGCTTAGGTTAGATGAGGAGCTAAGTAATGCAACCTCGGGAAGATGTTGAGGGGGCTAGTTAAAGCGACCTCGGAAAGATTTAGAGGGGGCTAGTTAAAGCGACCTCGAAGGATTTTGAGGGGGCTAAGGATGTACTCAGACTTTTCCCAATACAAGGGGGCTAGCTAAAGCGACCAAGATTGGTAGGTTCGGTGGTAGAACCAAGTCTGATTTTCAGCTGCCGGCGGGCCGGTATTTATACCGGGGTGCTGACTGGCCTGCGCCAATCACAAGCCTGCGTGATTTTGCGTGTCAATGAAAATTAGCTTCCGGTTCGCGCCACTTTGCGTACCACGCTCGGAATATTTGGCGTCCGGTTGTTCGTGAGATATGCGCATGCGCGCTCGGTTCACTCGCGGCGCTGACTCTGTTGCTTGAATTGGCGTCTACGCGCCTGTGTTGCTCGTCACTATCTTTCTAGCGCGCTATTTGAAATGCTTAGTATGCGTTATACACTATTTTACCTTTAATATAACAATATAATTGGAAAAATTTGTGGCGGTTGGTAGCGGTACGTTACACCTGTGATAATTCTTAGTGCTGTATTTTGTATAGGATCTAGTATTTGTAAAATTTTTTGTTTCGCTGAATTATTCGCTATCGAGCCATAGTCAAGTTTAGATCTGATGGTTGCTTTATATGTATTTAGTAAAACCTTTTTATCAGCGCCCCAGTTTTTGTTGGCTAGAACTTTTAATATATTCAGTCTATTCTTACAATTATTGCTGAGGTTTTTCAGATATGTGGCATAGCTTAGTTTCTCATCAAAAATCACTCCAAGTAATTTGATGTTTTGGACATAGTTTAGCTTTCTATTGCCCAATTGGAGTTCGGGAGCGGGGTCGATTTTCTTGTTATTCTTATTAAAGAGAATGCATTCAGTTTTAGTAGTTGAGAATTTCAGTCCAATTTTGTTTGACCAGCTTTGTAGAGAGTTAAGCGACTCTTGCAATAGTTCTTTAATTGTATTTAAATTTTTACCTTTACATAAAATGGTTAGGTCATCGGCGAATAGTAGGGCTTTTACTGGGCTTTTGAGCTCTCGCGCAATATCATTAATTACTAGTAGAAACAGTGTCACACTCAGTACTGAACCTTGTGGTATACCATTTTTCAGCTCTGCTGGATCCGAAAGGACATTATTTAATCGTACTTGTATAAATCTTTTTTTGAGAAAGTTTTTAATAAATACATACAGGTTCCCATCTATCTTATATTTTACCAGTTGTTTTAAGATTCTCGTTTTCCATACCATATCATATGCTTTCTCGATGTCGATACAGATTGCTATGACTTTCTCATTGTTTGAAAAGGCATCACATACATAGGTTTCCATATTAATTAGGTGATCTGTCGTCGAGTGGAATTGTCGAAATCCACTTTGAATTGGAGTTAGTATATCTAAACTTTCGAGATACCATTTTAACCTACGATTAATTATTTTTTCTAAAATTTTACACATTGTGCAGGTGAGAGAAATGGGCCGATAGTTTTCAGGTTTGTTTTTATCCTTGTTGGGCTTAAGAATAGGGATTACTATAGCGTTTCTCCACTGTTCTGGGAAAACTTGTTTACTCCATATGCAGTTGTATAAGTCAAGTAATAATACTTTTGCAATTGACGGCATTTCAGTTATTAACTTGTTCGGAATTCCGTCTGGTCCTGGACTTGTATTTTTGTTTGTATTGAGGACAGTTTCAAGTTCCTCCCTGGTGATCAGATCGTTTAGTGGAGATCTTTTACTGTTATGCTCTGTATTTTGCTCTATAGTTGCATCCTCGTTTTCTACTTCTGATTTATATTTTAAGAATTCCGGGTTATAGTTATTGTCACTAGAGTTATTTGCATAGGTTTTAACCAGCATGTTTGCTATTTCTATAGGTTCTGTCACATAATCGTCATTTTCTCTTAATGCGTTAATAGATGTTTTTGTGTATTTTCCTGCAATTTGTTTAATCTTTCTCCATATTTCGCTTGATTGTGTTTGGCTTGTTAATGTGGACAGATATGTGATCCATGAGTCCTTTTTACTTTGTTTTATGGTTCGCCTTGATATCGCTCTTGCTTTTTTGAAAGCGATCATATTTGCTGTAGTGTTTTTTCTTTTATATAGATTGAACGCCCTGTGGCTTTCCTTTAGTGCTTTTTTACATTCTTCGTTCCACCAGGGTACTGGCGGTTTTCCCATTTTAGCTGTGGTGTGTCCCATGGCTTTTTCGGCAGCAAGATTTATTATTTTGACGATTTTATCGATCGCCTCATTTATGTTTTTAGGGTCAATTTCAATGTTATCTTCAGCTAATGTATTAGTTATGATTGATCGATATTTTTCCCAGTCGGCTTTGTTGAGTTTCCATTTAGGTATGTGATAGTTTGCGTTTGTTCGTGTTCTTGTCTCTATGTTTATATTGATAGGGAAATGATCGCTGTCATGTAAATCTGATAATACGTTCCATTCTGTTTTTAGCATTATTCGCGTGCTAACTATAGTTAGATCAATGGCCGAGAAGGATCCATTTGAGATATTGAAGTGTGTATATTCCGATGTGTTTATAAGTGTTATGTCTGGGTCGTTATCAAGCAATTTTTCGATAATCTTTCCTCTTCTATCAATTTTATGCGATCCCCATAAGGTGTGATGGCTGTTAAAATCTCCCATTAAAATAAAGGGCCTAGGTAATTGTTCTATGAGATGTTGAATTTCTGCCAGATTTAAATCCCTGGAGTTCGGTAGGTATATACTGCATACGCATATCTTATTTGGTCCATTCAATTCAGCTGCAATTGCTTCAATTTCGGAGTCTAGATATATTTCATTGGAATCGATTTGGTCGTTTATTAGTAGTGCCACTCCTCCACTTGCATATGTTTCATTCTCTCTATTTTTAACATAGCAATTGTACCCTCGGATTTTTGGTGAGTGCTCTCCCTTAAAGTTAGTTTCTTGGAGGCTAATGACTATTGGTGTGTACTCATTGATAATTAGCTTAAGTTGCTCAAGGTGGGTATAGTAACCATTTATGTTCCACTGGATAATTGATTCCATTTGTATATTTATATCTGATGTCTATTTGGGACGAATATACGAATTTTATTTTATTGTAGTAAGCTTTTGACTTGATGGTTTTAGTAAAACTCTGTGTCAGAATTAGACGATTGTGTTTGGTCCCACTCTGCTTGAGACTTCTCTGTGTCTTGTTCAGACTCTTTTGGTTCTTGGATTAGTTTATTTTTAATTTTTGTGCAGCGATATTTGATACATCGATCCGTTAACTGGGGGTAGATGTTTCGTATCATATCTGCAAGTGCTTGTGCATCTGTGTTGTACTCTCGCGCTAGATCTTGAACATTATTTGATCCAGAAGCGGTTTCAATGAAACTTTTGAATTGGCTGTAGCTAAGTATATAAGCATCAGGAGAGTTGTCTATCATTTCTTTAATTGGGCGTAGTAATTCTTCGGTGCTCTTTGTCTCTTCTTTTGTATGTTCCTTGGTCTTGGTTTCGGTTATTTTCCTCTTTTTTTTATATTTCCTGACTTTTTCAGGTTGAGTGAAGGTCATTTCGTCATTTTTTTTTTCAGCATTAGGTAAGGTTTTTAGTTCATTTGGTGGGCTATCAGGCTGTTCAACAGCTTCCTCGATAGTACGAACTGAATTGTCAGATTTTACAGATTGAGATAGGGGTCTTTTGGTACCTAAGGTCACGGTTTGGTGAGCGCATTTGATTTCAGAGTTTTTTTTTGGTTGATAACTTATCGATGCTTCTGTCGTCGGTTCTTTCTCAGTGGTATTTTGGCTCAGAGGGGATAAGGAGGGACATACGCGCGCGATGTGTCCTTCTTGTTTACAAACAAAGCATGTTGTCGTATCTGTCGTGAGGTAGATCCAGTACGTAGTGTCATCATACGTGATTTGTACCGCATCTGGTAGTTTAACTTCATCTTCTGGTTTGATGAATAATTGCCTTCGAAAACTAAGAATATGTCCGTAACCGGGTTCTGTCATTCCTGCTCGTATAAAAGTTATGTTCGAAGTTATATCCACTCCTTTTTTACTTAAGGTTTCCTTAATCACTTCGTGAGGGATGATTGGGCATACATTAGATATTATAACTCTTTTATGACTTCTGATGAGTGGCCGTATTTCAAGGTCATATTCTTTTATTTTAAGCTTTTTTGTACAAGTGTTTTCGGCTAGGGATTTGTTGGCGAGAAATATACACACTCTTCCGTTGGAAATTCTTGATATGAATCGAATTGAATTAGAGTCTACTAGTTTTGCCAATGCGCTTACGTATTCTTTGATGGAAATACCTTCTTTAGATTCAACAACAATCGCTTGGTCCTTTTTGGGGAAGGCGTCATTTGCCGTAGCGTTTGCATAAGTCTTCTGGGTGTTGGTACTCAATTCATTTTTGCCTTCCATGGTGTTCCTTTCTTGTGACGTACTTATATGGGAATTGCTGTGGTCAGCAATTCCCATATTAGGGTTATAAGCTATGTGTGTAGTTATTCAACTTGGATTATCGAGGCTGATCGTATGCTTCCAGTTATTCACAAACTCTAACACTGTCCTCTGCTTACTAGCTAACACGTGACCGTTGTTTACATTGGCGAGAACACGTCTATACTCTACGGTGTCTGGCCGAGAACTGCCTATTAGTAATGTTCTTTAACGTATCTGTGCAACTTATTTGTTCCAAAATTAATTCAGACGCTGCAGATCTTTGATTAGTTAATCTTAAAAAATATTCGTTTCCTAAAAGTTTTTTTATAATTACAAAAGTGTGCATAACGGTAAATAAAGGAAGTTCCTGCGGAAATTTCAAACCTCCTCTATCCATTTTCACAATTAATCTTTCTGACAAATTAGCAGCTTCTAAATCTTTATCAATAACTAAGAAAGCCTTACAATCATCACATTTTAATTTTTTTATCAGGGAATGGCAACAATAACCAGCTATGTATGTTAATACAGGAAGATCTTCTTCAATGGCTATGAAGTCACTAGTAGAAACGCAAAAATTTGCAAAAATTTCGAGATTAGTAATAGCATTATTGTTGCCATCAGCAAAAGTTTGAATACATTCGTAATTGTTATCTAACCTGGTAATTGTTATCTTATTATCAGAGCTAGGATTTAAGTGTAAGTCTAACGTGCTTAATAACCTCAGCTTTTTTTCTGACTCTAAAATCTGTCTAAGTGATACATAGTACTGTGATCCTGATAGTTGTCTGTAACGCCCAAACCTAGCTTCTAAACAATCTGTTTGAATTTTACCTGGTAATAAGTAGGACATATTTAATTCCTTAGTACAATATTCTTTTAATTCTAGCAAACCATAGGTAGTTAATGTTAATGCAAGATGAGTTTCTGTTGTAAGTTTACCTTGTAGATTCAGAGATTTCCATTTATCTAACCATGATAAAAATTTATTTAAATAAGCACATCGTATGTCAAATGGATCATTTGTTAAAGGCTGTTGCATTGGTTCTTTAAACCTTAGTCCTTTAAATGGTGTTTTCACATTCACTATTTTCCACCATGTACTTATAATATTTATAAATTTTGCTGTATCTTTAAAAATTGGTTATATTATTTGCAGGTCCTAACTCAAGTAAAGAGTTTTCAATATGTTCATTGAAAATTTGTATAACCAGCTTAACATTTTGCCTCTCAAATGTAGAAGGCCATAGTGCCTTAAGAGATAATCCATATCCATATTTAAGCAATTTCTGACTCTCAACATCATATAAGTCTCTGATAGCTTTAAATGATGCATAACGTATAATGTCAGGATTCTCAAAATCCGGAAAACAAAATGTTAAATTCATATTTTTTAAATTAAGCCAGTTATTTCTAATGCATTTTAAAATATGTACAGAGTCGTTTATAAAGAATAAAGGCCGATTCTTTTCTGAAGGATTGGGGTAAACAATGCTTACTTGAGGAGGATCTGCAAAATATGACATCGCTTTTCTGTTAATGGAATTATTATCAGTAACAATGGCAATAACTTTAAAACCGATGGTTTCCAAACCTAATAAAACCTTTTTAATAATAATAGAGAGATTATTAGCATTCATTTTATGAACCGGCAAGATGTAAACAACATCTTTGAAATCAGACAACAAGCTTTGAATCATAAATACATGGGCTGTTGTAGCAACATCAGTGCTGTCATATGCTATACCAACTAAATTTCCTCCTTTGTAATCTATGTAAGGTTTTATATGAATTTCATCTAACATTATTGATACAAAACACTCATGAGGTTTTAAAGATGCTATTTTTTCTCTAATATATGCTAAAAAATTAGTGTCATTCGGCAGCATACTTGAATTACTATTTGAACAAAGGTTTTTCACAGTATTTGGATGAGGCAAAATAATAATTCCTGTCATTCTTAGGAATCTATATGCATGTGGAGATATAAAAAAAAGCATTGAAGAAACTATCATTGTTTCAGGCTGAAAGCGATATCTCTGTTTGCGCTGTGTACAAAGGTGAATTTGTGATCTGCAGAATGAAATGACCTTATTATTTTCCTTATTATTAATTTTTAGTGATTCCAGTAAATTTAGAACTACATCCACTATCACATTTTCATCTCCTATATTCATATTCTCTAAAATGTCTATTATTTTTTCAATATCCATTACACTATTTACAAATTTGGGAACGCCTTTAACTGACATTTCCGAGCCTTTCACAAAAATGGTTACTTTCAAATTCAAATCAATCAAGATATACATTATATCATGTTGATTACCTTCCAAGTTCAAATGAAGGTAAATAATATATTCTTTTTTAACAATAATATTCCACTTTTCACCTATGTTAACCAATTTGGCTATGCAGCTAAATTCTTCAAAAGTTTTGAAGAAGAACCGTTTTTCATATTCTGCAGCAGTTTTTTCACTTTGAATAATAGCACTTTGGATAGCTAGAGCTTCTCGTCTGGTCTTCTTTTCAAGCGGAGATTCTCTGTAATTTATTTCTTTACTGAAATAAGAGGCATACTGTGGAAAAATACAGGGCACTGCATCACTTTTCACCCTGGGTTTCTCTAAGGACACTGTTAATGTTTTTCCTGTTTTCCAATCTACTGCCGTTGTAGTAAATTCAATGTCAGATTTCGCAAAGTGTTGATGGCACACTACTGAATGCTTTGAGTTAACAAAATTTTTTCGGCGAATGGCGTTGAGCCACTTTTGCCTAACCTCTTCGTTAGTTGGAAATTTAAAAACGTGCACTTTGGATGTGTCGTTAGCGGAATAATTGCCATTACACCCAGGTACACAACACTTATTTACCATTTTGAACTAATTATGACTTTAAAAGATTTAAACGACTACGAAATAATATAAAACAACCACACGTGGTAAACGTGGTTCGAACACGAACTGGTCGCTCTATGCCTCTTGTATATGACGTCACAGGGTCACGTGGTGCAGAGCAGTTTGGCTTTATTATATAGGTGGTGTTGGTTTATATTCGAGAGATACGGGATCGGTCTCAAATTTGTCCTGAGGACGAAGCAGAACGGCATCACGTGCATACCTGTAAAGTGCTTCGAAGTGCCACATTTTGTGTGTGGGTGATGAATGTTTAAAATGTCGACGGAGTTGCAGCTTTCGACTGCGTAGGGCAAAAAATTGATCGAGGATAAGTCCTTTATGATTGTAAGAGCAAAGACTACAAGAATTAGGTATGGAGGGAAAGAAAATGTGTAGAGATAAGTGTCAATTAAATTAAACAGAACAGGTGAGGCATTTTTTTCTTTCTTTATTATTTATAATTATATTTATTTATTCTTTCATCATACATTAGGTACTTACAGCCAAAGGGGTGTAAGTGACATTTTTTAATCTTTTGAATTAAGAATAGAAGTGGTTAGTTGACCCTCGGTTGTCACACCTACTTTTTCGAACGCCGTTGTCACACTGGGTCAATCTGACCCCGCCAATTTTCAATCACTTTGTTATCGCAAATAATAACTATTAAAAACTATTTGTTAAATTAAGTCTCAAAAATTCTGAGATAAAGTTTGAATATTGTAGAATATATGCCCATTGTTGAAAGTTGACACTTAAAGTGTCATCATGTTTAAAAAAAATTTGAAACAATAAGAGTTCCGACAAAAAGGTTTTTTGCTTAAAAATTCATAACTTTTTTAATGTTTAATACTTTTAGCAAAAAAATTACAGTTATACTCCTGAGATATGCTGCTTTGATAAAAAAAAAATAGTCCTATTTCGGAACATTCAAAAAAGGTATTTATTTTGTAAAGTGAAGTGTGGCATCATTTGGGTTGAAAAACTTTTGCATTTGTATAGGAAAATTTTTTCAAAAATTGTTTTCTTTTATATCACCAAAAATTAAAAGACTCGATTTAAAATTCTGCACGAAAAATACATACAATCACAGACACGTGTTTGCACACAAATCAGAAGTAGGCGTCATGATATTTTAACCGTTTTTTGGTGCTCATATTAGTAGTCTACAGGTAACACAAAAATACAGATCTTTTGAATTCTGACTTCTTTCCTTATTTCTTGGGATTCTGTCACATTGTGGCAATGGGTCGCAGTGCGACTGGTCGCTAGACTCCCTCCCGGAGGAGTATAGCGACCAGTGGTCGCCGTGCCCAGCCTGCGACTAGGTATAATGAGAAACAGACCCTCCTTGCATTGTGTTGCCTCTCGAGTAGCCTAGGCTGGTACTCAAACAGACTCGTGTCAGACTCCTACGTCTGGCGCATACCCGACGATCGCAGTCGCATGTAGGAGAACAGATACATGCTTTTCCATTGCACCAGTATACTGCGACCAATCGCACGTAGGAGATCCCACCTTAAGGCGAATAGGCGAAGGAGGTTTCGTACTGATCATCTTGAGATGGGGACCGCTAAGGTACATCGCCAAGGTGATCAGCGATTGGGGAAAAGGAGTTAGATTTGAATTTGAAGGACTTTGGTGGAGTGATTTCACTATTTATGATAGAGATTTTAGTTTGGTACCGCGCGAAAAATTGTGGGACGTCACACTACTAAGTAACGCATTATACGCGGCTGTTGACTGTTGGTGGCGCGCAGAATTTATATATATCGCTTTATCTTCTACAATTATTTATTAATCAGTGTGAAAATTGGTGAAAATGTTCCTTGTATATTAAGGAAAAACTTTGTCGCTGCAAGTTATATGTACCTCAAAATTGCCTCGATACTTTTTAACGGCGAACGTTGAAAAACATGGGTTATGTCCAGTATTTCTTTTTAATTAAATATTATTACATTTTTTAACACAAGGGTTTTATGCATACATTTTACGGCTTTGATAGAGTTTTCCGAGTTTTATGTTTCAAGTCTCATAACAATCTGATAATAATTACTCAAGTTATCGCAATTTTTGTTTAAAAAGGTATTGACTTTGGTCGAAGACATTTGTTTGGTTTATAATTAGTAAAAAGAACAAATGTGTGCCCCCACACAGCACAACGTTCCTGGGACGGTCTGTCGACGTCCCTGGGACGTTGTGCTGTGTGGGCCGTGACGAGCTTTACAACATTATATTTTTTAAAATCCAATTTAATAAAATTTAATTTTCCAATTTTTCTTAGTGTTTGGACAATACTGTTTCGCATTTTCGAACGCTAGTCTTCTTATTGCATCCGAGCCTTCATTGAATTCCCCCTGATTAAATTGATTCAATCATAGTGCTTCAAATAAAAATTGGTTGGGGTTATTTAAGTAATGCCCATCTCTTGTATTTTTCCATATAATTGCGGCAGTGAGAGTAACAATGGACTAACCCACATTTTTTTCGAAATTGAGTTAGTAGCAATAACTTATTAAAATAGGCTGTAGGTACTAATCATATGCAATAGGAAAAAAATTTTACTGTGCGTTAGTCCGTTGTTACTCTAACTGCCTCAATTACTATAACATAAATTTGACAACGATTTCAAGTGATGTATGTGTTACGGTAAAAGCATTAATTTAGTAAATGTATACAGTTCGTAACAGTTCCTAGTCAATGTATGCCTAAAATGCATATAACCTAACCTACAATCGTACGAAAATGTATGCATTGACTGTATCACGCTTTTACTGTGGCACATGTATCCAGTTAACGCTTCAGTTTTGCCATGATTCTACGTTGGCAGTCATCCCGAATAGGCGCCATCTCGCATCCACTAGCTGAACTAAATTTGTCATGTGACTTGCTCTGTATTATCGCCAATATGGCGGAATTCTGATTTGGGAATGCAGTCACGAAATTACGTTGTTTGTCCTTATATGACCAGATTTTGGGCTGGCTGAGGTCTCATTCGAAAGAGGAAGCTTTAATGCAGCCCGCTCTGGTCATCGTTTGAGTCATAAAACTCTTTTAGCGACTTACAAATACTTGGAATTTGGGAGTGTATTTTGTCGATTTTTTCTCTACTGTGGACACTCGTATTATCAAATATCAACACAGTCTCGTTGAGCCATGACCAGGGCGGGCTGCATTGAACCTTCCTCTTTCGAATGAGACCTCGCCCAGCCCAAAATCTGCTCATATAAGGACAAACAACGTAATTTCCCAAACCCATGTTTCGGGCCAAATTGTGCCGGTATACAGCGCGCTGCATTACCCGTGTCTACCTCCTTAAGGGGGTAGCATGCAATCTGGCCCGAAACATGGGTTTAGTAGAATACGCTTTTCGTCCTTATATGAGCGAATTTTGGGCTGGCCGAAGTCTCATTCGAAAGAGAAAGGTTCAGTGCAGCGCGCTCTGGTCATGGTTCGACGAGATTGTGTTGATATCTAATAATATAAATGTTGAAAGTAGAGCAAAAGTCGACAAAATACACCCGCATGAATCCAAGTATTTTTAGGCCACTAAAAGAGTATTGTGACTCAAACGATGACCAGAGCGCGCTGCACTGAACCTTCCTCTTTCTAATGAGACATCACGCAGCCCAAAATCTGCTCATATAAGGACGAAAAGCGTATTCCCCCAGACCCATATTTCGGGCCAGATTGTGTCGGTATGCAGCGCGCTGCATTACCCGTGTCACGTGGCATGTTTACCTCCTTAAGTCTTTTTAGGTCACTAAAAGAGTTTTGTGACTGAAACGGTGAGCAGAGCGCTTCGCATTGAATCTTCCTCTTTCGAATGAGACCTCGCCCAGCCCAAAATCTGCGCATATAAGGACGAAAAACGAAAAATCCCAAACCCATGTTTCAGGTTAGATTGTCGGTATTACAGCACGGTGCATCGCCCGTGTCACGTGACGTGTCTACCCCCTTAAGGCTAATGAATGAACACTGTTATAAAATTATGTTTGCAGTGCGATTGATTCCACGTGTTGCAAAACTTGACTGGATATGAAGCAAGAAATGAAAAGAAGTCTCTAATTAATTAGTTGCTTACTTTAATAACTTATTTTACTCATTTTAATAAAAAATGTCCATTCACTGGTACGTGTTCATTCACTCTACCAGTTGCAATTCAGTTGCAGTCAACATTTCAACAGATGAATCCGGCATATTTAATAAAATCGATCCAACTTTTTGATAAAGTAAAATGAAACGTTGTAACATAGCGAAGGTTGAATTCCAACGTGTATCAATGCTTTGGATTAATTTAAGGTCAGTGAGCTTCCGTAACTCATCCATAGCAATAATAGAATGTTTAAAAAAGGAGACAATTTTTTTAACTTTTGTGCATACAGATATTGCATCTGGAAAGTTCATGGTCAATGGTGTCCTGGGCGACTAAATTTATAGAATGCGCGAAACAAGAAATATGTCTAGTAGCGCCAAATGTGTCTTTAACCGCTTTCTTAATATTCGATCCGTTATCAGTTACGAAAACAACTATTTTTGACCACTGATGTACCAGTCCTCTATTATATTTTTCATCCATTTTCCTATGACATCAGAGGTGTGTCGCTCTGTTAATTCAGTTACACAAATCGCCGTAGATTTCAATTCTTTTTCAAATACATAATGTACAGTCATCCCCAAATAACTAACTGTATTGAGCACATCGGTTCAGATATCAGAAGTTATCGAAAAGTAATCAATATTGTTTCTAATTTCTGTTTTTCACATGCTGATAGGTAATAGTATTTTTCTTCCATTTTTTCGGTAATCGATTTTCTTCCTGGTACAGAGTATAATGAAACAATTGTCCTGATAAGATTCTTAAAACCTTCTTTAATCCACAGTCTGAAATGGCAGGTTATCTTTGGCGATCAAAAACAGAATGTCCTTTGTGATTTCTCCGGCTCTTGCACCTCTTTCCGAAAAGATATGTATTTTTGTACACGGGTTTGATAAAATCTAAGTTCTCGTTATTCTTAAAGGAATAACTTTTATGATTATTTATTATACATAGTTTATTTACATGTATTACCTGCAAATGATTTTATTCGTTTAAACTAGAGCTCTTACTATCCGGATATCCGTACTTGGATCCGAGTATCCGAGTACCCGGTTTCGGATATTTTATTATCATGGCTGAATAAAGCTTTCTTTATATCGATTCTAATTAAAGAGAGCAAGTTTGACTGAAGTGATTAAAACAAGAAATGCGAAGGGAATTATATTAATATTTTATTTACTGTTATACATAGAGTACGCCGGGGTATTCTGGGACACGGACAATTGTGGGACACCGCCATCTTCTTTTCCCTAGTACTTCTTGACAGCTACAAACGGCTGTCATCGCTTCGTCTCATGCTAAACTCGTTTTTTATTGAGCACTCGACTTGTGATAACGCTCTGTTACCTCGCTCTGATATCGAGTTAATTGTTATCCCTCCCAAAATTTTATTGCCAGTGTGCGTTTGGTTTATTTATTTTTGTGTTTTCCCACAAACCAGTTCAGGTAAATATGTTTATAATATTCGTGTAACCTTAAACCTTCGAACCATAAAAGAAATTTTGCATGAAGTTTGCATTGTGTTACTTCCCACACAGCACACAGGCGCCTTAAAGGCGCTTTTCAGGCGCATGGTCCCAGGCGCTCGAGGCGCCTTAGAGGCGCCGCGAGCGCCTCACCAGCGTCCAATATGCGCCTTCGGAGCGCCTGATGTTACAAAACGGGACGCCTTAAAGGCGCCTTTAAAGCGCCTGAATTAGGACTGCCAGGCGTTTCAAAGGCGCCTGAAATGGGCGCCTAAAAGGCGCCTGGAACAGGCTTTTTAAAGGCGCCTGGAACAGGCGTGTTAACGGCGCCTGGAACGGGCCTGGATTAGGATTGACAGGCGTCTTAATTATAGATAAATTAGGTCAAATGCAGCTCTTTAAAAATTGCCATTAGGGCGTATGTAAGATGGTTATCGATACTGATTAATTTTAATCTAAATTTAATGAAACAAAGGGTTATTAAAATGAAATCAGACTGGATAAAATTTCATTTTCATTTACTATATTTATTTATTTAAAATTTGTTTACAGATACTTGATAAAACAAGGAGGTTCTCAGTTGGACACATATATTTCTTTTTTTATCATTATTACTATTACATGCCATGCTTTGATATAAAATATATAATGCACAGTGTGTTTACAAATATTTAAAAGCTATACTTATACAATACTTGTGTTACATTACTTGTTCTTACTAATATATAAAAGTCATTCGTTGTCTGTTTGTTTGTCCTTCTTTCACGCCTAAACGGCTGAACGGATTTCAATGAAATTTTGAATATACATTACGTACGTCCTAGATTAGATTATAGGCTATTTATTTTTTTAGGCTTTGTTATTTTGGAAACATCGTAAATAATTCCCGGGTGAAACCGGGTAACGTGTAGGCTAGTTTGTTATACGGAGGCATATTTTATTATATATATATATGTGTGTGTGTTATATATATATATATATATATATATATGTATATATTTCTATAACAATATGACTTTATGCACGCAATGAATACAGACTGCACTTACATAAGAAGTATAGCTAGGTGATACACATGTACGTATGCAAAGTATACAAAATGTACAGAATATACAGAATATACATATAAAGACACTTAACGTTTCAACGATGGCGCCGAATTTAACAATTTCTCTACGCGGACGATGCGTCGGTCGCGTGCCACTATTCTCTCTCCAAGCGGACGGTGGCAGTGATGTAGCCTGCAGTACTATGCCTACAATGTAGCCATTACTATGCGTACGAGGTAGTCACTGTCTGTGTTCAAAAATTATACTAGGATTGGTTATTACAATCAACATTCAATTTATTCTTATTTGTATAACAAGCGTGAGCACTTAATAGAATAAAGAAAGTAACACACTATTATTGTATAACGTAATATCGAACAATTATAATCTTCTTATAATACTTGAATCGCGAGCACACTTTCATACAACCGTTTACGACAAGATCCGACACGAGAAGAAGGAACGGAAAACCCGGTGTGCAGATACACGACTGACGACAGTGACGACGGCCTTATAGACGCTTCTGAAATTTTGTATAGATGGCGCCAGGGTAGTTACACGGCGCCTCCCGAGCGCCTCCCGAATGCCTCCCGAGCGCCTCCCGAATGCCTCCCGAACGCCTCCCGAGCGCCTCCCGAATGCCTCCCGAGCGCCTCCCGAATGCCTCCCGAGCGCCTCCCGAATGCCTCCCGAGCGCCTCCCGAACGCCTCCCGAGCGCCTCCCGAATGCCTCCCGAATGCCTCCCGAACGCCTCCCGAGCGCCTCCCGAACGCCTTTACAACGCCTAAAAGGCGCATTTAAGGCGCATTCAAGGCGCCTTGTTACAAATCCGGACGGTCAGGCGCTCAGGCCTAAAACAGGCCTAAAACAGGCCGAAAACAGGCGCCTTCAGAACGCCGTGTGCTGTGTGGGTTATACGCCGCAATATTGTAAAGATAAGCATCTGGGGAATTGTGGGACGCTTTGTTCGGGGAATTATAGGACAGTCAGTTTTTTACGTTTGACAAGCTAAACTCGTGTTTTTTACGCATATAAGTGATTTTCCATGCATTATTTCAACACAGCATTATTATTTTGGCAAATTTCTATTGTTTTTTGTTTCAAAAATATTTTTTAACCATATTATGCCGCGTTATTACGCTAAAAAAGAAAAATCGTTGAATGTCGCCTCTATTTTGGAGGCGATCAAACAAATTAAAATCTACAACCGGTTTTTTTTTAAATTTTTAAATATTTAAAAAAAAAATAAAAATTTAAAAATTGCGCCGGTCCCAACCCAAACACTTACACGTGTGTTCACTGCGATTCGGAATGATTCTGTTCGCCATTTTTCTTTTTTTTTATATCAATTATGAATTATTATTATTTCGTTTACAATAATGAATACGCGTTTTCCTTCGATAACTTTAATTTTTTATTCGATTTAAAAGATGTCCCACAATTCCCCGAGATTTTTCAAAAACGCGCAAATTAGTTTTTTGCGCCAACTGATATAACTTGTACAATTTGATGGAATTGGATCAAGCCACTGGTATCAAAAGAATGGCTATTCTCCGTACTACAAAACCATGCCTTGAAATTTCAAGAAATATGATCTTTATGTGACTTTTTAGCCAAAATAAAAGTGTGTCCCAGAATACCCCGCCGTACTCTACACACTAAGATAATAACTTCTTATTTTGGTATGAAAAAACAAGTTTATTTACATTTTCCGGTGACAAACATGATCTTTTGGTGGTTACAATATTATCCGCTGTAAAGTTACTGATGGTGCATGTATGCATACATGGGTATTTTTTTGTTAAGGAAGCCATTTTTGGAAATTTAGTTTCTCTTAATTTCCCTTAAATACATTTCAAATAAAAAATCTTAAGCAGTTTTTTTAAGCTTGCTATATTCTGGGACCGTATATCGTCATCTACCATATGACGTTATATTTTTTTACTGGTTCGTGAATTGATTTTTTGACGTTTTCTGACTCGAAATCGAGATCCTTGTGTCGAGGATCCAAGAATGAATCCATCTGAAGAATACTAATTTTAAGTGTCAGAAAGAACAGAAGTACTATTGCCCGGCCGAAAGAAGATCCCTAACAGGCGGTCTCGGGCGATGCAGCTCGCCGATGTGAGGATTGGTCGAGTCACCTATTTGGGCACACTTCTAAAGACGGGGCACACGTATTTTGGTTATTGGCTGAAGTAGGCACATACATTGTCGCACCGCGCGACGAAGAGAGCAAACAAAACACATCGAGATCGAGTAGGATAGAGCGATATGACCGACGAAAGCCACAGCAATAGCGTTTCCGATTTTCCAAATTCATCGGTCAGATCGCTCTATCCCACTCGATCTCAATGTGTTTTGTTCGCTCTCTTCGTCGTGCGGTGCGACAATGTATGTGCCTACTTCAGCCAATAACCAAAATACGTGTGCCCCGTCTTTAAAAGTGTGCCCAAATAGGTGATTCGACCAATCGTCACAGCGGCGGACTGCATTGCTCGAGCCCGCCTGTTAGGGATCTTCTTTTGGCCGGGTAATAGTAATTGCGGGCCTATTTTTAAGCAGTATTTCACACATATAGAAAGTGAAATTCCATCGAGTTGGACACTTCTGTATTAGCTGCAAGCGAGTAAGCTTTAATTGATCTTGTTTTTTTTTCAGTGTACTTGTAGCTATAGCAGAATGTCGAAAATGACCGACTATTTTACTGCTTTTGATAAAAACTTCTCCAATTTCTTGTATATTAAGTCCCTTCTTAACGCTTAATTGTATTGTGTGAGCTACACAACATACACCTTCAATATCCTGTTCCATCAAACCTACTGCATTAATTATGTTACGAGCATTGTCGTGAACGATTCTTACAACTCTATTTTTTAAACCCCAATCGTTTGTACAACTTTCAAGTCTCCTCGACAGATTCTCAGCAGTGTGTTTTTTTCCATTTCTTCTGTTGTTAAAGTAAATTCTTTAAACTTCAAAAAAGTAAAAAAATTACGCCAAGTACATGAAATCAATTAAATATAAAAAAATATGTGAAATCAAAATGAGCTGCAAGTACATAACGGAGCTTTCCAACTGCGCTCAAGATGACACAACTTCATATACACAACTGAAATGCTGTGTTCATACATTCCATTACTCATATCGCGGACATTTTAATTAATGCATCTGTTACGGTACCGCGTGGTAACCTGTGAAAAGAGCTTAATGTTAGAAGGCTCTACATAGCCAAGTTTAGACGCGCTAAATTCAAATTGTTAAACGAAGCAACTGAAACTATGAACAAGTCATTCCAATGAATACTACTTAGAGACGCTCGTTAATTAATATTGATTTAATATTATTTTCGGTTGCCCTGCCATTAAACCACCGGTAGTATGTAAAGCACTCGATCTTAATTAGCTGATAACCAATGAGAAAACTCGTTACGTTAGGAATTAACAAACAATATGTAAGATTGGATAATTTTATTGACAAATGCATGTTACATTTTAATCTTGAAGAAGACGTCGTTATACACTTCACTTTATCGCTAGCATCCGACGTGCACAGTCGCGAACCTTATAATTCTCAATTATTAAAAGAGTTAAACACATTCAAACAGACTTAGTTTCTTTCGTTATACCGATCCATATTAATCATAAGAACTAAGAAGCAAATTCCTGAAGGCCATCCAAGCAGATTTTGAGCAGAGTGGATCTGCACTCCACGGGCAGCGAACTCATCTACAACTCTACTGAGGAAATCCCTGTTACAACTCGTAACACATCAAAAAGAATCCCATTTAAAAACATTGTCGTAAATTAATTAATAGCTTTACAAAATTAACGATATAAAAAATTGCGCCACTTATAACAATGGCTATTTATATAAAGAAAAAATGTATTAAATAATATTAAGCAGATTTATTTTTATACAAATAAATATTTCAATACGAATAAATATTTTATTCAAAATACTTAGCGCTGCGCTCCGAACTGGTGTTGCTAAACTGAATAAATATGTATAAATTGCATGAAATCTTTTTCTTTCTTTCTTGGGCGTGCGTTCGTGCATGTGTGTATGTGTGCGCGTGCATATGCTACGTATGATATTAGAATTAAATATATGTAGAATAAATTTGACTGCGTTTCTAATATGTGTATGTATATGTTTACGTATTTTAGATTGTAAGGGAGTTATTATAAAATACTAATACTAAGACAATTAACATTTCTTTCGGTTTCGCAGCGCCAAGTATTTTGAATAAAATATTTATTCGTATTGAAATATTTATTTGTATAAAAATAAATCTGCTTAAAATTATTTAATACATTTTTTCTTTATATAAATAGCCATTGTTATAAGTGGCGCAATTTTTTAATATCGTTAATTTTGTAAAGCTATTAATTAATTTACGACAATGTTTTTAAATGGGATTCTTTTTGATGCATTAATTAAAATGTCCGCGATATGAGTAATGGAATGTATGAACACAGCATTTCAGTTGGGTATATGAAGTTGTGTCATCTTGAGCGCAGTTGGAAAGCTCCGTTATGTACTTGCAGCTCATTTTGATTTCACATATTTTTTTATATTTAATTGATTTCATGTACTTGGCGTAATTTTTTTACTTTTTTGAAGTTTTTTATGAGGATCTCACTTCTTTTTACAAAGATTATTTGCATAGGGAATGACTTGAGATAATTTTTAATATTATAACTTACAAATTATCGCGGGACAGAATTAAGGGTAAATTCAGTCACAGCATCATTTTACGCTTCGATTACACTAGTTTACAAAATTCAAAAAATTATTTTTGATCCAGGCTCCACTATGAAATTCTTATGTAAGGTGATCCCCTAAACTCAAAAATCGACACGAGACAAAATCCTATGGATACGTTTTTGAGATATCGTCCGATGAATATTTTGGTAATTTTTTAAAAAGACGACCCGACGTTCTAGGCCATATCTCGCGTTAGAGTTGAAAAATTTGATCGCGATGAATCTTAAATTAAAGGTAATTAAATTGCATACAATTCATTTCCACAGTGTTTTGCAATCGGATCAATAGTTTAGACGGAATCGAACGAAACTTAAGAAAAATGTAATGTTTTGGGGGCGAAATTGAAATCGAAAATTCACTACATGGCTTGAAAGACAGAAATTATCATGTGGCGTCCAGTTTCTTATTTTTTACGTAGAGCGCGCACTTTTACGAATAAAACAAGTCCAACTTGATCAAAATCCATGCACAAACAATAAAGTTATGGGCGATAGAGTCGGAGTGCCTATTTTCAACTTTTTCCCTATTTTCTCATTTCCTCCTGTTTCTTGGCGAAACCAAATTTAAATGTATTTTATTTTATTTTTTAAAATAAATTCTATCTCTTTTTGCTTCTTTTGCCCGCATTGACATCAGTTCCTTTTACAAGGATCAGTTTCTTTTCACGGACATGTCAAGAGACCTATATTCAGAGAATAATGA
This sequence comes from Andrena flavipes, assembly GCA_963971345.1. Classification (NCBI taxonomy): domain Eukaryota; kingdom Metazoa; phylum Arthropoda; class Insecta; order Hymenoptera; family Andrenidae; genus Andrena; species Andrena flavipes. The sequence continues at coordinate 40,943,154 of OZ020479.1, read as the reverse complement.
CGTAAAAAGCATGTTACAGGAAGAGATCGATACGAATGAAATTATTACGAACAGCACTACATACCGATTTTCTTATACATAGTCCTCGAGCAAATCATTGATGATTTTGGACTTTTATTGTTGCCAAGAAAGCCAGCGCCGACCAATTGTAACAAATTGAATGCGGCATCTTCATTTCGCGATGAATGTAATTCAAATTGCTCACTTTCCAGCAACTTTTTGATCTGCGGTTCATCGAAAACGCCTTCCTTGATCTTGGCGTCGGAATGTGTCGGGAAAATGCTCTTCAAATATATGAATGCATCATCTGTTTGTAGTAATTTCATTTGTATCGATCTTCTGCTGTAATATGCTTTTTACTTATTTATTCTCTCAATATAGGTGTTAACAAGTCCTTGAAGATCCATTACCTCCACTCGCCTTTGGATTTCTTCCCAATAAATCTTGGTGTAATAATCGATGAACATAGCGAGCGACTTCATCCGCAGATGAAAAATATTGAGAGACCCTACCAAGGATTCTGGGATGAATCAGTGATGGGTGACTACGACTGGTTCTTTGTAAAACAAACTGATCTTAATGCGGGCAAAAGAAACAGAAAGAGATAGAATTTATTTTCAAAAATGAAATAAAATACATTTAAATTTATTTTCACTGATTATATTACTACCTATATATGTGTAAACTACAAATAAACTTCGGATAATTGGGATTGATGGAATTGGTTTATTTAAATTTGAATTTTCAGATATAAAGCAAGCACATACAAGAAGGAAACAGAAGATCGAAGCTGAAGAAACTCATTTATTAATTAATATAATAATAATAATTTTAAGGTTAAAAATACGGCTATTTTTCTAAAAATTTCTAATAATATCTCAAAAACGTATCCATAGGATTTTATCTCGTGTCGATTTTTGCGTTTAGGGGACCACCTTACATAAGAATTTCATAGCGGAGTCTACAGAAATGACTGTAAACTAGTGTTATCTATATATACATAAAATCCTCAGTTTATTTACAAATAAAAAACAGTTTGATGATATTTACACATGGCGCAATTCAAATTTCGACATCTTACCTTGTGTTTGAGACTGCATTTTGATTGCAATTCAATGGCACAACGATACATACTTGTAAAAACACGTTTATAACTTGGTTATAACTTGACGGTAAACTGTCAAAATTTGGAGGAGATTGCATAGTGAAGATAGCGATTGACGAACGAAATATGAGTTAGTTTCTGTTGGCTGAAGGTGTGCGTGTAACACGTACCAGGAGTCGACGAACGAAACATGTGTTAGTTTCGTTTTGGCTGAAGGTGTGCGTGTAACGCGTATATACGTAGAAGAACGGAACATGTATAGTTTCGTTTTCGTTGAAGGTGTGCGTGTATCGCGTATATACGTATTATGGTTGACGAAAAATTTCTTGGAGAATCAGGAGAAGAAGAAAAATCTTAAAATTGACCGTTTCTGACAGTTCCATCGAGACGATATTACGATATCTCGGTCATGTGTGGACCGATTTTATTGAAATTGGTCTTATTTGAAAGCTGATATGCGGTTTACATAAGAAAAATGCCTTTAAATTTAGAAAATATTGCAGGCGTCATGACATAATTAATGACATAAGTTTAAAAGTTAGGTTGGAGTAGCCCGAGGACGAGTAAATGATAGCGGTAGCGACAGTCGACATATACAGGGTGTCTTTTTCATGTACTTGGCGTCGAGACGCTACCGCGTCTCTAGATATATCCAATTTTTATTTATGAAATGAATCGTAATGGTCAAGTATGAATCGTGAGATCGAGATGTCCAACAATCTGTCGTCACAGATAGAATCGGTAGCTCAGTATTAAGACTATTAAGTTCATCTTGTATCTTTGATTTTGGAATATGGATACCTGCTTAATTTAGATTCGGATATCAAACACTTTTTTTATTTGCGACTCAGTATCTCTGCAGGCTAAACCCATATACTATGTGTGAGTGATGCAAAAGACAAACGACCACACATTCGAAACAGACAACTGTGTGTGATTTCTCATACAATGTATGTATGCTACCGTTTTTGTTTCTCGAGCGATCGAGAACGAACGATTGTCGACAATCAGTCGTTGTCCTCACGTTGTTACCTACGTTACGTATTAAGAGAATAAATTCAATTCAAATCAACATTACATTAGTATTACATATTGTGATGTATCGACGCCGCCTAGCGGTCATTTGTAACACCGAAGACTGATTGGTATTTAGTAACGGCCGAAATGAAACGTACCCTAAGATATAAGTTGTTAATTGTTGTTAAGCACAAGCGTGCAATAGCGCAATGCGCATATCAGGAGTTATATCGTTAATGTGCTTAGTTTTACTGTCAATAAACATTTAGTACATCACACATATAAATTACATATTGTGCGATACACTATAGTTTATATATGTACATAACATATACATATTTCAATTACATATAAATTACATATTGTGTTATACACTCTAGTTTATATATGTACATAACATATACATGTAAAGAGAAAATATCCTCTTTATCTGAATTTGAGCGCGCTTCGGATACTCGGCGCACGCTTCGGAGTATGATTGACAGGTGCCGCATCAATTACGACGCAGTAGAGCACATGTGCAATTATCCGTAAATAGATAAAACATTACAAATTATTATTTATAAGATTAAATAGATAAACTGAACAGAGAAGAGGTGAAAATTAACCTTTCTTGCCGTTTCTCTGTTTTTCAGGTAAAACCATTGTACAAACTGTAAATATTATGTAATTAGTTTAAATAAAATTTAACTCTGTTTTTCAGTGAAACAATTATTGGTTAATTTCATAACCTGCTCGAGAAAGAAGAAAGAATTAGTAATTAACATTATATACATATTTCATATATTAGATATTTTTTAATTAGTTCATATATTTCATAAATTATAATGTCACAACCCACAAAATGTATATTCGGATATCCGGATATCCGGATACTTATTTAATTTAGATAAGAGTACCCGAGTATCAGGATATCAACAGACGCGGTCGCGTCTGGAAGCTAATTCCCCCTTCCCCTCTACCCATAGGCACACTGAGCGACCACGTATCTATACACGAAAGATAGCGAAATTGACAGGTCGTCGGAGCTATTTTAGCCTCATTATCTTATTTTATGACATAGTCCCGGTGTTTTTATATGATTAAGCAAATCATTTTTTTTTTTTCGAACCCATATGTCGTTTTACTTAATGTATCAAGCTATTTGTCTAAAAGATATAAGATTTAATTAATAATTAAAATTAAAAAAGTGATACTTTTTTTTGGCTTAGACGTTTCGTGACGTCACGACACTTGACACCAGTAGATGTCGCCATTCTCGTTTTACTTCTAGAATTAACACCAGTAGATGGCACCGTTCGAAAGCAGAATTTATTCCAACCAATCGGGAATGGTTTTGCTGAAAATGCGGTTGCGCAGTTGACGAAAAATGCAAAAAGTCGCTGCTTTCGGGTCTATGGTAAATAAATGTCACCTAGCTGTCACTCAATTATAACCTGCCAAGTGACAGTTATCAAAATTGCTGATATCACGATCACGATCACGAGTTTTTCGACCATACAGGACACTGAATTATTGCCTCAATTAACAAGATAAGTAGGTAAAATTTTTTAATAGAATTTTTACGTACAGCTTATAGAACCCAAATTATTTAATAGACTTTATGTAGAGCTGATAGAAACGAAGGAGACGTCCAACTTGGAACTTGTCCGGAGAAGGTTCGACAGAGGAGACGTACAGACTTGGAATGTGTTCAGAGAAGGTTCGACAGAGAAGCATCTTCTTACGCGCAAGTTTCTAGAAATTTGTCAAATAAGGTAAACCCATAAACATGACTCATGTATGAAAGAAGCTAATTCCCTTTAATTCACGAAAAAAGTTCACGTGCAAAGATTGTGAAATCATATTTGCTAATTCCACCCCCCCCCCCCCCCCCATAAACATGACTCATGTATGAAAGAAGCTAATTCCCTTTAATTCACGAAAAAAGTTCACGTGCAAAGATTGTCAAATCATCTTTGCTAATTCCAATTGTACCTTTAATTCACGAAAAACATTCTCACGCAAAGATTGTGAAATCAACTTTACTAATTCCAATTGTATTCTCGTTCTCCGTTCGAACACTGATTCCTCTGTCACTTTTTATACTTGACATTCCTTTATTAGCCACAAATCAATTCAGTGCTCAGATTTTCAGCTTCGGTTTTAAGGAATTAGCGGGCGTTATATAAGAAAAATACTATGAAGTCGACTTAAAACAAAATGTTTCATATTCTCCGCATCTCTCTTACAGCGTATTCGGACTCAGTGCGCACTAGTGTAGGTTGCCGAATGTGCTATTAATTTATTACCGACTTCGATTTGTTTAAATTAGTCTCTATCAAGTTTTTATTATTTTCTATCGTAAAACGATTTTCATACGACATTTTTAACAGAAGATGTCCTCTTATAAAAGTTTTTGTGTGAAATACAGGCCTCTCGTCCGCTAATTCCTTAAAACCGAAGCTGAAAATCTGAGCACTGAATTGATTTGTGGCCAATAAAGGAATGTCAAGTATAAAAAGTGGCAGAGGAATCAGTGTTCGAACGGAGAACGAGAATACAATTGGAATTAGTAAAGTTGATTTCACAATCTTTGCGTGAGAATGTTTTTAATGTTTTTCGTGAATTAAAGGTACAATTGGAATTAGCAAAGATGATTTGACAATCTTTGCACGTGAACTTTTTTCGTGAATTAAAGGGAATTAGCTTCTTTCATACATGAGTCATGTTTAAGGGGGGGGGGGGGGGGGGGTGGAATTATATCCGAGTACTCGAAGTACTCATTACAATTCGAAATCCGGAATAAGATCTGTATCCGGTTTCGAATATTTTATCATAATGACTCAATAAAGCTCTGTTTATTTGGATTCTAATTAAAGAGGGCCAGGTTGAACTACAGTGATTAAAACAAGAAATGGGAAGAGTATTACATTAATATTTTATTTACAGTTATACATATACACTACGATAATAACTCCCGATTTTGGTATAAAAAAAAAAAGTTTGTTTACATTTTCAGGCAATAAACACGATCTTTTGGCGGTTGCAATATTACCTGCTGTAGAAAAGACCCTCTCTGAACTTGCTGATGATGCAGGTATGCACAGGTATTTTTTTGCTAAAAAAAGCCATTTTTGGAAATTTAGAGTCCCGTAATTTCCACCAACTTATGTGATCAACGTTTTGACCAATTTGCTGTTCCCTCAAATACATATCAAATTCAGTAACTGAATGTTCTTCAGTACTATTTTTGGCAAATAAAAAATCTAAAGCAGTTTCTTTTATATGTGGTATATTCTGGGACCCTATATCGTCATCTATCATATCACGTAATATTTTTTTTACCGCTTCATGAATTGATATTTTGACATCTTCTGACTCGAAATTGAGATCCTTGTGTCGAGGATCCAAGAATGAAGCCAACTGAAGGATACTAATTTCAAATGTCTCAATATTAGGTTGTAATTGAAATCTTGTGGATAGATCTACAGCAAGTATTGTTTTCAGTTGTATTATTGTATTGTTATCATCTGGGTATATTATTAGATGTTTATCAATAATACTATGAATAATGGGACGAATCATCGATATGCTCACATTTTCTTCAGAACAAAATATCATTGTAGCAACCTCTATAGGCTTCAAGATCTTTATCATGTCTTCAGGAAGAGACCAATCATTTTCCGTCATTTCCAATTTTTTTAGCGTTATATACTTTCGTCGTGTTTCGATCAGAAAGAACAGAAGTAATTGCGGTCCTATTTTTAAGCAGTATTTCACACATATAGAAAGTGGAATTCCATCGAGTTGGACACTTCTGAATTAGCTGCAGGCGAAGGAGCTCTAATTGTTCTTGTTTTTTTTCGACTGCACTTGTAGCTAAAGCAGAATGCCGAAAATGACCCACTATTTTACTGCTTTTGGTACAAACTTCTTCAATGTCTTGTATATTAAGTCCCTTCTTAACGCTTAATTGTATTGTGTGAGCAGCACAACATACACCTTCAATACCTTGTTCCATTAAACCCACTGCATTAAGTATGTTTCAAACCCCAATCGTCTATACAAGTTTCAAGTCTCCTCGCCAGATTCTCAACAGTGTGATTTTCTTCCATTTCTTCGGTTGTTAAAGTAAATGCTTTACATATCCAATTTTTATTTAAGAAATGATTCGTAATGGTCAAATAAGAATCTTGAGACCGAGATGTCCAACAATCTGTCGTTAAAGATACAATTGGCTCACAAGGAGAGTATTTTAGGTGTCCGCCACCGATCATTTTGATTTTTGGATGTGTTATAGAGGACCGAAAAATAAGAAATACGTGTTTTTTTATTTTTCCCCGTTTTCAGATTTGGGGGGTGGAAACTGCGTTCAAAGTTAGGGTTTTTTATGTATTATTTAAACAAATGGAGCTTTTGAAAATCTTGTGAGTCAGTCATATTTCGCATTCAAAGACACAAAATTCGTCCATTAACACTATTCCCCTATCTCTAATAGTTCTCGAGATATTCCACAAAAATGATTTTTCAAACCTAACTTTGAACGCAGTTTTCACCCCCCAAATCTGAAAACGAGGAAAAATAAAAAAAAAACACGTATTTCTTATTTTTCGGCCCTCTATAACATATCCAAAAATCAAAATGATCGGAGGCGGACACCTAAAATACTCTCCTTGTCAGTATTAAATTCATCTTGTAGCTTCAAGTTTGTTTCTGTGTATAGCAATTTAATTCTTTTTAAAATTGTTTGTGAACATGGAACTGTGTATGTTGGATTAACTATTTTCATAAAATCCCGAAATCCTTTACTCGATACAAAAGATATAGGTAATTGAGTTATCCATATCATTTTCGCTAATGCTTGAGAAATTATCTCCGAGTTCTGTGTTACTCTTCGTGAATTAGGAGACGCTTGTCCATTAATCTCGCTATTATCAAACTGTACGGTCACATTATTTTCTTCTGAGGGATTATCTTCGTCAGTCGAAGTATTATATCGCCTAATTATAATAAATATGAGATTAAATATAAATATATTACCTTATGCCGTTTCAAAATAAAAACTTACTGTCGTTTGTTTTGTACAGCTTCATCCTCCGTCCTGAGGGAATGTACATTTGTCAAATGTTTGTTCAGGGATGACGTTGCATTCCCGATTGAAAAAATACGATCACAAATGTTACATTTTGCTTGATAATTTTCTATTTGGGTGCAAAATCGCCACACCCACCTGCGTTGTGACATTATAATATATGAAATATATAAACTAATTAAAAAATATCTAATATATGAAATATATATATGTTATGTACATATATAAACTAGAGTGTATAACACAATATGTAATTTATATGTAATTGAAATATGTATATGTTATGTAGATATATAAACTATAGTGCATCGCACAATATGTAATTTATATGTAATACTAATGTAATGTTAATTTGAATTGAATTTATTCTCTTAATACGTAACGTAGGTAACAACGTGAGGACAACGACTGATTGTCGACAATCGTTCGTTCTCGATCGCTCGAGAAACAAAAACGGTAGCATGCATACATTGTATGAGAAATCACACACAGTTGTCTGTTTCGAATGTGTGGTCGTTTGTCTTTTGCATCACTCACACATAGTATATGGGTTTAGCCTGCAGAGATACTGAGTCGCAAATAAAAAAAGTGTTTGATATCCGAATCTAAATTAAGCAGGTATCCATATTCCAAAATCAAAGATACAAGATGAACTTAATAGTCTTAATACTGAGCTACCGATTCTATCTGTGACGACAGATTGTTGGACATCTCGATCTCACGATTCATACTTGACCATTACGATTCATTTCATAAATAAAAATTGGATATATAAAGAATTTACTTTAACAACAGAAGAAATGGAAAAAAAACACACTGCTGAGAATCTGTCGAGGAGACTTGAAAGTTGTACAGACGATTGGGGTTTAAAAAATACAGTTGTAGGAATCGTTCACGACAATGCTCGTAACATAATTAATGCAGTAGGTTTGATGGAACAGGATATTGAAGATGTATGTTGTGTAGCTCACACAATACAATTAAGCGTTAAGAAGGGACTTAATATACAAGAAATTGGAGAAGTTTTTATCAAATGCAGTAAAATAGTCGGTCATTTTCGACATTCTGCTATAGCTACAAGTACACTGGAAAAAAAAACAAGATCAGTTAAAGCTTACTCGCTTGCAGCTAATACAGAAGTGTCCAACTCGATGGAATTTCACTTTCTATATGTGTGAAATACTGCTTAAGGGTGCCGTCTCACTGGGCCTTGAATGTATGCGCACGCTCACACTAGCTAGGAAAAGCGTGTACGTATACGCGATGTAGTAAACAATTCGTTTCAACCAACTTACGTCGTGGAATCGGCAAGAAGGAAGCTTTTGCGGGTATAGTTGCCTTCAGCGGACATCTATACAGGGTGGTCTGGTGCGTTTGAACGCTAATAAGCACCGTATGTTGAAATAATAATGAATTTATGACTCGAAAAGTGACAGAATTGAGGTTCGAGTACATTAGCGTCACCAACGGAGAAGCCTTGAAGCTTCATTCTGTCAGTTTTCGAGTCATAAATTCATTATTATTTCAACGTACGGTGCTTATTAGCGTTCAAACGCACCAGACCACCCTGTATAGATGTCCGCTGAAGGCCACTATATCCGCAAAAGCTTCCTTCTTGCCGATTCCACGACGTAAGTTGGTTGAAACGGATTGTTTACTACATCGCGTATACGTACACGCTTTTCCTAGCTTGTGTGAGCGTGCGCACACATTCAAGGCCCAGTGAGACGGCACCCTTAATCCGAATTCAAAAACACAATAATATTTAGAAACTAGAAGCCTGCCTCTATTACGTGACGATCAAAAAAAGTCAAAATTGTAAAAGATTACAAAATGGCGGACCACTGAAGAAAAATCATGTTTTCGAGGTACAAAGTTAGGGAAATGTTGATAAAAAAAATAAAAAGAGGTAGTTAATTAAAAAAAACTGATCGTCAAGTAATAGCCACGGGTTTTCCGTACAATAAATGTCCTTGATCATGTTAATTGGACGTATAGTTTTCTCTGTAGACTGTCAACGCGGTTGAAAAATATCATTCTGAGGAAAACGCGTTCAATGTTCCGCGCGGCTCAGTCGCGCGTTTGACCCCGCTTCACAGAAAATACTATATCTCCGTCAATTTTGCGAATTTCTTCATAAAATTTGGAGACAGTATTCTTGAAATGTCTTTCAGAAAATGTAAAAAAAAATCAATTTGTCAAATTTTTTACAGTGGTTTCCCCCCTTAACAAAAATATACCCACGTATGCATACATGCAACATCAGTAACTTTACAGTGGATAATATTGTAACCACCAAAAGATCATGTTTGTCACCGGAAAATGTAAATAAACTTGTTTTTTCATACCAAAATAAGAAGTTATTATCTTAGTGTGTATGTATAACTGTAAATAAAATATTAATATAATTCCCTTCGCATTTCTTGTTTTAATCACTTCAGTCAAACTTGCTCTGTTTAATTAGAATCAATATAAAGAAAGCTTTATTCAGCCATGATAATAAAATATCCGAAACCAGGTACTCGGATGGATCCAAGTACGAATATCCGGATACTCAGATACGGATTTCGATCCGAATTTCGAGTTATAACTAATTTGAGCACAATAACTTATAACTGAGGCATTTGATGGAAAAAGGGCACATAGGCTTATGTGCCCTTTTTCCGTAAATCGTTTAAATCGACTCACATATATGTTATATATATATAATATATCAAGGACATTTCTTCTCCCGCGTTTAAAGTAGCTAAGGTCGGTATCAGATATATTGGCCGGTGAGTTTCGTGAGGGGTATTCTCCCACCATACCGCTTGCCTGCTCGATGCTCCTTTTCTCAACGTTCTCGCTCTCTCTCTGATCGTCAGATGGTGGTGGTTGATTTCTCCTCGATCGCTGATCGGGAAAACAAACTCACCGGCCAATATATTTGATACCGACCTTAGTTTTGTTACGTTTTGTTATGTAGCGTGATCAACATGCAGCTACATGGTCGCTGAGCGGTCGCGCTACTGCGCTGTCTATTGTCGAGTCGTGCAATACGTTTTATTTTGTGTAAGCGATGAACTATGGAAACTGAGGTGAGTATCGAATCCGCAAGGAAAGTAATAGTTTTGGAAAAATTTAACAAAAATTACGTATTTAACTTCTATAAAAATACTTACTTAAAACATTACATTTTTTGTTTATTTTTGTGATTCATTTTGTATTTTTATTTATACAAAGTATAAAACATGTGTAACTAAGTAAGTAAACAAAATTATATTTAAATAAATAAACAAAGAAGCAATTTTCTACGAATTTACCACTTTTATGGAAAAAGGGCACATAAACCACTTGCATAAAACTATTAAATAAAGACACATACCATTTTCAAATCATGACTTCTGTTTACGAAACGTTTCAAGGATATGGTACTACATCCTTAAAAAAAATTGGATTTAATTGCATTACTTTTCACTAAGTTATACTATAATGAAAACTTTGAAATCGATTTACTCGAAATGGCATTTTGGCGTATGTGCCCTTTTTCTATCAAATGCCTCAACTTTAATCAACTCAATAAACGATTTGAACACAAAATGAATCTTAGAGAGGTTTTTACTGATACGTCCGTTCGCTTTTGCTCTCGGGGCTCGAGTGACGCTTCCAAAAAGCCCGTTGGTTTTATACTTTTTGTTAATTACAAAATGTCTTAGAGCGTTTAACTACATTGTGCTGGAATTACACACCTAGGAGAAGGGAGGAAGGAGAAGTTCACTTATTCAAACAACCGTTCCAAAATGGGTATTGATTAATTCATAATCTTGAAGTCCTCTTATTAAAAGAATATCTAACTACAGTATTGTCTCCGTATTTGCTCGCTGGTCGGGACCGGCGGTGAGCATATATTCGGTGCAGAGTCGTAATTCCGAGTGTTCGTTTCTCGCTTCTTTCTGGCCGAAGGGGGGAGCGAGATGGAACGCTTTGCGTGCGCGACCGGCGTGCGCGATGGTCGCGCGCATGCGTCCAGCAGTTATAGCGCTCGTGCCCGTTGCGCACGCAACGCGTTCTATCTCGCTCTGGCCTTCGCCGGACAAGAGTGAGACAAAAGTGGTGGGGATAGCGACAAGCTTGTATCCCGTGCATAAACTCGAGCAAATACGGAGACAATACTGTATTTTCAAATCCCTCAGCCTTGTGCGAACTCCACTTTGTCTCTTTTTCCTATTACATTCGTGTGATCCAATTCGAACTTCGCGCTCCTAAAGTTTATACTACACGCCGCTAGACGGGAGTCGCAACATATGTACAGAAAGTCATTTTCTCTTAATGGTTTTGATTCCTAATGCCTTCGTCAATTCGTTCATTTTATTTCTAATTGACAAAATTTGTTTTAAGGAATCGTATAAGGAATTCCACATCGTCTCACTTGGTCTCTTTATAGCATGTCTAATTATAGGGGAGACCGGGTATGGTTGTCTCAATTTTTTATTTTTATTTTTTTACGGGTCATAGCTGCAGGGAAGCTTGTTTAAACTTAGATTAATATAAACTACGTACGTCCGAATTTATAAAAAAAAATTGGTTCTGTGGATTTTGTCAACCAGACTACGAGCTAATTCATAGCATTTGCAAGAAATATTTTGTGACAACGTACCCCGTGGCCGGGTTGGTTGTCACAGTATCTGGAGTTGATTGTCACACATTTGGATAGCTAAGTTTATGAATAAAAAGTCGATTCGTGCCAATTAAGAAAGTAATATCATTTTTTTTATTATAATTATAAATACTATACTTTTGAACAAGAAATTAAACTTATAAACATTATTAAAAACAGTTTCTATTATAGAAACATATTCTGAACAATCATTAAAATCAAATTAAATATAATTTTAACAAAATCTTATTAATCACCGGGAATCATTAATAACTCAGCAATCTTAATAAGGATCTGCTGAATCACAGGTATGACAAACAAACATTTGTAATCCTGGCGTACAAGTTTCGTGTGCCCACAGTTTACAACTTTGACATTGAATCCAAATTTCTCTCGATTTGCTTTGTGAATTCGGAGACGAGCACACAAGGCAAAAATATTCTTTATTCTCTTTTTTTCTTTATTAATTGTTAACACTTTTCTCTTTTTTTTATTTTTCTCTTTATCGGACAAAATAACCCGTTTCGCTTTGCTCTTCTTTGCTTCTTGTTCTAACTTTCTGTGTTCTATATTATTCTTTTCAGGTGTATCGGTTAATACTGCCGATTTACGTTTCCTTTTATAAGGTTGGTTTGTTTTCTTTCGAGGAGGGGCTTTTGGCAGTGGTCTTACGATATGAGGTGATATTAAACTGCTAGGACCGGGTTGAGGATCCTCAGTTTGCAGCTGAATTTCACCTATTGTAATATTTGAATCATCTTTCGAATTTTTTTCAAATTCTGTGGGTTTAGCAAGGGTTGAAGGAGGTTCATTTACTCTTTCAGGATAATGGTTTACTGCTACGTTAAGATCAATTCCTTGATCTTCAAGATTTTCTGGCCTGTCGGTAACGTATGATCCCAAAAAATCATGATCTTGAAAGACATTCCTGTTGAAGGGACTTATACCGCAAGATTTGAATCCCGCCATGATGATGTTAGAAGGGGTGACTGCTAAGGGAAAAACTCGTGCAATTATATCAGGAATATGATATATAGTCATTGGGAAACCTGGATGATTCGTCATCCATTGATCCATTTCTGCATTAATATATTTTTTTAGTGGTCCAAAGACAGATCGATCTAGCGGCTGTAAACGATGTGTGCAATGCGGCGGGTATGAAAACAACTATACCATTTTCTTTTGCAAATTTTAGTCCTTCTAGAGAAAGATGAAATCCATGGTTGTCTAGAAGTAGCAAACATGGTTTGTCTTTTGTGGATTTTACGTGATTGTGAAAGTGGTTCACGAACTTGCAAAATAATTCTTCAGTCATCCACCCTGAGGGATTGCTTCCACCTTGACGCATCGCCATGTATTCCTATTGTAATACATTCCTATTGTTTATAGTTTCTATATTATAACGGTTGTGACAACCAGGCCCGGTCTCCCCTATTCTCAATTATTTCTGCGGATTTTGGTCGCATTGCCGCTTTCCATAAAATATTACATTTTTGTATAATATCTGTATGAATTGCAGAAAGCGTTTCATCATTAGCAATTGTATGCATCATGTCCGATATGATGCAAAAATTTAGTGTATGTGCAGCACATCGAATATGACGTGGTAATAAATATGTGATTTGATCGTTGGTCTGCGTATGGTTTTCTCTTTCTTCTTCTAATTCTTCTCCTTCTTCCTCATCGCTAGAAGAAGTTAACCGGTTAACTGGCACGGTCCTTTTCACTATTCGGGCCCAAACTGGTACACTCGGCTCAAACGGTTGTGGCCGATCGAGTTTCGATTGCATTCGAGCTCACTAGGGCTGGCTTTTTTACATCGCTACGATTCTACAGTATTTCGTGAATATGGTGGAGGCACTGCCAAGCCATAGGTTCCCGTTGGCATATTCACCGTTGGCATGGCGTATATTCACGAAATACTGTAGAATCGTAGCGATGTAAAAAAGCCAGCCCTAGTGAGCTCGAATGCAATCGAAACTCGATCGGCCACAATCGTTTGAGCCGAGTGTACCATCGAATAATTAAGTGAGTCACACAAAATTTGGTATACAGGGGTTTTTTGAGTCGCTGAACCGATTCCGGCGGTAATTTTTTTCATCTGACACCACCAAACCCTAAAACAGGCCTGCACAGCGAGCCTTTTTCAGCGCCTAGCGGCAAGCAACCAGCCGTACGCCGTTACTAAGGGTAGAATCGGCGAGGCAAACTGCAATAGTGTAGGTGCGGGCTCGTAGGCGCGTAGTGTAAGTATATATGGCTGGGTTCCTTGTGGGGCCCCAGTGACCCCATCGAATTATATTGCGGGACATGCTCTGCACTGGGGCCCCAGAAGGAACCCAAGCATATATACTTACGCTACGCGGCTACGAGCCCGCACCTACACTACTGCAGTTCGCCTCACCGATTCTACCCTTAGTAATGGCGTACGGCTGGTTGCTTGCCGCTAGGCGCTGAAAAAGGCTCCCTGTGCAGGCCTGCCCTAAAAAAATAGATTTTAGGCGTGAGTTTGTCAATTCTTTACTAAACCTTTTTTTATTTGTGAAGTTTTCTTGTCTATAATTCGATTGCAGCAGTTACTTTTTTCAATGCCACCCCCAACCCCTGAAAAATAAGGGTTTAGGGGTTTAATTTTTTATTTTTTTTTATTTTCTACGAAAAAGTTTCGAATAATTTTATACCTGAATTCTTCATCCATAAGTGGCAATATTCAATGCATTTACTGTGTATAATGTTATTCATGTTGGTAGAAACATAAAATTTCTTGATTTTCGCATGCGATTGGCTAAAGAACTGATAGAAAAACATTGTTATACACGTACTTATGCAAGAAAAAAAAATTTTCTCATGAAAATCCAATTACATTTACAAATCGGCACTACCCGGTTGCTATTGTAGCAAATGAAAAATTTGTTAGAAAACGATGTGCTTTATGCTATAAAAATAAGAAAACAAAGTGGGTTACTACAATGTGTGACATTTGCAACAACATTTCATTGTGTGTAATACCTTATTTTAAAAATTATCATACTCACCAGAATCAAAATGAATGAAGAAAATTTAAAAAGATGAAAAAATACTATAAGTATTGAAAAAAGTAAAAAAAAGCACAAAAATAATAAAAAAAAAAAAATATTTAAATAATGCAAAAAAAAAGTAAAAAAAAAAGCAAAACAAAAAAGTGGAGTGTAAAATCTTTCCGTATCCTCCTCATCGGTACACTCTAGGGTCGTGAAATTTTCACCACCTAACTACGGGAGTAAGAGTTTACTTATGAAATTGAATACAGTACGAATAATTTATACAAATCCCAACAATTCGCTATAGTGGTTTCATCCTAAGAAAAATCCTGTTCCGCGCAGGGATGTTTCTGAGGAGGCGCTGGTTGGCCGACTCCCCACTTAACCGCCTACGATTTTCCCCGCCTTACCGTCTGTTACCTCTTTGTCAACTGTTCCGCACGCGACGCCTTCATATACACGGTGGCACTATTATTTCCGAATACGCACGGTAACCGCCTACGTTTTATAAAAATTGTTTTGCTGTTATTTTGATTGATTGAACTTTGGTTTATTTCAGAGACTATAACTGTTATAACTTAAATTTTAAAAGATATGGCATAAAAGTTAATATTCATTGAATGATTATGGTTATGAATAACCATTATCAATTATGGATATCGTTTTTAGTTGCAAACAACCATTATTGTCAACGGAAATAATTTTTGGTCACCAATAACCATTGTTGTCAACACAATTTGTTTTTGTTTTTGGTTACGAATAACCATTATCGCTGACCAGATTTTTTTGGTAACGTTACAACCAATATCGATTGGGTTTTTTTTTGTGTTAAGGGTAAACAAAACCGATGCTGTGATTTTTATTTTTGTTACATTCGACCATTGACCCTTCAGCGACGGCACCGAATTTAACAATTTCTCTTTTGGATCAAATCATTCAAGATCTTTAGTCTGGGATAAGGATTTCGGTAGTTTCAAGAAAGAAATGATGATTTTTTTTTTTTTTTTTTAACGTGGGGAAATCTTCAAAAGACACCCCGGTGCCTTCCAGCGCCGGGGTAGTGTGAGATTTCTACTCACTAAAACCCCACAGCCTCCTTCACGCTTTGGGAGGGGTCTTCCAGAAAGTCTATAACAAAATCATTCATGAAATATTGTGTTAAATACCACGAGTAACCGCCGTATGCAATAATAAAATAAGACTCGAAATATATAAATTTATATAATGGATAACTTAACTATATTTAAATATATTCGGGTCATTCGTCTCCTGAATCCGATTCAGAATCTCCCTGAGGATTGCCCATAATATTCGCATCCTGCAGATCGTCAATTATTTCGTCGAGCTCACCGAATTTTTGTTCTACACTTTCGGTGTGCCTCACAAAATTCTGCCAATTTTGGACAGACACACGTTCGACGCCCTCGACGAATAATTCTTTTACTCGGTCGAATCTGTATGAAGTATTTTCTACTTTTACGTGCTTCTTGACCATTGCCCATGCCAATTCAATAGGGTTTAACTCGCAGTGGTATGGCGGTAGTCTCAATACTATTCTTCCGTTTGTTTTGGCCAGCTCGTCTATCACATATCGGTCGAATTGGGGCTTGATTTGCCTGACCATATCTATCAATGTGGCCTTACCAGCAAATGGCGGTATTTCCTGCTGCTTTTGCCTCAGCCAATCTGCAATGCGTGCCTTGGTCCAGCCCATTGTTGGGCAACGCTCGACCTTTACTGAGTGATAAGATGCGTTATCCATCACGATAACGCAGTTCTCTTTTAATAATGGCAGAATACGTTGGAACCATTCCAAGAACGTATCTCCATTCATTTCGTCATGATAGTCTGCTGTGTTCTTTTTGGATTCGAAGCACAGCAGACCACCAGGCACAAACCCGTCCACAGACCCAATGTGGACGACGATAAGTCGTTTCCCTTTGCCGGTGGGTAGAGGTATGCCCGTCGACAAACCGCGTTCCTGTGCGTCCCTACTTGAACGAATAGATTTATCCACCCACTGTTTATTTTGAGATT
This sequence comes from Andrena flavipes, assembly GCA_963971345.1. Lineage (NCBI taxonomy): Eukaryota > Metazoa > Arthropoda > Insecta > Hymenoptera > Andrenidae > Andrena > Andrena flavipes. The sequence continues at coordinate 40,926,265 of OZ020479.1, read as the reverse complement.
CGCCTGCATTGGCCCACGTTTCATCTAAGAAATATATGTGGCGTCCTTCCGCCCTGTACTGTGCCATTCTTCGCAAATAGGTTTGCCGCCAAAGCACAATGTACTCTTTGTCAATAAGGCCGCTATGTCTCTGTTTTCTGCAGAATGAAAATTCCAAATCCTGGAGGATTTTATAAAGTGTGGTTTGTGTGAAGTTGCCCAAGTTAGGGTCGGTGTTCACCGCTAAAACAATTTTTTTCAAAATCGGGATTTCCCGCCTGAACCAAAATTCGTGTACTTTTCCCCGAATCCGAATTTTTTCCTCTTCAGACAGTTTGTCGATGGCTTTTAATTTTTTCCTCTTCATATTTGGAGAGGCTACACTGTCCTTTTTTCGGTATTCAGCAACGCTTTTTACCACTGTGGACAGGCCTATCCCCGTTTGCTTGGACAGCGTCGCCATAGTCTCCTTATATGTGGAGGAGGGATCCTTTGCCATCAGTTCTTTGTACAGATTTATTATTATGGTTCTCTGTCCACAACGGACATACTGTAAGTTTCCAGTTATGTTTTTTTCACAATTTCGGTGTAGTTGTAAAGAGAAATGAACACATAATGTGTTTAGACAAAAAATTTAAAGAGTTATCAAAAAATATTGGTTTTATAGATGTTTTTTGAAATGTGAGGCGTAATGTATAGTTTTACCCTATATTTTCGTGAAAAGATTAAAACAATTAATGAATGAAAATTAAGTTACCTTTCCTGAAGGATTTTTCCTCACTGGCGAAGTGGGAGGGCCAGGCTGTTGCTGGTACTGCTCCATTTTTTTCGCAGCCACGCACAATACACACAACACTTAGATAAATTGAACACAATCTGTACAATTGCACTGCTTGGACAGCTTGACTACACGATCTTGTCGCGTTGCCTGTTCTGTTCAAACTAATGATTACCTGCATTTTTACAAATTCGTCGGTCAAGACTTGAAAACGATGTCCTAAAGAGTGCAATTAAATCATAAAATGTATTGGCCACCCGTCCGTCGCTTACTCGCCTGCGACCGGGAAGTACAATAGGAATAAAGTCATAAAGCTGATAGGTCTGCAAACCATAGTGTGGGTAAATCCCGGCGACACGACTCGGCAGGATATCTGGCGCAGTTGCTATGTATTCCAAATGAAGCACATTAAAATATTGAAAAATTCAATATTCAAGATATTGTATGGACCCCGATTTCTGCTGACTTCCATACGTCGTATGGACTCTAATTCTTCATAGGGTAAAACTATAGGGTAGATGCACCATTTGTGGCCACTTTAAGGATTTCACTGACTTTCATCATAATTATCTTTAAAATTGTACTTCACATCAGGAAACTAAAAGCTTTACTAAATTTTACACTATCTTTACTATTAATGTCTAAGTTACCATTAACTAGAGAAATCGTTAAAGAATTAATAAAGTTAAAAAATATAAGAAATCCATTTTTCACCGTTTGTGGCCACTTGCCACTTTTCACGTAAGCAATAAATGTAACCTCATATTTCTGGTCGTATACTAAACAAAATATTTACGGTTTGAAATTCTACACATAATTAAGTGTCTGCAAGCAATTTCGAGCTAAAAAACGCGATAATTATGCACATGGCCAAAAACGGTACAATGGCCACAAACGGTACATCTACCCTACATTACGCCCCACATTTCAAGAAACATCTATAAAACCAATATTTTTTGATAATTCTTTCAATTTTTTGTCTAAACACATTAAGTGTTCATTTCTCTTTACAACGACACCGAAACTATGAAAAAAAAACATAACTGGAAATAACTGTAAATAATCAGTTTCCTGAACCTTACGTTGGGCGTATTGTAACACAGTCGTCAGGTAAAACGCTCCACCTATGCGACCAAACGCCCCGAAATAAATAAATAAAAATTTGCTAACTTACCTCGTGTTTGAGACTGCATTTTGGTTGAAATTCAATGGTACAACGATACACATTTGTAAAAACACGTGGCATCTCAAATTTTTGCACCTTATCTTATTTAATACGCGTCAGTTTATAACCTGACTGTAAGCTGTCAAAATTTGGAGTAGACCAGCGTGCGGACCAATTATGCTCAACAATGAAGGGGGAAAAACACCGACAGGGGGTTGTGGTAATGGTGCGTGAACTGAAGCCAGCGTATTTTATACATTTTGACAGTTGTAGTTCATTTACAAAAGATGCAATGTTATGATAGGATACTTAACCCTTAATTGGTATCCTGGGGTCAGTCATGACCCCAAGCACGCAAGGTTCGCTGCAAAATATTTGGTTGTCTAAGTTTGTAAACTGAATTTCTAATTAATTTGATAATAATAGTTAAACTTTCTACGTTTCTATTATTTTATACATTACCTAAGAACAAAATAGGTATTCATAGAGGTCGATCTAGTGTCGACTTTACAAATTTCTGTGTCCTTTTTTATTTGGGCTCTGCCACGACCCCAAGATACCAGTTACGGTTCAAAAAACAGTATACCAGTTAAGGGTTAAGGCAAATGTAAAAATGTTCATTTTTATATTACATAGCAGAATGTTCCAAAAACATGCCAATGTTCGCCCAGTTTACGGTAATAGTCATAAAATTAGTTATTTCATAATTAATTGAAAATTTTAACAGTTTTATTCGATCTCTGTCAGTAGGACACTTCTTTTTTTAAACGGACTCCATAAAATCAAATACAACTCATGTAATTTTGATTATTTTTACTTCAAAAAAATAATTTACATACTTTAAATATCAATAAATATGTGTGCAAAAAAACTTGTACAAAAATCTTATCGTTGCTTTGAATATAAATCCTAAAAAAGACATAATAAATGGCATTCTAAATAGACTATTTAGAACACCTCCTAAACTGATGTTATATCTATTCGGAACCAAAGAATTACCGGGTAGATACATTGCACTCCTGCAGTATTGACATTGACATCGGTCACGTCACGCCCTGGGAGGGGCAGGGAAGTCGGCAGGTAAAGTGCTGTGAGCAATAGCCTGCGTCGGGCCCGTAGGCGGTAGTGGGGGCTGCGCAGAACGGCCACGAAACGGTCGGGGCATAGGATTTTTCTTAGGATGAAACGACAATAGTCATTTTGGTTCGGCCATATTGAGTCTGCTATATTGAATTTTACAATTCAGATGCCACATTCAGATTCAGCGATCCCAAAAACCCCTGTGTACAATTTTTCTATATCCCGGTAGTATTTTAATATTTGACGGCCATTTTGGTTCGCCATTTTGAGTCTGCTATATTGAAATTTAAAATTCCAATGCCAAATTCAGATTCAGCGATCCCAAAAACACCTGTGTACAATTTTTCTATATCCCGGTAGTATTTTAATATTTGGCGACCATTTTGGTTCGCCATTTTGAGTCTACTATATTGAATTTTACAATTCCGATGCGAAATTCAGATTCAGCGACCCCAAAAACCATTACATACCAAGTTTCATTCAAATCGATTGAAAAACAAAAAAGTTATTCCATTTGATCATATATGATACATTGCCAGAATTGGCCAGATTTTTGTTTGATCATATATGATACATTGCCAGTTAACCGGTTAAGGAAGAGTTCGAATAATCTTCTTCCGTTTCTGTATTAATTATCTGTTCCTTTACGCCGAAAATTTTAAAGGCCTTTACAAAATTGCTACCATTATCTGTTACGGTAGCCACAATTTTTTCTACATTTATATTAAATTATGCATGAATATTATGTAGCATATCGGTGATTCAACTGAAACAATGAGTCCCACCAAAACGGCAACAAGATAGTGCAGCGGATTTTCTTTCGTACATGGGCGAAATCCAATGCGCTGTTACTCCCAGGAAACTGCATCGTCTATCAGACCATATATCAGCCGTCGTGCATACAAAATCCACATTTTTGAAGTCCTCTTTTAATTGCGACATTTCATCCACATATAGCATATTAATTCAACGCCCTAGGGTACGGCCGCTGATAATATTGACTGTGTTGTCAAGCCCCAGATTTTTAAATATTTCATAAAAATATTTATCCTCCACCGATTTGAAAGGGATCATTGCCCTGACAACATACCTTGCAATGTTCAATTCAAATAGATTTTGATCTATTTTTCCTTTTCCTTTAGTGATGTGACTCCTTTTCTTCCGGTTTCCCATTTCACTTACATATTCATCAAATGCAAAGCCATGCTTCCGCTTTAAATGGGATCGAAAGTTGGACGACGATGTTAATTGTCCTTTAATTTCGATCCTCTTCGTCAAACACACTTGGCACAATACAGTGACACACTTTTCATTAGATTTTTCTTCCACTATCGTAAAATATTTTGCATTTAAAATACTGGGCACTTGACGTTGTGCAATCACGTTTTCCTCCGCATTTGATGCGAGATTTTCACATGCGGTCGTAGTATTCTGAACATCGCATTCACTGTCGCTCATTTTAATGTCAAGTATATAGAAATAAAAAGTAAAAAACAAATAAAACATTATTTAATTAAATTTGAATACACTACTAATACACTACTATGAAATAGAAGAAGAAATATATTAAATTATATTTAAACAAAAATTAAATAATTAAACTACTACGATAATACGATATTAATACACTAATTGTAAATACGAAGCAATAGAATAAGAAATAGATATTAAAGTATATTAAAAAAATGCAATAAATAAAATAATACGATAATCCGATACTAAATACACTACTAAGCAATAGATATTAAATTATATAAAGAAAAAAATTATTTAAAGAAATGCAAAAGATTTAACAATTTGGACAGCGAAGCGTTCAAGTCGCGAGCACAATTCAATCTGCCTAGAAGCACACTTGGAGGCAGGTCGTGTGTTAAAACAAATGACTGATTCCCATACGCAGATCTGAAGAAAGAGGAACGCAATCGAGAAACTGATGGTTTTATTATAAGAGTAAGAAATTATAATATTATACAAAATGAACATTATATTACTTGCGCACTTTATGCGCCGTACCGCACGTGGTTTCTTTCACATACACACACATATACATAAGAAAAGAACAAAGGAACACGGGGCCTACATTGAGGCGGAAACGAGCGCTGATTTTAAAACTTCTATTCACAACAGAAACAGAAATTCAGAAAAGAATGCATAATGTCGAGAAAACCGAATCTTTCGTAATTTCGTTCATTATAACAGAAGTATGACGCGTCTAGGCTTATTTTCCTCGGGAAAACCGGATAGAATGAAAATTATGAATATAAAAATTTTCGTTATTGGACGATGAGTCATTCCACGCGAAATCAGATTGTAATCCCTTCAGGACGTAATAAAATGTAAAACGTGACGTTTTCAATATTCAGTAACATACTGCTGAGGTTGTCCAGATTAAAATGAGTTCAACACACAGTATAAATTGGATTATTTCTACAACTATACTTGGTAATTAAATATAATTGTAAAATTTCTAATCTAAAATTCTAAAAATAATTCGATTTATACTGTGTTTAAATTTATTTTCATCTGGAAAATCTCAGGAGTATGTTATTGAAACGTTCATGCCGATACGGTAGCGAATGTGGAAGTTTTACTTTCTATCAAAGCAAACAACATAAACAATCATTTTAATATATTTTTTATCAGTAAATGTAAATATTGTTCCCCCACAGCTATGTTCTTCCCATCGTCCTGGGGATTTTGTTCAAATTGAAATATGTTAGAGTCCATGTGAAAATAAGGAGGATATAAATAATCATTTTGCCAAATTCGAAAAATAGTTTTCAAACAATCGATGAAAGTTGTGTACTTTGAGGATTTGTATTTATAAAACACTTTTGAATGTGGCAAAATGTGATAACTTGAACCCCTTTTCTTTTCACATACACTACGTATGACGTGTTTCAATTTGAACAAAATCTCAGACATTGCGTGTTCAAAATCTTGTGTTTGGCCGAAGGTCGAGCCCGGCCGAGTGGCGAGCGCCGATCGCAAAGGACCGGCGGCGGCGACTTGGGGTCTTGGTGACTCACCAAGTTTCGACGCTGACGAAAGTTATTTGTGGCTTTATTCGAAGGCTTCGAAAAGAATAAAATTTTCGTTATTCATCGAATAAATTCTCATCGAATAAAATTATTTATTCGTTGCTCTTCAAATAAAGATAACTTAGATCAGCGCTGTCCAGCGTAGGGGCCCCTCACGCGCCTGCTTCCCCTTCCAATCTTTCTCTCACCCAGCGTGCCATCGGTTGTCAAGGAGATCGCGCGACGCTACGAAGGCTGTCACGACGGGCCAGCGTCTTCCCGATTAGTGTCGCGCGGTATCCCTGGCAACGGGGACGAGAGTGGGAGAACCCCGGGCTCACGCGTGAGCGACCTTGAACAGCGCTGACTTAGATTATTCGAACCTCGAACAACGAATAAGGATAAAGTATCATTTATTCGATCGTTATTTAAAGAATGTTTTATCTAGATAATGCCCAACTCTGGTACGCTCTACCTACGTGGATCGAGCTCGAAGAGATAACGGTACAGATTTATTCGTGAATAACGAATAATTTTTCGTCGAATGAACTCGTTATTCGTTATTCGCGAATAAATCTTGGGGATTTATATGAATACGTATTCGAATGAAAATTTAGTCGAATGATGCTCAACTGTCAGCGTAGAAATACACATCAGAATAGGTGTACGTTCGGTTCCGAAAAAATTTAGGAGCTTTATTGGTCAGAACATTTATTTTTTCTCAATAGCTTCATTTTGTATTGGTCGACACATAACTTCGTAATGCATACAACCAGGGATCGGCGGTCTTCAGATACCGCTGATGCATGGGGAAACACCTACAGGAGCGGTGGTTATGTGTGCGTGACTGACACCCGCAGTTCCGCACACAACCACTACTCCTGTAGGTGTTCGCTCCTCCATCAGAGTTAGTTGAAAGCCGCTGATCCCTGCCTAGACACAGCTCTCGTGCCGTATTCCTCCAAAACTTCTCAGTAGAAGGAGCCGTGGCAGAGACAGACAGAACAGAAAATGTGGCAACTATGCGTCAAAAATTCGTCTACATAGAGTACCTGGAGATGTCACCTCTGTACAACTTCTTTTTATCGACGGCAGTAGTTTCATTAGCGTCCGTCTGTTTACTGGGAACGCTTCGATCGATTCGGACCAATTGACAGGATTTTGTTCAAGTAGCATTTACCTAAAAACCTAGTTCGCTCCTCAATAAACTGTAACTTAGATTCTGCAATAATTATGTTAGTAGAAGTACTAATACGGTAGCCCATTGCGGATCTTATTGCAGAAAACTGGATTTTTTCCAGAGTTTCTAGGAGTTTTTTTTTGTTTAGGAAAATATATGAAACTACCGTATTCCAATATGGAACGAACAAAGCTTTTATACAAAGTAAGCAAGGTTTCAGGATGAGATCCCCACCAAGTTCCACATAAGTATTTTATAATGTTGGTGGCCCTTGTGCACTTCTTTTTAACATTATTGATATGAGGTATGAATGAATGTTTGTAGTCGAAAGTAATGCCAAGAAAACGAGCCGTTTCCCATGATTTTATAATATGTCCATCAATTTTTATTTCAGTATTTCCTGGATTGATGTTTTTATTATTAAAATGTATAAGGACTGTCTTATGTGGAGCTAAATTTAGTCCAAGTTCTGCTAGATAATCTTTAACTACTTTGATTGATTTCGCGATGGCACTTTTACATCTTTTTAATGGAGAGATTTTAGAGTAAACAGTAATGTCATCTGCGAACTGCAACACCGTGACGCTTCCGGGAATGCCAGCCGCAACATGTCTTACATATATTAAGGGGGTACTCCACTGTGGACGGTCGAAAAATCAAGCTATTTTTAAAGATTTTTTTCTCAGTAAATACAACATATAATGAAATAAATCTTTTTGGTTTTTATAAAGCTGCTCTTATATTATACCAAAAAAATTAAAAAAATATTTTAATTTGTTTTACTTTTTTTTTTACAAAGCGTCATTATGACACCTAAACAAAAACGTGGTGCAGGTGATTTCCCGGCTTAGGCTTATCTGAAACAAAAAATTCGAAAATATTCTTAATCTGTATGAGTGTCGCTATCGTCCGTACCTCAATTAACAATTTTTATTGAAAAATAACAAAATGGCGCTTGTTTGAAGGAAAAAGTTCCCCAAAATGGTGTTTCTCAAATGTTCCCCGAGAAAAATCTCGGTTATTTTTCGGCATCTTTTTTATATAAAAAAGTTTTATATAATGGTTTTATATACATTATATAGTGGTTCGAGCCCCAGGTTTCGTCTAGGACATTGGCGTTTATGTCAGGAGCAATATTTGTTGTAGAGAAAAGATCTATGTTGGAATGAAAATTTCTGCAAAAGTCAGAGCGAGTAATGTTATAATTATGTAAGAATAAATCATTTATAATTATTCAGTTATAATTATGTAAGAATAAATCATGCTCGTCCACACTTTTTAACAATCTTTCACCATTGACGTCCGAGTTGACGCAGTTCCAAGCTACATTGTGAGCATTAAAATCACCAACTAGAATACTATGTCGATTTGTATCTACATTTTGAACGATGCAGTCCCATTGGGTCTGAGATACGACTTGGCCTGGAGTTCTGTAACACACTATGATATCAAGCGGGGGGTTGGTATTAGTTAATCTGATACCGCATATTTCTACGGATTGATCGGGGGATTTAATGTTGCTTATTTCGAAATAAGCTATATCTTTACGTATTAAAATGAGGATGCCTCCACCTCTAGAGTGATTTCTATTCTTTTTATATTGTACAAAACCAGATGCAAAAAAATATTCATTATCTATATCAGAGTTATTTAACCAGGACTCGACACATATAAATATATCGACGCCTTTGAGTAGCATAGGGAGTTCGTGTTTACGTTTCTTAATGCTGCGGGCATTCCAAAATAAAATGTTCAAATCTTTGGATAAATTATAAGGTTGATTTTGATATTGACACATCATGGATATAATTGAAATTAGGTATATAAAATGTGAGCGTGGAGAGGGAAGAAGCAAACGTTGTTAATACCGTTTAGTCGGTGCACTATCGTCAGTAAAATTAGAGTCGTCACTTGAAAAGTCGAACGCCTTATCTTCAGGGAATTTAAGAATTTTTCTGATTCGGAAGAAATGAGGAAATAAGAAAAAAAAATTGAAAATAGGTACTTCGACTCTATCGCCCATAACTTTATTGTTTGTGCATGGATTTTGATCAAGTTGGGCTTGTTTTCTTCGTAAAAGTACGCGTTCTACGTAAAAAATAAGAAACTGGACGCCACATGACAATTTCTATCTTTCAGGCCATGTAGTGAATTTTCGATTTCAATTTCGCCCCCAAAACATTATATTTTTCTTATGTTTCGTTCGATTCCGTCTAAACTATTGATCCGATTGCAAAACACTGTAGAAATAAATTGTATGCAACTTAATTATCTTTAATTTAAGATTCATCGCGATCAAATCGGTCAACTCTAACGCGAGATATGGCCTAGAACGTCGGGTCGCCTTTTTAAAAAATTACCAAAATATTCATCGGACGATATCTCAAAAACGTATCCATAGGATTTTGTCTCATGTCGATTTTTAAGTTTAGGGGATCACCTTACATAAGAATTTCATAGTGGACCCTGGATCAAAAATAATTTTTTTGATTTTGTAAACTAGTGCAATCGAAGCGTAAAATGATACTGCGACTGAATTTACCCTTAATTCTGTCCCGTGATAATTTGTAAGTTATAATATTAAAAATTATCTGGTCATTCCCTATGCAAATAATCTTTGTAAAAAGAAGTGAGATACACATAAAAAACTTCAAAAAAGTAAAAAAATTACGCCAAGTACATGAAATCAAATAAATATAAAAAATATGTGAAATCAAAATGAGCTGCAAGTACATAGCGGAGCTTTCCAACTGCGCTTAAGATGACACAACTTCATATACACAGCTGAAATGCTATGTTCATACATTCCATTACTCATATCGCGGACATTTTAATTAATGCAGCAAAAAGAATCCCATTTAAAAACATTGTCGTAAATTAATTAATAGCTTTACAAAAGTGATAGTATAAAAAAATTGTGCCACTTATAACAATGGCTATGTATACAAAGAAAAAAATGTATTAAATAATATTAAGCAGATTAATTTTTATACAAATAAATATTTCAATACGAATAAATATTTTATTCAAAATACTTGGCGCTGCGCCCCGAACTGGTGTTGCTAATCTGAATAAATATGTATAAATTGCATTAAATCTTTTTCTTTCTTTCTTGGGCGTGCGTTCGTGCATGTGTATATGTGTGCGTGTGCATATGCTACGTATGATATTAGAATTAAATATATGTAGAATAAATTTGCTGCGTTTCTAATATGTGTATGTATATGTTTATGTATTTTAGATTGTAAGGGAGTTATTGTAAATTACTAATACGAAGACAATTAACATTTCTTTCGATTTCGCAGCGCCAAGTATTTTGAATAAAATATTTATTCGTATTGAAATATTTATTTGTATAAAAATTAATCTGCTTAATATTATTTAATACATTTTTTCTTTGTATATATAGCCATTGTTATAAGTGGCGCAATTTTTTTATACTATCACTTTTGTAAAGCTATTAATTAATTTACGACAATGTTTTTAAATGGGATTCTTTTTATGCATTAATTAAAATGTCCGCGATATGCGTAATGGAATGTATGAACACAGCATTTCAGCTGTGTATATGAAGTTGTGTCATCTTAAGCGCAGTTGGAAAGCTCCGTTATGTACTTGCAGCTCATTTTGATTTCACATATTTTTTTATATTTATTTGATAAACTTCTCTTATTGTACACCGTGAGTGACAGTCAAACGTGTCAGTTGTTTTCCACAACCCGCTAATATGTCCATCACCCTCCAGAATTGAATAATTAATTATAATAGCCAAGGTGTACGATACGATTGACGCGATCGCGTATAAGTTCGATTTTTCATTAATTAAACGATGAAATCGTTCCTCCAACGATTCATTTTGTTAGTTTAGATGTAGAAGACGTTCGTCCACCCCGTGATTTCGTTTGTTCACCCTCCAGAATTGAATAATTAATAAAAATCTCGAAAAAGAAGCGTCCTGGTGAAGCGATCGCGCACAAAGTAGAAAATGTAATTTTTATAGTACTGTTTCAGATGAAAAGGCAGATCAGGTGCATGAAATATCAGCGTGGGCGAGGTGGTAACAGGAGGGGCCGGGGAAGATTGCGCGGGGGGGGGGGGGGGGCGCAGGGCGCGGAGGGAATATATATATAAATATGTAAACACACGTATTCATATTCATATATTCACAAAATAATAAAAACAAAATTCTTACTGATTAGTGTCTTTATGGGTTTCATGGGTTTTGTTTAGAAATAAATAACTTTTATTTTTTAGGTTCAATATAAGTTCGAAAGCGGTTACAGCACCGATTCTTGTAACGATTGTACAGAATTTTATAGAAAATGAAATAACAACATATTACAACTATAGACTACTGTGTATAATCAAATTGTTTAAAAATTCTTATAAATAAGTAAGTACATTGTGGGAGATAGGAATTGGGAAATGGCAAAGCCGAATGCAAAACCCACAGTATTTGTTTAAGGCTGCCGTCTCAGCGGGTCTTGAATGTGTGCGTACGCTCAAGAAGCTAGGAAAAGCGTGTACGTATACGCGTGTAGAAAACAAACCGTAAATTACAACTTTCGTCTTGGAATCGGCACGAAGGAAGTTTTTGCGGGTACAGTTGCCTTCAGTAGACATCTATACAGGGTGGTCTGGTGCGTTTGAACGCTAATAAGCACCGTACGTTGAAATAATAATGAATTTATGACTCGAAAAGTGACAGAATGAAGCTTCATGTATTTTTTTCTAAATTACACATCTATTATTAAGGGTGGAAAAAAATAATTAATTTTTTGGGGGTGGTTTTTCGAGACAACTCTTTGAGTAACAACCTCCAAAAAAATCAAGAATAATGTTCTATTATCGAACTATTATATAAAAAATCCTGAAGATGGTCGAGATGGTGGAGCATAGTTAAATAATTTAAAGAAAATCATTACATTTTAAATATGAGGGGTTTTGTGTCGAGAAGGAGTACTTGTCGCGAGCCTAAACACGTGTCAGTTAAATGCGAATGGAAGAAACGATTGCGGTTCGTTTGGGAGATTGAAGTGTGACCGTGAAGGTAGTTGTGGAACAACGCGCATGCGCTAAATACGAACATTTCCCAGATATTAATAGGGTCTAGCAGGGTAAGCATGGGCAAAGGGCCCCCACGCCAATTCTTGGAGTTGTTATTTTTTAAGCAATGCTCCTAGCCTGAAACACCATTATATAAGGTTTTAGGTCGCTACCCCCCCCCCCCCCCCCGTTTACGGGTAATACGAGGGTTAACGCCCATATCGTTATTTTTTTCTCGGTTACTATTTAAGATATTTCAATGAAACAAAAGCGTCAAAATAGCTACATATTAGCCGTAATTCATATATTTTTTCCGAATTGTAAATCAATTATTACGGGTAGAAAAAAATTGATTATTTTTTGGGTATGGTTTTTGCAAACAACCATATGAGTGACAACCACAAAAAATAAAGAATAATACTCTATTATCTATCATGTAAAAAAATGTAGGATGATCACGTTGGTGGAACATACTTAATTAACCTCTCAACGATGGCGATTGCGTCCCAATATTCCCCATACGACGATGTATCGAGGTCTCCATTGAGGGGTTAAATAATAATAAACAATAAAACTTTCAATATACGTATAGAAAACAAATATTTATTTTTATAAGTCCACAACAAAAAGTTGGTTTAACGAAATAAATCCGTAAGTAAATATACCTTTAATTTACGAAAACAATTAAAAAATTTCTCACGCAGAGATTGTGAAATTAACTTTGCTAATTCCAATTGTGTTCTCGTTCCCCGCTCGAACACTGATTCCTCTGTCACTTTTTATACTTGACATTCCTTTATTGGCCACAAATCAATTCAGTGCTCAGATTTTCAGCTTCGGTTTTAAGGAATTAGCGGGCGGTGTATAAGAACTATGAAGTCGACTATGAAGTCGACTTCAAACTATAGAGTTTTTCAGTAAAAATGACTGGATTACAGAAAAGACCACGCACTATATTTTATTCACCTTAAAGATGATAGGTTTGAAAGAGTTTGTAATGACCGAAATGGTCCGTTTGGATTACAATAGCTATGGTTAAACTTTCGCTGCAGCACGCGCTGCGTACAAAATTAGCCCGTTCGCTTTGTTATAGTACACGCTTTCTGTAGCGTAACAAAATAATAAAACTATAGCTTATAAACTTGCCCGGTGGCCCTTTCGCCTTAAGCGGGACGAAATTGTTTTCACAAACGGAATTGTAGCCCGTGACTCTTTTATCAAACCGCTATTACTGCCGCCGAAATTGCGCACAACTCTTGTATCAAAACGAAAACGTCCTCACACTATCACAGTTCGTAGTCTAAGCGCGCTCCCCATGCGCTCGGTCCGACCGTCTCGCCTACCGTCTCTAATTTTGCGCCATCTATTGGTGCGAATCTTACAAAACAAAATGTTTCATATTCTCCGCATCTCTCTTACAGCGTATTCGGACGGTCGTACTGGGTGCGAATTTTCGCCAATTGGAAGCGAAAAAGTTCGCATTCAGTGCGCATTAGTGCAGGTTGCCGAATGTGCTATTAATTTATTACCGACTTTGATTTCTTTTAAATTAGCCTCTATCTAGTTTTTATTGTTACGTCCTGAAGGGACTTTTCAATAAATCATTCCGAGCGGCTGGAATGATCTATCGGGTCCTTGCTCTGTTTTAAGTGCTAAGGCACACCTTGACCATACTTACCGGGGAAAGGATATGGAGAAAAGGGGGTTCAATGAATGGTTTACGCGGATATAGAGGATAAAACAGAAAAGTAAAATATATTCTGGATAAGATAGAGTTACATACCCTGGGGACGGCGCTCCGTCCCAGCTGTCGCTCGCCGTGCTCTCGGGTAGCACTCGGCACGCTTGCCGTCTACGATTTCGCTCGCTCTCGGGGTCTCTGGCCTGAGCGTAGGTCGTGGTCGCTCTCTGTGCTCTCGGATGGCACTCGGAAGGCGGTGAACTGACGCCCGTCGTACCGCACTGTCTCTAATCGTCGGATAAAAACGCGGTCCTACGCCGGTCACGATTGACGCGAAGGGCTCTCCCGGCTAAGCCGTTCTCGGTATATCGGACGGAGTTACCCTTCGGACGAATTACTATCTGCCGATCGTGCTTCGCGGAATCTATCCGGAGACGTGGTCGCGGTTACAAAAACGGTTCTTTTCAGTCGCGACTTCCTCGTTCGAGCTCCCGAATTCGAATCCCCAATCCTACCTCATCGATCCCGATTCTCGGCCGCGCCTCGATCAATCCGCGCGATTGGGGGAAACTGCCCCGTCGGCAGTTGTCGCTCGCCGCACGCATCGGAAATATCCGGGCCCGGGCCGCCGAGGGTCACGTTGTCCCTACTGTCGCTACGCGGCTCCGCGCAACGTGACTGGCACGCGCGAGGAGATTCCGCTGAATCGCCGTTTAAGGAATAAAGCGACGCGCGGACAGCAAGCACGGTAAGGGCCAGAGGGGCCCATGTAACATTATTATCTTTCATCGTAAAATGATCTTCATACGACATTTTTATCAGAAGATGTCCCTCTTATAAAAGTTTTTGTGGCAACTACAGACCTCTCGCCCGCTAATTCCTTAAAACCGAAGCTGAAAATCTGAGTACTGAATTGATTTGTGGCCAATAAAGGAATGTCAAGTATAAAAAGTGACAGAGGAATCAGTGTTCGAGCAGGGAACGAGAATACAATTGGAATTAGTAAAGTTGATTTCACAATCTTTGCGTGAGAAATTTTTTAATTGTTTTCGTAAATTAAAAGTAGTGTAGATGTTCCAATTACTGCCACCTTAAGATTATAACTGAACTTCATTTAATCATTTCACGTGTTGTTTAACCTAAAAATCGTCTCCGATTGAAACATAATATTATTTAACATCTCTTTAATTAAAAAAAAATAGTTTTATGAATTAAATATGAAGAATTTATTATTAATTAATTAAAATTCGCGAGCGATCCTAGTGTACCTATAACTGTCACCTCAAAAATCGTCTTGTCCGTATGACTGCCACCCAATAACTGCCGGTCCTAATAACTGTGACCACATAACTGACGGTCCCTATTATTGACAATGAGACCCGATTACAGTCGCTCCTTTTTACTAAGACTCGATTAGGTACTGCCAGTCCTTTTTACTGATTAATAGCCAGAATTATCGAACGCATAATTTTGGAATTATTAATTTATTTGTCATATACTGTAATTGTTCATAAAATATATGTGAAACTTTTAAAACACGACATTGTAATACAATTAAAACATATAATATATTCAATGTTTATAACATATATTAAACTGTTTTCTTTTTCTTAACTTTTTCTCTCTTCTTTTCTTCGACCTTTTCTTTTTTAATTTTTTGATTTTGTAATCAAATTTGTTTTCGAAGATCTTTTTCTTTTTTTATTTTCTGGATTTCTTTTTCACACTTATATTTTTCCCATTCATCACTGGTTATTACCGTGGGTATTCTTTCTTTTGGTTGTTTTGCAGTTTCTTTAGTTAAAAAACTTTTCTTTGGCCAAAACAGTGTGTTTAAATGATGCTGGTAACTGTAACAATTCATTATTGTCATCTATATTATTAAGGTCGGTATCAGATATATTGGCCGGTGAGTTTCGTGAGGGGTATTCTCCCACCACACCGCTTGCCTGCTCGATGCTCCTTTTCTCAACGTTCTCACTCTCTCGAGAAAATGAAAAGGCGTGTTATAATGACATATATGTCAGAATAGGTTTGGGTTAGGCCTGAAATATTCAGACTGTTATTGGTCAGAAGATTGATTCTTTCTCGACAGCTTCATCCCGTATTGGTCACACACACAACTATTACGTTAAGAATAAACAACAGCCATACAGCTACGTTACAGGCGGAGCCGAGCAGCGTTCGCATTACCCCACCATACCCTTCGGGGGCCACCGAACTCCAACTGACAAATCCACGATCGTCAGATGGTGGTGGTTGATTTCTCCTCGATCGCTGATCGGGAAAACAAACTCACCGGCCAATATATCTGATACCGACCTTAGGTACTTCATTTAAAGAAGCTGTTATACCATTAACCGATTCAATTAATTCAGATGCGCTTACACTTATATTATGAAGCTCTATATTATTGTTTGATATATTTTCTAATTCTTCTTCTACAGATATGTTGTGCTGGTCATTGCCAGTAACATTTTCTTTTTCATTCATGAAATACATTGGAAGTAAATCTAAATTTAAGTTTTCTACCTCATTTCTATTAGGAATTGCTTCTACAGAAATCATTGGACTGTTAAAATTGACCAAAACTCTTTCAGCCTATCTAGCCTTCAGCCTATTCCACTGTGTCACGCAATAAAAATGGATAGGAAAAACGCGTTTTACTATCAAAATTTTAAATACGTTTGGGAAAACTTAATTTTCGCGCACGTTTAGACGTGCTGTACATATCTAAAATATCAATGGGGAGGCTGGTCGACGTTGTACGTATTAAAGTTGATATTTTAGATATGCCTAGCACGTCTAAACGTGCGCGAAAATTAAGTTTTCCCAAGCGTATTTAAAATTTTGATAGTAAAACGCGTTTTTCCTATCCATCTTTATCGCGTGACACAGTGGAATAGGCCTACAGGGGATACCACTGACAAAAAAAAAGTATCGATAATAGTACCCCATGGGTGATGCGGAAATCTATTGATACGGGTGTCGCCCCAAGGCCAGGGGGGCCAAGACGTCATTGTTTGGCCGAAGTTCCCGTTTAGTTAGCACCAAGTAGGTAGGAGGCGCTAGGTACATCACACACACATACCTAGGTGAATCTGTGAGCACGACACACAACCTTTCGACGTTGGTGAAATGTTACCATGACGACCGTCGTCATTTTTAATTGTGTGGCGCAGTCACGAGGAAGTGTAACCTACGTGGATCAGGACGTGATTCAAAGGACTCCTGTCATTTATAAAATAAAATTTAAAAGATTAAATTTTGGAATGACCAGAAATCCTTCAAATGGCGTCCTCACTTTCCCTGGTTTACGTTTTCTAAATGTAGCCTGAAAGAAAATAAATACCTTAACCTTAACCTAACCTTTTCTAAGGCCGTCTGACCATGGATCGTCGCGTCAGTGACGCGTATGCAGCAGATAGAAGGATATACAAAGAAATTGAATATATTTTCTTTTCCTAAGAAAAAAAGAAATATTCAATTTCAATGTTTATCCTTCTATCTGCTGCATACGTGTCGCTGGCGCGGTGATCCGTAGACAGGTTTTAAAGTAAGCGGTGCATTACACGTATACACATACACATACGTCCCGATTCACACTGATTTACACATTCACAGTTTAGTACGCACCTAATAGGTAGGAGGCGCTACAAACTCTGCTTCAACTTCTCAAGAGGGAAGCTTGGCCCCCCTGCACAAGGCGCCACGCGCGGTTCATATGGTACGGGTCTGAGGCGCTCGAAGCTCCTAGGTCCGCCGCGGGGGTCAAGACGCGCGCCGCGAGAAAGGAGGCATTGCCTCCGAAAAACGGCCGCTGCGTTCACTTTAGTTCCATGCCTGTCTTAAAAAGTAACTCTACACTGTCCAACAAATTGACTTTAGTAAGAGGAAATCCTCTTCTACTTGCATGGAAAAACCACTGAACTAAAGTTTTCTCCTCGTCTTCAGTTAAAACAGTTGTTGGTCCTGGTTTATCTCTTGCATATTTATTATATTTTTTTGCCACTAAAGTTGAACGTGGGATTCCATATTTATTGGCAGCTGCAGAAACACTCATTCCTGCATTTACAGCTGTTAAAGCCAATGTGATGGTTGCTTTGTTATATAAACAGCGTTTCTTTGTGTCTTTACCTCTCATTTTGTTTACCTTATTCGACATATCTATAAATAACTAAATAAGTTTAAGTAAATATATGTACAAATAATAGAATAGATAGTTATAACTAAATATGACAAACCTATTAAATTTTAAATCTTATTATAATTTAATATATGTGTACATTTAATATATATCTAGTATAATTTAATATCACAGCATTACACGCTACACGTGATTTTGAGGTTAAGAATTTGAACTTTGAGAGATGACAGTTATGCGTACTTCACGTTTTTTTGTCCCGAATACTGCCAACAGTAATAGGGACAAGCCCAAAAATTTTGTCCCTAATGATGTCACCGTTAATTATTATAACTTAACAATAAATATTATGTATTTTATTCGTTACATCATTAAAGTTATTCTTCTAGACCGGAATAATTCATTTTATGCAATAGATAGAGGTTGAATAGTAAAAAGGTTGATTAGTCACGTTCTAACCGACGCGCTCAACGCACGTCTTGGGCTACGTGCGAATTTTCACCTAAAGGCAAACGCATTTTTGTTCTACTTTCCTTGATAAGGGTCACAATCAATGACCGAAACGTCGGAAATATAAAAATTGCAAAACAGCTTTTATTATAAAAAAAAAAAAATTAAATTGACCGAACCAGTGCGCTGAAACCATTTTAATTTTGAACTATCTCATATATACGGTCGAAATTCTAATCAATTTATTGGTGAATAGTAAAATTGCGACCCTTTCTTTAGTACGATTTCGCCATCACTTCCTACTAATGTCGTCGCGTTTTTGACGCTCAAATGGCACTTTCATTTTTCAATATTATTTTTTAAGCACTAGGTACATATGAGTACATATATTTGTTTTATTTTTATGTAAATCAGAATCTCCGTTTCATAATAATGTTTTTTTTGTACGTTTTGTTTCATATGTTACTTTTTTATTACATAAAATAAATAAAGTGGCAGTAATTGGGACATCTACCCTACAATTGGAATTAGCTAAGTTGATTTCACAATCTTTGTAGGTGAACTTTTTTCGTGAATTAAAGGGAATTAGCTTCTTTCATACATGAGTCATGTTTATTTGGGGGGGGGGGGGGGATTTCATCACTTTTTTCATAATTTGTTATCAATTACTAAGTGCCCTATTTCATAACGTCAGCATAGAAATGTATTGACAATGACAAAATTAATCAAACGAAAGGTCCAAAAACGCTAAAAATGTGTATATTCTTTTTTTGTATCGTCAAAAATGAAAATAAATCTTATTTTTTAAACGAATTTATTCAGTTTCTTGTACGTCTGCTACATATCTGCAAATTCAAATTTAAACCAATTTCACCAATCAAATTCTCTTGAAACTTTGGAGGCGTGCGTAGTTCGGATGACAATATGATACTTTAATAACCAAATAACCCCGAGGGGGTGAAAATTGTACACAATCAGCAATCATCGATAAATATAACCCATAACCATGTAACCACGCTCCGTGGAGGTTACTCGGGTGGTAAAAGAATGAGGCAAGGTGAACTTGGTAACCCAGTTCTTTATTTCGTACGTCAATTTACAAGTTCCCCGGCCAGGTCTGTGCTGGCTTACACTGTGTACACGGCTTAGCCTATAGCGGAATCGGAGTTGGATCGCGGGCGCGTCGCGGTCGCGTTCGCGGTACATCGTTCGGTGCGTTTCGGCGGTGAGGCTAGGAGTGGGGGGAATAGGTCGTTCTGGCGCCTTGGCTGTGGTCTCCACCAATGGCCCTGACCGGTAAGCGTTGGGTCCGCTCGCCCGGTGGGTATAACCCGCAGGAGAAACGGAGGCTGTAGGATGTCCTCTGGGACGGACGATGTCCGACCCTAAGATTGACCGGGGATATCGAACTGCGTCTAGAGATCGGCGAACTCGCGTTTCTCTAGGAGCCGTGGAGGTAGGGGAATCCAAAAAGGCACAGCGACACAGCTTGTATGCACAAGAGGTCTACTGGGAGAGCTCTGATCGTAACGCCTGTAACGCTCGTGACAAACTCTGCCTGGCGGGCCCGTCGCGCTGGCCTATAGTGAGCGCCGTGGCATCTTCGCCAGCGAGGGCGTCGCTCGGCGTGTGGCCATCTCGCGGCCGCACTCGGCGGCGATGGGCTGCGCCAGGCGCGCGTAGTGGGGGAAAGATTCGCGTCCCACCGTAACCACAAGTCACGTTTCAAAAATGTTAACAACTAACTCGTAGCAGGTTATCATTGAATGACAGCCAAGTGACATTTATAAATTATGCTTTCGGGGCGACACCTACTGGCATCAAGTGGAGGAGGAAAATGTGACGTCACAACTTTTAATCCTAAAAGTATCATTTTGACAACTATTAATTCAGAATAAATCTTATATATTTTAGACAAATAGCTTGATACATTAATTAAAAAACATATGGGTCCGAAAAAAAAATATTCGCTTAATCATGTAAAACCACCGGGTCTGTGTCATAAAATAAGATAATATGGCTAAAATAGATCCGACGACCTGTCAATTTCGCTATCTTTTGTGTATAGAGACATGGTCGCTGAGTGTGCCTATGGGTAGAGGGGAAGGGGGGAATTA
The DNA here is from genome assembly GCA_963971345.1 of Andrena flavipes. Taxonomy (NCBI): domain Eukaryota; kingdom Metazoa; phylum Arthropoda; class Insecta; order Hymenoptera; family Andrenidae; genus Andrena; species Andrena flavipes. The sequence goes on along the minus strand of OZ020479.1, from coordinate 40,905,625 downwards.
GCTTCCAGACGCGACCGCGTCTGTTGATATAGTTTAGATTAAGACAATAGTTAAAGAAAAAAAAAACAAATAATATTCTTTAATTATGCCATTATAATATAATGACCACTAATACAAAAATGGATTTAATCTTCGTCACTGTTATATTCGGTAACTGCGGATGTCATTACGACATTATCACGACAAGGGGTTGTCACTCATATGGTTGTTTGCAAAAACCACACCCAAAAAATAATTAATTTTTTTCTACCCGTAATAATTGATTTACAATTCGGAAAAAATATATGAATTACGGCTAATATGTAGCTATTTTGACGCTTTTGTTTCATTGAAATATCTTAAGTAGTAACCGAGAAAAAAATAACGATATGGGCGTTTACCCCCGTATTACCTGTAAACGGGAGGGGGTAGCAATCTAAAACCTTATATAATGGTGTTTCAGGCTAGGAGCATTGCTTAAAAAATAACAACTCCAAGAATCGGCGTGGGGCCCTTTGCCCATGCTTACCCTGCTAGACCCTCTTAATATCTGGGAAATATTACGCCACACTTCAATCTCCCAAACGAACCGCGATCGTTTCTTCCATTCGCATTTAAATGACATGTGTTTAGGCACGCGACAAGTACTCCTCGACACAAAACCCCTCATATTTAAAATATAATGATTTTCTTTAAATTATTTAACTATGTTCCACCATCTCGACTATCTTCAGGATTTTTTATATAATAGTTCGATAATAGAGCATTATTTTTGAAGGTTGTCAGTCAAAGGATTGTTTCGAAAAACTACCCCCAAAAAATTAATTATTTTTTCCACCCTTAATAATAGATTTGAAATTTAGAAAAAAATTCACGAAGTACATTTAGTAAGTAACTATATTTTCGTTTTTTTCATTCAAATATCTTTAGTAGTACCCGAGATAAAAAATAATAACGTTAAGGGTGTTTACCCCCGTATTATCCTGAAACGGGGGGGGGGGGGGGGTAGCGATCTAAAACTTTACACAATGGTTTTTTAGGCAAGGAGCATTGTTTAAAAAATAACAACTCCTGGAATCGGCGTGGAGGCCGATTGCACATACTTACCCTGCTAGACTCTTTATGAGTAAAATAATCTTAATCTAAAGAACTAATCTAAGTAGTGTCGTACTGGTAGTTAACAGATCTATACATTTCCGACCTAACTGAGTTAAGGGACATCACGAAGGGGTCAATACCGGTAAAATATTGATTCGCAATACTCATCGCCCTATTGATCGAGTCGCATGCATAATACCGATGTTTCGGTGGCATAGAAACAAACAGGGGCCTAGACCGCAGGCTTCACACCGGAGCATTAAACATAACCAAGGACAGCAAATCCTTAACGACAACTTATAAGGCCATTGATTACCTTATAAAGAAATATCATATCCGAAATACGCCTGCGATCCTCTAGAGTAGTTAACTTAAAGGATGCAAGAGCCGGACGATAATCATGGTCTATTCTGTCCATAGGATGACCCAAGGTGCGAGAGGCGAACCTCAAAAATCTATGCTGTACCCTTTCTATCGACTTTACTTTAGCATGCCTAGAGTACTCCATATAATGGAAGCATATTCGACATGAGGTCTGACAAGGGCAACATATAACAGCCTCAGGGTTTCGATGTTCCTAAAATGTCTAGCACACCTAGAGATAAAACCTACGGTTCTCATGGCAGTATTAGTACATCGCGCATAATGAGGCCTGAAATCAAAGCAGGGTGTAATGCAGACTCCAAGGTCAATTATCGCAAACACTTCCCTAAGATCCACATTATTTAAGTGATAGGGGTATTTCACACACGACCTTGCGCGAGCGGCTGTAAGCACGAGACACTTTGCTGTGTTAAACTGCAACCTATTCATAGTACACCACTGCTCCAATCTAACTAAATCGACCTGCATACTGAGAATATCCCCGATTCCCCGAATAATTCTAAACAGTTTCAAGTCATCATCATACAGGAGGAAGTTAGTATTTGAGAGAATTACAGCAATATCGTCAATGAATATGTTGAATAGTAGAGGGCCAAGATGCGATCCTTGAGGAACACCCGAGGTAACACTTATCGGAGAGGAAAGACAATTCGACACCCTGACAGTCTGTTCCCGCCCAGTTAGATAACTTTCAATCCACAATAAAAGGGACCCACAGAACCCCCAACAGGAGAGGTTACGAAGCAACACAGAGTGATCAACGGTGTCGAAAGCCTTCCGAAAGTCAGTATAGACTGTGTCAATTTGCAGGCCATCGTCAAGGGCTCTGGACACAAAACCATGGTATACCGCAAGATTTGTGGATGTAGAACGTTTCGGAACAAAACAGTGCTGTTCAGCGCAAATGACATTTGTTAATTGTGTGGATAACAAATCAGTGATAATCGCTTCGAAGACCTTAGGAATTATAGATAAGTTACGGAGCGGTTACCGGCCCTAAAGACTGGGGTAACGAGACTTGACTTCCATCTCGTGGAAAAAACTCCGGTAGTTAATGAAGCATTGAAAATATTCCAGAGAGGTCGAGCTAGAATAAAGCTACACTGTTTATGGAATAGAAGGGGAATGCCGTCTGCATCCGGGCCCTTATTTACATCGAGACCATTACGCTTGGTGTAAATGTCACCAATGGAAATAGTGAGCTCATTCAAAATAAGATTTTTGTAGGAGATATGGTCAGTGTTCAAGGCCGATGACTGCCCACACGGAGAAGTATATACTGATCCAAAGTAGGTCGCAAAGAGATCAGCGATTGCCAAACCCGACGAAGAGACCGAGCTTTCACAGTGCATAGTTGTCGGAAGACCCTGGTCACCCCGTTTGGCATTCACGAAACTCCAGAAACTACTACCATTGTTCTGTATAGAGTTCTCGGTAGTGTCGACATACGCACGATAGTCAGCCTTAGATAGTAGTTTGCATTGCGAACGAAAACTAGAGAATAACAAGTAGTCACTGAGAAAGTTAGATGTTTTATAGTCTTTATGCGCACGCTTCTTGTCACGAAGGAGAGATCGCAACCGAGGCGAGAACCACCGAGGATAGAGAGAACAAAGGTCTTAACAGGGACAAACGCCTTAATAACATCGTATACATGGGAATGTAGACGATCTACTGCAAGATCTGGGCTTATCCCGCGGGACTCAGTATCCTAGTCAATAGCATTCAAGTGATTTATTGTCCTAGGATAATCACCTTGTTTAAAATCAAAATAAGGGGCACAATCACGACTATGGTCAGTAGGCAAAAACAAATCATTCAAACTCATAGTTAACGGTGCATGATACTGATCCGGAGATATCAGGACATCAACGGCAATGTCAACAGCAACTACAGTGTCTTTAACAAAAAGTAAATCTAGCAATAATTCAAAGGAGTTGAAAATAGTATTCGCCTGAGCTAGGCCACAGTAACTATAACCCTCAAGGAGCAGCAGACTCAGCAGCTGATATACCCGATTTTTTCGAACAGTTTAAGTCCGGGCAAGTAGTCCAGACTGCATGGGGGAGGTTGAAATCCCCGAAAATACAGTAGACATCCTGAGTAAAATTGTGAAAAATCTGCGAGACGCAGCCAACATGTTTTTCATAGAGGTCGGGGTGGGAGGCTGGCGGAAGATATAGAGCTCCAAAAATTAAGTACTTGGTCTAAAAACGCACCCACACGAAGACCTGTTTCAAATCATCCGATATGGGACGAATCATCGTGCAGGGCAGCGAACTTCTGACTGCGACAAGGACCCCACCACCTCTAGAGAAACTACTGGTGCGGGAGGATCTATCAACACGAAAAATATTGAAGTCACTAAGGCCCAACTCAGACGAAGAGATAGACTCATTGAGTCAAGTTTCCACTAAGATAATAATATCGTAACGAACGGCCGAGCACATAATAGCGGATTTCAAGTCGTCAAGTTTTGTTCTAAGCCCACGAACGTTCTGATAATACACTATGGGACAACTTAAGGGTTTTTTGAGGCAGGATCCCAAGTTGTTCTTCGCTCGACGATGGTCGGTACTCCGTGGATATAGCGGATAGTCCAGTTGTCTTCACCACCTTCATGTAATACCCGCAGCCTCTTCCTTAGCTGATCCAGAGCCTGACGCCGAGTCCTCGTCTTATCGTCCGAGATTTTGCGAGGCCCGGAGTAACGAGACTTGCCTCTCAAGATGTTGATAACCGCCTCCGATGATTTAAGACCAACACAAAGAGGCCTTGGAGCAGAGGCTTTAGGTTTTCCAATCCTGTGCAGCGTTATGTCGGCATAGTCTGATGGCTGGATCTGATTCAGGATGGACGTAACTCCTTCATGGTCATTACGTGAAGAGAGACCAGGGGAGGTATTCGGCGTCTCAGGCAAACCATGAATGATTAGATTTCCAGCCCTGAGCTGCCTATCATTCAACTCCGCGATGATCTCTTCCGTCACCGCAGGACTCGAGGAATACAGAGCGGGTGGGCAAGACGAATTTTGCTCAAGCTGGCGTACCCGAACATCAAGATCATTAGTTATCGATCTGCTGTCCACCAGCTCAGATCGAATGCTAGAGACTATGTCCTGCCGAATACTATCAAATTCCGATCTGATTAGCTCTTTCATGATGTCCCTGAGCGCATCGACAGTCGGAAAAGTAGATTGCGACTGAACCGACTGAGCTCCTGTGACATCAATGTCAACAGCATGTGATCCGGATGAACTTGGGCCACAATTTAAAAGTCTGCCGTTATACCATGGGTGACAGGTCCGTGCAAGACATGAAGACCCAGGATGAGAAACAATACCACAGTGGGCACAGATGACCGGATTGGACACCGAAGATCCACAACCTTTGCACTTCTCAGCAGGAGGACCCATAATGCTTACAGACGTAGAGTTGGGCAGTGAAGAGACAGAACCGAAAGAAAATTGCCAGAAACAACTTTATAAGTAGTTCAATTCAATAATCGTTTTGACTGCACTGAGGGCAAGGACCCGCTAATACCATAATCGTGAACAGAAAGTCCAGACAATCTGAGACGTCAAATTAAGACGAGTAAGACAAGAGAAACACAAAAGATTTTAACGAACTCAGAGCAATAACAAAACACGTGTTGCGTTGCCAGAGGACAAACTCAGACTGTTTTCTCCGCTCTGTTCTTATCAATGGAATTCTTGACGTTGATATATATGGACCGGAGCTTATTAATAAATTGTTTAAAACATCCTGGTTTGTCATTCTTCGGCTGCTTTTTCTTGCGTGTAATTTGCGTTAGTGCCTAAAATCTTTATTTAGGGCTTCTTGGGCTTCCTCTGTTAATTGCCCGATCGGTAAAATGGCATGTGCGATAAGGGTTTGGCCATGAATTAATATTTTATGTATAGTTGGAGGCATGTAATACCATCCATACAATTCAACGTACTGTCTTGCCAAGTTCATTGCAAACTCTCCAAATTTTTGTTTATTAATTTCTAAACCAGAAACTATGGCTTGGAGAAGAATTGAAAACTTTTTAATGAGGTCCTCATTTAAACCAGTAATTTGGGCGGTTATTTCAGGATTTTCAAAAAATCTCCTAGCAATATTGCCATCATTAGATGTTCCGTATCCCTGTTTAACCATATCTACAACGAGTCAAAGACTGTTTCTGAATTCTTTTTGAATTTTTCCTTTTTCCTTTTTCATTAATATTTTTGTTTGGGGTGTCGAAGCACTCAACTTTTTGAAGTCTAATCGGTAGGCAATGTGCAAGAAGCATTCCATACATCGAATCCATGCATGAAATGAACTCATCCCGAAGTTTAACATATCCTCTTTAATAGGCTTACAAACCACTTTTTCAAGACAATTCATTTCTGTCGGCTTAGCTTCACAAATGTAAGACCTCATCGACGATGTTACAGAGATTGTTGAGCATACCTTGCCGTCTACCATTGTCATAATAAAATGGTGTGTCACGCCGATCGCATTATTAAAATTTGTAATTTGCAGGAGACCAATTTCTTTTTGAATTTCTTCAACTACATTAGAAATGACGTCAGTAGATTCTTTTATAAATTGGAAAAATATTGGTCGACAGAATCGGGTAGAAGATGGTGTATTGTTTTGCCATAATATATCTCTATTTTCATCATTCACCAATTTCAGTGGTACAAGACCCGCTATAAATACACTAGAGTCATCAAAATCTTGTCCAGAAATAATTTTTTGTTTGTATTGGGACTGCTGAGATGCCCCATCACAACCCCATTTTGTAATTAATACTAATTGCTTATTAATCAGTTCCAAAGTTGGGTTCAGTTGGGTTCAGTTCAAACGCAACGAATCAAGTCAGTGGTCAGTACAAGTAAACAAAAGAATCGCATGGTTACAACGTGATAGATGCAAGGGATTTCAGCTATTGGCTGACAAACGATAGTCAATTGTCGAATTCAGGAGCGGATTGTCATGGTTCATTATTAGAACTTGCTTGCTTCCTTTTTATTTGTTTCCACAAAATTCGATTAAAATCACTCTCTGATTACATGCATGATTCATTCTTATTTATCTAGCGTTTCATTCATACTTTTGCACGTTGCACACCTTTGCGTGCTTCACTTCCAACATATATTACTCATTATTATTATATTTGAACATTACTCAATTAGTGTAATTAAAAGTTAAAAATATTCAATATGCACAATTATTATTGCAAATAAAAAATTGAAGCAAAATAACATATTTGTCCTGACTTGCACAAAATATGTGAATAAAATATTGTGCAAAAAATATCAATTTTTTAAAGGGTCGGATGTGATCGGATATGAATAATTGAATTTTGTGAAATTGAATCTATCCAGAATTACAAGGCATGCTTGAATTTACTAACAAATGCTAACTTTTTTTTTTAATTTAGTAAAGTACGAAAATGGTAACAAAAATATTAATTTTGCAATAGAATATAAGTGTTTATATTTTTCATTACAAGAAAGAGACTAACTAAAACTATTCCTATGTAAAAAGCAGATCATTTTCTAGAAATGGAAATCTAAATTTTTTTTTAGAATATTTATCAGAGGAACCCCAGAACGCCTAAAATAATGATTTCAAAAACTACTGCGAATTATACGCAAAAAGAGCAGCCGAAAAATGACAAATCAAGATGTTCTAAATAATTTATTAATTAGTCCCGATCCATATAAATATATAGAAATCAACATGAAGGGACTCTTGAAGTCCCATTATTAAAAAGAGCGACGAGAAAAAAATGATTATTGTATTTATTATACAATATATTACCTGTAATCTTAGATTAAAATCAATAAATGATAAAATACGTAAGAAATGAAGTGAATGCCTACTTAAACGTCAATCCGTCCCACTGTGCGTCGGTGGAACAATGTATGTAATATCCCACGCTGTACTCTCTATGCTGCTGGTACGTGTACGTCCGACTCCGCTCCGCAAGTTCGACGTCCTCCAGCATGCACTCGAAGTTCGCGTGCACGATGAATGGCGCTCATTCTTTGTTTTAAAAGTTCTTGAACTGCAACCATTTATCCTCCACGGACGGCAATAAAACGGCGCACTCGTTAAGACGCTGACAGTCTACGGTGTGCTTCGTCAATCGCTCGGACGAGTAGAACGATAACAACATCAATAATGTATGGATTGAAATATTCCATATTTAACCCATAAATATTCCCGCACTATCGCGCGCAATGTCTTTATTCACACGATTAGTGACACCAGGCGTTGTTTCGCGGCCACGGACACTCCTCAGCGGCTCTGGTACTCGACGATGACCCGCAGGCACATGTCGCAATGATCCACCCAATCTCGGAATTCTACAACAGAGCGTAAAAGTTTAGACATTCGGGACAAAACCCTATACGTGACCATGAACACCTCCATTTTCACTTATTCGCAAAGAGTTCACTCGGCGAGTTACCGGCTGACAACAACGGGAACGAGAAATATTGGTTAAATATGTATGCGCGGCAAAAACCATTCTTTTTAGATGTTAGTTATGATGATGACGATGATGACAATGATTACTATAAAGATATATATTGTTGCGCCGGGGTGTTTTCATCACAGGCCACCCCGACGTAAAGGAAGTATAGAAATGACCACACGCGAGTGCGTGTTGCACAACTCCGGTATATTTCGTTCTACAGACATTTATAAACGTAGGCCGACACGTCCGGTCACGGTGACGTACATTCAAAGACAGTCCTCGTCGTCTCTCGATCGTCCTCTCCTCTGGGGCTCGATCCTCTTTTGTCTTCGGCTGCGAGCACTAGCAGGCTATGCACAGGCCTATACCCGGTGCTCGCAACAATATCATCTGCAAGTTTGATGGATCCTAAAAGTGTAGTTTGGCCGAGATGTGTCAATACAAAATGGATTGACTTTGACGCTGTTTTTGCGAATACAGTATCGGGGCTTCAGTCTCGCGGTATTGCAATTCAGACTGTTCCCTAGCAAGTTTGCGATAATTCATTTTATACCGATGAGTATCTATTTAATGAAATCGTAGACAATGCCATTTTTACCGACGACGATAATGTCCTTTTTGCTGACGATGTTGTCGACTGGGATAACTAAGTTGAATAAATTATTAAATCTTAAAAAATTTTAATATGCCAGAATTACTCACCGATCTTACGCCTGTGAAATAAACAAAATCAAAATAAAACGCTTGACTTGCAGACCCTCGAGAAGGGTACTTGAGGCATCGCCCTGTTCTCGATCGTGGAAATACTCGGAACTCTATCCCGAATAATTATCGCTCAGTTGCTTGCGTGAACGCAACGCCTAATTTATTACTTCAGGGACATTGCGTTTTCTCAAAGATACTTTTTAGAGGCATGGTCTTGGGAAAAGTCAATGCTCAGATGTCACCTTCTTTCTTTGAAATCAGCGTCGAATGCAATGTCGTGTTTACTCCATGGGCTATCGCGACGATTGATTTACAATAATAATGATTATAGGGTACCAAAACGCGTTCAATCCTGTTCCTTATCTTTTCTCAGAAAAAATCTTTTCCCATGGTCCACCCTCTTTCTCAGAAATCATCATCATCAAAGACGCGATTTGAATTTCCACGAATCTGTCGCGGTCGCGTCTGCGCATCAATCACCGTACGCGTACGGAGATTGTGCAGCGCCGACGCGCTCCGAAAGTACCTTAAATATCCAATAGGTGGCGCCAATACGAAATGCGCGCGACGCCATTTTGAAATTTGGAAAATTCACCCCCTCACCATTTTGGAAACCCCCTCCCCTGTGACGTCAGCCCCCCTCACAACGAACTCTGTACCCCCTCCCCACATCGCCCCTCGCCGCTGATCCAGAATCCGCATAGCCTAACTACTCAGGCTTGAATGCGAGATTCGTAACACTGAGGGTTGGAGGAAGTTAGGCTAGAATGCGAAATTCGTAACACTGATCGACCAGGAAAGATTTAAACTATCACCACGCACTTGGGTGACACCCGATAGAGCACTGATAGTATATTTTTAGGCTCGGTAATTGGAGTTATCGCTGCATTAATATAAGAAGTCACGCGTAATCTTTCCGTGAAATACGTCTAGCCGTCTGATCATACAAGACCTATGCGAAAGTACGATTGTAAACACTATAAGAATTCTCGCGTTCTTGAACCGAGATCAGCTGTTATAGTAGCCTGTTATGAATTGGAATATTCGTAACCGAAGGATGGACACAATAATTCGAAGCGTTATTTAAAATAAGAACGTTGGTTTATTTTGAAGCTTGAAATTATGCCATGCGCCGTTAATACGGAAGCAGTTAATTAATATAATAATGCGTGGGATAGTAAGCATTAGCACAAAACATTTATATAAATAGTAATTAATGGTAATATATATGTATGAACATGAGACACAGGAGTATTAGCAATGGAAGATAATATATGATGCAATAAGCAAATGATATTAGTGAAAAGCAATAAGTGTTAGCAAAGAAGTAGTATAAAACAATAAGCATTAACAAAGAAATAATATATGCAATAAGTATTAACGAAGAAATAATATATGCAATAAGAATTAATGTGAAAATCGCAAGCAATAGAAAAGATATAAATGAGGGTGATATGCAGTTGAACAATATTAATAATTATAGTCGCTTACAGTAGTTGCCGTAGATAGGTATTCCGTAGCACTGAATTTATTTAAAAAATATATATATATATGCACTTCTGTTGTCGGTCCTCCAGATACCTCCCGTCCGGGAGTCTGAGTCCGTTCAGTTTTTCCGAAGGCCCGGATGCGAAGACCCTCCGAAGCCTGGCCACTAGTGGTAGGGCCTCGGCTTCATGGCAGAATTCCCTCCAGGTCTTCCTTTTTGCTGCTCTAATGAGCTTCTTGTAGGATCTATGGGCTTCTCTGTATCGAGCCTCATGGCTCTGTTTAGCAGCTTCCGGGCTCTGGTCCTGTGCCTACTCAGCTCCTGGTTCCACCAGGGTACCCGTCTGCTGCTCTTCCTTTGCTTGGCCGGGCACGACGTTTCGTACGCTTGGGTGATCGCAGCCTGCAGTTCCTCAACCGCCTGCTCGATCCCCCCGCCCGTTCTCGGGCGTCCACAGTACCCCCCGAGCCTTCCTTCTAGCCCCTCTTTGTAGAGTTGCCAGTCGGTGGCCCTGGGGTTCCTGTAGACCCCCGTGGGTTCGTGGTTCGCGTCCCCCGCCAGTCTGAATTCGATTAGCCTGTGGTCTGAGAGAGTTACCTCCTCCGCCACTTGCCAATCCTTAATAGCCTGAGCCACCTTCTTGGAGCCCAGTGTGATGTCGATTACCTCCTGCCTTCTGGTGGTAACGAAAGTGGGCTTGGAGCCTCGATTGAGTATCTCCAGTTCCGTGGTCGAGAGGTATTCAAGTAAGCTCGTCCCTCTCTTGTTGATATCGGTGCTGCCCCATATGATGTGGTGCGCATTGGCGTCGCAACCCACCACCAGTTGCAGCACCCTATTTTTACATGCCTCCACCAGTACTCTGAGTTCTCTCGTTGGGGGAGACTCCTCAGAGTCGTATGGTAGGTATGCTGAGCAGACCACGATCTTTTCCGTGTTCCCACCCATTTTTGGCTCTATTAGGACAGCTGTTAGGTCCCTAGTGCAGAATTCTCCCAGCCTCAAGGCGTTTAGTCTTTTACTCGCGTAGACGCACGCTCTTGGGCCGGGATCACCGGGCCCGTGTATTACCGTGCCCAGTTTCGTGTTCAGTCCTCCTACTCGACCCCTGATCAGCCAGGGTTCTTGTATGAGTACTAAATCTGTTTGCTGCCCCACTATGCGGCGGTCGAGTAAGTCCGTCGCCGCTTTGCAGTGCTGCAGATTGATCTGCGAGATGCTGATGCATCCTGCAGCCATCTTGACTGCAGTATTGCCCGCTCTCGCACGTGCTCCGGGGGAGATAGTGTGTCCCGTGTTACGGTCCACTTTCCTATTTCCCCCCTCGCTTTACCGTGGTGGTCTCACTCGCCACCCCGGCAGTCTTGAGGAACTGGTACCTCTTTATCCCATGGGCGGTGGTACTTTGTACTCCTCCCCGGGTCCCCGAGTTCCCAGCCCTACCTAAACCCACGGCCTTCAGGGGTCTCCCCCTTTTCCCGCGGGTGGGCATATCCCTTTTTATCGTGGAGGGTGGGTCCCCACCCGTGGGTGCGCCTGAGGTCTCCCTCCTGGTCGCCACCACCGACGGTCCCTCCCTTCCCTCCACTGCCCCACTTAGGGATTGGTCCTGAGGGGCCGGGTCGGCGCCGGGACTGGGCATCGCCCCCGCGCTCGAGGCCTCCCCCGCTCCCTCCGGCTCATCCCCTACCCCGACCCGAGGTGCCGCTCCCGCCGCCTCCCGCGCCGCTTCCGGTTTTCCGCCCCCCACGTCGGTCCGGGCCGAGCACTCCCTAAAGAGCGCCCTGCCCAGCCCCACGTGGACGACGAAGCCCCGTCTGCTGAGCGCTTCGTGCGACTCCGCGTCCACCCCCAGAATCAGGTTCACGGATCGTTCGCCCTCCCTTCTACCCCACACCCTCCATAATTGGGTGCGGAGGCCCGGGTTTTGCCGACCGATCCGCTGCAAAATGACTTCCGTCCTCTCTGGGGGTCCAGGGATGACGGTCGCCATCTTTCGAAGCCTGGGTAGGCACTCTCTCTCCATTACCTGGAGAAATGCGCCCTTCCAAGGCTTCAGGTTTTTGGCCGCTTCTTTCAGCCATTCCTTGGCGGCGGCGTCCGTGCAGGTAACCCAGAGGATGCCCTGCACGAACCTGCACTCTTCGAAACGGGGGACCGCCATTTCCCTAGGGATGGCGTCCATCGCTTCTCCGAGCCCTTTCATCACCTGATCCCCCTGCTCCGGTGTTAGCGTGGATTCGGGGTAGTCTGATGGCGCTATTGCTATCTTTATACCCCCGACCAGCGCCTCCTTGAAGCTAGAGGGCTCTGGGAAGATGTTCCCTTTCTTTTTTGCAGGGTGTTCGGGGGTCGAGCCATCGGTCTGTCGAGCCCTTTTTAGGCCCTTGCCGGTGGTCTCCCCTTCCTTCCCATCCTGCTTTGCGGAGGGGTCTGTTTGCCCTTCATGAGGGCCCACCTCCCCCTCCGCTGCTTTTCCAGAGGTCGGCGCTCCCGCTTGGGTCGCCTCCAAAGTGGTCCCGGATGAAGCCAGTTTGGCCTTCCGGGCCCTCCTTTTTGCCGCCCCGCTGCGGTTCGCCTTCCTCTTCTTCGTCTGGGTATCGGACGCGGCTTCGGCGTTGCTGCCGTTACCCTCGTCCGTCCCCCGTGTGGTAGCGTCCGTCACCGAGAGCCCGGTTTCGATCGCCGCGGCTAGCGCCGCGTCAGTCTCTGCCGGTCCCTGTGTGGTGGCTTCCGTCGTGTGTACGGGAGATGTTCCCTCTTTCGAGGGCCCTTCTCCCGCTGTGGTTTTGGGTTCTTGGGTTTTTAGTTTTTCCATAGAGTTCCCACGAGTGTGCAGGAAGTATGCGGTCCACCCCCACAGAGCCTGCTGTGTGGGGGTAAGGCTGAATACAATGGGGGGTCGCCTGGTACCCCAAGGGCATCGTTCGAGGCACCATACCCCGGTACCATTCATCCCTCGGCACGATAGCTTCCACCTTGGATTGGGGAGTTGGTCCACGACAGGGCCTTCGCTTGCCACGCGGGGTTGTTAGGCCCCGGGGTTCGCTTATAGCACCCGCTAACCATCACGATCCCCGACCCCCCCTTCGCTACGGCCCGGTCACCGTGTGGTGATCCAGTCCGCGACGATCAAAGGAGCCGCTTCACGCTCTGGCCGTTCTCCTATCCGCCACCCGGAGACGCGCTCGGTTGGTGCTCAACCTGGATCGACACGGGCCGATCTAGTCCCCCGCTCCCCTTTACGGGGGTAGGGGGACCGCCGAGATATATGCACTTGCTAAAGTAAACTTCTAAGGTCTTATTTCCTTATGCGAGGATTTCGTAGAAGAAAATTCCGTAGAAGGGAATTCCGTAGAAGAGAATTTCGTAGAAGAGAGTTTCAGCCTCTGAGATCCTTGTATTTATATGGTTTGCAGGAATGTCAGGTGTGAGGGGTATGCGCGGTATGCACCATGACCCATGCGTGAAATATGCGTAGCAATAAGAAGAACGCGTTGATAACTCATGTGCGAAATATGCATAGCAATAAGAAGAACGCGTTGATGCAATAAGAAGAACAGAAGGAGGGAAAAGATAGAAGAAACATTAGAGAGGGTCGAAGGGGGGGCGGTATGGAGAGAGGTGAGGGGGGAAGTGGAGGAGTGTTGGTTAAGAGTGAGAAGGATGGAATAAAAGCAGGACAGGAAGGAGAGGGAGGAGAGTAGGAATAATGTGGTGATAAGGGGGCTAGGGGCAGAGTGAGTGAAGGAGAGGAAGGAGGTGAAGAAGTTGTGGGCAACGATGGGAATAGGGGAAGGGGGATATGGCGGTGAGAAGGGTAGGGGGAAGGGGTAAGGAAGGGAGCGGGTTGATTTTGGTGAAGTTGACGGGGAGAAAGGAGAAGATAAAGGTGATGGAGGCGAGGAAAAAACTGAGGGGCAGGAGGGAAAGGATAGATGATGATTTGACGGAGGAAGAAAGGAAGGCGAGGTGGAAGGTGGAAAGAGAGGCGGGTGAGGGAGAGGGAGGGGGGACAGAAGGTACAGGTCGGATATATGAAGATATGGGTGAACGGGAGGATGAGAAGGTGGGATGAACTTAGAGAAAGATGGGTGGAAGAACAGGGAAACGAAAGATAAGGGAAAGGGGGGAGAGAGAGGAGAAACGGGGATGGGGAGAGCGGAGTAGTTACAAGGTGGTGTTTTGGAACGTGGAAGGGTTGAGGAACAAAGACGGGGATTTCTGGAAAGGCGTGAAGGAGAGGGACGTGGATGGAGGAGGGTGGGGGAGTGTGAAAAGGAGGTTACCAAGGGAGCATGTATGGGATAGGCAATGTGCACGGAGGGAGAAGAGGAGGGGTAAGCCAATATATAGTACTTTATTATATCCCCTCGGGGTTTACAATCCATATTTACAGCTTCCCTTACCACTAAATCTTACAAACTACCCGCTCTTACAACTACTTAAAACTACTTCTCCCGCTCGCACGCTCGCCCACTCGCCCTCGCCACGCCCGCCTCTCCTCCCTCCCCCTTCCCTTCCATCCGACCCCCGCTTCCGTTCGGCTCCTTCCACTCTAAATCCTTAATCTTCCACCCTTCCACTCAACCCCTTCACTCCACCCCCCTCCATTCTTCCACTCTCCTCATCCATTCCTCTCCCCCTCCTTCGTCACTCAACACCTCCTCATCACTTCCTGCCACCCTCTCACCTCTCCCCAGTCCGTACACACTTCCCACACGTGCTCCCACGTCTCTTCCCCCCACCCACACACCCTACATTTTTTGCCCTCCTCCCCCCTCCCCCCAATACAGGTATCACGGCACCCCCACTCCTTTTACCATTCCATAACACCCATTGTACCTGGAGTCCCTAATCCTTTCCCATCTTTCCACCTCCTCTAACTTCCTTTCCCTACCCACCAACTCCTCCCCCTCAACTCTCCCTTTCCCCTCACCAGTTCCACCCCTTCCACTGTCCACCCTCTCTCCTCAAAAAACCCTTCCTTTCCTCCTCCCACCCCCAGCACCTTTCCCCTTCCCGCCCTATCTTTTATCTCCTCCCAACATTCCCTTGCCAGTTCCCCCCCCTTGCCCCTCCTCCAACTTCCTCTCATACGTACACGCCCTCATCCCCGCCCTTCCCTTCAACATGTCCCTCTGCAACTCCTCCCGCACCATATACCCTGGAGTACACCAATCCACCCGCAACACCCATCTCAGGTATCTCTCCTGCAAACCCTCCACCCTTTCCCTCTCCCTCCAACCCCATATCTCTACCCCATACCCCACCGTAGCCCATACCAATCTATCAAACAGCCATACCCTTTTTCCCCAATCCTTCCCAAACTTCCTCTTCCCATTTTTTTTTTTTTTTTTTTTTTTTGACGTGGAGAAATCCCTAACGGATATCCCCGCCCCCGGGGGGGGGGGGGTAGGGGGTTATGTGGGGGTTGAACCCACTAAAACTCCACGGTGACCGCCTAGGGCGCGGAGATCCAACCCGGAAGATGGCCGTTCTTATGCGAGATCAAACTAGCGATAACATTCGCTAGGCCATCCTCCGAGATGATGGATCAGTCGCAGCGGTGTTGCCAAAGTGGCACCTTCCCAAGGGGGAGAGAAGGTCCCCGGGAGAAAAAGCCCGTCCCTATCACCGAGGCGACGCTGCGGGTCAAACGCCAGCGTCGTCCCTCGTCCCGGGCTGCTTCTACGAGGCTCGACGAGCCCCCCGACTCGCCGAACTCACAGTCCTCCAGTATCGCCGGCCGCGCCGAAAACACGCCGCACGCAAGGGTTGAGGCCCTATCACACACACACACACACACACATATACGCACGCACGCACACGCGCGCCCGCGCGCGCGCACACACACACACACACACACACACACACACACGCGCACACACACGAACACGCACGCACGCACACACACGCACGCACGCACACGCACACACGGACCGCAACCCCCCCCCCCCACTCATCCAAAGAGCTTCGCGCCCTTCTTTAAGAAGGACACGCCACTGTCCATCTCCTCCTTCCTCCTCTTCAACTCCTCGGCTTCCCTGGCGAAGGCCTTCGCCACCGAGTCCGCGTATTCACGCCTGAGCTTCCGCAACAGCCCGTTCTTCCTCGCCGCTTCTCGGGCACAGGCGGGCGAAGGTCCGTTCTCATTTTCGGCGGGACTGGACCCGCCGCAGAGACAACAACCCCCTTGCCTTTGAATTTGGCCTAAAAAACTGCTCTTGCCCGCAGGGGACGGACAACGAAACACGGCGCATCTCGCCCATGTGCCCGCATACACCACGCGCCCCTTCCACTCATCGCCCCGATAGCCGCTGATGTGGTCCCAATATCGGTCGATGAGATCCTGGAAGGACGCATCACCGGCTATATCCCCCCCCTCATCACCAACACCTGCCCCGAGTCGGCCGTGAAGGTGTCCCCGCCATAAACCCGGTCGTCGTCGCTGAAGGGGACCCCGTCCGGGTTCAGACTTCCTCTTCCCAATACCCCAAACCTACCCCCTCACCGCCGCTGCTTTCCTTAGTCTATCCCTTACGTGCGCCTCCTGCCCCCCATTCGCCATCATCGTGTACCCCAGATATTGAAACTCCCTCACCTCCTCTATCGCCTTTCCCTTCCATTTCCATACCATCTTCTTCTACCTCCCCTCTCCTTTCCTATACCTCATTATTTTTAATTTTCCCACATTTAGCTGTAACCCCTTCTTGTCCATGTATCTTTCCAATCTAGCCATCATACCCTTCATCCCCTCCTCATTTTCCGCCACTACCGCCACATCATCGGCATATGCAAACGTGTATACCCTCCTACCCCCAACCTCACCCCTCCCCAGCCACCCCTTTCCAACTCCTCATCCAAATCCGCCAAAATCAATGTGAACAACCTCGGGCTCAGGGGGCATCCCTGCCTTACTCCCCTAGCTGTGCAAAAATCCCTCCCCGTCTCCTCCCCCACCCTCACCCTGCATACCGCTTCCCTCAAAACCTCCTCACATCTATCCACCAGCCCCTCCCTCACTCCTCTCTTTCGCATCGCTTTCACCAGCACTTCCCTGTCCACCGAGTCAAAAGCCGCCTTTAGGTCAATGAAGAAAATTACCATCCTTCTCTCCTTCCTCGTAACCTGCGTATTTATCAAATAGTTTAGTACATAGATGTTATCAATGCACCCCATTCCCTTCCTAAAGCCGGCCTGACTCGGTGGCAACAGCTTCTTCCCCTCCACTTCCTCTCTCAATCTCTCCGCCAACACAGACGCGTACACTGTATACGCTGTCTGTGTAAGCGTAACCCCCCTATAATCCTCTACCCTCTTTCCCGCCCCATTTTTCACCACAGGTACCACTACCCCTTCCCTCCATTTTTCCACCCAACCTTTTCCCTTCTAAACCCTATTACACATTTCCCATAACCGATCCCCCACCTCCACCCCCCATACTTCCACACCTCGTTTGTTAAACCACCCCCGCCCCCACCTACCTTACCATCCTTCAGTTTCCTCACTACCCTTCTCACCTCCTCCTTACTTAACTCCTCCTCCTCGTCCTCCCCCTCCTTCTTTCTCCCCCTTTTCTCCCCCTCCACTCCACTCCCCCTAATAGCCCCCTAAAGTATTCCTCTATTTTTATTCCCTCCTCCACCCTCCTTCCTCTCCTCCTCTCACTATTCACTACCTTCCACACCTGCCCTTCTGTCCTCACCCCCTCCACCTCCTTCTCCCACCTTTCTTTCTCCTTCCTCTTTTTCCCCGCGCACATAATTGCATACTCCTTTTTCTTTTTCCTATACTCTTTCCCATCTCCACCCTCCCTCCTCCATCGCCTCAACTCCCTTCTTAACCCATTTGCATCTAAGCGCGGAATAATCCGCAAGCCGCGACTGTCAGCTATCACCGAGCGCGGAATAATCCGCGAGCCTACGACTGCTTTTTTTACCAGTTGCGAAATATTCTTTAGTTGCGACAGACCACGTTTAATCACTTTTATTGTGAAAATCTTTCAAACTGCCACTGTGAGTAAGTGCTGTCAATCTATATTTAAATTCAAGAAATCCAAGGTTAGAAAACAATCTTATTTTATAATTTAATCTAAAATTTAGTTGCCCCAATGGATTTTGAATATCTTGATTCGGATTCAAGTATTGAGGTACGACGTCCTAGAAGACGTACCCGGAGGATTTCGTCAAGTGATGATAGCGAAAATGAACAGTGCGGTAGTTTTATAAATCAAGAGTACGTGTGGAAAGCCGAAAATCATACTCCCATTATACATCGTTTTTCAAGTGCGGGTGGTGCAACCGTAAATACACGAGGTCTGTCGAGAAGGGAGGTTTTTGAACTATTTTTTAACAAGGAGTTAATTACAAAAATAATTACGGAAACAAATAAATATGGCGCAAGCGACGCAGAGTTTATACCTCTTGAAGACGACGAATTAAAAGTATTTATTGCTTTAAATATTTTAATGAGTCTAGTTTCTAAGCCCACGATTCAAAGCTATTGGACTACTGATAAAAGTATAGAAACTTCGTATTTTAAGAATATCATGACCTGTAACCGATTTATTTCTATCTCCAAAAATTTACACTTTTCCAGTACAAATAATCCTAATGACGCACTGATAAAAATTAAAGTTACTCAAATAGTAAAAAGAACTTTCATTCGCATGTATGTCCCAAATAAAAACATTTCCATTGATGAATCACTAATGTCACGTAGAAGTCGTTTGCATTATATACAATTTATTCGAACAAATCGTGCGAGATTTTGTGTCAAGTTTTATAAACTCTGTGATTCACAATCGCGATACATACACAATTTCAATATATATACAGGAAAAGATAAAACTAATACAGGATCTGCTAGCAGAAATGTTGTAATCAATTTGTTGCAAGAGAATCAATTATTGCACAAGGGGTATTGCTTATTCATTGATAATTGGTACAGTTCACCAACATTATGCCGAGAATTATATAAAAAGAAAACAAATGTATATGGAACAGCGAGAATAAATAGGAAAGGAATGCCTCCGGAATTAAAATCACACCAATTACAAAAGGGAGAAGCTGTTATATTTTCTACAAAAGAGATAGCGGCGATAAAGTGGAAAGATAAGAAAGATGTCGTTATACTAACTACTTTATCACGATTTACATTTTGCTGAAACAGGGAAACGAAACCGATATACTGGACAAAAGTGTTTAAAACCAACCGCAGTAATAGATTACAATCAATATATGGGTGGAGTTGATGTTGGCGATCAAATGTTAAGTAAATTTCACACTATGCGAAGATGTAAAAAAGCCTATAAAGTAGTAAGGCTAGGCCGGTTCCAACCCAAATTTGAGTTTGAAGGCCATTTCCCCCACTCCTCCCCCGACCTTGAAATCCAAATTTGAGTCTCAAGGTCACAGGAAAATCCATCGCAGCGGGCGGGCGGCGGCGGCGGACCGCGGCGGATGACGTCATAGAGATGGCGGAGTAGTGGGGGGTATTAGCGCGAGATCTGAATATCGAATCAATCGATGCCGAACCGATACCGAACCGTATAGAGATGGCGGAGTAGTGGGGTATAGCGCGAGATCTGAATATCGAATCAATCGATGCCGAACCGATACCAAACCGTATCGAGGAGGAGGAGGAACTGGACTCCAACCTGTTGGTAAGGAAGGAAACATTAATTTATGATATTAATATAAATGAAAAAACTGAATCTCGGGCGACGGGGCTCGAACCCAAGACCTCCGCGGTACGAGTCAGCCGCCTAACCAACTCCCCCAACGTCGGCTCTCCGACATTAGTCTTTCCCGAATGGTATATATGCCGAGCGTCACACGCGTTCGTTTTTTACACACCGCGTCTTCGCAGGAGGGAAAGAGACAAAGCATTTTTTAATTCGGAGGAGAGAGAGAGAGCACTACATAGCGTCGCAGCGTCTCGCGCGATCGCGCGTAACTCGAATCCTCTGGAACGGCCGGGCAGGGTGACGTCATTTTCACGGCGCGAAGAACGAAATAGAATTATGCGACGTCAGCAGAAATGTTTCCCCCCAACGCAGAGAGAGAAATAATAATTATTTAAACGTAGAATTTTAAAATTAGATGAGGAGAGCTGGAGGAGTATGACGGGTAAATAAAATGGGGACAGAATATACGTTTAAGTATATATATATATTGTTACATAATAAAAAATAAAATAAAAAAATAAAAGAAAAAGAAATAATAAATATATATATAATAATAAAATAAAAAATTATAAAAAGAAAAAAATATATAATAATAAAAAAATATAAAAAATTAAAACTATCGCGACGGCGGTGACGGCGACGGTGGCGAGGGAGGCAGCGGTCGCCGCAAAGGCCCCATTTCAATGTGCTGCTTTGGCACCCACAGGCGCAACCGCGCGGGGCCAATGGCCGCATTCGGCAGCCGCTCCAAAATCTGAGCCAACCGCCCCATATAAAGCATTGGATGTTCCTAGAAAACAAACGTCAATATATCACTAGCACATGAATAAAGATCAAACGCACAAAACAGTGGAAAGTATTACATACTTGCTGAGGCGGTGGCGGCAGCGATGGCGGTGGCGATGGCGGTGGCGACGGCGACAGCGAACGAGGTGGCGATGGTGGCGGCGAGTTCTAGAATCCCACGATTTAATATTGACTCGAACGTCTGATTTGATCTCGCTTGATTTAAAGGGTTAAACGCGATAAATGTCAAAATATTGTTATGTACATACCTCGGGGGCAATCCTTTGTAATCCCATTATTTATTTCACAAAAAAATTATCTCAGTTCAAAGCTTTGTTGAAGACTGTTGACGACAAAGGTTTGAAGACAACTGGTCTCGCTACATCTCCAGGCTCACGCATCTAAACGCATATCTTAAAATCGAGAAGTGCATAGCTTTGCAAAAGTAAGATGTTGTTCTTCGTTGACTATCCCCATTCCTCCGTGTACTTATCTTCTTCGCTGACCATACTCTCCATATTCACACGCATCTCCTTTCCCTTCTTTGACACATCATTTGACTAGATCACACCATTTTGAATGTATATGAAACGTCTATCGTATCACTTTCAACGCCTAACGTACCACTTCGAACGTGAATCGAACGGGTATTGAACGCGAATCGAACGGGTATTGAACGCGAATCGAATGGTATCGAACGGGTTTCAAACGCGAATCGAACGGTTTTGAACGGGTATCGAACGGTTTTGAACGGGTATCGAACGGTTTTGAACGGGTATCGAACGGTTTTGAACGGGTATCGAACGGTTTTGAACGGGTATTGAACGGGTTTTGAACGGGTATTGAACGGGTATCGAACGCGAATCGAACGCGAATCGAACGCGAATCGAACGGGTGTCGAACGCGAATCGAACGGTATCGAACGGTTTGGAACGGGTATTGAACGCGAATCGAACGGTTTCCCACATAATTACAACTATCGTCTTAATCTAGCGTACATGTAGGAAGTTGGGGAGGGTGAAGAAAAAAAACATTTATGCATTAAAATTGATTATATTTTATTTAAGCATTTCTCTCTGGCGTTTAGACCACCAGTTGAATATTTTAAATACATTTTGCATGGCACAGTGTTTCGCGTGTCTACCACATCGCAGTGTATTAACTACATTTAGCTTATTTAGTGATTTGATATCCTCGTAGTCAATGTCCAGCGTCTCGATGACCACGTCCGCTATCGTATTTTCGTCGAGGAAATCTATGAGCCAGTCGCGTTTCTGCAGCCCTTTAACGTATATGATATGGGATGCGTCATCTTCTTCGTCGATCGCATCAGCTACAGCTTTCGTAATTAGCCGTTTAGCCATACTGTACGGAACGTCTCCATCGTCCCAACGTAGTCCATGATGTTTTGCCACCAGCCAACGAATGCTTGATTTGTCGGATTTCGTAAGGAGATATTGCGGCATCGAACTCCCAAAAATATAGTGCGAGAGAATTAATCCATTTCGTAGGACCGCCACTTCCTTGACGACAAATCGTCCATCGACGACGAACCCTTGCAGGTCAACAAATGTTGGTACAGTCATCATCGGTACAATTTGGAGGTCCGTTCGCTTCCAAGACAGACGGGAGAATGCAGCCTTTCTCGTAAAGCATGTCGATTTTCACGATGAAATTTTGTGTGAATTTTGCACAGGAGAGGGCGGGCAAGTAGCGTGGCAATTTAATTGATTTTGCGCACCACGTTTGTCAGCGGATTGTATTCAACCACCCGATCGTGCAGAATCAGACAGTATGCCGTAGTATTTGCAGGTACATTCTCTTTACACTCGAATTCTATGCGCACGTCCACGGTGCCATTCTTGATCGACTCATTTTGTCGCGAGCAATCAATCACCACGAGGGGGCCAAATTGTAAAAATTCCGCCACGGTGAATAATGCCTCGTTGCAACTATGTCCATAATACGATTTATGGAATTGCATATACATGTTATACAAGATGGCATGCTTATTCTTGTCAAAGTCCAAGTTCAGATCATCGTATGGGTAAAATTCCGAGTTGAGAAAAAGTTTTACATTGGTCAATTTACAGTTGTTGAACATAGTAACGTCTTCGCTCATCACATTCTTTCGAGCAGTCTGTAGAGCAAAGATAATGTATCGCGGCTTCTCCAGCTGCGCAGCTGCCTTCACAGCCCACGAATGTTTGGTCGTGCTTTGTAAGAGAGGATACTCGTACAAATCCCACGAGTGAAAACAAATGCTCAGGTTTTGTCCACTTTCCAAAGCACGTAGCAACGATAGCTTATTAACGTCGTTCAGCGTCACATGAGGCATCCGCCATTGCACTTTAAGTAATTCGATTTCTGGTTCCAACATCGGCGATCCTATTAGAGAATTGTTATCGTTGCGTGATCGTATTAAAATCACTTCGTGACGAGCATTAATAATCATGCGTTTGTAGTCCTCGCAAAATCCCAGCAAATATTTGAGTGGGACGCAAAAATTAAAATGATTTTTCAATATTAGTCCATCGCGTCGTTTCAAGCCCCATCCTGCATTCTCCATATTTTTGTCTTCGTCGGATGTCAGCGATACATAGTTTTTAAGCGTGCTAGTTATTCCGACGTTTCTGTTGCGGTCAATCTCCACGCCATTCAGCTCGTATCGAATCTCATCGAATAAGAACGCCATGCAATTATTTCCCAACGTCACAGTTAACGCATCATTTGGCTTATTTATCTTCAATTTCCCCTCCACGTAGAGGAAACTTTCACACGGCAATGTGTATAAATCCTGCTGCTGTATAGGTATTCTTATCTCATCGCTGTATGCAAACGTCGTGTTGACGTATGGGTTGTACGTGTGAGTCTCGAGCTTGACGATGCGATCATCAAACGTCGGCTTCCCTCCAATGCTTAGAATGTCAGCCATTTTTTTCAACTTAAATGCGCACAATGAATCCTAATGATTTCAAAAATGCAATGTTCGCAGCACTGAGCCTCTTCTTTTTAGCGTGATCAGAGCTGTTGCAGTTGTTGTTGTTGTTGTTGTTGCAAACAATTTCACTTGGAAGAAACGGGTTTCTGGAGTCGTTCAATACAAGCATCTCTTTCGTTCGCACCACATGTATTATCGTCGTCGTCGTACGTGCAATCTGATGGTAATCTCTTCACCTCGAAAGTCAAGCAACCGTCCGTCTTGATCCACAACGCGTATCGTCAGATCCGAAATGACCTGTGCGGTGATTGGAAGGTAAATGATCTGTGCAGGCGTTTCCGATATCTTATATCCTGGTGGGACTCTCGGAGAAAATTCGTGTATCGTATGTACACGCCTCCCATTGCTGTACGCGCCAGCGGTTACGCTACATTCTACGCGAATAATGTTCACGTTCATGATATTAATCGGATCGTCCGATTCGTGCCACCGTCCAGGTTCTAATACCCGATTCGTCGAGAATCCCAGTAGCGATCCAATGTTATTGGGCTTTGTAAAGTCTACGGTAAACCGACAGTACAGCTCGCTTTTCATGGTGTTGTTATTGGGACGCAACACTATAGGATACGCATCATTGTCACTGTTATCACCGGTGCCACCGAGATTTTGAGGATACCGTTCGAGTAATCGCTGCTTCAGATACTTGGCGATGGCGTCTAGTTCGTAGGAGCCGTGGGGAATCGTAATGTATTCAACAGTGGTGTCGATGCTGTTGCTGATATCATAATTCACGACGAAGTAGAATTTATCGTTGCTAGAGTCGATGTTCGGTATTGTATGATAGGTTTCAAAGGTTGTTAGACCAAGCTCGTATTCATCGTCGCTCAAATCTATGGGTGGAAAGTAACTCACCGCGAGGGTGCTACTCTTGCCGGTTAGAGTGAATGTTAACGACATATTCCGAGCTGTATGACTGGACTGGTACTGACTCAGAGTGGTGGGAAGTCAATCCTTAAATTTGGTGCCGATCGTTTGTAGAAAACGTAGACATAGTTGTCCACAATTGCTCTGATTGTACTTCTGGTAAGACGAACGATTGTATTCAATTTCCACAGCATCTTTATCCAGATATTTTACCAATTCCTTGGGCGGCCGAAGATTCCCAAAGCTGTCGAAATATATAGCTCGGCACCCTCTCTTCGCATATGCCACCCAATGAGTCCCTGATCCCGCAGCATTGTCCAAATTTACGATACCGCTCTCGTTTCGACGTACTCCTCCGGCTGGTAACGCGTTTCGCATAAAAACACCTCTAAAGAATGGGATACGCATACGTTTTGCCAACTCCTCCAATTGCAAATCGGTAGTTACGCCCGCAGGCATTTTTATTTTCTTCTCGACGTTTTTTTTTTTTCGTTTCGATATTCCCTGTCCGCGCTTGTACGGTGCGAGATAAAGTCCGCGACCTTCCATGGAGCGATTATGGCGTTGCATTTCCTGCAGCTGATGTTGCGCCGCCTTATTATCGTTGACCGCCTTGGCGATCCCCGCCGCTCCACCAGCTAACGATCCGAGGACACCTAGCAGCGGGAGAAGCGGTAATATACCACCCCGTTTTGCTACTGGAAGAATCCGTTTTTTCGATGCTTTCTTTGGAGTCCTTTTGCAGGTTTTTGTTTTCATCCCCATTCCGATTTTCGTCTTGGCCTTCATAGCTGCCCAAACAGCTGTAGCAGCACCTCTTTCACCCAGAGTCGAGTCTCGCGCAACGATGCGTTTTCGCGCTTTGTCAGCGAGTACCTTATCTGCCGCGTGCCTTTCGTCGAGATCGTTGCTACGCGAATATGCAATATCGTGTTCGCGACACGCTGCGTCCAACGGATTGATGCCTCGATCACCTCTAGCCAATCGTTTTGCCAGATGAGTTCCTGGACCGCAAAACTGATATCCCGGGATATGTAATTCGATAGGTAGCGCGTTTATCGCCCGATTTAACAAACCACGACCTTTCTTTACTCTCGTCGGTGACATTCGCTACAGTTTTTAATCAATGGTGCCGGACCGTCGATATGCGTTCGCTGCCAAGGGCGATTATAATGCTCCAGACACCGGCGATGCTGCTGAACCTCAGGATCTGCTTTTATATGCTCGGGGAGCCTGTTCCACAACTGATCAATGTGTCTGCCAAACTCTCGCAGTAGAATAATCTTTGGTATATATTTCAACTGCTCAGAGGTTAGGGCTCGAATATCGAAATTATCCGACAGGACCAGAAGCATGTTGCATACTGAGCTGTTTTGCTTCGGCGCAGACCTATAAATAGACCGCTTCGACGTATCAAAAATCATTTTTCATGGTTCACGGACAGGATGCGATTCGTACGGCAACCTGTGGCGATACGCGTGACAAATTTTGACGATAAATCGCAGCTGATGTCCCCGAAAACAATGCGCAGACACGGTAGCATGCTGCCAAACACTATCCGCTGCCTCATTTGCGGTCCATCAAATTGTGGAAAGACCAACGTGCTGGTGAGCTTGTTGGAAAGTCCTCACGGCGTCCGCTTCGAGAACGTGTACGTGTACTCCAAGTCGTTGCAACAGCCGAAATATCAGTATTTGGATAATTTATTGACTCCTATAGATGAAATTGGCTACTTTACGTTTTCGAATAACAGTGACGTCATCCCACCGAGCGAATCGCTTCCGAATTCCATTTTTATCTTTGATGACGTGGCATGCGACAAGCAGGATACGATAAGGGAATACTTTGCAATGGGGCGCCACTCGAACGTTGACTGTTTCTATCTCTGTCAGACGTATGCAAAGATTCCCAAACATCTTATACGCGACAATGCCAATCTGTTGATTCTGTTTAAGCAGGATGGTACCAACTTGAAACATGTGTACAACGATCACGTAAACACAGACATGTCTTACGAGGATTTCTGCGCTTTGTGTCGTAATTGTTGGCAACGGGAGTATGGTTTCGTGGTGATAGACAAGGATAGCGCGATGTCCAATGGACGTTATAGAAAGGGATTT
The DNA here is from genome assembly GCA_963971345.1 of Andrena flavipes. Taxonomy (NCBI): domain Eukaryota; kingdom Metazoa; phylum Arthropoda; class Insecta; order Hymenoptera; family Andrenidae; genus Andrena; species Andrena flavipes. Next base: position 40,879,031 of record OZ020479.1, on the reverse strand, counting down.
AACGAGTTTGCCGTACCGTGAGATGGTCAATTGTCGTCAAAACGTCGGTGGGAACGCAACGTCTGCGGTACAACGACGATGATTGATATCGATAGTCTGGAGATTAAGGATCGCGAGAGAATAGCGAAGGAAATTGCAAAAACCAGCGAAGCCATTCGCCGGAAACATCAAGCTTTGAAGACCGGCAAGATGGAGGAAGATATCGCGTTGGAGAAATACTTCAAACCGATTGTGGAACCCTTAAAACATATTGTGGAAAATACTGCAACTACAGAAGCTGACACATTACCACCGATGAGCACAGACGTTGAAGAGAATGAAACATTAACGCCTAAAACAAAAATCGTGTCGAAAGGGAACACATCGCGTAAGAGAAAGAAGAAACGGCGCACGTCATCGGAATATTCACTCGTAACCTCCACACCAGTTCAATCGAAGCATAAACGGCTGAATGCCGCATCAAACGAGTCTCCCGTTCCACCAGCGCCAATAAATACAATTCCTCGCGTACAATCGCTCTCAGCCATTGATGATGATGATGACGACGTTTTCGAAACTACACCAGACAAGTCGTTTGCAACATCTATTAGACATCAACTCCAAACACCCGAGGGACAAGAAACGTTTCGCAGTCATTTCGGTCCGCTGGGGCAAAAATACATGAGCGCGATCCTAAGTGGTGATAGGGATACGACAATGGACTATGTGTACGGCGTGTACTTTGGTAATAGTGGAACGATGCTGGGGGATAAGGTTTTCGATATAGACAGGGGCGATAATATAATCATAGATGGTGTAAGATACGGAGGAACACCCGGTCTTTACGAACTGATTTCCAAAAGAATTCCCGACGATGCTGTGTACACCGATGCCGATAAACAAAAATACAAAAGTATACTGCTGGCGACGAATGCCCACAGACGCGATCATAATGCTAAATACCCCATATTAAGCAACAAGGGATACAAGTACAAGCATGTAATTGCACCTCTACTTCCCCGTGTGTCGACTAGTAGGGCGGGGAAAGGTCTAACGGTGCCACGAGCCATGGTGGTAAACGATAACGCGGTCGATTACGTGCACTGGGACGATCCCAACGAGTTGGTGGATCGGTTGCGTTTGCTTGAAGCGTCGCGTCAGGCGGGTAACAACTCTCACGATCCCGAAATTCTATCGATTATCGAGGAACTCCGCGAGGTAGGCCTCATTATAAATTAAACCGCACGCCAATGATTTGCACTGTATACATCGAGATGCCGATCAACAAATTTGGGGTATCGCTCGAGAAAAGTGGAGCAGCTACAATGGACTATTACAAATGGACCGGTCTGCTTCGAAATTACATGCGAGATAACGCTCTTTGCGTGACCGGTGCCGACTTTGATGCAAAATCACGCAAGATACGACGCGTAGCTCAGCCGGTGACCGACACCGATGCCGTCAATAAACTATACGTGGAAAAGAACATTAAACTTTTGCGAGAGCAGCAGGAAGAATTGGAGAGGAAGCTGGTCGTGTTTCAAAGAGATATGCTGACGTTGCAAAACAGCGTTCAAAAGATATCGGAGGCGTTGAATCCGCAGCGACAATGCGAAGGAGAATCATGCGAGACGGTTGAACTTGTCCTCGGGCCGACGGGGAGTACATAATGCATGTACACGATAATTATCATATCATTCGCGTCAAACATGCAGCCATTGCTGAAATCCAAGAGTAAAGAAGAAAACCATGGCCACAAGAAGCGACGACTCGTTGACGAATTGCATGCTCCAGCTCGAAGACATTTCCCGCGGAGGCGCGTCATAGTGCATGGATACGACGATCTGTGGCAAGCTGACATTGTAGAAATGCGACCATACTCGCGATTCAACCAGGGTCACCACTACATACTCACCGTCATCGATGTGTTGAGCAAGTATGCATGGGCGTTGCCGCTCAAGACTAAAAGTGGCGCTGAGGTGACCAAAGCGTTTGCAAAGATATTTAGAGATCGATATCCTAAAAATTTACAAACCGATCAAGGAAAAGAATTTTACAACGCCGATGTGCAGAAACTCATGACAAAGCATGACATTAATCATTATTCTACGTATTCGGTGATGAAGGCCTCCGTCGTGGAACGTTTCAATCGAACGTTGAAGAACAATATGTGGAAACTGTTTACACTGAATGGAACCTATAGATGGACCGATTCGTTACCGCATCTGCTCGCAGAGTATAACGCGCGAAAACATAGAACCATCGGAATGCGTCCTTGCGATGTTACCCCTGCGATCGCCGATAAGCTGCTAGCCACCGTATACAACAACACAAAGATCGCTGCTCCGGCGAGATTCAAGTTGGGTGATTTTGTGCGCGTGAGCAAATTTAAAACCATCTTCGATAAAGGCTATACGCCGAATTGGACAACGGAGGTGTTCAAGATAGCCAAAGTACAGGCAACTAATCCCGCGACCTATCTGCTGGTCGATTCCTGTGGAAAACCCGTTGCCGGAGGATTCTATGAACACGAGCTGCAACGCGTCACCGATCCTGATGTATATCTAGTGGAAAAAGTGTTGCGTAGAAAGGGGGATAAAGTGTACGTCAAGTGGCTGGGGTTTGATAAATCACACAATTCTTGGATAAATAAAAATAATGTATTGTAAAATAACCAATAAATATAATTATATATATACATGTGTGAACAATTTTTTATTTTAACACGTTAATTCCACCATTTATAATTTCTATACATGTATGAACAATTTTTATGCAATAATTTCGCTATTTATAATAATTTCTATACATGGGAATACAATTTCTATTTTACAATAAATACAATTTCTATTTTACAACGGTATATTATAATGTCCCCAGGGCAGAGTGTCGGTCGAATCGGGTACGATATGCCGCTTGTCGTCGTACGGACTTAGAGCGATTTTAGACTCCGAAATGGTGTACACTTTGTGCAATTTAGACCGTATGCACGATTGTCTGCGAATCATTTCGATCTCCTTATGCAAACACTTCGCGTAGTCGTCGAAAGTTATCGTTCTGGCTATGACGTTGGTCTTGACGCCTTTCGCCTTTTTCGTATCCTTTTTGCCGTCTACGCGAAGCGCATACATTTTCGCTCTAAGACCTACGAATTCGGTCATTATCGCACCGTTATTTTCGTCCTTCATCAGCCCTGGAACCTTCTTATTTACACGCGGCATATTATATGGATTGTCGGTAGGATAATCGCTCGTGTCGAATCTATCGATATTGCGTTTCATGGACTCGTAGATATCGTCGCATCGAATGTGATAAATGAGGCTGTCCGTATCGGTGTATAGAATTTTACATTTTGATCCGTGTTTGGGAGACATGTACTCGTGATGAAATTCGTACAAACAAATTTTTGATATGTCTAGAATGCACATACCCACGTATATCGGTTTGTTGAATTTCACCTCGAGTTTACGCAATTCAACAGCTATTAAATTTTCCGAAAAAACACTTCTGCTGTGGAAATTCGGCTTCGCGATCATTGCCTCCGCGCCATATCGCCCTTCCCAATGTGTCAAAAGCTTTACGTCCACGTGGTTTCGTACATTTTCCATAGTTTTGCCGAATACCGCGTTGTTCATCAATTTGTACAAATTTTTCTCAAAATCGTTTGTCGCGCCTGTTCTAAACCGTGTATTGAGTTCGATGTAATCGCGGAGCCAGGGGGATTGAGCGAATTGAAGCACGCGGTGTATCTTTGTAATACGAAGACCGTGACGCGTGCACTGCTGCAGGTTGCGATAGTGGATAACGTAACGCTGCTTATCGTATACCGTCGCGAGTAATTTGTCCTGCCTGCTGCCGGGTGGTTTGGCACGCGTCGGACAGAACGGTAGATCGGCGTGAGCGTCGTGCAGACTTTGCGGATATTCCAGATCTACCTCGAGAATGTATCCCGTGGGCGAATCGACCGGGATCGAAGACACGTTAAAACTCGCAACATCTTCGATCCATTGAAATTTGGCGTATGGTAGGGGCTGACACATTGCCCATCCATACAAATTGTTCACGTCAAAGTACATCAAGTACGATGACTGTTCCGATGCGTCGTAAGATGGCATGTACTTGTTATTGGCATGTGCGTATCTTCCGGAGCATTGGCTTAAACCCCCGCGTATACCGCGTTCGACAAACATAACCATGTTGACGTCTGTGAGCAATTCGAATGTAATTTTGGTATGTTTTAGCATTGCATCCCAAGTGAAACCAGGTAAAGTGTAATAATGCGCTGAATCTAATCCGTAACTCTTGATACAACTTTCGCGAAAATTTTCAAAAATATCTGCCAATAACAAGACATCTGTTTTCAAATACAAGTCGCTGTATTCGCCCAAGGTTCTAATCCCGAAACGCTGCCAGACTGTCTCGGCGTGTGCGTAATCGCTCTCGGATACAGTCTCACCCGTTAACAAACTGTGGAATGACTCGCGCGGCGGTAAGCATGGATCCTGCAGCTTGTTCGCGCAATCGAGGTATTCGTACGGAAATACACCCTTTCGCGTCAATAAATTGAAATCTTCGGTGGATAATGTTTCAAATTGGGATCGTAAAATTTTTAATTGATCTGTGCTAAGAAAAGACGCTAATTTGTTGAGACTGGTATTGAGAAATTTGTACGAATCGATGAATCGTAATTTAATATAATTTCGCGAGTCTGAGTCAGCCGTATCTTCGACATTTTTTGTGAATGAAATATACTTTTCTTTAGTTATGGGCAATACGTCAACGCTGCCTTCGAAAGCGGTAGCTATTTCCTTGATAATAAAATGTGAATCGTAACCGGATAAATTATGGAAAACTACGGGGATGTAAAACGCATTTTTATAATTTAAATTACACTCCGAATGTGCCGGGCGTAAAAAACGAACGCGTGTGACGCTCGGCATATATACCATTCGGGAAAGACTAATGTCGGAGAGCCGACGTTGGGGGAGTTGGTTAGGCGGCTGACTCGTACCGCGGAGGTCTTGGGTTCGAGCCCCGTCGCCCGAGATTCAGTTTTTTCATTTATATTAATATCATAAATTAATGTTTCCTTCCTTACCAACAGGTTGGAGTCCAGGGTAGCACTTCTCACCCGCGGTGTTCCTCCTCCTCCTCGATACGGTTCGGTATCGGTTCGGCATCGATTGATTCGATATTCAGATCTCGCGCTATACCCCACTACTCCGCCATCTCTATACGGTTCGGTATCGGTTCGGCATCGATTGATTCGATATTCAGATCTCGCGCTAATACCCCCCACTACTCCGCCATCTCTATGACGTCATCCGCCGCGGTCCGCTTATACCCCCACCACTCCGCCGCGGTCCGCCGCCGCCGCCCGCCCGCTGCGATGGATTTTCCTGTGACCTTGAGACTCAAATTTGGATTTCAAGGTCGGGGGAGGAGTGGGGGAAATGGCCTTCAAACTCAAATTTGGGTTGGAACCGGCCTAGCCTTACTACTCTATAAAAAAATATTTTTTTATTTTATTGACATGATGTTGCTGAACAGTTACGTAATTTTTAAAAATCATAAGAAAGATCGAGCGTTTCATGTGTATAAACAGCTATTAGCCGAAGAAATTATTGATAAATATTTAACCAACATAAATGTAAATAAGGCACCTATCAATGATTCCATTACGCGATTTACCGGCAGGCATTATCCTGTACGGATACCTGCAACTCTAGCAAAAGGAAATAGAACATCAAAACGATGCGTTGTATGTTTAAGTAAATCAGTTCGCGGAGAGACAGTCTTTAAATGCCATGTTTGTGATAAAGCATTATGTATTGACCATTTTAAAGAATTCCACGAAAATTAATTTATTTAAATATTCATTTTAATTTAAATAATTTTATTTTATGTATAAAAAAATATTTGTTTTTCCTTTTTTGTAAAAAAAATGTAAAATGCGATATTTGCGATATAACACTATGTATCAATCGTTTTAAACAGTACATTGTTAATAAACTCCATGAATAATTTGGACGCCCGTCACTGCACATACGATCGACCGCGCGCGGTGATACGAGTCAGTCGTCAGTTGAACGTCGCTGATGTTTCAACGCGGCAACTTAAGTAAAGCGATGATGCAAATGGGTTAACTTACCTTTCTCCTCCTTACACTCCTCATCCCACTATCCTCTCCCTCCTCCCCTCTCCCCTCCTTGCCCCACCTTCTTTATCACCCCTTTTATCTTATCCCTCAACTCCTTCCATTCTTCCTGCATTCCTCTGCCCCCTCCATCTCTCTTAAAAAATGTCCTTACAAACTCCTCTCTCCCCTTCTCCGACCAATTCCCCCTTGCCGACCCTCTTCCCTCCCCCTTTTTTCCCTTCCCCCCCTGCAATCCCCCTTCAACCATACTACCACTGGGTGATGGTCTGACTCCACCCTTTCAGCCACCTCCATTCTCTCTACTCTTTCCCTCGTATCCTCGTTCCCTAAGATATAATCAATCACCGAATTCCCTCTCCCTCCTGTGTACGTCCACTCCCCCTCCTCATCCCCTTCCACGCTTCCATTCAATATCCCCCACCCCCTCTCTACCAGAACACTACATAACCTCCTCCCTTCCCCATTCCCCTCTCTATCCTTCGATCTCCTACTTTCCACTCCCCTCTCCTCCTCATCTCCCCCCCTTCTCCCCCGTCCTTGCGTTAAAATCTCCCCCTATCACCACCCTCACCCCCTCCTCCCTTCCCTCCATCCACTCCTTCAACTCCTCCAGCATCCTCTGCAAATCCTTATTAACATACACTCCCGCTATCCTCCACCACTCCCCACCCATCCTCACCTTCTTCATCATTATCCTCTCCTTCTCCCCCTCGCCCCCAGAGGGGCGAAACCGCCCCCCCCCTCTCTCTCCATCATCCCCACTTCCTCCTCCCTTTCTCTCTTTTTTCCCCAACCACTCTCCACACTCCCCACACTACTGCCACTATCTTTCCTACCTCTTTCCTTTATCGCTTCGCTCCCCTTATCCTTCACCACCACTTTCCTCCCCTCCCCTCCGAACTGCCCTTCTCCCCCAGCCCCCCAGCCCCAATTCCACTACTCTTCCCTTTGAACATTCTCTTCTATCCTTTTTCCCCGTTCAAAAATTCCCGCCTATTCCTCCAACACCTCTACCACCTTTCTTCTCCGGCAGGTGTCACCCCTTGCACTTCTCCTTGGTCTTTCCCGCCAAACTTCTCTCACCTCTATCACCTAACCTCCAAACCTCCCCTTCTCCCTTCTAAATCCCTGTCACCCTCAACCCTAACCCTTTCCCTCTTATCCTTATCCCTTCCACACCTCTCCCTCTAACTCCACACTCGCACTCCACTCCACCTTTCACCTTCTCTCTACACTTTCCCTACACCTCTCGCTCCACTCACTTCTCGCACAACAGTCACTCACCGCAAACGGAACCGGAAGTCTCGGGGTAAGCTAATAGGAGGAATGCTAATGGGGGTGAGGAAAGGGACGGAAGTGGGAGTGGAGGAGGAAGGAGGGTGGAAGGGGATTTTGACGAAAAAGGTGAGGATGGGGGGAGTGGTGGAGGATAGTGGGGGTGTATGTAAATGGCGACCTGTAGAGGAAGTTGGCGGACATAGGGGATGGATGGAAGAGGAGGAATGGGGAGTGAGGAGTCTGATAGGGTGGGAGTTGAACGCGAGGACGGTGGAAGAAAGATTGGGGGCGGGTATTGGGAGGACATGAGGAGGGAGGGGCGGGGAGTAGGAGTTCAAAAGATAAAGAGGTGAATTGTGATGGAAGGTGGTTATGCCGTTACCTGGAGGAAAGGTGATGGAGTATTTTAAACGGAACTGGAGGGGATGACGACGGAAGGGCAGGTTTGAAAGGTGGTGAATAGAGAGAGATGGAGGAGAAGAAGGGTGAATGAGAAAATAAAGATGGAGGAATGGGATGAGTATTTCAGGGGACTACTGGGAAGGGTGGGGTGGAGGGTAAAGTGGGGTGGAGGGAGGGAGGGAGGGACGGAGAGAGGGAGATAGGGAGGGATGAAATAAGAAGGGTGGTGAAGAGTCTAAAGCACCGGAAGGCGGAAGATGGGATCGGTTATAAAATGAGGTTTGGAAATGCGGGGGGGGGGGGGAAGAAGTGGAAAAGTGGTTGTGGGTTCTGTGCAACAGGGTATGGAGGGAGGAAGGGTGGCCGGAGGACTAGAAGGAGGGGGTGGTAGTGCCGGTGGTGAAGAAAGAGGCCGGGGAAAGGGTAGAGGACTATAGGGGGATCACTCTGACGCAGACGGCATATAAGATATATGCGTCGGTGCTGGCAGAGGGACTTAGGGCCGAGGTGGAGGAAAAGAAATTGCTGCCACCGAGTCAGGCGGGATTTATAAGGGGGGTGGGATGTGTTGACCACATCTACACGCTTAATTACCTAATAAACAGGCAAATAGGGAGGAAGGAAAGGAAGTTAGTGGTGATGTTTATCGACAAGAAGGCTGCTTTTGACTCGGTGGACAGAGAGAGAAGTATTAATAAAGGCTATGACAGGTAGGGGATGAAAGAAGGGCTGGTGGTAAGGTGTGACGAGGCACTTAGGGAAACAATAGGACGGGTCAGGGTAGGAGAAGAGGAGGGGGAGAGATTTTGGACCGCCAAGGGGGTGAGGCAGGGGTGCCCACTGAGTCTATCCTTGTTCACGCTACTGATTGCAGATATGGACGAAGAGCTAGGAAGGGGAGGGTAGGGGGAGAGAAGGATTTTGTTGTGATAAGAAAATTTATTTATTTACTTATTTGAATTACGCGGTCAGACACGTGTCGGCCAAAGGTATACAATGTATGCATTAAGTATGGTTGTTCAAGTATGAACTACCGGCTCGAACTACTACGCAACGCCACAAATCATGCGACAGACGCACGCCTTTTTGTATCCGACTAACCCTAAATCACTCCATATTAAATATTCTATACACTTTCACCATAACCAAGGCCTCTACAATTCTTAAACCTCTATCAGATTTACACCCTGGCTTACGCGGATGATGTGGCGGTGCTGGCGGAGGATGTGGGAGAGATGAAGCGGTTGATGGGGAAATTGGAAAAGTACGTGGACGGGAAAGGGTTACAGGTCAACATGGAAAAAATAAAGGTGATGAGGTGTAGAAGGGGAGGGGGTAGGCGGGGGAAGGAGGTATGGAGATGGAAGTGACAGGAGTTGGAGGAGGTGCACAGTTTTAGATACCTAGGGTATACGGTGATAGGAAATGGAGGGCAGGAAGAGCACATAAAGGAGGTTGTAAGAAAGGGGGCGGCGGTGATGGGGCAGGTATGGGGGATAGAAAAAGGAAATGTGGGAAGGATTGGGGAAGAAGACTGTGGCTTTTTGACAAGCTGGTGTGCGTGGTAGTGAGCAATGGGGTGGAGGTGGAAATGTAGGGAAAAAGTGAAGGGGCTGCAAGAGAGATACATGAAGTGGGTGATGGGAGTGGATCGGAATACCCCGGGGTACATTGTAAGGGAGGAGTTGCAAAGGAGGAGGATGAAAGGAGGGGCGGGGATGAGGGTATGGGGGTATGAGGGGAAAGGCGTAGTATCCGCGAGGTGGGGGAAATTCTCGAGAGAACCTGTCCTCGATCTGGCATCTCTGGGCTTAAGTAGAATAAGGTAGATTCAAGGATAAATGTGTAAGGAGAATATTGTATGGGAGATTGGAACCCTTAGGGGAACAATAATAAAGAATAACTTACATATTTCTCTTAAGACGTTCATTTCCGAAAAAAATAGCAATAGATACTCATTACGAATGTGTGCACCTGATGGAGGATACACCACATGCGGTAGGGGTTTCTTTCAAACGAGACTTTGTTTTGGAAGAAGTCGGTGTTGGAAATAGAACCGATTCTTACATTAGACAAGTCTACACGTAGTTACGCGAACAGACCTTCATTCACCCAAAATAGTATACATTTGTATATATTTGGGCAGTGTGTCATTTTCCAAAGTATGTATTCTACATATTTAACGGATATTTAACGTTACTTTGGGGGAAATGAAATCCCCAATATAAAAATGTTATTCCACATTCACTATTTCATTTTTCATGTAGAATCGCTACCCTTTGGGTTGTACCATCAGTTACAACACACCCGGTCTTATCCTAGGGGAGCAACGGTTATATTGAATTTGATAAAATTTCTTCTTATTTTCCTCCTATTTTATACCGGTAGGGGAAAGGTTTGCAGGTTGCCACTGCTTGCAGGTTGCCACCCCTGCTGTATTTCGACTTTCTAGCAGTGTCTTAACCTGAACTCTGACTCACATCGACGTTAAAAGAGTAGATGTTACTATTTATTAACCTCTGTAGCGGACAGACGCAATAACACTGTGTTTGCTGAGCGAAGGGTAATATAGAGTTTGTCAAGAAATTGAGTTATTGAAATTGTGTGTTTTCCCTATGCTCGTAAATTGAACATTTTCATCGACAATTCAAGATAACTATTCGTACTGTGTTGTTGTTTTTTATCTAATTTACATGTGCCAAACAGATTTCCAAACATATCATGAATTGACAATTTTTTCTCATATTTTCCAAAAATGCGTCGGAATGCAAGTTGCCACCTTTTTTGGCTTGCAGGTTGCCACCTCTCTCTTTTCCGCTTGTTTACACTCAAATGTCATTTTTCGTGATTATGTGATGTTTACTATTATCATTGAGTTTGAAGTGAAGTGTTTTTATTGCATTTTAGTCATACTTTCGTTTATTTTTTACATTTTTGATACATTTTTAGTACGGCAGCACGAAGAAAGCACCGAAACGAACCTTTGTAAATAACGAAAAAGAAGTCACTGTATAATATAATTTATTAATAAAATTTAATAAATTTTGAAAAGTTTTCTGAATCAGGTTTTTACTTGAGTGTTTTTACACTTTCAGCAATTTTTCTAGGGGGTGGCAACCTGCAGGCCAAAATTTCAAGGAGTCAATTTTAGATACTTTCGATAATTTGCAGTATAATTTTTCTTTTTCGAGAGTTTACATGATTTGTAGCTCAGGATTGTAGCTCTACACTTCCTCTTTCCAACTTATACCATAAATCAACGATACGTTAATTTTATGACGAGTTATGATAAAAAAAAAGCTAAGGAGTGGCAACCTGCAAGCCTCTCCCCTACTTAATTGAAAATACACTTATCCATTCTATGAAAACTTATCCTATAACCCCATAAGTATCGTGGGTCATCTGTGACCCACTTGGGATAATGTGTGTCAATTGTTTAATTACATTTTTAAACTGCGTCAGATGCTTACTTAATTTTTACTTATTTCAATCACAGGTTCGAAGATCTTTGAAAATCCCTGGACGTCGGAAGGAGAAGGAGAAGTTGCCAAGTGGTATCACAGCAGACTACAGTGCCTCCTTTTTTGCGTACTTGGATCGCGATCTGTTGGAAAATTCTCAGAATTCGTCGAATTCAGGACAGAGTATGCGTACTGGCAATAATTGGATAAATAAGACGCCAGATGGACTGACGCAGAGTGACTCCTCGGAAACGTCCCTAACTTCGTTGACAATCACGAGTGCGATGTCATCGGTGGTGTCACAAAACGTTAGAGGCCAATTGGGAAAGAATTTGCCGCCTTTGCCACCGAAACCACCTAAGCGAGGTATTCTTAAGGGACCACGATTGAACACTGGCGGCGTGGCGAACGTACTTTCCGAAGAAAGCACATTGTCAAACGGCGACGAAGCTAATTATCAGGAGGCCAGTAATTTACTAGTGAGAAATACACTTCAGAATGAGGTGATTGCCTACCAAAACGTACCCACGCATTTACCTGGATTCTGCAGCGTTATATATAAAGAAGATGCTTACAGTGAAGAAGAAATGCAGACTGGTCAAAGTTCGTGGCAAATTTCACCTCAACTGTCAGCACAACAGAATCAGAATCAACACCAGCAGTATCCTCATCATCACCAGCACCACTACCAACAGAGTAACACAAAATTACTACAGGTTAGTTGATGGAACACGTTGTACATTTTTTTTTATCATTTGTAGAAAGAAATTTTTAAAATTGAAATCTTTTCATGTTCAAGAAAAGTTTTTTGAAATTTGGACAGTTGTTTAGGAACAAATTTTACACAAAGAAATTACTTTGTTGCTTTGTAATTTAGCAAATAGCTAATATCATCCAAGGTGCACAGTGCTTTGTAATATTATGGATTGTGTAGTGGCGTATGTAACGTTTTCGAACGAGACGTTGCCGTTAATTGCAGGAGATTCCATAAGTAGAGCGGTTTATCTGTGGAATTGTGGGATTGATTTGAGTGGTGCGCGATAAAGAAATGAATTTCACGAAACGAGAGTCCTCCTCTTAACAATAAATAACAAAACAATTTATTCAAAATGGTTTGAAGCTTGGTCTAAATAGAAAATAGAATTGAAGCAACATAACGGAACGCAAGATAATTAAGTAACAACGTACTAGTTGGTATAAATAAATAATGTTCGTTTCGGTTCGACCCTAAGTCGGTGTAACGGAACGTAAGATTAACGAAAATGACGCTTAGTCGATGGAGATAGAATCTGACGCTTTCGGTATAGAATAGTTAGAACTGAGGCGTTAATGAATATAGAAGATATAATATAAAGGTACGATAATAAATCGCTAATTGAACATGACTTCTCAACATGAAGCCAGTATAATGTATAATACAAGAAATGACGCTTCGGTCGATTTACACTCTTGAGAAGTTGAGAGGATTCCTTTGGCTCGGAGTTGTAATGGCTTCGTGTCGCCTATCAGCTGGCCCACGCTCTCTAGGATGGAAACTGAGAAGCTAATGAAAGCGGTCTCAATTGTAGATACTACGTGGCTCCGAAACCAATTAAAGCGGCCAGGGATGGAAGCCGAGGGGCTAATTAAAGCGGCCTCAGATGATAGTCAGGATGTTGGTTTAAAGTAAACTTGGCTGTAGATTTTGAGAGACTCGTGGGCTAATAAAAGCGGCCTGGGATGGGAGTTGAGGGGCTAACCAATACGGCCTCAGTATGCTGCTGGTTCGGTGGAAGAACCAAAAATGAATCTTCTGTCTGCTGGCGGCCTATATTTGTACGTCGCGCACAGTGAATGTTTTCTTGTAAAAGGTGTAATAATTAATAATTGTCTTGAATAGGTTGGGAACATTGAAAGAAATCAGTAAACAAATGAAGTATGATAAATAATGATTAACATCACAGGAAGAAAACATAAGTAAAACAAAAAACACGCAGAAACATATTTCTTTAATGTAAATTCGATTTCAAACAGAATCAAATTTCTATTGCAAATATTTGAATAATGTTCTGTTATTGACCTATTAAGTAGATGATCGTGTCACCAAATTTGAGGGTGAGGTCGTAGGCGGATAGCCTCGTGCTGTCTTGTCTTCAAGGATTTTATGGCAGGGCCTTAGCCTGCGTGCGGTATATATAGAGGGTGGACCCTATTTTTCGACTTTCAAATTGTGTTCAGGACACCCCCTAGGATTGTGTCATTGGGGGTAAACATAATGTGTGAAAAATTTGAAAGGGGTCGGAGGACGGGAAACCGCGCCTCATTGCATTTTAATTTTTTTTATTTTTGTAACTAGTTTTTCTCCATTATAGTATATCATTCAATCTGTATTTTTACGCTCTGTAACAGTATACAATCAAAGTAAAAGATTACTTAAAAAAAAATCATGACCTTGAAATCTCATAAATTTACCTTCAGAAAAAACTTTTTTCGCTAGCATTATTTTTACTATATCAATCAGTACAACTTTTGTCTAAGAAATTTTTTCATATGTTTATAAATAACAGATTTCAAAATTTTAATAAAGTAGCCGATACTTTCATTAAGAGTACACTGTTCCAACAAATTTTATAAATATGGATTCTATAGAATATAAAAATGATCCCAATTATAGTATTGGATTAAATATAGTGGTAAACTTGCCGATGAAGTGGGACCTCGCCGATTTCGATGATATTGAAATATGTAGCAAAACTCGACCTTTTGAGTAACTTTTTCCTTTGACAAAATTGGCGGTCGACCTTAGTTTCCGAAATATTCGCAGGAAAACTTTCGATATTATACAATCATACTCTACGTATACGTGCACTCCCCAAACAGTGTGTGCAGCACTACGCTGTCGGCGGTTGTCTTCTGTTTGTAAACACTGTGCAGCAACCTGCAGCATGCGTATTTAACGGGTGCACGCGTGGTGTCGCAGAAACAAAAGTAATTCAACTTAAATTGAATTACACAATACTAACAGTACACGTTACTTTAAATTTTTTATTATAATAATCTGTTTCACAGCCGACGGTATTAGTATTGGTTTGGGCTGGACTAGGGCGGAGGGCGGGCGCCCGCTCGCGGGCGCGTAAAGCATGGTAACGAACCGATGTGAGTATGTGTTAAACTCGGTAATTCTAATGTTAAGCTAAGTTTTTTGCGAGTATTTCGTAAACCTGTTTTTTTTATGGAAGGGGAAAATGCTTTATGCAGACCCCGACGAAGTCGCCGGGCTTATGTGGGACTCCCTGCCAAATACGCGGACTACCCACTAAAAACCCCCTCTAGAGTGCCGGCTTTTTCCGTGCCCTTGGGCACTACTTCCTCCCCCACCCTATTGCTAATCTAGGAGGGCACCCTATTTTCTCCCCAATTCGCTGCAAGAGATACCCTTACGATCTTGGGGCCACCTTATTCCGGCCTAAACGAGGCCATTTCCACTCCACCGCATAAAAATTCACGGCTCTCTACAGAACCCGGATAAAAATGTTACGGCACCTTCATATTAGAGGACGCACGGATAGGACACCACGGTGCGTCCAACCATCCCGGATAAAAAACATAGAAGACATACCCCGAGTGGGCATCAGCATTCGTAATTGCCCATGCACCAGCGGAGACATAAAAACACAGCACACATAACGTAGAACACACCTCCTGCACCACTTAATTCTAGTAAATAAATATTAAATTACCTACCCTACATAAGTAGGACAAGACGTGGGTCTACCGTACCCACGTCTTCCAGCCACCGGTCCTCTACCTCGTTCCTCTAACCCGAATTCGGGGGGGGGGGGACATTCTTTGCCGTGTGCGCATTGGGGAGGGGGGGGGGATTGGCTCCTCTCCTCTTCCCCTTCTTCCTCCTGCGCTCCTGCTCCTTCCTGGCCGCGGTCTCCCTTAGGGCCGCATTTCTCTCCTCCCTCGCCTTTTTTAGTTTAGCCTGTTCTTTGGCTGCCCTATCCTTCATCACCTTATGTGCAAAGGTTTTAAGGGCAGTCCAGTGTTCCAAGGACTTTTTTGCAAGGTCTACTATATTTGATACCTCGAGCGGGGCCTCCAGAGCCTCTGCCAGTGAGCTTTTCTCCTCGGCATAGGTAGGGCAACTCAACAAGGCACGTGCTCGGCGTCGTCAATAACCGACCCGTCGCAGTCATCACACGTATTTTTCTCCGTCCTACCAATCTTAGTTTTGAACGCGTTAAATGCCCCATGGGCCGTCAGCACCTGGGAGACCCATTAATCGGGTTGGAACACTAGTCCCTCCTTGCCGAGAAAGGTACTGACCGACGGGACCCACCTCCTCGTCCAGTTCTCTCCATTATAAGCCGTCCAACCATCCTGCCACTCGATCATGGCATCAGCCAGGGCCCCTTTCTTACGGTCCGCCGCCCCCTCAGTTATGAGACCAGCGTCCTCACTAATCTCCGGGTCACACCAATCCGCCATCTTTCCCACATGGATCTTGGCCCACATTTTAACCTTGATCTCCGCAGGCATCCTACCACCAGGACACACAGGGCTTGGTGGGCTATCATGCGATACGCAGTTATTGAGCGTATCAGGGCAGACCATTGCGCCCTCCTAAGCGCTACACTATTGACCGCACGTTCCAGGGCAGGGGCCCATATCGGCGCCGCATAATTCTAATGTAAAGTTAAGTTTTTTGCGAATATTTCGTAAACTAAAACCGACCACCAAAAAGTTTAAAGGGAAATGTTTAGAATGATGACCTTGACGACAATAGCGATATTGACCCCATCGCGTGATACTTGTAACCGTAGTCTCATTTTGAATCAAGGGGTGATTGCAAACAACTTTTTCCTTTGCGAAAATTCTCTCCGATGTTTCGTTAATGAGATATTAACAAAAAGCACCGATCAATTACAGCGCGAGTCTGACGGCCGAGTTCCCGCACTAGCGTGGCTACGCGCCGCGCTGCGACTGCGAACAAGCAACACAGCATGCATCGAAGAAAATTTCGTAGAATGCCAAATGAAAAAGACGTAACAAATAAAAACGAATATGTTGCCATGGTTTGTTTGTTATTTAAAGTGAATAATGAATAAATGATAAATGGATGAAAATCACGTGTGACGTAAAAGGACGAATTCAAAATTAAATTGGTTTCAGCGCACTTGTTCGGTCAATTTATAATATACTTCAAATAATTTCTATTTTCGAATTTTCTAAAAAAAACCTGTGTATTCGTCCTTTTACAAATAAATTGATTAGAATTTCGACCGTATATATGAGATAATTCAAAATTAAATTGGTTTCAGCGCACTGGTTCGGTCAATTTATATTATAAATTAACTAGAATTTATATTATATATAAATTGGGCGTTTTCCGGGCGCTCAGTCCTATTGGACCATTGTGCCCGAGCCCTTGCGGGCAGTCCTAGTTCAGAGGGCTTGCCGCTAGTCCGGCCTCTCGTGCGAACTCGAGAAGCCCGCTCACGGTCCAGTCCTCCAGGTTCGCCGTGCGGGGGAAGGCAGCTCCCAGCAATAGCTGTCTTTGGGCTGCCATGCCCTCGCACTGCGTCATAAGGTGAAGCGGCGTTTCGTCGCCCACCCCGCACCACGGGCACCCTGGTTCCTGCACGATCCCAAGGCGCGCCAGGTGCTTCCTCGTGTGCCAGTGTCCTGTGACCATCCCCACGAGCAGTCGCAACTGCGACCTGTCCAAGCGGCTGAGTACCGCCCCTATCTTTTTCGAAGGCCGCTTCAGCAAAGCCTTCGCGTGTCCCATCTGTTGGGTCCGCTCCCAGAGTTGTTCGAGTTGCTGTCTAATCCAGCACCTCGTCCACTCCTTCACGGTCCCCATGGAGACACCTACGGTGCAGGACAGGTCCCGATTTGGTTTACGTGCCCCTTCTCGGGCCCTGTCGTTTGCCCCTTCGTTTCCCTTGATTCCGGCGTGTCCCGGAACCCATAGTAGACTGACGCGGTTGCTATTTGCCAATTGCGTCAGTGTGTCCACGCAGTCTAGCACCAGACTGGATCTCACCACTGTGTTGTGTAGGGATCCGAGTGCGGCCCGACTGTCGCTACAGATATAGATGTGTTTGCCCTCATAGCCCCTGTCCAGATTCAATCTGGCACAGGTCCTGATAGCCTGCACCTCCGCCTGAAAAACCGATACGTGTGGGCCCAGGGCGATGGATCTTTCCACCCTGGGCCTCTCCCCCCATATCCCGGCTCCGGTTCCGGTTTTGGTTTTGGAGCCATCTGTGTACCAGGTGAGCCCCCCCGGAGAGAGTAACTCCTTCTCGCTCTCTTCCCAGTCCCTCCTGCTTGGGAATCGAACGACGAAGTTATGTTTGAAGCGGTATGCTGGGTTACATTGGTCTCCCCCGCAGTCCAGGGCCTCATGCGAGTCCCTTACGTCCTGCAGGATCGCCGCGTGCCCGTTCCTCGCGCCTTTCCATCTTCCCGCGAAGTGTATCCTCAGGGCAGCCTTCCTAGCCCCGGCCTCCGCAGCCAAGTGCGGTGGCGCCAGGTCCAGCAAGACCTCCATCGCCAGGGTAGGCGTGGTGGGGAACGCACCCGTCATCCCCAGCAGTGCCAAGCGATACACCTTGCTCAATGTCCTCCTGTGGGTGTCCCTCCTCATGGAGGTCCACCATACCACTGAGGCGTATGTCAGTTGGGGTTCCAGGATGGCTGTATAGATCCATTTGACCACCCATGGTTTTAACCCCCATGTGCTGCCGAACATCCTTCTGCAGGCCCAGTAGGTGACGAGCGCCTTCTGGGTCTGCTTCGTGATGTGGCTTTTCCACGTGAGCTTCTTATCCAGGGTCACTCCCAGATATTTCACCTCCGAGAAGGTGTGTAGCTCCGCTCCGAAAATTGAGGGGGCCTTAAACTTTAGGTTCCGCTTCCTCGTGAACAGTACCATCTCCGTCTTGCACGGATTCACCCTTAGGTTTTGGTTGTGGCACCATTCCTGAACCAGTGTGAGCGCCTTCTGCATTCTCCTGGCCATGCACGTCGGGCTCGTGCCTCTAACTGCAATCACTATGTCGTCAGCATAGCCCTGTACTATTACACCCTCTTCTCCGAGCCCACGCAGTAGCTCGTCCACCACCAGGGTCCACAGCAGTGGGGAGAGAACTCCCCCCTGCGGGCAGCCCCTGTCGGCCCGAGCCCTTATCGTGGTCCCTTCCCAGCTGGCCATCACGGCTCTAGTCCGCAGCATGTTGCGGATCCACCTTCTGATCGAGTCTTCGACCTTGAAGCTGTCTAGGGCCCTGCTTATGGCATCTAAGGATGTGTTGTCGAACGCTCCTTCGATGTCCAGGAATACGCTCAGGACCGACTGTTTCCGCTCCAGGGCCCCTTCTACCACCCCTACCAGGTGGTGGAGCGCCGTCTCCACGGATCTGCCGGCCTGATACGCGTGTTGGGAAATTTGTACTGGTCTTTCCACCAGCGCATGTTCCCTGATGTGCCTATCCACCAGTCTTTCCAGCGTCTTCAGCAGGAAGGACGTTAAGCAGATAGGCCTGAAGGATTTGGCAGAGTCGTAGTCCTTCTTCCCTGGTTTGGGTATGAATACGACTCTAGCCGTTCTCCATGTTCTGGGTGTATACCCCAAAGCAAGGCAGGATTTAAAGATAAGGTCCAGTCGTTTTATCAGGTCCTCCCCCGCTTCCTGTAGAAGGGCGGGGAAGATCCCGTCCACCCCCGGACTCTTAAATCTCTTAAATGAGTTTATGGCCCATCTGATCCTGTCTCGGTTTACCACTCTAGAGGCCATCTCCCAGTCCTTCGGTCCCTCTTTCTCAGGTTCCGGCTCTTCTGTTGGCTGCCCCTGCTGACAGAGCCCCGAACCTGGGAAGTGGACCTCTGTCAGGTGCTCCAAAATTTGTTGCCGGTCCTCCAGATACCTCCCGTCCGGGAGTCTGAGTCCGTTCAGTTTTTCCGAAGGCCCGGATGCGAAGACCCTTCGAAGCCTGGCCACTAGTGGTAGGGCCTCGGCTTCTTGGCAGAATTCCCTCCAGGTCTTCCTTTTTGCTGCTCTAATGAGCTTCTTGTAGGATCTATGGGCTTCCCTGTAGTTTTCCCATTCGATCCTCGTATCGAGCCTCATGGCTCTGTTTAGCAGCTTCCGGGCTCTGGTCCTGTGCCTACTCAGCTCCTGGTTCCACCAGGGTACCCGTCTGCTACTCTTCCTTTGCTTGGCCGGGCACGACGTTTCGTACGCTTGGGTGATCGCAGCCTGCAGTTCCTCAACCGCCTGCTCGATCCCCCCGCCCGTTCTCGGGCGTCCGCAGTACCCCCCGAGCCTTCCTTCTAGCCCCTCTTTGTAGAGTTGCCAGTCGGTGGCCCTGGGGTTCCTGTAGACCCCCGTGGGTTCGTGGTTAGCCTGTGGTCTGAGAGAGTTACCTCCTCCGCCACTTGCCAATCCTTAATAGCCTGAGCCACCTTCTTGGAGCCCAGCGTGATGTCGATTACCTCCTGCCTTCTGGTGGTAACGAAAGTGGGCTTGGAGCCTCGATTGAGTATCTCCAGTTCCGTGGTCGAGAGGTATTCAAGTAAGCTCGTCCCTCTCTTGTTGATATCGGTGCTGCCCCAGATGATGTGGTGCGCATTGGCGTCGCAACCCACCACCAGTTGCAGCCCCCTATTTTTACATGCCTCCACCAGTACTCTGAGTTCTCTCGTTGGGGGGGACTCCTCAGAGTCGTATGGTAGGTATGCTGAGCAGACCACGATCTTTTCCGTGTTCCCACCCATTTTTGGCTCTATTAGGACAGCTGTTAGGTCCCTAGTGCAGCATTCTCCCAGCCTCAAGGCGTTTAGTCTTTTACTCGCGTAGACGCACGCTCTTGGGGCGGGATCACCGGGCCCGTGTATTACTGTGCCCAGTTTCGTGTTCAGTCCTCCTACTCGGCCCCTGATCAGCCAGGGTTCCTGTATGAGTACTAAATCTGTTTGCTGCCCCACTATGCGGCGGTCGAGTAAGTCCGTCGCCGCTTTGCAGTGCTGCAGATTGATCTGCGAGATGCTGATGCATCCTGCAGCCATCTTGACTGCAGTATTGCCCGCTCTCGCACGTGCTCCGGGGGAGATAGTGTGTCCCGTGTTGCGGTCCACTTTCCTATTTCCCCCCTCGCTTTACCGTGGGGGTCTCACTCGCCACCCCGGCAGTCTTGAGGAACTGGTACCTCAGTGACCCAGGACCGGTGGTCCTTTGGACTCCTCCCCGGGTCCCCGAGGGCCCAGCCCTCCCCAGCCCCTCGGCCTTCAGGGGTCTCCCCCTCTTCCCGCGGGTTGGCATAATTGCCTTTTGCGTGGGGGGTCGTTTCCCCCCCGTGGGTGCGCCCCGGGTCTCTCTCCCGGTCGCCACCATCGTGGGTCCGCCCCTTCCCTCCACTGCCTCTCTTTGGGGTTGGTCCTGAGGTGCCGGATCGGCGCCGGCGCTCGAGGCCTCCCCCGCTCCCTCCGGCCCGTCCCCTACCCTGACCTGGGGTGCCGCTATCTCCGCCTCAGGCGCCGCTCCCGGTTTCCCGTGCTCCACGCCGGTCCGGGCCGGGAACTCCCTAAGGAGCGCCCTGCCCAGCCCCACGTGGATAACGAAGCCCCGTTTGCTGAGCGCCCCGTGCGACTCCGCGTCACTTCCCCCAGAATCAGGTGCACGGATCGTTCCGCCTCCCTTCTGCCCCACACCCTCCATAGTTGGGTGCGGAGGTCCGGGTTTTGCCGACCGATCCGTTGCATTATGACTTCCGTCTTCTCCGGGGGTCCGGGGATGACGGTCGCCATCTTCCGAAGCCTGGGTAGGCACTCTCTCTCCATTACCTGAAGAGATGCGCCCTCCCAGGGCTTCAGCTTGGTTGCCGCTTCTTTAACCCACTGCTTGGCGGCGGCGTCCGTGCAGGTTACCTAGAGAATGCCCTGCAGGAACCCGCACTCTTCGAAGCGGGGGACCGCCATCCCCTTCGGAATGGCGTCCATCGCCTCTCCGAGCCCTCTCATCACCAGATCCCCCTGCTCCGGTGTTAGCGTGGACTCGGGGTAGTCCGATGGCGCTATCGCCATCTTCCTACCCCCCACCAGCGCCTCCTTGAAGCTAGAGGGCTCTGGGAAGATCTTCCCCTTTCTTTTTGCAGGGTGTTCGGGGGTCGAACCGTCGGTCTGCCGGGCCCTTTTCGTGCCCTTGCCCGTGGTCTCCCCTTCCTTCCCACCCTGCTGTGCGGAGGGGTCTGTTTGCCCGTCATGCGAGCCCACCTCCCCCTGCCCTGCCTTCTCAGAGGTCGGCGCTTCCGCTTGGGTCGCCTCCGAGGTGGTCCCGAGTAAAGCCAATTTGGCTTTCCGGGCCCTCCTTTTCGCCGCCCCGCTGCGGGTCGCCTTCCTCTTCTTTGTCGGAGTGTCGGGCGCTGCTTCGGCGTTGTCGCCGTTGCCCTCGCCCGTCCTCCGTGTGATAGCTTCCGTCACCGAGAGCCCGGTCTCGACCGCCGCGGCTAGCGCCGCGTCGGTCTCCGCCGGTCTTATGGTGGCTTCCGCCGCGTGTACGGGAGATGTTCCCTCTTTCGAGGGCCCTTCTCCCGCCGGTAATTGAGTTTTTTCTTTTTTTAACAAATCCATAAGATTCCCACGAGTGTGCAGGAAATATACGGTCCACCCCCACAGAGCCTGCTATGTGGGGGTAAGGCTGATACAATGGGGGTCGCCTGGTACCCCAAGGGCATCGTTCGAGGCACCGTACCCCGGTACCATTCATCCCTCGGCACGATGGCTTCCACCTTGGATTGGGGAGTTGGTCCACGACAGGGCCTTCGCTTGCCACGCGGGGTTGTTAGGCCCCGGGGTTCGCTTATAGCACCCGCTAACCGTCACCCTCCACGGTCCCCCCCCCCCCCCCGCCACGGCCCGGTCACCTTGCGGTGATCCAGTCCGCGGCGATCGGAGGAGCCGCTTCACGTTCCGGCCGTTCTCCTATCCGCCACCCGGAGACGCGCTCGGTTGGTGCTCAACCTGGATCGACACGGGTCGATCTAGTCCCCCGCTCCCTTTACGGGGGTTGGGGGACCGCCGAGGAATTTATATTATAAATTAACTAGAATTTATATTATAAATTAACTAGAATTTATATTATAAATTAACTAGAATTTATATTATAAATTAACTAGAATTTATATTATAAAGTAACTAGAATTTATATTATAAATTAACTAGGATTTATATTATAAATTGACCGAACCAGTGCGCTGAAACCAATTTAATTTTGAATTATCTCATATATACGGTCGAAATTCTAATCAATTTATTTGTAAAAGGACGAATACACAGGTTTTTTTTAGAAAATTCGAAAATATAAATTATTTGAAGTGCGAAGATAAGGAATATGTAAATTTCCTTGTGATAATAACTTAGCCACAGAAAGGTAATGTAGCAGGAAATTAACGAAAACTAATCGTAGTTCGTTATTGTGATAAAAACGTTGCTGTTGCTGCTAACGAATAAGTCTGCTTAAAAAGCCAGAATAAATATTTTCCTACGGGAATTTTGAGAATTATCGCCGGAAATAAGCCATAACTTGCGTTTAATTTAAAAATGAATGATCACCAATAAAGTAACTAAAACTCACCCTTTTAGAAATTCACCTGCAGCTTGAAAACCTGTGTCACTGGGTCATTGAACCGATCCTAGTCATGATAGACGAGCCCCGTGCACAGATGGTCCCAGGGATACGACACTACCCAAAGTTAAGGGTCGCAATGTCAGGTGCGTCCAGGTTAATGTACCGAATATTCACTTCACTACACGGCTACTAACACTGATCACTTAATTTATTTTCCATGGAACGTGTTGATCCTACGTTACAAAAATTGGTGGTAATGAATTTTTACTTGGCGTACGGAGCCGCGGGTATTTCCGCGCAAATTCTCACGCTGCAGCACTTGCGTCCCCGTTGTTCATGGGGTACACCCAGATCATCGCGTAATACTCTTGAGCAGAGAACATTTCTGCGACGTGATTGCTTGTTGACTGACAAGATTTTTTCCAAGCAACTTGTTCTACCCCCAAGTAGTTTTTTCGTTCCATTATGAGTTAACTTCCACCAGGACAAAAGGTCTTAGGTAAAAAGAAGCTATAATTATTACGGTCATAAGCCGCGACCCTGGTGAAATGCTCTAGCCGATCAGCCTGATTAATTTTGGGGAACTAGAATTTAAAAAGTACAGTATTGTCTCCGTATTTGCTCGTTGCTCGGGACCGGTGGTGAGTATATATTCTGTACAGAGTCCTAATTCCGAGTGTTCGTTTGTCGCGCACGCAACGCGTTCCATCTCGCTCTGGCCTTCGCCGGACAAGAGTGAGACAAAAGTGGTGGGGATAGCGACAAGCTTGTATCGCGTGCATAAAATCGAGCATATACGGAGACAATACTGTATTATTCAACATCAATACGCCTCGCGGAGAGACACAGGAAGAAAAGGGGTAGTCCACTGACTGCGTGTAGTCCCGCCTGCGTCGTCCTTCCTACAAATTCGAAACAGATACCTTATCTCTCGAGTATAAACACGCGCTCGAATTTCAAAACAAAAGCACGCGTCGACGTATTCCGTCCGAGAGAAAGCGGGCCTTGAGGAGGAGATATTGCTGTGAAGAGGGCCTCTTCGGGACAGTGGCCGTTTGGGAGCGATGCAGTGCAGATTGGTTAGATTAGGGTCAATGGAACTTCAAACCCAGCGTCTCTCGCACGGAATACGTCGACGCGTGCTTTTGTTTTGAAATTCGAACGCGTGTTTATACTCGAGAGATAAGAGATCTGTTTCGAATTTCTAAGAAGCACGACGCAGGCGGGACTACGCGTAGGCAGTGGACTACCCCTTTTCTTCCTGTGTCTCTCCGCGAGGCTTATTGATGTTGAATAATAATTTTTAAATTTTAGTTCCCCAAAATTAATCAGGCTGATCGGCCAGAGCATTTCGCCAGGGTCACGGCTTATGACCGTATTGTCCCGCTAGTCGGCAGTAGAGAACGGTTTCCTACAGTTTTGGATATTTTATGACTTAATTGGTTCCGCCTTGTAGTAGACGTGAACTCAATCCAAAAACGAAAACAGAAATGGTATGCCTTTTCTTCTTTATAGCAATTCGAAGACTTTCTGTTTCTCGTATCTTCGGACACTTTCGAAACGAAACACATGGTGTCTGCCGTCTATCTCTAAGCAATCGGTACATTGACAGTAAAAGGACGAAGAGCGGGCTTTTGTAAAAGTGTACGATGGTTCGTTCGTTGCACTTCTGCAAAGCAATGTGCTGGCTTCTTTTTACCTAAGACCTTTTGTCCTGGTGGAAGTTAACTCATAATGGAACGAGAGAAACTACTTGGGGGTAGAACAAGTTGCTTGGAAAAAATCTTGTCAGTCAACAAGCAATCACGTCGCAGAAATGTTCTCTGCTCAAGAGTGTTACGCGATGTTCTGGGTGTACCCCCTGAACAACGGGGACGCAAGTGCTGCAGGGTGAGAATTTGCATGCAAATACCCACGAGTCCGAACGCCAAGTAAAAATTCATTTCCACCAATTTTTATAACATAGGAACAACACTTTCCATGGAAAATAAATTAACCCCTTCGCGACCGTGGACGAGACATCTCGCTACAAGGTATCTGTTGTACGATGCCGCGGACGAGTTATCCCGCAACATTATGTCGTTCATACGATGCCACGGACGAGTTATCCCGTGACATTATATCGTTCGTACTATGCCACGGACGAGATATCCGGCGTGTTTATTTATCAAGCTAGTTTTAATTTGAAAAAAAATTAATTTACAAAACATTTTAGCGAATAATAATTGAAACATATGTTACTTTAACAACAGTTTCGTTTATTTTTTTTGTACATGATATAATTCGAAGCATGGGACAACACATAAAGATACATCACAATTTTGACAGAAATACATAGTTTCTTTACATACACCATTTTGTTTGCACAATGCACAACGTTTTGTCGGGTGACAGTTTTTTGTTGTTGGTGGTGTTTTTTTCGGGAAGCATCGGGAATTAAAATGAAGTGGATTAACATAAAACTTTTTCCCTTTGTTATGGAACTTTTTTTGGCTTGTAATACTTCTCTAATAATCCGGATATTATATCTTCTTTTATTTCGCGAAAATTTTTTCTATTTGGGTGAAGACAATTCCATATAACTAGAGAGTTACATATAGTAACATCCAGCAAGTATAAAAAATATCTCTTATACCATTTTAATGTCTTTCGAAAAGACTCACACCCATGTACAATTTGATCTACGTGATCTACACCACCCATGTTAATATTATATTCTAAAATGCAATTTGGTTTTTTTATGCACTGCTCTGTAGTGTAGTCAATTTTGTCACACGTCACCAAGTGAGGAGTATGTAAAGTACTAAGAGGCGATACTAGTCGTTTTTCTTTCCAACCACAAAAAGCCATGAAATTATTGTACCTGACTATTATTTCCCCTTTCTTCAGTTTTTTATGTTCTTTATCTCCTCATTACATGGCATACCTTTTCTTCTTAATCGAATGGTCCCACAAGCATGTGTGTCATTTTTATATAAACGTTCGTATAAAGTAGGAGAGGTGTACCAACTGTCAAGGAATAGGGTTCTTCCCTGGTACAATAAGCTTTTGGATAAATCCAGCACAATAGTGCCCGATATCCTAAGTAACGCGGACTTCTGTTCACACAAAAATTGCCCATTGTATAACTTTAAATTTTACGCATATCCGGTTTCAGATTCGGCCAAAATAAAGGATTTTAACCCAAATATCGCACGCTTAGTTGGAACATATTGCTTAAATAAAAGTTTTCCTTTCCATAACAATAAGCTTTCGTCAAAAGCTATGTTCTGCCCTGGGCGATATGCTCTTTGAAATCGTTGTAATAAAATATTAATATTCGGTTGTGTTTTGTAACTTCTGCTAGTAACAGTATTATTGTTTTCATCTGTATCGCAGAAATGCAAGATTCGCATGATCCGTAAGAATTTTATTCTGGGCATAATTCTTCTGACAAATTGAATATTATACATCGGCTTAGTGCACCAATACTGTTGGATCGTAGTGGTTGAAAACAGCAAGTGTGTTTTAATACTCTATTACCTACTTAGATAATGTTATTATAAACAACTTTGGAATGCACGATATAATTGTATTTCTCTCAATGTTACACATAAAGGTATCGAGTACATGACATAAAAACTATACATAGAGTATCGACCCTCTTGATCGATCGAAAGCACGTTAGGACCTCTGCTTTCCACGGTTCGCATTATACGCGGGTGTTCGACGGCCATTGACTCTACCTTATCAACAAATACAAAGATAGTGTGAGCAAACGGACTATACCCAAATATATTATGATAGCGATAAAACAATATATATCGTTGGATGTAACATTATAGTAATGCCCCGAAAAACCTTCTTTACGGCTGTATTTGTTATTTTTATTTACTATTAGTTCTATCAGCTCTTTGTCGAAAAAGAACTGATAAATTGAAGTAGGGCAACTGCTCTCTGATAAGCCCGATTCTTGTTGTACTCCGCTACAGTTATCCATATAATTTATCACTCATGGTTCAAAATTTTCTGTGATGGTTGGAATTTTCCACTTTCTTTCTTCCGTTAATTTTTTCCATCGTTCAGATAATGGAATGTCATCATCATTTATAGTAAACTCTCTATCTTCAATGCTATCATTATTACTATCGCTGATAATTCGATTTCTTGAACGTCGAGGCATCAATGTCGATACTCACAAAGCGCCAACACTAAAAATTGTATTCTCAACATAATAGTAAACACACCAATAAATGAACATTTAAGGCTAATGAATGAACACTATTATAAAATTATGTTTGCAGCGCGATTGATTCTACGTTCTACGAAAATTGTTTGGATATGAAGCACGAAATTAAAAGAAGTCTCTAATTAATTAGTTGCTTGTTTTAATAACTTATTTTACTCATTTTAATATAAAATGTCCATTCACTGGTACCTGTTCATTTACCCTACCTTGCTCAGACCGAGCGATGAACGATATTCCGGTGTAAAAACAGAAAACAAACGCGCAGGATATCTCGTCTTTGGCGCTTATACTCGAAGTCATTTAAGAAGTATTTTATTCGCGCATGTAGAATGAGCTCTTCGACTGTTCCGATTCTCTTTCATATACCGGGTAACCAAATAAAACGTGTATTCTATTAAATTGCGCCAGGCCAATGCTTTCGGCGCAGACCGGATGCGCAGCCGAAAGACCATTGGTGGTGGCATAGCCAATGAGCGCCAATATGCGCAGAACCGGTCTAAACTCGTCGATCGGCAAAATACTTCTTAAATGACTTCGAGTATAGAGCTTTGACGTCGTGCGGACTTTTGAGATTGGTGGTCGTGACGTCAAACAAAGATGGCCGAACAGAGTTAGTCGGTTGTAATCAGGGGTGGACACTTCCCATATATATATCTGTTGGCAAAATCAGCACCCTCTGGTGAAATGTGCCCCTAACTAAATTAGGAAAAGAGGCAAATTTGAATCCTGGAATTATGGTATTGGTTACAAGAGAACATATGGAACCCACACACCCCGATTTTAATGTGATTTTTGTAAGAAGTTATTCCCGAAATATTTTTCTGGGAACTACTTCATACAAAATCCCCACTAAAATCGCCGTGTGCAGGTTCCACATGTTCCTGTAATCTGGAATACGACGTGAAGAATATTTACAGTCACTGAAAGTAGATACAAAGTAAATTGATTCTAGTAGGAAAATTGATAAGCAAAAATCTTACCACACACAAGATAAAATGTATATTTTAAATTAATTATTTACACACTGTTCCTATGCAACCGCAGCCAGCCACCTACTCTTTCAGGTTCTGATTTTCGTCACCAGGTAGCGTATCGCAGTGTAGCGAATTCCAATATTGTGTCGCGGGATAACTCGTCCGGGGCATCGTACGAACGACATAATGTTGCGGAATAACTCGTCCGTGGCATCGTATGACAGATATCGTGGAGCGATATATCTCGTCCGTGGTCGCGAAGGGGTTAAGCGATCAGTGTTAGTAGCCGTGTAGTGAAGTGAATATTCGGTACATTAACCTGGACGTACCTGACATTGCGACCCTTAACTTTGGGTAGTGTCGTATTCCTGGGACCATCTGTGCACGGGGCTCGTCTATCATGACCAGGATCGGTTCAATGACCCAGTGACACAGGTTTTCAAGCTGCACGTGAATTTCCGACAAGGGTGAGTTGTAGTTACTTTATTGGTGATCATTCATTTTTAAATTTAACGCAAGCTATGGCTTATTTCTGGCGATAATTCTCAAAATTCCCGTACGAAAATATTTATTCGGGCTTTTTAAACAGACTTATTCGTTATCAGCAACAGCCCTAGTAGCACAAAATATTGGTTAAATATTTTTTCCAAATATTAAAAAAATATTTTTTTAGCCACACTTATTAATATGAAAAAAATGTTGATTCCAAATATTATATACACATACTGAAAATGTGAAATAAAGGTTTAGAAAATATTAAGTAAATATTCGTGGAATATAAAAGAAATATTCAGAAAATATAAAGCAAATATTTTGGAAATGTGAAATTAATATTCAGAATTCCAAAATAAATATTCAGGAAATGTAACATATGTATTTAAAAACTGTAAATTAAATATTCAGAAAATATGATGTCACGTCCCGGGTGGAGGTCTTTGGGGGACAATGACACTGTGGGGGTTTTTGAACACAGGCGAGGATCTGAAATCCTGCACACTGCGAGTTGAGGGAGGTTAGGCGAGGATCTGGAATCCTGCACACTGGGGTAGAGGGAATTTAGGCGAGGATCTTGAATCCTACACACTGGGGTAGAAGGAATTTAGGCGAGGATCTTAAATCCTGCACACTGGGGTCGAAGGAGGCTAGGCGAGGATCTTAAATCCTGCACACTGGGGTAAAAGGAATTTAGGCGAGGATCTTAAATCCTGCACACTGGGGTCGAAGGAGGCTAGGCGAGGATCTTGAATCCTGCACACTGGGGTAAAAGGAGGTTAGGCGAGGATCTTGAATCCTGCACACTGGGGTAAAAGGAGGTTAGGCGAGGATCTTGAATCCTGCACACTGGGGTAAAAGGAGGTTAGGCGAGGATCTTGAATCCTACACACTGAGGTCGAGGGAATCTAGGCGAGGATCTTGAATCCTACACGCTAAGCGACCAAGGAGGGTTTAAAGAATGAAATTGTACCCAATGAACACCCGTTAGACCCTTGTGGGTTTTTATACCGGTTCGATAATAGGATTTACCGCTGCATATACATAAGAAGTCACTCGTAATGGTTCCGCGAAATCCGTCTAGGCATACGTCGGTACGCGGCCCGTGCAGAAGAACGTTTGTAAACACTGTAAGAACACTCGCTCGCGAACCGAGATCAGCTGTTGCAGCAGTTCGTTACGTTTGGGATCTTCGTTGCCGAAGGATTAACACAATAACTTCACGATGGATTTAAATGGTTGTTTATTCTGGTTAAACAATTACGTTATCATGCACTGCGTTAATAGTGCAGTAGCGATGATCGTTGGCGTATGACATTTATAAATGTATATAAAATAAAATGTTTATGGATGGACATGCGATACAATAAAAGATAGTAAAATAATATGTAATAAGCTTTTAGCGTTAATAAGACAAATAGAATGGTTGCAATAAGCGTTAGCAAGCAAATAGTATGATCGCAATGAGCGTTAATAAGATGATTAATATGAAAAGTAAATAAGAATAGTAATATGGAATGTGGGTGATATACAATGTTATTTATAATAATGATAGTAGCTTACAGTAGCTGTCGTAGGTAATTGTTTCGTAGAACTGATTTTAACTTTAGAAATACTTATTGTTTCGTATAAAAGCTTCTGTAGGAGAGTTTCCGTAGAAGAGGACGAGGACCTCTTGGGTCCTCGTATTTATGTAAAATCAAAAGATTGTTAGGGGCGAAGGGCGGTTGCGGTATGCAACCTTGACCTATTTCGGCACGTGTCGCAGTACAGGTTATTAATAGATTTGGTCTTCCGGGGTTTTTATATGGCCTTGTAATGAATATTTGTCGTTAAGACTTCCGGGGTTCTTTTGCATAGAGTTTTGAAAGGGGATACTCAACCCATTGGATGGACTGTGGGTGGTTTGATTAGAAAGAAGGAAAAGGGGTAATGACTTCTTTGGTCATGGGGAGGTTGTGAGACGTGGTCTCGATTTAAGAGGGGTTTTTAGGGACGAGGGACTTGTATTTATTAGATTTGGAGTGATGTGGTCGTGCCACGTAAGGTTAAGAGGGGATTTGGGGGTCGTCGTTGACCATCTTGAGATGGGGACCGCTAAGGTACATCGCCAAGGTGATCAGGGGTTTGGGGAAAGGGTAAGACTTGATTCTGGAAGACTTTGGTGGAGTGAGTTTATGGAGGACTTGTACTGTTACCGCGCGAAAAATAGTGGGACGTCACAATGAAATAAATATTCAGGAAATGTGAAATAAATATTCAGACAATGTTAAATTAATATTTAAAAAATATAAAGTAAATAGTCAGGACATCTGAAATAAATATTCAGGAAATGCGAAATAAATATTCAGGATGTGTAAAATTAATAGTAAAAAAATATAAAGCAAATATTCAGAAAATGTGAAATAAATATTCAGAATTGTAAAATAATTATTCAGGAAATGTGAAATTAATATTTAAGAAATGTGATTTAAATATTCAGCCTATATTGAATAAACACTTGAAAACCATTTATACTCCAAGTCATTTAAGAAGTATTTTGCCGATCGACGAGTTTAAACCGGTTCTGCGCATATTGGCGCTCATTGGCTATGCCACCACCAATGGTCTTTCGGCTGCGCATACGGTCTGCGCCGCAAGCATTGGCCTGGCGCCACTTTCGTATATACCGCGTGTTTCGACTTTTTGTCGGTTTTGATTGTCTTTTTTAAATGTCAAATATAAAAATGGAGAAAATGCGGTTAATAAGTGGTACTAAATTCAAACCCAAATGAATATTCCTGTCCCACCCCACAAAAATCCAAAAGGAAAGGTAAGCAACTGAAATATTATATATATTTGAAGTATTATAAGCAACTGAAGTATTATAAACAACTCAAATATTATAAGGATAAATATTAACCTGAAAGGCTTGGAAAATATATACTTTAATTTATTGGGAAATGTTTCTCTTACAGATAGTTAACGCTGGACAACGGAAGATTATTATAAATATTTACAACGAGAAAAAAGCTCAGTTGCCAAATATGAAGTACAAGGAATTTATAAGATTGGTTGCAAATACATGCGGCGTGGGATTTCGTACCGTCGCAGAAAGTGTAAGAGAATTTAAAAGGACCAGGACCGTGACTTCACCCTCGAAGAAACGGGTAAGGCCCGATATAATGCAGAAGATGTCGGAACATGAAATTGAAGCAATAAGGAAGCATATACACGCCTTTTGGGAACGAAGAGAACTGCCGACAGTTCCGAGAATTTTGGCGGCGATTCGAAGAGATGAAAATTTACCAACTATATCGCAGAGTACGTTACAACGCCTGTTGAAGAAAATGAACTTCAAGTACGTACAAAGAAAGCGCAATAGCGCCCTTATCGAGCGGGAAGATATAATTCGTTGGCGCCGAACGTTCATCACGAAGATTCGAGAATTCAGAGCAGCGGGAAGACCCATTTATTATTTGGACGAGACATGGGTGAATGCGGGCGACACACGGCAGCGTGTGTGGGTGGACAACACCATAGCTTCGTCATCGAACGCCAGAGAAAGGGGCCTGACGATTGGCCCACCCACTCCGACTGCGAAAGGAAAGCGCCTCATCGTACTCCATATTGGATCGGAGGATGGTTTTGTTGAAAATGGCTTGCTGTGTTTTGAATCGAAGACCAAGAGCGCTGATTATCACAACGAGATGAATGCGGAACACTTTTTCGAGTGGTTTAAGCGCATTGTACCATGTTTGAAACCAAACGCCGTTATTGTGATGGATAACGCGCCGTACCACTCTGCGAAGCAGGAGCGCTGTCCCGTAACGAGCTGGAACAAACCGCAGATAAGAGAGTGGCTTACCAGCAAGGGAATACGAATGCCAGATAACGCACTGAAGTGGCAGTTATTGGACGAAGTTCGCAGAATTAAGGCAAATTATGATAAATATGTGATCGATGAATACGCAAAAACAACGGGGAAAACTATTCTCCGACTACCGCCTTATCATTGCGACTTGAATCCAATTGAGCTCGCGTGGGCGGTAGTAAAAGGCCACGTAAAAGCCAATAACAATACTTTCCACCTGAACGATGTAAAGCAATTATTGATACAAGGGGTGGAAAAGGCAGCACCCGAAATGTGGGCAAATTTTATCCGCCACACGACAAAGGTGGAGGATAAATTATACGACCTGGACCAAGTAATCGACGATATGCAGGATAACATGGATGATTCTTCATTCGATGAAGACGACCCAGACTACGGTGAAGGTGCACCAGAACCGAATATGGAATTGGAGTCGGATTCAGATTGAAATTCCCGGATCAGCCAGAGATGTATGGTATCTTTCAACTAGGTGTACTAATAGGACATTGAATGTGGAATTAATGTGATTTTTATTTATTCTTATAGATGTCTCAATCTGAATCCGGATCCGGCGCCAATCCCGAATGCGCACCTTCGCCGTGGTCTTGGTCATCTTCATCGAGTGAAGGATGCTGCGCATTATCCTGCATATCGTCGATTACCTGGTCAAACATTTCGGGTGTTGCCTTTTCCACCCCTTGTATCAATAATTGCTTTACATCGTTCAGGTGGAAAGTATTGTTATTGGCTTTTACGTGGCGTTTTACTACCGCCCACGCGAGCTCAATTGGATTCAAGTCGCAATGATAAGGCGGTAGTCGGAGAATAGTTTTCCCCGTTGTTTTTGCGTATTCATCGATCACATATTTATCATAATTTGCCTTAATTCTGCGAACTTCGTCCAATAACTGCCACTTCAGTGCGTTATTTGGCATTCGTATTCCCTTGCTGGTAAGCCACTCTCTTATCTGCGGTTTGTTCCAGCTCGACGAATTATATCTTCCCGCTCGATAAGGGCGCTATTGCGCTTTCTTTGTACGTACTTGAAGTTCATTTTCTTCAACAGGCGTTGTAACGTACTCTGCGATATAGTTGGTAAATTTTCATCTCTTCGAATCGCCGCCAAAATTCTCGGAACTGTCGGCAGTTCTCTCCGTTCCCAAAAGGCGTGTACATGCTTCCTTATTATTTCAATTTCATGTTCCGACATCTTCTGTATTATATCGGGCCTTATCCGTTTCTTCGAAGGTGAAGTCACAGTCTCCGTCCTTTTAAATTGTCGAGGACGGTACGATAACGAATAGTCAACGCCGCATGTATTTGCAACCAATCTTATAATTTCCTTGTACTTCATATTCGGAAACTGAGCTTTTTTGTCTCCGTTGTCCAAAGTTTTATAAATATATATACCAATGTTTTTTAAATATATACAAATTGTACTGTACTTAAGTTTTGTATAATAAAATTTATTTTTATATGTAATACTTTGTTGTTATATTTCATAATATTAATACCGTAAACATTTCAGTATAATACGACTAATAAATAAATTTGTAATATGGCACGAATTTAATAGAATACACGTTTTATTTGGTTACCCGGTATATGAAAGAGAATCGGAACGGTGCATGGAGAGAGGGAAGCCTGGGTGGTAAAGTGGGGGAACAGAGACCTCGCGACAGTCGAAGAGCTCATTCTACATGCGCGAATAAGATATTTCTTAAATGACTTCGAGTATACATGAAAATTAATTTTATATTTATTTAAATATCAATTAAGTTTATTATACATAAATATGTATAGAAACATATACACAACACATATTAAATATATACATTATATATTTTGTTGCTTCGTTCTGGATGTGGCTGTTGCTAAAAACAAACTCACGGACTGCTTAATTTCTACCTCCGTAACGGAAGGTTACCTCCTTCTTGTTGCAGCTGTGAAATTAAAAATAAAATAAATTCTGTATTATACGTACGTATGCATGTATTGCAAAGAAAACGTAAAAGCGGTAGGTTCTTACTAGTTATTGCATCATACAATTTTCAATTAATAAAAGAAAGTTTTTTTTTCGTCCCGCCCGGAGTACGCCGTAGCTGCGTTATTTGTTAATAATTTATTCATAATATTATAAATAATTTTTTTAGTGGTATCGCCACCAACTAAGTATATTAATTGTACCTGAAAAATATGTCATTATTTATTTGTGGGATATCAATGAAAACATGGTCGCGAGTGAGTGGAGAATGCGTGATCGAGTGCAAGTATATGAGGCAGTCAGAGCAAAAACGGACTAACCCACATTTTTTTCGAAATTGAATAAGTTGCAATAACGTATTCCAATAGACTCTACTAACCATATAAAATAAAAAAAAAAATTTTTTTTAATGTGGGTTGGTCCGTTTTTGCTCTGACTGCCTCATATATATTGTGAGGTTGTTTTTGTTGCAAGAGGTTGGCAAGCATGTAAGCCATCTGTAGTGATGGGCGATATTGGTCCCATCTATCGATAATGCATATCGATACATATTTTGTCGTTCAATATCGATACATGAAATATATTACTCAAAAAGTATCGATATTCGGTAATATCGATAATTTCTTTTACATAATCGCGTTCAAACAGGGTGAGGAGCGATTAACTGCAGTGAACGGAGGGGAAAACACCTACAGGAGTGGTGGTAACGTGTGCATGACTGACGCAGGCGCAATTCATGATTAACTGTCACCTTGCATTCAAACACCCAAGCCACCCACCGACGTTTCGTTTCATAGGCTGGAAGTTTCCTTTGGATACTCTGTGCAACACTCACCCAGAAATTTGGTTAAATAAAAGTTTTTGTATAGTAATAAAAAAGTATTTTATTTATATTGTATTCAATATTCAATGTTTATAAAAAAACTCAGCGAAGTGGCCATCGTGAACAAAACTTATAAATGCCAATCTCCTAAAGACAATGAGGTTAAAAATAGCAGTTGTTGGAAATGAACTGCGGTTAAGCGATTTCGTTTTTCCGTTAAAATTAGTGCTGCTTGAGAAAATAATCGTTCCGATGGAACTGATGTCGCAATTACTGTCAGATAGCGCATAGCTATCTTTGACAATGCAGAATCATGACGATTCCAATATTTGAGGGGGTTTTGTTTATAATCGGTAACAGGCTCGTTTAAATAGTACCGCAATTCTTCGGGCATTTCATTGCGATTTTGGTTGACAGCCTGAATGGATTTGTTTTTATGTACAAGAGTGTTATGATGCGACCAAAACCCGTCTTTCTCCAAAGATCGTTTTCGAGCATTTGGAGAAGCGTTCTCATAATTTTCAGTTAATGTTTCAGATATTTTATCGTGGAGCGTTGTTGAAATTTTATTGATAGCATGTGAACATGCAAGTGCGTCACTGAAATATAATCGTTTAAATCTTGGGTCCAGTAAGGTCGAAATTGCTATAAGCGCCATTTTTTCAATGTACTCAAACCTTTTCGTAAATTCAGCGGTTAACGCTTTTTTCATATGACGTCCCACATCAGTTTCAACTATACTTGAATTCAAACGTTCCTTTAAATTTTTAACAATGGGGATTGCTTGACTTCCTGTCACGTAAGATTCCCCACTAACGATTTCAGTGGCTTCTTTGAATGGTTTCAACAACTTTACAAATTCTGTTACTATTTGCAATTCATCAGCAGACAGCATTTTAACTTCGCAAACATTTTTTAATAAAATTATAGCAATATTATCGGACAATTCAATAAATCTGTCGTACATATCATACGCAGAATTCCAACGCGTCTCTACGCATTGAATTAGCTTTCGATCAGTAATGGTTCTAAGTGCATCAGCTAAAGTAGATGACTTTTTAAAATGGGTCACAATATCTTTGACTTTTTCATGTACAGGACTGATCATTTCATCTGATTTTATAAGTTTAGATGGTACCAAGTTCAGGGTGTGCGCCAGACAAGGCAAATGCTTTTCTGTTCCAAATCCATCAATAATGGCCTTCTTCATGTTTGCTGCGTTATCGGATACGATCACGACAATGCTCTCAAGTGATATTTTCCATTCCCTAACAGTTTCTAATAACCAATCCATTATGTACTTGGCTGAATGATTACTCGATAACGCCATTACACCGATCACTATGGATTTGTATTTATCACCACGAATAAAATGCGTCGTTACACCCAAAAAACTTTTAGAATTTAACGGATCTTTCCAGATATCAGTTGTAATAGCTATATTTTTTACAGCGGATAACTCGTTTTTTATCACGTTTGAAAGTACGTCGTATTTTTCTCCCATCAGACTCGTGATAGTCTTCCTATCAGGTATTTTGTACAGGGGAAGAGCAAATTTAATGAAAGTATTGAACCCTTCTTTTTCTACCGTGCTGTATGGCATTTTGTCCCTCGCTAACATAAACAGAAGTCTATTTGTTATATCAACAGCTTTTGATCCTCCATCTACATATAAATGTGAAATTAAAAAATATACAAAATTATTATCGAGAGTATCGTCTCATCGATTTAAAATATTTTAAAATAAATACAGTAAATACCGTAATATGATTTTTGAAGAGAAAATGCTGTATCTACTCTTTGTTGTATTTTTTTCGAACACGTAGACATTGATTGCTGGGACGAAGTGGGTTTCTCCAACGATTGTTGATAATCTGGTTTTAATCCTACTTGCAGTAAATCATTATCCACATCATCCACGAAATTAACATCCCTTACCTATTGAAAAACATATTCCCGTATTATTACGATTTTTATTACTAAGAATAAAACAATGAAATAAATTAGCAATACTACATTACCGTTTTAACAACTTTCATCTTTTTTCCTTTGACAATACATGGTGGGATATGTGGATGATTGTGAGCTAGATGCGAATGCAAATTGGTGGTATTACCACTAGCCCTAACAATCTTGTTACATAGCCGACATTGAGCCCCATTTTCATTTTTTATGAAATATTTCCAAATGTTGCTCTTAAATTTTGACACTAAAACAGATATCGTAGATTAATATTGTTTTTTACTGTAACTTCAACTTTACAGCTAATCATTATTTGAAAGGATAATGGAAATGTTAATGCGTACTGTTATACGATGTAGGATAGGAAGTCACGTTGAACCTTAACCTTACTTAAAGGTACACACACACACACACACATGCAACTAAATAATAAAAATGAAAAGCAAACCAAAATTTATATTTTAATAAGAAATATCATGGGCAACATTCAATGAATATGAAAAAGAATTACTGAATTTAACTTACATGTAGTAATACGATGGAGGATACAAAGCCTCAAGCCACGTTGAATCGCAATTTTGGTTTAACGCACACGCACACGTGCAACTAAATTTGGTATTAAAATTGAAAAGCAAACTAAAATTTATATTTTAATATGAAATATTATACGGAAAGAGGATCACATGGAAAGACCTCAGCACCGAAGACACCCAGATAGCACACGTCGTCTATAAGCCGTCTTTAAGACGTCTTTCAGACTCTCAAGGAAGATTGAAGAATCCGGTGCTGAGGTCAGAGGTCCATTCACGGCGCTATTCAGCAAGAACAAAGAAAAGCTCATTCATAACGGTGTCAGGACTCAGGACCAATAATATCGGTGCTGGGCAGTGGGCACCGTTCACAACGGTGTTCTTAATGAACGCGCATCATGTTTTCCATGGAAATTAAAATATGTGAATATAAAGTTTATATTCGAATCTCCGGGTTGGAATGTGTGGCACTCAGGGATTTATATGGTGATAAGGTGGCAATCCTGATTTGGACGTAAGTGGAAAGTAAAATTCGCCCGGTGTTTCTTAAAATATAAATTCTACTTTTAGGCTAGCAGCCTAAGGGCTGGATTTACGGGACGAAAGGAAACGATTCGATGGATTGAAAGAATACTTTAATTTGTCAGGACAATGCTTATGCACGTCTATGCGGTACGCGATTCGCGAGGAGAAGAAGGCCTCCTCGGGCACCCACACTCGTCCAGCCGATTGTTAGATCGTCGCTACGCGACGATCGGCATTTGTCACGGGTCACGGCGGTCAAATCTCCTACAGTTCGGCCGTCCTGACAGTATGAACGTCCCGGTCATACATGCATACATCGCAATTACGTAACCATCAACAATAGATAAACAATTCCCACACTTGTCATTTACATCAACTTACTTCAATATTTGTACCAATATTTGTACCAATATTTGTACTACTTAACGCTATTAAGATTTAATTTAAAAATAATGGTTAACGCAAACAAATAATATAAAAATATATAAAACACAAATGTCAATTAGAATCATCGGGCGCATTACGATCCCAGGGTTTCATGTGATCCGCACTTACGGTGCCTGTGTAGGGCAAACGCGTCACTTGAAAGCCATCTACATCAGTCACGATGTACCGATCGAACCGAAGGACTTTCTTAATTATGTATGGGCCCTTATATTTGGGGAGTAATTTTTTGTTCACACCCGCGGTAGTGTCGTGGTTCCGGATCATGACGTAATCGCCTTCTTCGTAAGCCGTCGCCACTTTCCGCTTTCCGTCATACTGAGCCTTATTTTCGATTTGTTTACGTTCGATACAATTTGCTGCCCTACTTCGAATGGCACTAAGATCTCGATCGATATCTTGTGACGCTTCTAACAGGCGACGGACGTTGTCGTTTATTTCGCCCGATTGGTTGACGCCAAACAATAGTCTACTCGGGGTATCATTAATGGATCGACAAATCGTATTATTTAAAGAAAATTCTACCAAATCGAGCACTTGGTCCCACTTATTTGGACATTCGGAAAGTTTCGCTAGCATCGGTGTTATCGTTCTATTAAAGCGCTCGACTTGCCCGTTGGCGCGTGGGGTACCGACGGCGATTAAGACGTGGTCGATAGATTTTTCTTTCGCGAACTCGCTGAATTGAGCGGAAGTAAAACAGGTTCCGCGATCACTGATTAATCTATTTGGTCTGCCGTAAGCTCTGAAATAATCTTTTAAATGTTTGATCGCTTCATCGGTCGTAGTCGATTTGCACGCATACAATCTTATAAATTTCGTGAATCCGTCAACAATGGAAAGTACATGTTTGTATCCTCGGCCTGTTCGCTCAAGAGGACCGTAGTGGTCGATATGAATCGCCTGGAACGGAAGGCCGCCCTTCGGAACAGGGTGCAAGAATCCCTCTTGTTTGCCGCTAGTTGGAGAAAACTCCACGCATTTTAAACAATTCGACACGTATCTTTTTACTTTTTCACGCATCCGTGGGAACCAGTATACGCGGCTAATATTTTCAACGACCTTGCCGACGCCCACGTGACCGATATCGTCGTGGCACGTACGGATTACATTGTCTTCCATACTTAACGGGACATAAAATAGTAATTCCCGATTTTTTATTTTTCGATATACAAGACCGTCGCGAAGTTCGTAGAACTTGTCCTCCGCAGTCTCTAACAGTTCTCTAATTTTTCGGATATCTGGATCCCGATCCTGTTTAATCGACAGCGTCTGTTCGAACGTATTCGCCTCTAACACCAACACACTGTGGCACCGACTAAGTGCGTCCACGTGGCACAATTTCGCGCCGGGCCGGTGTTCGATTTCGTAGTCATATTGTTGCAAGTACATGGCCCACCGCGATATCCGGGGATTAATATTTTGCTTGCTGAGTGTTAGCCGAAGACTATTGCAATCCGTTAAAATTTTAAAGTGCATCCCGTACAAGTAGACATGAAATCGTTTGATCGCGTATATTATCGCTAAACATTCTAACTCGAAACTGTGGTATTTCGCCTCGGTGACTGTAGTTCTCTTACTGAAATACGACACCGGGCGACGCGTCCCATCCGATTGTCGCTGTACAAGTATCGCTCCGAAACCGCTCGCACTGGCGTCACAGTGCAATTCCGTATCCAAAGTGGGCGAATACAAGGCCAATACGGGCCGATGCGACAACAGATCCTTCAAAATCTCGAACGCGTCCAATTCCTCGCGACCAAAACTAAACGGAACGTTTTTTTTCAATAAATCATATAACGGCTTAGCTATTCTTGAAAAATTTGCAACGAAGCGCCTGAAGTAGCTGGCTAACCCGACAAAACTATGCAATTCTCTTGTGTTTCGCGGCAACGGATATTTTAACACGGCTTCTATATTGTCGTCGCTAGGCCGAATGCCGCCTTTGCTTATACGATATCCTAAGTACGTGATCTCTTCGGCGAGAAAAGAACACTTGTCGAATCGGAATTCCAGCCGGTGACGCCGTGCCAACTTGAACACCTCGCGTAGGATGTCTAGGTGCTCTCCAATATCTATGGTGGCAATTAGAATATCATCAAGATACAAAAGGACTTTATTTTGTCTAACTAAATCCGCGAAAATGCTATTAATGTAACGCTGAAACACGCGCGGCGCATTGGTAAGACCAAACGGCATTTTCCGATATTCGTACTGTCCAAGAGGCGTGACGAAAGATGTGTATTTCATCGAGGATTCCGCCATATTAACGTGATGGAAGCCGTTACGTAAATCCAGACTGTTAAAATACTTTTTATCCCGTAGTCGGTCAAGAAGATCTTCAATTAGGGGCGTCGGAAAATTATCTTTAATCGTAATGCCATTCACTCCGCGGAAGTCGATACACAAGCGTATCTCTCCCGTCTTCTTACGCACTAAAACAATCGGACTGGCGTAAGGAGAGTTGCTTGGCTGAATGATACCTTTTCCCAGCAATTCGTCGATAATAACTTTTAATTTTTCCCTATCGCTAAAAGAAAGTCTACGCGGGCGAAATGAAATTGGCTGATCATGTTTCAATATGATCGTCATTTCAACGACACAGTTATCGGCGGGATCCGGATCATCGGCCAACGCGTATTCCGTCCGAAAAATTTCCGCGAGCCTGTTGGCTGCTTCCCGCTCGATATTTGGGTTAATATTTAATTTTTCCTCAGCACTAGTCTCCGCCTCGATACAATTGATTTGCATTATTTCGTTTTGGCAGTCGAACGATCCCGTTTTACCCGACTCAATGTTTTTCTCCGCGATTACGAATTTGTCATCGAATGAAATCTTAATATGGGGCAAAGATATGAAATCCCTCCCGAGAAGCGCGTCGCATCGCATCGCGGTGGCTGGGACAATGATGAAAACAATATTTACCGGAATGTCGTTGGCTGTGCAATTGCATCTGAATACCCCCAAGACATTCAATTTCGACCCATTGATACCCTCGTACAGGTCATTCTTTACAACGGGTTCCCGCAACTGAACCGGTACGCAACCTTCCTTAATAAGGCTGATAGGCGAGCCTGAATCTATTATCGCGTCAATACAATGGTCTGAGTTTTCGCCTCGATCGCTCGCGACGGGATATTTTACCGTTACCGTGTACGGTGGATTTGACGCCAGCTGTACCAGATGAGTGGTCTTCTCCACAGCCTCCTTCGACGTCGGGCGGCTCTCCGGGCAGGCCTCGATGCGATGTTCCGTGCTCCCGCATTTGAAGCACGCACCCCGTTGACGCCTCGGCTGCGGACAGTTCCTCGATAGATGACCCAGCTCACTGCAATTGTAACACCGAGGTTGAATTTTATCCTTTACAGAACGCTGCCCTGGGTTCGCTGGTTTTGACGTCGCGTTGTCCTTTTTGTCCGACCGCGAGTAAGATGAATTCTTCTCTCCTTTCTCCGGTTTACTGCTGGACGGGAGCGTCAATTTTTTGAACCCCTGGAGCAGGTCCTTCCGGGTCTTGAACCGGTGCATGCGCGCTTGATCACGCAGACGCTGATCCGGCACCCCGTCAATTGTATCGTCAATGAACTCCTCGTCTTCGATGGCTATTCGATTCGCCAATATCGATTTGTCATGGTAGTAATCGGTGAAGGTTTCACCCGGCTGCCATGTCCTCTTCTCAAACTCCTTCCTCAATTCCGATTGCGAAAGCTTCTCGTGGAACATTTCTTCCATCGCCTCGTAAAACGCCGAAAGCTCCAATCGAACATGTTCGGCCTTCGAGTGGAACCAAGATAGCGCCCTCCCTTTGAGTCGCATGATCAGAAGCGCCTTCGTCGAGGCTTCGTCGAGATGGTATGCCTCGCGGAGAAGTTCGGACTGTGTCCGCCATTTCTCGAAGCCGTCACTCTCTCCGCTATATTCACTTAGCTGGTCGGCGATCGAGCGAATACCGACCGAGGAGTGGGCCTGGCTGCTGCTTGTCGATGCATTGGCCTGGA
This sequence comes from Andrena flavipes, assembly GCA_963971345.1. Lineage (NCBI taxonomy): Eukaryota > Metazoa > Arthropoda > Insecta > Hymenoptera > Andrenidae > Andrena > Andrena flavipes. Next base: position 40,836,321 of record OZ020479.1, on the reverse strand, counting down.
TGCTGCTTGTCGATGGATTGGAAGCTGCGCTTCTTTCCCGTTCTGCCAACCGCAATTCCCTTCGCAGCAAATCCCGCTCCTGCCTCATTAACTCATACTGTCTCCGTAATAGAGAGTCGCCACTCGCATCATCACCATCGCGTGCGTTGTTATCCGTGTTGCTTGGCAACAATAGCGACGCCATTACATCTTCCTCCCGCGATGTGGGATTAGAGGTTGTCTCGATATTTTGGCTGCTTCGCGTAATGTTTCTCAGTACATCTGACCATGTTGCAGATGGTACGGAATTTATTCGATTTATCAATTCGGCCTTCGAACCGGTGGTCGTCAATTTCAGGTGTCTCAGCACGTCCTTCAGTACTGCTACGGTGAAGAGGCTGAGGTCTTCTTCTGACGTCCCTGACGCCAAATCTTGCGTGTTCGACATATTGAACAACTACCGGTCTTAACGATACGGCACAACAATCACTTTCGCCCGATTCCCTATCCGATTCTGAACAATACACTGACCGATCCGACTCACTACGCGGCACGGTCAAATACAATGCGTAAACGATTTCAGCGATATAAAATTAAACTCACTGCGTGAACCAATCCCACTTCTGAGGTTTGTAGGGGATTTACGGGACGAAAGGAAACGATTCGATGGATTGAAAGAATACTTTAATTTGTCAGGACAATGCTTATGCACGTCTATGCGGTACGCGATTCGCGAGGAGAAGAAAGCCTCCTCGGGCACCCACACTCGTCCAGCCGATTGTTAGATCGTCGCTACGCGACGATCGGCATTTGTCACGGGTCACGGCGGTCAAATCAACTGTAGGAGATTTGACGGCGGTCAAATCAACTGTAGGAGATTTGACGGCGGTCAAATCAACTGTAGGAGATTTGACCGCCGTGACCCGTGACAAATGCCGATCGTCGCGTAGCGACGATCTAACAATCGGCTGGACGAGTGTGGGTGCCCGAGGAGGCTTTCTTCTCCTCGCGAATCGCGTACCGCATAGACGTGCATAAGCATTGTCCTGACAAATTAAAGTATTCTTTCAATCCATCGAATCGTTTCCTTTCGTCCCGTAAATCCCCTACAAACCTCAGAAGTGGGATTGGTTCACGCAGTGAGTTTAATTTTATATCGCTGAAATCGTTTACGCATTGTATTTGACCGTGCCGCGTAGTGAGTCGGATCGGTCAGTGTATTGTTCAGAATCGGATAGGGAATCGGGCGAAAGTGATTGTTGTGCCGTATCGTTAAGACCGGTAGTTGTTCAATATGTCGAACACGCAAGATTTGGCGTCAGGGACGTCAGAAGAAGACCTCAGCCTCTTCACCGTAGCAGTACTGAAGGACGTGCTGAGACACCTGAAATTGACGACCACCGGTTCGAAGGCCGAATTGATAAATCGAATAAATTCCGTACCATCTGCAACATGGTCAGATGTACTGAGAAACATTACGCGAAGCAGCCAAAATATCGAGACAACCTCTAATCCCACATCGCGGGAGGAAGATGTAATGGCGTCGCTATTGTTGCCAAGCAACACGGATAACAACGCACGCGATGGTGATGATGCGAGTGGCGACTCTCTATTACGGAGACAGTATGAGTTAATGAGGCAGGAGCGGGATTTGCTGCGAAGGGAATTGCGGTTGGCAGAACGGGAAAGAAGCGCAGCTTCCAATCCATCGACAAGCAGCATCCAGGCCAATGCATCGACAAGCAGCAGCCAGGCCCACTCCTCGGTCGGTATTCGCTCGATCGCCGACCAGCTAAGTGAATATAGCGGAGAGAGTGACGGCTTCGAGAAATGGCGGACACAGTCCGAACTTCTCCGCGAGGCATACCATCTCGACGAAGCCTCGACGAAGGCGCTTCTGATCATGCGACTCAAAGGGAGGGCGCTATCTTGGTTCCACTCGAAGGCCGAACATGTTCGATTGGAGCTTTCGGCGTTTTACGAGGCGATGGAAGAAATGTTCCACGAGAAGCTTTCGCAATCGGAATTGAGGAAGGAGTTTGAGAAGAGGACATGGCAGCCGGGTGAAACCTTCACCGATTACTACCATGACAAATCGATATTGGCGAATCGAATAGCCATCGAAGACGAGGAGTTCATTGACGATACAATTGACGGGGTGCCGGATCAGCGTCTGCGTGATCAAGCGCGCATGCACCGGTTCAAGACCCGGAAGGACCTGCTCCAGGGGTTCAAAAAATTGACGCTCCCGTCCAGCAGTAAACCGGAGAAAGGAGAGAAGAATTCATCTTACTCGCGGTCGGACAAAAAGGACAACGCGACGTCAAAACCAGCGAACCCAGGGCAGCGTTCTGTAAAGGATAAAATTCAACCTCGGTGTTACAATTGCAGTGAGCTGGGTCATCTATCGAGGAACTGTCCGCAGCCGAGGCGTCAACGGGGTGCGTGCTTCAAATGCGGGAGCACGGAACATCGCATCGAGGCCTGCCCGGAGAGCCGCCCGACGTCGAAGGAGGCTGTGGAGAAGACCACTCATCTGGTACAGCTGGCGTCAAATCCACCGTACACGGTAACGGTAAAATATCCCGTCGCGAGCGATCGAGGCGAAAACTCAGACCATTGTATTGACGCGATAATAGATTCAGGCTCGCCTATCAGCCTTATTAAGGAAGGTTGCGTACCGGTTCAGTTGCGGGAACCCGTTGTAAAGAATGACCTGTACGAGGGTATCAATGGGTCGAAATTGAATGTCTTGGGGGTATTCAGATGCAATTGCACAGCCAACGACATTCCGGTAAATATTGTTTTCATCATTGTCCCAGCCACCGCGATGCGATGCGACGCGCTTCTCGGGAGGGATTTCATATCTTTGCCCCATATTAAGATTTCATTCGATGACAAATTCGTAATCGCGGAGAAAAACATTGAGTCGGGTAAAACGGGATCGTTCGACTGCCAAAACGAAATAATGCAAATCAATTGTATCGAGGCGGAGACTAGTGCTGAGGAAAAATTAAATATTAACCCAAATATCGAGCGGGAAGCAGCCAACAGGCTCGCGGAAATTTTTCGGACGGAATACGCGTTGGCCGATGATCCGGATCCCGCCGATAACTGTGTCGTTGAAATGACGATCATATTGAAACATGATCAGCCAATTTCATTTCGCCCGCGTAGACTTTCTTTTAGCGATAGGGAAAAATTAAAAGTTATTATCGACGAATTGCTGGGAAAAGGTATCATTCAGCCAAGCAACTCTCCTTACGCCAGTCCGATTGTTTTAGTGCGTAAGAAGACGGGAGAGATACGCTTGTGTATCGACTTCCGCGGAGTGAATGGCATTACGATTAAAGATAATTTTCCGACGCCCCTAATTGAAGATCTTCTTGACCGACTACGGGATAAAAAGTATTTTAGCAGTCTGGATTTACGTAACGGCTTCCATCACGTTAATATGGCGGAATCCTCGATGAAATACACATCTTTCGTCACGCCTCTTGGACAGTACGAATATCGGAAAATGCCGTTTGGTCTTACCAATGCGCCGCGCGTGTTTCAGCGTTACATTAATAGCATTTTCGCGGATTTAGTTAGACAAAATAAAGTCCTTTTGTATCTTGATGATATTCTAATTGCCACCATAGATATTGGAGAGCACCTAGACATCCTACGCGAGGTGTTCAAGTTGGCACGGCGTCACCGGCTGGAATTCCGATTCGACAAGTGTTCTTTTCTCGCCGAAGAGATCACGTACTTAGGATATCGTATAAGCAAAGGCGGCATTCGGCCTAGCGACGACAATATAGAAGCCGTGTTAAAATATCCGTTGCCGCGAAACACAAGAGAATTGCATAGTTTTGTCGGGTTAGCCAGCTACTTCAGGCGCTTCGTTGCAAATTTTTCAAGAATAGCTAAGCCGTTATATGATTTATTGAAAAAAAACGTTCCGTTTAGTTTTGGTCGCGAGGAATTGGACGCGTTCGAGATTTTGAAGGATCTGTTGTCGCATCGGCCCGTATTGGCCTTGTATTCGCCCACTTTGGATACGGAATTGCACTGTGACGCCAGTGCGAGCGGTTTCGGAGCGATACTTGTACAGCGACAATCGGATGGGACGCGTCGCCCGGTGTCGTATTTCAGTAAGAGAACTACAGTCACCGAGGCGAAATACCACAGTTTCGAGTTAGAATGTTTAGCGATAATATACGCGATCAAACGATTTCATGTCTACTTGTACGGGATGCACTTTAAAATTTTAACGGATTGCAATAGTCTTCGGCTAACACTCAGCAAGCAAAATATTAATCCCCGGATATCGCGGTGGGCCATGTACTTGCAACAATATGACTACGAAATCGAACACCGGCCCGGCGCGAAATTGTGCCACGTGGACGCACTTAGTCGGTGCCACAGTGTGTTGGTGTTAGAGGCGAATACGTTCGAACAGACGCTGTCGATTAAACAGGATCGGGATCCAGATATCCGAAAAATTAGAGAACTGTTAGAGACTGCGGAGGACAAGTTCTACGAACTTCGCGACGGTCTTGTATATCGAAAAATAAAAAATCGGGAATTACTATTTTATGTCCCGTTAAGTATGGAAGACAATGTAATCCGTACGTGCCACGACGATATCGGTCACGTGGGCGTCGGCAAGGTCGTTGAAAATATTAGCCGCGTATACTGGTTCCCACGGATGCGTGAAAAAGTAAAAAGATACGTGTCGAATTGTTTAAAATGCGTGGAGTTTTCTCCAACTAGCGGCAAACAAGAGGGATTCTTGCACCCTGTTCCGAAGGGCGGCCTTCCGTTCCAGGCGATTCATATCGACCACTACGGTCCTCTTGAGCGAACAGGCCGAGGATACAAACATGTACTTTCCATTGTTGACGGATTCACGAAATTTATAAGATTGTATGCGTGCAAATCGACTACGACCGATGAAGCGATCAAACATTTAAAAGATTATTTCAGAGCTTACGGCAGACCAAATAGATTAATCAGTGATCGCGGAACCTGTTTTACTTCCGCTCAATTCAGCGAGTTCGCGAAAGAAAAATCTATCGACCACGTCTTAATCGCCGTCGGTACCCCACGCGCCAACGGGCAAGTCGAGCGCTTTAATAGAACGATAACACCGATGCTAGCGAAACTTTCCGAATGTCCAAATAAGTGGGACCAAGTGCTCGATTTGGTAGAATTTTCTTTAAATAATACGATTTGTCGATCCATTAATGATACCCCGAGTAGACTATTGTTTGGCGTCAACCAATCGGGCGAAATAAACGACAACGTCCGTCGCCTGTTAGAAGCGTCACAAGATATCGATCGAGATCTTAGTGCCATTCGAAGTAGGGCAGCAAATTGTATCGAACGTAAACAAATCGAAAATAAGGCTCAGTATGACGGAAAGCGGAAAGTGGCGACGGCTTACGAAGAAGGCGATTACGTCATGATCCGGAACCACGACACTACCGCGGGTGTGAACAAAAAATTACTCCCCAAATATAAGGGCCCATACATAATTAAGAAAGTCCTTCGGTTCGATCGGTACATCGTGACTGATGTAGATGGCTTTCAAGTGACGCGTTTGCCCTACACAGGCACCGTAAGTGCGGATCACATGAAACCCTGGGATCGTAATGCGCCCGATGATTCTAATTGACATTTGTGTTTTATATATTTTTATATTATTTGTTTGCGTTAACCATTATTTTTAAATTAAATCTTAATAGCGTTAAGTAGTACAAATATTGGTACAAATATTGGTACAAATATTGAAGTAAGTTGATGTAAATGACAAGTGTGGGAATTGTTTATCTATTGTTGATGGTTACGTAATTGCGATGTATGCATGTATGACCGGGACGTTCATACTGTCAGGACGGCCGAACTGTAGGAGATTTGACCGCCGTGACCCGTGACAAATGCCGATCGTCGCGTAGCGACGATCTAACAATCGGCTGGACGAGTGTGGGTGCCCGAGGAGGCCTTCTTCTCCTCGCGAATCGCGTACCGCATAGACGTGCATAAGCATTGTCCTGACAAATTAAAGTATTCTTTCAATCCATCGAATCGTTTCCTTTCGTCCCGTAAATCCAGCCCTTAGGCTGCTAGCCTAAAAGTAGAATTTATATTTTAAGAAACACCGGGCGAATTTTACTTTCCACTTACGTCCAAATCAGGATTGCCACCTTATCACCATATAAATCCCTGAGTGCCACACATTCCAACCCGGAGATTCGAATATAAACTTTATATTCACATATTTTAATTTCCATGGAAAACATGATGCGCGTTCATTAAGAACACCGTTGTGAACGGTGCCCACTGCCCAGCACCGATATTATTGGTCCTGAGTCCTGACACCGTTATGAATGAGCTTTTCTTTGTTCTTGCTGAATAGCGCCGTGAATGGACCTCTGACCTCAGCACCGGATTCTTCAATCTTCCTTGAGAGTCTGAAAGACGTCTTAAAGACGGCTTATAGACGACGTGTGCTATCTGGGTGTCTTCGGTGCTGAGGTCTTTCCATGTGATCCTCTTTCCGTATAATATTTCATATTAAAATATAAATTTTAGTTTGCTTTTCAATTTTAATACCAAATTTAGTTGCACGTGTGCGTGTGCGTTAAACCAAAATTGCGATTCAACGTGGCTTGAGGCTTTGTATCCTCCATCGTATTACTACATGTAAGTTAAATTCAGTAATTCTTTTTCATATTCATTGAATGTTGCCGATGATATTTCTAATTAAAATATAAATTTTGGTTTGCTTTTCATTTTTAGTATTTACTTATTTAGTTGCACGTGTGCGTGTGCGTTAAACCAAAATTGCGATTCAACGTGGCTTGAGGCTTTGTATCCTGCATCGTATTACTACGCGTAAGTTAAATTCAGTAATTCTTTTTCATATTCATTGAATGTTGCCGATGATATTTCTAATTAAAATATAAATTTTGGTTTGCTTTTCATTTTTAGTATTTACTTATTTAGTTGCACGTGTGCGTGTGCGTTAAACCAAAATTGCGATTCAACGTGGCTTGAGGCTTTGTATCCTGCATCGTATTACTACGCGTAAGTTAAATTCAGTAATTCTTTTTCATATTCATTGAATGTTGCCGATGATATTTCTAATTAAAATATAAATTTTGGTTTGCTTTTCATTTTTAGTATTTACTTATTTAGTTGCACGTGTGCGTGTGCGTTAAACCAAAATTGCGATTCAACGTGGCTTGAGGCTTTGTATCCTCCATCGTATTACTACATGTAAGTTAAATTCAGTAATTCTTTTTCATATTCATTGAATGTTGCCCATGATATTTCTAATTAAAATATAAATTTTGGTTTGCTTTTCATTTTTAGTATTTACTTATTTAGTTGCACGTGTGCGTGTGCGTTAAACCAAAATTGCGATTCAACGTGGCTTGAGGCTTTGTATCCTCCATCGTATTACTACATGTAAGTTAAATTCAGTAATTCGCGTTTGCCCTACACAGGCACCGTAAGTGCGGATCACATGAAACCCTGGGATCGTAATGCGCCCGATGATTCTAATTGAAATTTGTGTTTTATATATTTTTATATTATTTGTTTGCGTTAACCATTATTTTTAAATTAAATCTTAATAGCGTTAAGTAGTACAAATATTGGTACAAATATTGGTACAAATATTGAAGTAAGTTGATGTAAATGACAAGTGTGGGAATTGTTTATCTATTGTTGATGGTTACGTAATTGCGATGTATGCATGTATGACCGGGACGTTCATACTGTCAGGACGGCCGAACTGTAGGAGATTTGACCGCCGTGACCCGTGACAAATGCCGATCGTCGCGTAGCGACGATCTAACAATCGGCTGGACGAGTGTGGGTGCCCGAGGAGGCTTTCTTCTCCTCGCGAATCGCGTACCGCATAGACGTGCATAAGCATTGTCCTGACAAATTAAAGTATTCTTTCAATCCATCGAATCGTTTCCTTTCGTCCCGTAAATCCCCTACAATAAGTAAATACTAAAAATGAAAAGCAAACCAAAATTTATATTTTAATTAGAAATATCATCGGCAACATTCAATGAATATGAAAAAGAATTACTGAATTTAACTTACGCGTAGTAATACGATGCAGGATACAAAGCCTCAAGCCACGTTGAATCGCAATTTTGGTTTAACGCACACGCACACGTGCAACTAAATAAGTAAATACTAAAAATGAAAAGCAAACCAAAATTTATATTTTAATTAGAAATATCATCGGCAACATTCAATGAATATGAAAAAGAATTACTGAATTTAACTTACATGTAGTAATACGATGGAGGATACAAAGCCTCAAGCCACGTTGAATCGCAATTTTGGTTTAACGCACACGCACACGTGCAACTAAATTTGGTATTAAAATTGAAAAGCAAACTAAAATTTATATTTTAATATGAAATATTATACGGAAAGAGGATCACATGGAAAGACCTCAGCACCGAAGACACCCAGATAGCACACGTCGTCTATAAGCCGTCTTTAAGACGTCTTTCAGACTCTCAAGGAAGATTGAAGAATCCGGTGCTGAGGTCAGAGGTCCATTCACGGCGCTATTCAGCAAGAACAAAGAAAAGCTCATTCATAACGGTGTCAGGACTCAGGACCAATAATATCGGTGCTGGGCAGTGGGCACCGTTCACAACGGTGTTCTTAATGAACGCGCATCATGTTTTCCATGGAAATTAAAATATGTGAATATAAAGTTTATATTCGAATCTCCGGGTTGGAATGTGTGGCACTCAGGGATTTATATGGTGATAAGGTGGCAATCCTGATTTGGACGTAAGTGGAAAGTAAAATTCGCCCGGTGTTTCTTAAAATATAAATTCTACTTTTAGGCTAGCAGCCTAAGGGCTGGTGTGGGTTGAGGATTGGCGGGAATAGCGGCACAAGTCGTATTGGCTATGTCAATGTGACGTCACGCGTGAGAAATTGCGTAGAAACTCAGGTCATGACTCATGGAGGGTGCAAAAAAATTATCGATATGTGGACCGAAAGTATCGATACGTGTAATTATCGGTGTTTGAAATATCGATAAAAAATATCGATATTCTGACAGGCAAATATCGATATATGCAATTATCGATAAATATCGCCCATCACTATTGCACTGACTCCGTGCTCTTGCCAGAAAATGATTTGGATTGGTTGATTCTTATAAAAACGAAGAAGCTCTATAGGAATCAACCAATCCAAGTCATTTTCTGACACGAGCACAGAGTCAGTGCAAGATACCGAATTCGCTATAAGTTTATGTCTTTAATACTTATTCTAATATATGTTTTACGTAAAATACAATTCTATTCTTATTCAGTATATATGGAGTGAATTGTTATTTCTGTCGTCTACCCCAGAATGTGGTAGCAGAGCGTGGTTTAAGAGATTCGTAGAATAAGAGGAAATTTTGAAAAATGAAAACGTGTGCCACGTGCGTGGGAAAGTGGAAAGGGGCATAATGACGGACGGATGGAACTTGATAGCAGTAAAACCACTTGATGACAAGAATTATTTCCTCTGGAAAGAAAAAATAGAAGTGATTCTAAGGGCAAAGAAGCTATGGAAGAAGATAATGGGTGTGAAGGAGCCGGTGAAACCTGAAGAAAATGAAGAAGGATATGAGAGGAAATTCACGATATGGAATACGTGGGACGACGATAACCATGCTGCAAGGGCATTAATAATAAATACAATAACTAAGGCACAGCTATTAAGATATAGCAATGAACGAAATGCAGATAAATTATGGAATACAATAAAAGATAATATGGCACCTGAGTCGGAACAAACAAAGGTGAGATCATTAAGTGAATTGACAAGTTTGAGAATGAAGAGAGATGATAAGTATGTTGTATAATTGGATTTTAGGCCGTTATTGCCAAAACTACTCATAAAAATGCAGTAATATAACATCGTCAGTGTGGATTCTTTAGAATACAAACCAATGAATTAAATTTTTCAGAACTCTCCGATATTGAACTGTCAAACTCTGTAACTTTGGCGACAGACGTTAATGGCAATTCTTTGAGGAAAGATTTTTCCCCATCCAGCACATTTACATAGCTGTTTGATCCCGCCGTCACTGCCACGTTTAATAATCTTTCTATATTTTCTAATTTGGTGAAAATTTGTTTTATATCGTACTTCAGTTCAATGTATTGCCGACTTAACATGGCCAATTGTCCTTCATCTGAAGTTACAACATCTGGACCTGTACAATGGTAGGAAATAGGTTTAAGTAGAGTTAAGGAAATATAATATAGTTTTAGCATAAATGTTTATATTTTAGGATAGAGATAGTTATAAGGGTAGGAAATAGGTTTAAGTAGAGTTAAGGAAATATAATATATAATAGTTTTAGCATAAATGTTTATATTTTAGGATAGAGATAGTTATAAGGGTAGGAAATAGGTTTAAGTAGAGTTAAGGAAATATGATATAGTTTTAGCATAAATGTTTATATTTTCTACTTACTTGGTATTTGTATATCCGGTCGTGGAATTTGTATGCTTCCACTCTCAGAATCGGAGTCAGAGGACTGAATTATACAGCGCTTTTTTGATAAGCGAGATCCTTTTTTGAATGGCATTCTATAAATTATGCGGGTTAACGAGTAAAATAATTAAAAAATAAATTAATCTATTTAATTTAACATAACATATTATACACAAATTATAACAAATTATATAGTTATACACTAATTAATTGCACAGATGAAGCAGTTCATATGCTGCAAAGTATGAGTGGCATTTAACTAGAAATGCTTTGCTCAAAATTTCATGCAATGTATATGAAACAATTTCATCAGTGAATTTATCAAATTTAAATAATCCTATTATTTTGGATTTGACAGGGAATTTATAAAAATTTTCCAATTTTGTTGATAATTTCCCAACTACAGTATTTTTTAATATGTCTGTGACTTGTAGGACATGGCCATTCTTTAAAAAGACATAACAGTCACGAAACCCGTAAGCCTTTATTTTAAAATAAGGTAGTTCTATTGTTTTTTTATTATTTTGTATGTTAACAATTATTTCGGTGTTAACATTTTTTCTTACTGTAGGTGTTCCATTTTCCGATAATCTATTTGTTATTTGTGCTAAAGGTTTATTCCACCTACGTAGCATGTTTACTAGTTTTCCCAAATAGTTTTCAAAGGGGAAACAACTTAATTCCTCCAAAGAATATTTAAGATTTTCTACATCGTCTGTAATGTGCACTAGGTTATGAACATTATATGTACAAAATTCTCTGCCATACAAAACGGAACAATTTTTAACGAATTTAAATAGCATTTTCCGAGCTGTATTTAGTCACTCTGCGTTCAAATGTAACTTAGGGTGTAATAATCATTTGAAAGAATTCGCTTCAAAACAATGGGCCCCAAATATAATAGAAATAGACGAAACTCTGTAGCTTTAAATCTAGGCAATTCCGATATAGGTCGCGATGTACGATTAAGTTCAGAGGGTACATATTTTGCAGAAATAATCATTCTCTTTGATAGCTTATTTCTCCAAGGTAATGCAAGCTGTTTCTTGCACCAATGACAGAGTAGTTTCTTCATTACCCCTAAGCAACATAAATGCATATAGTCTAAAGCAAAATGTTCTATTATATCTAATTTAATTATATTTAACAGTGGTATCCTTTCATCGTTCTGATGATGACCAATGTCATCAAAGTCTTCAAAATGTGAATGTGTTCGAGCACTCGCATTATGTCTTACATAAACAATTCGGTTTTTGTAACTTCTACCCTTTTCCGTACATCTTTCGCAACCCTTGTGACCCGTATACCCTTTAATGTTTTTTAAAAATGCTCTTGCAGGCGCATCACATGTAAAACATATGAGAGTTACTTTAAAATTACTACCATCGTAAAACAGTCCATGTTCTAAAAGATCGTTTAATTCATGTATAAAATCATTTAAATATTCGGTCAAAGAATATGGTTTTGAATCCCCATAATATATTGCTATCGGAAAAGGACACACCGTATAGTGTTTCAGTATTACTTTGCACAAAATAGGTCAAAACTGTTTGCTCGAACTTTTTGCAAGGGGAATGCCATCGACATTAACAATTAATCGGAACGTAAATGTTTCTTTCAGCTCACTTAATAAACTTTCATTTTCCAACAGATTTAATAAATTCCCCTTTATACCAAAATATGTATACTGAGCTATCGTGTTCTTTTTGCTAATAGCTGGTACAATATTTGATGATCTCTTAGTTTTTAACACAGTTCGCGCATCCCGTGGAATTTTATACTCCGGAAAAATGTCCTTCAAGCCTTTTAATAAATTACCGAGTTGGGAATGGTTAATTTTGTTTTCAAGGGACCATGATTTTAAGAAAGTAATTAATTTTAGATTTCTAAAAGCAGCAGATTGATTATCTTTAATACTATAATTTGTTTCATTTGTGTTATTTGTAAGATCAACGTGTTGATTTATATTGAAATCCGAAATAACAGGATTATGAATTATTGCTTGCGAATTACTTGACACAATTCTATTTGAATTCTCTACTCTACCGAGACTCCGATTCTGGAAAAAACCTATCTCTTTCTTTATAAATTTATATTTTTGGTAACGCTTACGTTTCTCCGACATTTTTAAATTAGAGTTACTGCAAACTATAAAATGGGATATGATGAAATACTATCATTGCGAACTTTAATTGTGAATTAACAGTTATGTAGAACATGAAATAAATATATTGCATATGTAAATATAGTTAGTCTTTTCTCTGACTAACAAAACGAATGATAACTGATCACTTAATAATAATTATCACCGTCTCACAGCGTGATGGCAAATTGGCGTCGAGATTGACAATACCACTACACGACCGTATTGAATTGCTACGCAAACAGTCGATTGTCAACCGATTAGTCGCCAACGCGGTATACTATTAATTTTTCCATAATATAAAATGAATATTTGAAGGCTCGGATGCAATCAGAGGACTAGCGCTCGAAAATCCGCTAGACATAATCCACGTTTTTCAACGTTCGCCGTTAAGGAGTATCGAGGTAATTTTGAGGTACATAACTTGCAGCGACAAAGTTTTTTGTTAATATACAAGGAAGAATTTCACCAATTCACATACTGATTAATAAATAATATATCGTCATGTCTTCTACAATTATTTATTAATCAGTGTGAAAGTGGGTGAAAATCTTCTTTGTAATTAAGGAAAAACATTGTCGCTGCAAGTTATGTACCTCAAAATTGCCTCGATACTACTTAACGGTGAACGTTAAAAAACATGGGTTATGTACAGTATTATTTTATAATGAAATATTATTACTTATTTTAACATAAGGGTTCAGTGCATACATTTTACGGCTTGCCTAGTTTTCTGAGTTTTATGTTTCATGTCTCATAACGATTCGTTAATATTTACTCAAAATATCACAATTTATGTTTAAAAAAATATTGACAATAGTCGAAAAACATTTTTTCGTTTATAATTTTTATCTAGAATACTATACTGATTTGATAAAAAAAACTGTAAATAGAAAAAATGTGTGCCGTGACGAGCTTTACAACACGATATTTTTTAAAATACAGATTAACAACATTTAATTTTCCAATTTTTCTTAGCGTTTGAACAATACTTTTCCCATTTTCGAGCGCTAGTCCCCTGGTTATATCCGAGCCTTTTATTTCCCGAACTTTCCGTAAAAAATGATTTGTTTCAACCAGTAAACAGATATTTACTTTATATTTGAAAAAGAAAATGTTTTTTTCATAATATGAAATGAATATTTTCCGAACATTCGGAAAAAAATGTTTTCTTTCTACCAGTAAATAAATATTTACTTCATATTTGAAAAAAATATTTTCTTCATAATGGAAAATGAATATTTCCCGAACATTCGGAAAAAAATGTTTTTTTTTTCTACCATACAATAAATATTTACTTCATATTTGAAAAAAAAATATTTTTTTCATAATATAAAATGAATATTTCCCGAACATTCAGAAAAAAACGTTTTCTTTCTAACATTGAATAAATATTTATTTTATATTTGAAAAAAGAATATTTTTTTCATGATATAAAATTAATATTTCCAGCATATTCGGAAAATATATTTGCTTCTTAATCTAGAATAAATATTGTATATATGTTTAAATATCAAAAAGAGATTGAATCTCTTTTTAATATTGGATGTATGTACATTCAATATTTTGTGCTACTAGGGAGTGCTGGCCGTTATTGTATTACGGATTTTTATCACAATAACGAACTACGATCACTTTTCGTTAATTTCCTGTTACATTACCTTTTTGTGGTTAAGTTATTAACACCAGCAAATTTACGTATTCCTTATCGTCCCACTTCAAATAATTATTATTTTCGGATCTTCTAAAAAAAAGCTGCGTATTCGTCTTTTTACGTTACACGTGATTTTCATCCATTTATCATTTATTCATTATTCACTTTAAATAACAAACAAACCATGACAACATTTTTGTTGTTATTTGTTACATCTTTTTTATTTGGCATTCTACGAATTGTATAGCCGGTTAAGCTGGTCAAATGTGCCCCTGAACCAAATTCAAATCCCGATGAGACATTCGAAAGCTTATAAAAAAAGAATGATTTCTGTCAAGTTTCAACTTTGTATCTCTACCCGGGGGTAGTAAAGGGTAAAAATAAAAAATCAGGTTTTTGCCGAATTTTTACTATACCAGAGAATGAAAAATTTTGAAAAAATTCAGAGGCATATCTGTTATCGAGGCACATATTAGGGAATTATTTCAGATTTTTAAATTGAGAAACCAAGCTGTGAAAAATAAAAAACGTCAAAAAATGATTTAAGATAAGAAGTGTTTTATGCGATCTTCAATGTTTCTACATACCGCAAAACAACACAGAAATTCATGAAACTAAAAAAACCTAATCATTTGGAACTATGCTTTGCGCCTTACATTGCAAAGTATCTACCATATTCCGAACAGCGTTGGTGGCGCAGCGGTAAACTGTTGAGCTGCTAAATCGCTACAAACTTTTTTAACATAGGTTCGAATCTCGTACTTCCAAGTCCGCTTGGGCAAAGTTTTTTCTTTTTTTTCCGTAATTATATATATTTTCCAACTATACGACAATGATCAATATTGGTTTTCAAATGTTTAGAATGTTTGAAAAATATATTAACCTGAAATATACGTAAACAAGAGTTCGGACTGCTTTTTATGCCACCGTTTCTCTTGTCAAGTATCCTGCCAATTACGATATTATTTAACATTTCCTACATTATATTAATATGTGAAGATCGTTTTCGAATCTCTTACCTTTAACAATTATACATGGATAGCAACAAAATTCGTGTGGTGCTTTGTTACTATTTAGCCTTTCCGTTTATTAGATCATACAATTTTCTCTTTTTTCAAAATTCAATAGGCTACTCCGTAGTTAAACGCTATTGTTATGAATGCGCAAATGGTAATCGAACTGTCGGGTGCTGTTCACACATAGCTGCAATAATTTATTACTTGTCGCATGCTCGGTACCTTTCAAAAATTGTAAGACCTGCAGAAATTCTTAGTCAAATATTCAACAGTGAACACGTGACACCAATAATTAACGAAGACAGCGATGAAGATTAAAAACATCACACACGAATTTTGTTGCTATTCATGCATAATTGTTAAAAGTAAGAGATTCGAAAACGATCTTCACATATTAATATAATTTAGGAAATGTTTAATAATATCGTAATTGGCAGGATACTTGACAAGAGAAACGGTGGCATAAAGAGCAGTCCGAACTCATGTTTACGTATATTTCAGGTTAATATATTTTTCAAACATTCTAAACATTTGAAAACCAATATTGATCATTGTTGTATAGTTGGAAAATATATATAATTACAAAAAAAAAAACTGCCCAAGCGGACTTGGAAGTTCGCTTTCGAAATTCGTTCGAAATTCGAACCTATGTTAAAAAAGTTTGTAGCGATTTAGCAGCTCAACAGTTTACCGCTTTTTTTTTAAGGTTTGCGTTTATTAACCCCATGAGATCAGCGAGTTACATTTTTGTATAATAACCTTAACGCATGAAGGTATAATTTTTGTATATTTGGTTTCCTTTAGGCTAAAAACCCTTGTTGAATGGTAGGCACGGCCCATTCTTCTACATGCTAGTAGAAATTACTATAAATGTAGTGGCGCAATATTATAACAGGTGTCCCTTATTTGAGCGATTATTGCGGATTAGTTTGGCACCGTTGTGATGTTTTTTTTTTAAATGTTTTATGTATAGAAAGGGTTAGGGAAAAACTATAATGCTGTGACGATTTTGATTTAGCGCGATAATACTGTTTGACAGTCTTGATATTTGGGCATATTTTTGCTCTTTTTAAATGTTATTTAGCTAAAGCTTTGGTTGCTTATTTGTCTACTGACGGGTTCAGAAGACGTTAATTGTTGGTACTTGGAACCATACTAAAGTTAACTCGAACGCACTCATACTACACACGCATAGTTATGTACCTCGTTGCTTGACTTTGTACACATTACAATATTTACAACACACGCATACCTATGTACAAACATTCATACACACCCTACGAAGAAGAATTTCATTAAGTAGTAATATACTAGGAAGAAGAAAAGTGGAATTAGGATTAGTCTATAGAGAAAATTTGTTGTTAGCGGCTCGGTGGGACTTGCTTGATTGACTATAGCGCAGTCTTAAGCAAATATCCGTATATATGAGCTTCCCTTTGCATGGTTCGTCATAACACCGGTGTGTTGGTTTGATTTTACCATGCATAGTAGTTGTAGGTGCAACTATACCTCTAAACCTACTATGTTCTTATTCTAGCGCATTGATATTTTATAGCAGTCTTAGTAATTGAACCTAATTTGGCTCTTTTTAATTATTTTTGTAGGAACTTTGGTTATTTCTTTTCCCTTTGACGGGCCTGGGAGACTTTAATTATTGATATATGAGATCGTACTGAGGTGAGCTCGTACGGCGAACCCATCATACTACCTAACGCAGACTTTTGAGCATTATCCTTGTCTTTGTTTATATAACAATCTTTACCACGTGCTCATATCTATGTGTGAACATTCATATGTACTCTCGGAGAAGTATTAATATAGTTAGTAAATTCCTAGTGGACCAAAGTGGTGCCGGAACTAAGAATAAAGAGAAACTGTTTTTACCCATCGGTGG
Organism: Andrena flavipes; assembly: GCA_963971345.1. NCBI lineage: Eukaryota > Metazoa > Arthropoda > Insecta > Hymenoptera > Andrenidae > Andrena > Andrena flavipes. Next base: position 40,819,105 of record OZ020479.1, on the reverse strand, counting down.
GCCTTTATAAGGTTGTGATAGTGCGAATTTAACGAGCCTTCGTATATTTGAGCGCACCTTTGTGGGGTCGTAAAAACCCCGGTGTAACCGGTTGGAGTTTATCTGTATAGAAGGGGTTAAGAAACAATTTAACCTCTGAGCGTTTAATTTCCTAATACGTTATTACTGTTTAGCCGTCTTAATACTTTAGCGTCTTTTGCTCTGTTTTAATTATTTTTGCGGAACTTTGGTTTGTTCTTAACTCTCTATCGGGATCGTAAAACATTAAATTGTTGATACGTGGAACCGTACAGTAGTTTTCTCGGTCAACAGTCATACTAATACATACATACATTATGGCCATTTCCTTAGTCTTAGTTCTTTAAACAATATTTACAACGCTCTCATACATTATGTACAACATTCATGCTCTTACTACACTACAGATTAAGATAGGTGAAACGGTTTAGGAAAAAGTAATGGTATACTAGTCGTCTCAATTTGTCGAGCTAGTAGTACCAGCTACAGAGGGTGCCGGGCTGCTTGAGAAGGGAGGTTATCTTAACCACCAGTATTTTTTTACGTTCGGTTTGTAGGCGTCTTTTTTGTCCCATTTGGATAATTCATACACATATCTTAGGTCGATGTTACCTGCGACCATGCCGGCTCCGTATAATAATCTCTTATCGTCCGCTGTTCTATTTACGTGGAAGATGATTGGGAGACTTTCGTTATTTTGGATAAGTCCTAGTGTGTCCAGGTATGGAAAAGCCTGAGGCGGAATGTAACCAGTGCATCTGGCTCTTTCGAAGTATAGTGGATTTGGGTAAATTGAATGAGCAATCAGAGAATTTGAGTCGATAGTGATGCACTTCGCCCAGTGATATCCGATCAGTTTGAGTATGAATAAGTCAATTCTTACTAACTGTGCTTCGCTGTAAAGTTTAAGGTTACTGATGTACTTGGTGTAATCCGACTCGGGTGATTTGTATTTACCTAGGCATACTCTAATGCACTTCCTCTCGAATAGCCTCAGCTTCTCCATCACACCCGCGCTCAGGTTGAACCACAACTGGCAACCGTATGTTAGGATAGGGCGAATAAGGAGCTTATAGCATAAGATTTTTACGGTCTTATGGAGGTCCCTAGAGTAGAACAGTCTCCAGTGAGCTAAAAAAGCTTTTTGTGCTTTTTCAATTTGAATGAGTATATGGGAGTTTAAGTTTAGTTTGAAATCAATTTGAATTCCTAGGTATCTGACTGATTTTTTGTGCGGAATGGATAAATTTGAGTTGCCAGTTGTTTTTAGAGTGAAGTTCTTTGAGTTAATTCGGACGTCATTATTGGCGTCTGATTTGTTTGAGATATAAGGCCTGAATAGGATGGTTTCACATTTAGTTTCATTGATCTTTAATTTCCAAGTGCGACAATAGTCTTCTACTTGGTTATAAAACTTTTGAAGTTCAGTTTGTATGAGAGACGGTTTGTTCCCGTTTATGTATATAATTAGGTCGTCTGTAAATGCAATTGCGTGCTTATTCTTACTGCAGTTTAAATCGAAAAGATGCAGGAGGTTACTCATAAAAATGTTAAAAAGGATGGGGGAATTCACCGTTCCTTGCTGTAGGCTGTTTAAAATGTTAAAAGTTTTAGTTGATTTAAGATTCCCATCGGCTACGTAAAATTTGTTGCCGTGCAGCGAGTTCCATATCATTTTAATTAAATGTCGCGGAAATTTCTTTTTCATTAACTTGAAAAACAAACCCTCGAGCCAGACCGTATCAAAGGCCTTTTCAAGGTCGATCAGGCAAGCTCTTACGCAGTCGCCTGCGTTTCTGAACCAGCAAATGTCTGCTGTAAATTTCGATAGGGCATGGATGGTGGAGTGTTTGTGTTTAAATCCGAATCGGTATTCGGGGATTACATCGAATTCTTTGCAGTGTGCGTTAAGTGCTGAATTAATAGTTGTTTCGAAGATTTTACTAATGTTAGGAAGTAGACTTATGGGTCTGTAGCTAGCTGGATTACTACCCTCTTTACCCTTTTTTTTTAATGTTATTAGTTTAGCCGTTTTCCATGCCTCGGGGAAATACATATGATTAAGGCAATTGTTAAATATAATCGCGTAAAAATAAATGAATCGTTGCGGAAGTTTCTTTAAACAGATATTAGGGATTGCATCGAAGCTTGCCGATTTTTTATTGTTCAGATTATGAAAGGTGTGCTTGAGCTCATAGTAATTTGTAAAATAATCTGCCGGTATTAGATTTGTATCGGGGTTGTCCGATGTGTTAGCATTGGAGAATTCGCAGACGGTTGAGACATTGTCTTTGTCGTCGCGTATTTCATTTTTCCGAAGATTGATTTTTTCAGTTATTATGTTGTTCAGCCGGTGTTTACCGAGGGTTTTATTCTGTATATGTACCGCTTGAAAATGGGCACCTAAGGTGTTCAGTTTATCGCGTGGTTCGTCGATGATAAAATAGGAATTATCGATTTTAAGTGAGTTTATTTTTAAGTCTGCATCTTGGACTAAAACCGTTTCGCTGCATAGGATTTTTAAAGTTTCTGTGGTGATATGGTCTTTTTTGCGGAAAATGCTGTTTATTTTTGGGAACATATTTTTGCTGTCACTGATGGCGATGTTCGAGATTTTTTGCTTCCAGTGATTGCTCACTGATTCACAGAAGACCTGCTTGATTTTGATGCGAATACGTTTGAGTATTTTCTTAAGAGTTATGATTAAAAAAGTGTTTTGACTGGAGTGCGAACTAGATCTCACTGACTCGTATAGAAAGGTTAAAATAAAGCTTTTATGTTTTCTAAGCTTCCTGATCTTTGAGTTGATATATTTATCAGTTGTATTAGAATTATTACTGTAGGAAGGGATGGCCTCGTTTATGGCGTGAACTATTTTAGTGTTTATAATCTGTAGGAGATCATCTATTTCTGAGATAGAAAGATTTCTAATATTTGAAATAGATGTATCGGAAGATTGCTCTAGTGTTTTTTCAAATAGTTCCCAATCTGCTTTATTATAGTTTTTGAGGTTGTGGCAGTTATTCTCTGCACTTAGTTCTAACGAAGAGCGATCCATTGAGATTTGAATTAAGGGTGCCGTCTCACTGGGCCTTGAATGTGTGCGCACGCTCACACAAGCTAGGAAAAGCGTGTACGTATACACGATGTAGTAAACAATCCGTTTCAACCAACTTACGTCGTGGAATCGGCAAGAAGGAAGCTTTTGCGGGTATAGTTGCCTCCAGCAGACATCCGTGCAGACGGGTCTGGTGCGTTTGAACGTTAATAAGCACCGTACGTTAAAATAATAATGAATTTATGACTCGAAAAGTGACAGAATGAGGCTTCAAGGCTTCCCCGTTGGTGGCGCTAATGTACTCGAACCTCAATTCTGTCAGTTTTCGAGTCAAAAATTCATTATTATTTTAACGTACGGTGATTATTAACGTTCAAACGCACCAGACCCGTCTGCACGGATGTCTGCTGGAGGCAACTATACCCGCAAAAGCTTCCTTCTTGCCGATTCCACGACGTAAGTTGGTTGAAACGGATTGTTTACTACATCGCGTATACGTACACGCTTTTCCTAGCTTGTGTGAGCGTGCGCACACATTCAAGGCCCAGTGAGACGGCACTCTTAATAAGGCTTTGTGGTCACTATCGTAGTCCATGCCTCTGATTTTATTCTCTATTAGGTTGTGGAATTTGATTCTATTGTCAGCTAAGCATAAGTCAATGAATGCTCCACTTTTTTCAAACGATGGTTCGATTGTTCCCCACAGGTGCGTTTTGAAGGGTATTTAATTTTGGGAATACCATTCGTAAAGTGCAGATCCTCTTTTATTGTTTACTGGGTTACCCCACGATGTATGCTTCGCATTCAGATCACCTGATATCAAGAAAAAGTTATTTAGGTTCCATAGTTTTAAGCTGCGAAAAAGATTATCAAGATTTGTTATGAAGTCCTTTTTGCAGTTGCTAGAAGCATAAACCGCAATGAAGTAAAACTTTCCATTTATCCCTTCGACTTTTGTTTCAATGATCGTGTGTTCTAGAGAGGAGTTTGGTTGAGAGTTTGTAGGGTGAATTGTTTTAAATTTAAGCCCCTTTTTAATTAGAACGGCGCCCCCCCCCCTGTTTCGCATTTTGTCTATCAGTTCTTATTATATTATAACTGGCAAACCATATCTTGTGAGATGGGTTTAATTTAGTTTCGCACAATAAAGCTATGTCCGGTGACTGTTCCTCCAGGAACTCTGCCAGCGAGGCCCTTCTTTCGTTTGTGATTATGGAGTTTACATTTATTGAAATTATCTTAAAATTCTTAATTTGTAGGTTTCTATAGAAAGAACGATTGAAGAGGCTGGTTAAAATTCGATTTCGAATAAGTCAAAGATTTTACTTATACGTTGGGAATTCGCCTGGATTTGGCCTGCTATGTTGCCTAATTGTATATTCAGTGATTTTAGGATGGGCGATTTCAACTCTTCGAGCATCTGTGAGAGATTTGATGGTAGGATAAAAGGGTCAGGATTGATCGTTGTTGTCTTTAGTCGGGTTTGATAGGTACCGGTTAATATGGAGCTGTACGAGGTCCCTGGTTTTACGATATTGTTAATGTGGTGCGCCTTTTTTAGTTTTTGTGCTTGAGTTTGTTCGCGTTTAGCCTTAATTTGGGCCTTGATCTCAAGTAGCCTGGGGCACCCTCTGTAGGACGCTGGGTGTCCGAAGCATTTACAATTAATACAGTACGGACTACCTGCTGTAGCAGCTTCGCTATTTTGGCTTGACTGAATCATTTTACAGTCGCCGGGGTTATGTTTGGTGTCACATTTAACACATCTGTATTCTATACTGCGTCCATCCTAAGAATAATCCTACGCCCAGACCGTTTTGTGACCGTTCTGCGCAGCCCCCACTACCGCCTACGGGCCCGACGCAGGCGATTGCTGGCGGTAAGACGGAGAAAATCGTAGGCGGTTAAGTGGGGGTCGGACCAACCAGCGCCTCCTCAGAATCATCCCTGTGCGGAAGAGGATTATTCTTAGGATGGACGCAGTATAGGTTACAGTTGACCGCGGCGTGGCCTATGCGCTGGCATCTCTTGCACTGAATTTGGTCTTTTTTAATTATCTTTTCCCATTTTATTATTGAGTGCAAGACTGATTTTACATTTGTGAGTTTTTCTACCTTGCTGTCTGAGTCTATACATCAGGCAAGATCAGGTGGGCGGTCCGAGGACGCTAGCCTCCATAGCGTCTTAGACGTGCTACGTGGAAGGGGGTGCCCGAAGCCAATGAAGCGGCGGGCATCCCACGGACAGGGAAAGCTCTAGTAGTGTGCGTGTAGGCTCATACTCGTAGGGTAGGTTTAAATGACTGGAACTCTTCGGGGCCCCAGTGCTCGGTGTACAAGGGGTCCCGTTTCTTCGGTTTATGATATGGCAATTACTATTGAAAGGTAGAAAAAAACTCCAAATCCCCTAAGGCAGTTAGCATTCAAATTTTTTCCTGCTCATAAATGAATAAAGTTGCCGTGGCAAGTCGGCAAATACATGAAAAAGTGCTAAAAGTCACGTCCATATCGTAAAAAACAGTTTATATTATATACCCAGTAACCTGAATAGAAGACGTCTCGAGACTGTTCCATCCTTCCGATTTCTTTACCATTTAACTCACGAGTCATAGACTTATAAACTTTAATGTTCCTGGAGGACGACGTACAAATTATATAACCTGTAGCGATGGTTAACGGCCAATATAAATTGTTATGTAAAATGTGAAGGACATTCTGGTGCTTTCTTTCCCTTCCTTAAAAAGAACGCAGTGAAAGTACATACATTGAGAGATATAAATGTGAATTACTTTCTCAGTTCTCACACACCACTAAAAGGAAATTCTATAGAATTCTATAATATATTATAGAACGTTACACACCATAACTACGTACACTTTTAATAAATTTCGTATTGATGACAAGACATCTTTCCTTTTATATATATTATAGAACTTAAATAACTAAATGGTATGACTTACGTGAAATTTGATATGACTTTCATCGGAAAAACGTAAGGAACTCATCGGTATCACTTCCATACCGCTACGATAAAGAGTAAAGAATTATTTTATTTCTGAAACAGGCATGAATCCCCGGCCGACCGCAGCGAATCTAGGTCGGCGCCCCGCTGTCGAGGATTAAAATGTGAAATATTCATTTAAGTGTAATAAGAAATTCTTTATTTTTTATCGTTTCGATATGGAAGTGACACCCATGGGTTCCTTATGTTTTTCTGATGAAAATCATACCAAATTTCATATAAGTAAATGGGGCTATTTTTACACAAGCAATACAAATCACTTGATTCGCCCCTCTGATTCACTCTCGCCATCGGCAACAAAGGAGCGAAAACTATCGCTCCGAATTGTGTCTCCTCTACATCTTAATATTATATGTTATTTAAAAAATGTAGTTATATAACTTAAATAACTAAAAACTACGAAATAAGAACATTTAAAAGAAAATTAAGACCGACTTCAAAAATATAAAAATGCACTGAAAACTAGAAAATAATTTTGTTCCTTATTTAATTTAAGACTCTCTATTTTTTAAGTCTGCGCCAGATTTACACAGTGGAAATGATGAGGCGCCGACATAAAAAAAATGAGAATCGTAGATTAAATAAGGATCAGGTGTTTGAAGGATCGATAAGGCTCTCAGATTGTATCTCATTATCATTTAATAAATTTAAAGTATTTAGTTCCTCACAGAATTAACCTTCGTCGAAGATGTTGCGTCGTAACAGTACCTAGATTCGTGTGCGGCTGCTGTAATTGACCGTCCAACGTTTGCTTTGATTCACTGTTGTAATTTCTAACAGTAACTTTCTGGGATTACCAGCTAGAACTCTACAACTGCACATCTGCATGGCAGACCTCTGTCCGCAACGTACATACTTAACTACCACCAAAATATCATAAACCCATAAATTCATAAACGACCTTCGGGTCAGTCCTGTTCGGGACTTTTCCGGCTTTCGCGCTTTCTCTTTATTCGATTCTTTAACCCTGCGGCCGAGCGACCGAGCGTCCGCGCGTAAACAAATCCTGCGGATATTTCACGGGTACCCATCTCCCGGAAATCTACAGGTCTAGTACCTGTATGTACATACCAAATGATCCCGTGATTTTATTTAGAAATAAGTAACCGAACTACGAACAAATTATGCTTTGTTGGGTAGTATAGTTTTAATATAGCTACTATAGACTCAAGATACTCAATCGTAAAATTATAAGAACAGTTACGAAACATTTCACGACCCTTATCTTCGCGGTTGCGCGCAGACATACGTCGTTACAGTTTGCTTAGCACTAAACATAGCTAATTACACATCATGTAAAAATACCACGGGAGGACAGGACAACCGAAACCAGCGAATATCGTGGTGTCCGGGTTCACCCCTTGTCATTTTCAAGTTACAAAGCATAAATAACTGTCATATTTCTTTGACCTGCAACACGTGCATTTTATTGCCTGCCGGGCGTACGAATTGCCCCCCGCAAATAACCTCACCATCCCCAAGATCCGCGGAAAGGTACCTCATTCAAACTCATCTGTCTATGGATGTGTAGGTAGGTAGTTTTTATTACCTATTTTGACTTAAACCAATGAGGAAACGTTCTCAGTCAACTCCGCCTATCTCAGAAAACTCGAGGTGTAGGAGTTTCAAAAAATTTGTCAGAGACATCTCATCGTCCGCTAACATTACTTGTATCTCCGTACCGCGGTACCAATCACTACATTGTGTTCCACGTTATTGACCGGTGAGAAATGGATCGACCCACTGCGAAACGTAAAGCTGCGTCTGCCGGGCTACAGTTCGATGAATCTTGGGAAGGATTATACCTTTTATATCAGCGAAATCAAGATGTACAGTGCCTTGTGTGTCGCAAAATACTTCCATGCAAAAGGATGTATGATTTAAAAAGGCATTATACTGCCTGTCATTTGAAAGAATATGGCAATGTGTTGGGTGACGACCGCCTCATAGCTATTGAGCGGTTGAAACGGACCATAGAAGAGAAAGAAAATCCAGTGGAAGACGTAAGTTTTTGTAAATTCGTATTAGAATATTTAAAGGTGGAATCTGACGGTGCGTGAATCGCCGAGCTCACACGCCGTGAGAACGCTCACGGAGCGCCGATTCGCGAGCCTGAGCGATCCTGGGCGAGCCGGGCGGCACGGCTCGCCGATCCACGTGCCGTCAGATTCCACCTTAATGTTTCTCAGTTCTTGTAGAACATATGTATACTATTGAGTTCATTGCTTTCATTGTAGCAAAGCAGTATCGTCAAGAAGCACAGACTTTTAAAGTGCAGCTACGATATTGCGCTTCAAATAGCTAGGAGTGGACGTTCATTCCACGATGGGGAATTTGTAAAAGAATGCCTCAAGACATCGGGGCAGGTCCTGTGCCTCAATGAAGAGCAACAATTCCGCGATATAGCGTTATCGCGTTGTACCATTTCAAGAAGAATCAAGGAGATGGCAGCGAACATCACCCTACAACTGGCTGCTGCCAGCCGCGGATTCGTTGCATACAGTTTGGCACTGGACGAGTCAACGGACGTGACAGGTACGCCACAGATTGCAATATTTGTTCGTGGTGTCAATGAGAAGTTATCAGTAATAGAGGAACTGTTAGATTTCCGCCCCTTAAAAGAAACCACGACAGGAGCGGATATCCTGTCGTGCGTGGAGGAAGCGATGGACAGTATGGGGTTGGATTGGTCCAAACTGGTGTCTGTGACAACCGATGGTGCTCCAGCAATGATTGGAGACCAGAACGGATTCGTCGGCCGCCTCCGAAAGGGATTAAGAAATCTTCCAGTTCCTCACAATATTGATAACTTCCATTGTCTGATCCACCAACAAAATTTATGTGCTAAACATATAGAATTTGACGACGTGATGTCAGTCGTTATTCAAACGACCAATTACATTCGCATGAACGGACTGAAGCGCAGACAGTTCCGCACGTTCTTAGAAGAATTGGCGAGCGATTATGGTGATTTGCCGTTACATACCGACGTGCGTTGGCTTAGCCGTGGAAAAATTTTAGACAGATTTTTCAATCTTAGAGAGGAACTTATTGTATTCCTGGGCATGATGAACCACGAGGTTCCACAATTGCATGACAATAAATGGTTATGTAATTTAGCATTTTTGTCGGACCTATCTGATCATTTGAACGTATTAAATGTAGGTTTACAAGGGAAGGGTAAAACTATGATAGATTTCAACGATTCTATTCGCGGATTCCGAATGAAACTTGATTTATGGATCTCACAATTGCGCGGAAACAATTTCTGTCAGTTTATCAAACTGACATCTGTGCTCACTGATGACATAAATATAGATGTAGATAGATATACCAAAACAGTGGAAACTTTAAAACAAGAGTTTACAAGCAGATTTCGAGATTTAGATAAATTAGAACAGTCTCTGGATATAGTGTCATCACCGTTTTCAGTTAACGTCGAAACAGTTCCATCTCACTTAAAATTAGAATTAATAGATTTAAAGGAAGATCAGGCACTCAAGAAAAAATTTGACGAAACAAGTAATATCACCGAATTTTACAAAAACTTTCCGGTATGTAGATTTCCTCATTTGCATAAGTGTATCGCGAATACATTGGCTATGTTTGGTTCTACCTATGTATGCGAGCAATTATTTTCTGTCATGAAAAGAGTAAAATCATCAACGCGATCGAGACTAACCGACTGTAATTTGAAAAGTTTATTAACTTTACATGCATGTCAGGCATTTTCTCCTGACACAGAGTATTTAGCACAGCAAAAGCGGCATTAAGTATGAAGGCAAATCACATAATTGGCACAACACATTCGACTGACATAACGTTATCTGCAAGCAGAGTTGGGAATTAATTAATGATTGTTCAGTCAATCATGCCCACTGATGACATCTTCTTTGATTACATCACTTCTTTATTAATAATGATTGCTGAATTACTTAGTAATCATAATCATTCATCATGAACATGATATCAATCTAGTTTTAACGGCTGATCATCCATCAGATTTGATTTCGCCCAACTCTGCCAATATGTATAGTACAGCATTGAAAGCGTGGCAATGGGGAAGATGACTACAACTTTATACAAAACATTAATATGTAAGAAGTCACTTCATACATTCCACAAATGAAGAATTCCCGCACAAACCATTCACACATGCACACTCAGGCAAAACCGCAGTACATGCGCTAGTAGCGCCTTCTGCGCCGAGCTTTGTGTCATCTTCCCCATTGAATATTATCGAAAATATTGGTGATATAAAAAATGTTATTAGGAAAAATCGAAGTGTGTAAGAGGCAGACTTCTTCCGTGATTTAATTTGTGCGTGAAGATGTCAAAGACATCACAAGGTCATCATACGCATCCTTTTCAAATTACAGTCGGTTATTATCGTTCGCGTTGTTGATTTCACTCTTTTCAAGACAGAAAATAATTGCTCGCATAGATACGTAGAACCAAACATGGCCAATGTATTCGCGATACACTTATGCAAATGGAGAAATCTACATACCGGAAAGTTTTTGTAAAATTCGGTGATATTACTTGTTTCGTCAAATTTTTTCTTGAGTGCCCGATCTTCCTTTAAATCTATTAATTCTAATTTTAAGTGAGATGGAACTGTTTCGACGTTAACTGAAAACGGTGATGACACTATATCCTGAGACTGTTCTAATTTATCTAAATCTCGAAATCTGCTTGTAAATTCTTATTTTAAAGTTTCCACTGTTTTGCTATATCTTTCTACATCTATATTTATGTCATCAGTGAGCACAGATGTCAGTTTGATAAACTGACAGAAATTGTTTCCGCGCAATTGTGAGATCCATAAATCAAGTTTCATTCGAAATCCGCGAATAAAATCGTTGAAATCTATCATCATAGTTTTACCCTTCCCTTGTAAACCTACATTTAATACGTTCAAATGATCAGATAGGTCCGACAAATATGCTAAATTACATAACCACTTATTATCATGTAATTGTGGAACGTCCTGGTTCATCGTGCCCAGGAATACAATAAGTTCCTCTCTAAAATTAAAAAATATATCTATCTAGTTAGATCTACATATATTGCATCTGTAACAGCAGATTTTTCTTTGGGGAAATTACGGCTAAAAGTCTACCCCCCAAATACTTACATTTTTCGTAAAAACATTTTACATATCACCAATATTTTTTATAATATTCCATTGTCATTCAATGGATCCGTGCAATGTGTGGATGCCTGCGCGTACGTCGTCCGGTGACCTTTGTATATGTAAATATGTATGTAGGTATGTATGTATGTATGTATGTATGTATGTATATATGTATGTGTGTATGTATGTATATATGTATGTATGTATGTATATATGTATGGATGGATGTATGGATGTATGGATGTGTACTTCGTACACTGCGATTTCAAATCAAAGACTAAAGTACCAAAAGCCAAAGTACCAAAGACCAAAGTTCTTATATTGTATTTTATATTGTACTAGCCACAATACCCGGTGTTACACGGGGTAATGCAACTTTTAAAATAAAAGCGGCACTATTATAGACGTATACTTGATGTCATTATTGTATAGTATTAAGTTTCAACTCCTGTAACGGCAAATAAATCGTGATAGCTAATGAGGAGACGCTTCTACACCGCAATAATATTTATTAAGTAGCTTTGTAATCTTAAGTACTTATAAGTATTGATCCATGCACAATGTTTTGTGGAAAAGCAAATATTTTTATTAGCATTGATTATTTAATTGAATGTTTTAAGTGTCATTTGATTCTATTGATTTGTACAAAATGAAAAACGCTGATTACCATGAGATAAGAAACTTTTTGTTAATCAGACGTGTGAGTGGAACTGTTCAAGTCTATTCCGTCCAAATATATAATATTATTATTTAATCATTAGTCAATTCCTGTTTATTTTCACAATTCCTAAAATGTACAAGACTGGGGCCCCAGGAGTACCAGTTATATAAGTCTAAAGGGTACGAGCCTACACGCACACTACTAGAGCTTTCCCTGTCCGTGGGATGCCCGCCGCTTCATTGGCTTCGGGCACCCCCTTCCACGTAGCACGTCTAAGACGCTATGGAGGCTAGCGTCCTCGGACCGCCCACCTGATCTTGCCTGCTATACATGAAAAAGTCGAGGACGGCTTAAATTTAACAAAGGTAATTTGAGTGCCAGCAACAGCGGTTAGATTTAATTTGTTAGTTAATTTATTTAATTTTTGAATTGGTGTGTATTTATAAAATATTTAATTAAATTTGTTAAGATAAATGACAAAAAGAATAGAAGAGAATATACAATCTTTGTAAAAAGAAGTGAGATCCACATAAAAAAACTTTAAAAAGTAAAAAGAATACGCCAAGTACATGAAATAAAAAACGACACAAAAAATAGATAGTAATAATAACTACAAAGTAAAAAAAGATGTGAAATCAAAATGAGCTGCAAGTACATAAAGGTGCTTTCTCACAGCGTACAATGGCGACACTGTGTAACACAATAAAAGACAAAAAGATGTCCGCGGCCTGGAAGTAAAATACATACTTGACGTGGCCAGGCAAGGTCAAGGTGTCGATGAATAAGAATTATTTAAAAACGCAAAATAATGAAATGTATTCATATTGGCAGAGTTATAAATTGACAAATTATCTGAAAGCTTGTTAGAAGAAAGGTATCGGTGCCAATGAATGATCTTAGAATTATTTTAAAACGCAATACAATGAAAATGTCCTCATATTGTTAGAGTTATAAATTGACAAATTATTTGAAAGCCTGCGAAAGGGAAGGTATGTGTATTGGTGATCTGAGAATACCTTGCCTGGCCACGTCAAGTATGTATTTTACTTCCTGGCCGCGGACATCTTTTTGTCTTTTATTGTGTTACACAGTGTCGCCATTGCACGCTGTGAGAAAGCACCTTTATGTACTTGCAGCTCATTTTGATTTCACATCTTTTTTTACTTTGTAGTTATTATTACTATCTATTTTTTGTGTCGTTTTTTATTTCATGTACTTGGCGTATTTTTTTACTTTTTAAAGTTTTTTTATGTAGATCTCACTTCTTTTTACAAAGATTGTATATTCTCTTCTATTCTTTTTGTCATTTATCTTAACAAATTTAATTAAATATTTTATAAATACACACCAATTCAAAAATTAAATAAATTAACTAACAAATTAAATCTAACCGCTGTTGCTGGCACTCAAATTACCTTTGTTAAATTTAAGCTGTCCTCGACTTTTTCATGTACTTGGTGTAATGTTTTTACTTTTTTGAAGTTTTTTTATTAATTACTTGCTTCTACGCTCTGCAGTATCAAAGAGGTTACAGATTAAACAATTTTATTCATTTATGCTTCAATATTGTGTCGAAATGGATTATAAATTTCTTTCATTCAAAGTAACGAATGAAAATTATCTTTATCTCTTTTCACTTCGCTCCTTCGTCTTCTCCCCTTTACTCTACGTAGGTATATGGATAAAATACTTCTGCTGGCACCTTACCTTACCTCGGAGTTACTTTATCACTTACAATCGAGAACTAATGGATCAATTTCGACGCAGTTTTTTTAACGTGCAGCACAATAATGAAGGGTGGGATGCCATAAGAGAACTAGCACTCGAAAATGCGAAAAATTATTGTCCAAATGCTAAAAAGGATTGGAAAAATAAATGTTGTTAATCTGTATTTTAAAAAATATCGTGTTGTAAAGCTCGTCACAACACACATTTTTTCTATTTACAGTTCGTTTATTCAATCATTAATATTCGAGCTAAAAATTATAAACAAAATATTTCTCATCGTCCGAAATAAATATTTCTTTAAACATAAATTGCAATAACTTGAGGAAATATCAACAGATCGTTGTGAGACTTAAAATATAATTTCAAATCATAAAACTCTAACGAAGCCGCAAAGTGCATGTTAAAAACGCTTATGTTAAAAAATGTAATAATATTTAATTAAAAGTAATACTGGTTTGTGGTTATATGCCGATTGCATATCGATTGAATTGATTCGATTTGTGGTTACAAGCTAATTTCAATTCGTTTGAATTTGTGGTTATGGGTTATATTTATGATAATTCAAAATTAAATTAGTTTCAGCGCACTGGTTCGGTCAATTTAAAAAATGATAAAAGCTGATTTGCAATTTTTTTATATTTCCGACGTTTCGGTCATTGATTGTGACCCTTATCAAGGAAAGAAGAACAAAAAAATGCGTTTGCCTTTAGGTGAAAATTTTTCACGTAGCCCAAGACGTGCGTTGAGCGCGTCGCACAGTGGTCAAAAATCGAAAAAACCTGCCCAAAACCTCAAGATGACCTTTGATTTGTTTAAAAATGGGTATACTAAGGTTTTCGAGGTCGCTGATTAAGAATCTGAAGTCAAAATTGCTAAAAATAAAATGGCGGATCCAATATGGCGGACGCGCATATCAGAAAAGCATTAGATTTAATCTAAACTTGGTATCCTGGGGTTTTCGAGGTCGCTGATTACGAATATGAGGTCAAAATTACAAAAAACAAAATGGCGGACCTAATATGGCAGACCGCATATAAGAAAACATCAGATTTGTTCTAAACTTGATATCCTGGCGTTTTCGATGTCGTTGATTACGAATCTGAGGTCAAAATTTCAAAAAAAACAAAATGGCGGATCCAATATTGCGGACGCGCATATCAAAAAAACATCAGATTTGGTTTAAGCTTGGTATCAACAGTCGACAGCCTTCACAAGTGGTCAAAATGGGCTATTCATCTGGACAGAACTATTTCCCCTTCATCTATGGAACCGAATGGAGTAATTCGACTAAATATACGTTTATTTGATGAAAATCAAATATAGAAAAGTGGGATTGGGATGAACGCGCGATAGAAATTAAAATCAGTTCAATTTTATAAAATATATTTATAGAAGTAATAAAGACAGTACTTCTGGTGGCAGGTCTTTCTTCGCAACCGGAGGAAGTGGCCTCAGACTTGAAATCAGAGGGTCTGAGGATACTAAGAGGCTGTTTAGGAGATCTTCATTGGTGGCCTGCCGAGAAATTTTTCGAGTGTGGTACTCGCGAAATGCTCGTAATTCTTTATGCCTTGCTTCTTGTGCATCTTCCGACATTTGTCCTATGGGTAGTATGAAGCTTTCGATCACATCAGCACCATGTATAAGCACTTTGTGGACAGTAACTGGCATATAGTACCATGGGTATAAAGATACATAAAGTTTGGCTGTATCAAGGGCATATTGACGGAAAGCTGATGTATTAATACTTTGACCACATGAAATAGCTTGTAGAATAACCGCAAAGCGAGATATTAGATTTACATCTACGCCGATAATTTCCGCAGATTTCGATGGATCTGCAAAAAAACGTCTGGCAGTATTGCCGTCATTTGTGGTCCCGAACCCCTGTTTAACAACGTCGACAAGAAGGCCCGTTTCATTTCTAAATTTAGAAATGATTTCCGATTTTCTTCGTTGAAACCTCTGCTTCTCATCTCCACTGCCCCGAATTTGCCATTTCTTGATATCCAACCGATACGACACGTGTAAAAGGCACTCAAAAAAACGTATATAAGCATGTAAAGTCGACAGACCAAAATTGAACGATTGGCGGTCACAGGAGCGTTTCAGGACATTATCTATTTTGTTCATCTGTATAGGTGAAGCTCCACATACGTAGCACGTCTGTGAAGATGTATTATCCAGCAAGGCATTACAAACTTTTGAGTCTACCATTGTCCTTAATAGCGAATGATGGGCAGCAAGGATTTTTTTATCCGATGCTTAGTTTTCTTTTAATTGACGATTTACGATGACCAATTTATGATAAAAATTGAAACTTTGACTTTAAACATCAGCCATTTTTTCCCAAATCAATGTTTCGAAAAATCCTTCGTTCAAAGACTAGTTTATTGTTCCTATAGTAAGCTTATAAAATTTGAAGTAAATCGGTTGAATGGTTTTTTAAATATTTTGGTCACCGCAGAAGCCTTTTATTTGAGAGAACCTTCGAGTGATGGACAATAACTTAGTTATTGATAAATATTTTTAAATAAAAAAATTACGATGCACGGTACTAGATGCAATCCTTAAAAGGAAAAAAGATTTTTTGAGAAATGTGTTATAGTTTTGAGCCTCCTGACTGAGCATGACCCCTTAAAGTAAAACTTTGTATGTTCATGTCAGTAATAAATTTTAACGGAAAACAATGATTAATTATCAATATTCTTCGATGTTTGTAGAATATGTACTTTATTTTGTTCCCCCTTAGGGTTTACAATCCATTCTTACTCTCTCTCTTACATCTAATTCTTACATCTACTTCTTATTACTATCCGCCTTCCTCCTACTTTCGCCACTCGCCGCTCGCTCGCACGCCTCTATCTCTCTCCTCCCTTCCCTACCATCCGACCCCCGCTTCCACTCGCTTCCTCTCACTCTCAATCCTTAGACTCCCATTCTTCCACTCCACCTCCTCTCCTTATCTCCACTTTCCTCATCCACCCCTCTCCATCCCCCTCGTCACTCAAGACCTCCCTCACCACATCCTGCCATCCCCTCTCCTCTCCCCATCCCGTACACACCTCCCACACGTGCTCCCATGTCTCCACTCCCCCACCACATATCCTACACATTCTGTCCTCTTCCTCTTCCCAATATCTCCCTCCTTTCATCTCGCTCCCCAGCCTAAACCGTGCTACTCTCCTCCATCTGCTTTCCCCCCACCCCCTCTTCAAATATCCCGGAACCCCCGACCCCTTTTACCACTCCATACCACCTATTATATTTTGAATCCCTAATCCTTTCCCATCTTTCTACTTCCTCTACCTTCCTTCCCCTACTTACCAACTCCTCCCCCCTCATCTCCCCCCTTCCCCTCACCACTTCTATCTCATCTATTGCCCATCCCCTCTCCTCAAAGAACCCTTTCCTTTCCTCCTCCCATCCCTCCAATACCTTTCCCCTTCTCGCCCTACCTTTTACCACTTCCCAACACTCCCTTGCCAGTTCCCCTCTTTGTCCCTCCTCCAGCCTCCTCTCATACGTCCACGCCCTCATCCCCGCCCTTCCCTTCATCATGTCCCGCTGCATCTCCTCTCTGACTAAGTACCCCGGAGTGCACCATTCCACCCCCAACACCCATCTCAAATACCTTTCCTGTAAAGCCTCCACCCTCTCCCTTCCTTTCCACCCCCATATTTCCGCTCCATACCCCACCATTGCCCACACCAACCTATCATAGAGCCATACCCTTCTCCCCCAGTCCTTCCCAAACCTCCTCTTTCCAATCCCTCAAACCTGCCCCATCACCGCCGCCGCTTTTTTAACCGTCCTCCACATGAGCCTCCTGTCCCCCGTTCGCCATCAGCGTATATCCCAAGTATTTAAACGACTTCACCTCCTCCACCT
Source organism: Andrena flavipes (assembly GCA_963971345.1). Taxonomy (NCBI): domain Eukaryota; kingdom Metazoa; phylum Arthropoda; class Insecta; order Hymenoptera; family Andrenidae; genus Andrena; species Andrena flavipes. The sequence continues at coordinate 40,801,591 of OZ020479.1, read as the reverse complement.
TCTTTCCCTTCCATCTCCATACCACGTTCTTCCACCTTCCACCCCCCTTCCTACACCTCATTATTTTCGATTTGTCCACGTTTAGCTGTAGCCCCTTCCCGTCCAGATATCTTTCCAGCTTCGCCATCATGCCCCTCATCTCCTCCTCCTCTTCCGCCACTACCGCCACATCATCCGCATAGGCTAATGTGTATACTTTCTTTCCCCCCAGCCTCACCCCTCCCCATCCACCCTTTTCCATCACCTCATCTAAGTCCGCCAACAGCAGGGTGAATAGACTTGGGCTCAGTGGACATCCCTGCCTTACTCCCCTAGCCGTCCAGAATTCCCTCCCTACCTCCTCCCCTGTTTGTAGAATAGATTTTGTATAAACAAAAACAAAATTTTATTCCCTTTAACATTTACAAAGATATTAACAAAAACAGATAAACGCGCAGAAATGGACGCGCAAAAAGTATTCGAACGGTTGAATAAAGAATTAATAAACTATATAAGTATTTTGAATAAAATATTTATTCGTATTAAAATATATCTGCTTAATATAGCATCTATGGGATTAATTGGACAAAAAAAAATTTGTTTATACAAAATCTATTCTACAAACATCAAAGAATATCGATTAATCATTGTTTTCCGTTAAAATTTATTATTACTGACATGGATATGCAAAGTTTTACTTTAAATTGGTCGCTGTACGAATACTTTCTACACCGACTGTAACTTCTTAATAAAATGTGTAATTGTCTCCGTATTTGCTCGAGTTTATGCACAGGATACAAGCTTGTCGCTATCCCCACCACTTTTGTCTCACTCTTGTCCGGCGAAGGCCAAAGCGAGATAGAACGCGTTGCGTGCGCGACGGGCACGAGCGTTATGACTGCTCGACGCATGCGCGCGACCATCGCGCACGCCCGTCGCGCACGCAAAGCGTTCCATCTCGCTCCCCCTTTCGGCCAGAAAGAAGCGAGAAACGAACACTCGGAATTAGGACTCTGTACGGAATATATGCTCACCGCCGGTCCCGACCAGCGAGCAAATACGGAGACATATATGTATGCATTTACCATCGGCCGTAGCTGGGTTCGCTTGTGGTGGTGGTGGTGGTGGAGAAGCCGCGGGCAGTGGCGGCACCGCCATGTTTAATTGCGCTAATTCTGCGTCAATGTCTAAAAAATAAATTAATTTCATCATTAAATGACTGGAAAAATAAATTTGAATAAATGTAGATTAAATGTAGAATAAATGTATAAATAAATTATTATTATATTTACCATCCAACGAAGTGTCATCCATATTTTCCTACAAAAATAAATAAACAATTAATTAGCAAAAAAGATCAAGAGTGCATAAAAGCTGCGTATGATAGAAGAAAGTCATACATGTAGCGCAAAGGTATGTATGTATTGTTCCATTGCAAATTGGAAATTAGGACATATAAAAATTTGAAAACTGAAACAGTGTACGATGCAAAATTATAAAAATTACATTACATTACAAAATATATTTTATCTCATTACTTCATAATTATTATTATTCAATACAAAAAACTGTAACGTATTATAACATTATTTTGTGAAGGATTCGCAGTTGTAACTAGTAACAAAACAAGAAGATATTGCATACGTCGAAGCATATTCTAGAACTTATAACGCTAACGATTAGAAATATATCAAACACATCTGAGTTGAACGTAAACGAACATGTAAAGTACAACATTTTGAAAGTCTTTGGTAGGCACTTTGCCTATGTTAACTATCAATGGAAGCAGACTGTAACTGTATAGCAAGTAATACAACAAGAACATATTGGGTACATAGAAACATATTTTAACTAGGATGTGTCTCATACTTCTAATTGCTGGCGTTACAAGTTAGAATATGCTTCAACGTGTCTAATATCTTGTTGTATTACTTGCTTATACAGTTACGGTCTACTTCCACTGATAGTTATCATAGGCAAAGTGCCTACCAAAAACTTTCAAAATGTTGTACTTTATATGTTCGTTTACGTTCAACTTAGATATGTTTGTTATATTTCTAATCGTTATAAATAGAATATGCTTCAACTTGTGCAATATCTTCTTGTTTTACTACTAGTTACAACTGCGAATCGTTCACAAAATAATGTTAATGTGAATACGTTACAGTTTTTTGTATGTTGAATAATTGAAAGGCTCGTAAAGTAATAAGAAGAAACATATTGTGTAATCTAATGTACTGCAATTTTTATATAATTTGAATTTCCAATTTCAAATTAGCTATTGAACAATACGTATTCTTGCGCTAGATGACTTTCTTCTATAATACGCCGTTTGTAATCAGAATTTAAGTGACGAAAGTTCTCACGAATCACGAATAAATTTCTCACGAATAAAACTAACGCATAAAAATTAATCTCACGAATATCTCCCGAATAAAACTAGCGAATACAAGCAACAGGGCTAGAGCATATATGAATAACGATAGCTATGAATATATGAATAGTATTTTTTTTATTACTTACATTTTCAGCCATTACTCTGCTCACGGTTTGCAGCCACGATCGAGAATGGGCTTTCTTGCTATGTGCAACGATGAGGCGAGCTCCTCCGCTGCTCTTTTGTTTTAAGGAGCCCGCTTTTGGCATAGTAACGGACACATTCTGCCGCGGGCTTTTTGAATTGTTGATTTTTAAGCCGGGAAGCTAACAAGGGGACGCCACAGATGTGGAAATCGCTTTTGAAACAACAGTATACATGGGGGTCGTAGTATTTACGTATTATATAGTACGTTACATATGTTATTTATTTATTTTATTTATACTCTATACAAATTTTAACGTTAAAATACGGCTATTCCACTTTACCTGCTCGACAATTGCAGGCGTCGAAAGTTTCGGAATGAAATATTTCTGCAGTACAAGAATATGAAAAAACACCGGTGAAAGAGATGATTAGAATATTATGTTATGTTATAAATGCATTTTTAACATTAGTAACCATAACATTTGCGTAGAGTAATATGTAACGTGTGTGCAGAGTTGGGCATTATTCGGCTAAATTTTCATTCGAATAAGTATTCGAATAAATTTGTGGGAATAAATTTTTATTCGAATAATCTTCGAATAATTTTTTATTTGACGGAAAATTTATTCGAATAATTTCTTATTCGAATAAGAATTTAGTCGACTCAACGGACGAATAAAATGGCCGACGCCTCCAGAAGAGAATACTTCTTTAAGGCGGTGTCGGGCAGTCTGCTTGCTTAAAGTACATGGGACGTTTTAGAAGGAGGAGATTATATCCTTCTTTGGTTGAGTTTTCTTTCGAAATTTCGTCAAAAACGACGTAGGACCAGCCGTTTAGGAGATACGCAGCGTCAAAGTGTCAAAAAGTGAACTCTGAATTCCATCTTATAAACGGTACCGTCGTTGTTGCCGTCGTCTTACTACAGAATGTTCAGATCGCTTCGTTTTTTAGCTATGTTGGTCACAGTACAGACTTCCATCGATAGATGCCGGGTATCACATTTCTTATTCGTCGTTCATTCAGGTCGAATAACGAATAAATTCTTATTCGAACGAATCTGGCTAGAATAACGGTACAGATTTATTCGCGAATAACGAATAATCTTGGGGATGTATACGAATTCGTATTCGAATGAAAATTTATTCGAATAATGCCCAACTCTGCGTATGTGATACGTAATATCCACAAAATATATTTGCACGGGAAAAATTGTTTAAAAAAAACGAGTATTATGATGTTGAGTTGTGGAGGATAAAGGAATACTGTATCGAAATTGTTATTAATTGAAAGAAAATTTAATACTATATGCTACAGCACCATAAAAATGCAAAAAAAAATTCGTCTAACGGGGGAGAATCGATCACAGGACTGTCTGATTCGCAATCCACGCACCAAGCTACTTTGCCACCGCGGCTTCTGTTATAGATTTTATAACCATAGTATGTATAGAGGAACGCAACTTTAATTGTTAATATAAAAACTGCGGCTAGTATTCCATATATATCATCAGGGATCTGCATGCTATCATCTTACAAAATCTTGTTAAAATCCAAGCCGACCACTTGGGGTCCTTCCCTTGTTAGCTGTATGTAAGATCCCCATAAAAAGCTTCAAAAAAGGAAAAAATCACACTAAGTAGATGAAAAAGTCATAGACGAAAACGAGTATTATTATTTGTACTTCTACGTTAGATTTATATAAAAATATTCAGTCCGAATACGGCTGAAAGCGTACAAAAGGCGATGATAAAGAAGATCTCGCTTGACAGCGGCGAGACGTGACCGGCGGCATATTTTCTTGGTACAAGGAGGGCTCGCTCTTACCGACGGGTATATGGGGCTAGGGTCTCGCGTAAAGGAAAAAATCAAATTGGGCGACCGGAGCTCACACATGTTACGGCGTCCAAAAATTCTTCCTGATTTCCTTACATGTAAGTGTGTTTTATTATTATTATTAATTAAAGTGTACGCATAATGAAACGAACATATTATCAACGAATAGGTTATTGTTTGTTTCATTACATGTGTAAAATAATAGTCTGCGTAGATTTCTGCTAACCTATTTCTTTATTGAAATGTGTATCTTTTTAGTTTCAAGTTCCTTGGAAGGCAGTGCAATTCTTCTCCTCAAAAGGAGAAGCAAAACAGAAAATATTGTATATTTGGTAAGTGACGTTTACATTTTTTTATATATAAAATATATTAGTTTAGTGTCTAACAATTTTTTAATTTCTTACAGGTTGGAGTATTAATAAAAAAAGTAAAGTACACTCGTTGAGCTGCTTTGCGCTCGACTTGACTGCTTTGCGTTTTTGCGAGTTAAGCTTTACTGGCTGCATTGCGCTTTATCTTATAATTAAAAAAGAAGTGGGTTTTCTATCTATTGATAACGCCACTCTAAACCGAATAAATATTATCTTATAACATCACTCGATAGGCAGGCTACATTGCGCCGTGTCACGAGTATAACTTTCCAGAAAGTTGTAATAAGAGAAAAAAAGGTAATTTTAGTTCTTTCTACTAAAATGTCTATACAGGTAGAAAAGAAACATGAAATATCAATGTTCACCGAAAAAAATAAAAATGAAATTTTTCGTGGAGAATGGTTATGGGATGATGATATGGATCATTTCAATTGCATTTTACAAAATCATTCCAATTATAGGCCTGTTGAATCGTGGCGGGTGCAATTACTTGATACGATACAACCCATACCGACAAATGAAAAGCATATACAATTTTTATATAGTTCTGTGTCGAGAGATATTGCGAATGATAATTGGTTACTGTACGGAAGAGGTCATTGGGTATGCAGCTATTACGACAGAAAAAATATATTTATTTATGATTCTTTAAATAATAAAAGATTAGAGAAGGATCAGGAACAATTCTTGAAAAAATTGTTTCCAGCATATGACTTTATTCAGAATCCTGTCCAATTTCCTACTGTGCAACAACAACCGAACGGTAGCGATTGCGGTGTTTTCGCAATAGCCTTTGCTGTTTCGTTATTATTTAATATTAAACCTGAAAAAGTACAATATAACCATAGTTTAATGCGACTGCATTTGATAAAAATGTTTGAATTCAATATTATAGAGCATTTTCCCCAAGACCTAAATTTAAGTGTTCCTCATAAAGTGCTTCCATTAATAGAAATAAAAGCAAAATAGGTACAAGCGTCTTGTAAGCGCACAAGACGCGAACGTAAAAAAATGGAACCACTGAAATCGAGCTTATTACAAACAAATTGCAATTTTCAGCAATCTGAGGACAGATTAAATAGTAATATCTCAGCTGAACGACGTCAACAAAAAATGACGCTGTCATTAGAACAAAAAAGTATTATTGCTGAAGGCAGATGGTTAAATGATTTGCATATGGATCATTTTAATTATATTTTAAAAAGCTGTTCAGATTATAGACCTATCGGAACATATATGGTACAATCAATGAATAGAGTACAATCCATGCCGAGGAATAAAAAGCATATACAGATATTACCTTCTGAATCATTGGGAATACATTGGTGTTCGCGAAGGTCACGAGTGAGCACGCTGTTAGAAAGTTAGGTTAGGACGGTGAGAAAGGTGTAAAGAAAACCCACTGAATTAAAACGTTATTGTCCGTTTATTAAAACACCGCGAGATGGTGATGCGCGGTGGTTGTTGAGCTAAGAGCGTTGAGCCCTCGTACAACAATACAATTCTTTCGCGATACAAATTTGAACAATGCGCGATCGCGAAGATTGCCACTGAGCCACCACAAATCACTTTTCACTATGTATTTGAACCGTGAGCAAAAGGGTTCAATGAGCACAAAGATTTGAGCCTTTGTGAATAGTGCACAACGTTAAAGATTAAGAATTGTAAAACACGTCTTTACTCTACTCGCTGTGAACAAAGAATGGAGAAGCAGCGTCGCTTTTTGAAAAGCCCAAAAAGCAACGGCTATGAGGTGGAGGCTCATTGGCTGATCAAGCGGTGAAGATGAGCGTTGGTTGGCTAATCGAACGGACGAGGCCAGTGTCGATTGACTGATCGAGCGGACGTGGCGAGCGTTGATTGGCTCACCGCCTGACGGTGAGTATCGATCTGAAATCGATCGTCGATCAGCCGCTCGCCTGGCGCCCAGGAGGTGCTGCGCCGCGCGTAAATGCGGCGGTCTTGGGAACTACTGCATTCCCAAACAATTGGACATGCGGTTATTACGATACAAAAAATGTATTTATTTATGATTCTTTTAATATAAAACTGTTAAGTAAGTGTCAGGAAGAATTTTTTAAAAAATTATTTCCAACATATGATTTTACCCAGAATCCTGTTCAATTTCCTACAGTGCAACAACAACCGAATAGTAGCGATTGCGGTGTTTTCGCAATAGCCTTTGCAGTTTCATTATTATTTAACATTAAACCTGACAAAGTAAGGTATGACCACAGCTTAATGCGTCTACATTTAATACAAATGTTTGAAATCAATGTTGTAGACCTTTTTTCTCAGGATTTAAATTGTGGTGCCTTACAGGAAGTGTTTTCATTAACAGAAATAAAACGAAAAGAGGTTAAAGCGATTTGTAATTTTGAAAGTAATAATAAAAAGCGATGTCTATCTGATGTGCCAGATTTAGACAATAATGCAAAAAAAATGCTAAAAGACGGTGTCTATATCAACAGACGCGGTCGCGTCTGGAAGCTAATTCCCCTTCCCCCTCTACCTATAGGCACACTGAGCGACCACGTATCTATACACGAATGATAGCGAAATTGACAGGTCTCCGAACCTATTTTGGTCTTTTATCTTGTTTTATGACATAGACCCGGTGTTTTAACATAATTAAGCGAATAATTATTTTTTTTCGAACCCATTTGTCGTTTTACTTAATGTATCAAGCTATTTGTCTAAAAGATATAAGATTTATTCTGAATTAATAGTTATAAAAATGATACTTTTAGGATTACGAGGTAGGACGTCACGTTTTACTTCTCCACTTGACGCCAGTAGGTGTCGCCTCGAAAGCATAATTTATAATATAATAAATGTCACTTGGCTGTCATTCAATCATAACCTGCTAAGTGTTAGTTGGTAAAATTTTAGAAACGTTACGATGGTAAAGAAGAGCGAAGGCGAGAGCGAGATGGAACGAGAGCGAGCGAGAGCCATTGAAAACGAGCGAAGACGGTATGAGATAGACGACGCGTGGATGTTTTGTCTCACTCCGTCCTTCGAGCGCCATGACACTCCGTCCTTTGCGTACACGACGGGCGTCGCACGCAAAGCGTTCCATATCGCTCCCCCTTCGGCCAGAAAGAAGCGAGAAAAAAGAAACATATCTGAGTTTAACGTAAACGACATTTAAAATTCGCATACGTTAATATCCACGCACAGTATCGTGGCCGAGGACGTGGTCGTGGTCGGGGTCGGGGCCGTGGCGGTCAGGAGGAAAGCCGTTAAGGCGGAAAAGTTTATTAACTTAATATTGTTAATTTATTTAAAAATTGATTAAGTAATAAATTTCTTTCCTCGCATATATACGTTTTCTTCGTGGTGAAATTTCCTAGTGAGTGGAGTCAACACAACAAAAATTCACAAATTATGAAAAAAGTGAAGAAATCCCCCCCCCCCCCCATAAATATGACTCATGTATGAAAGAAGCTAATTCCCTTTAATTCACGAAAAAAGTTCACGTGCAAAGATTGTGAAATCATCTTTGCTAATTCCAATTGTATTCTCGTTCTCCGTTCGAACACTGATTCCTCTGTCATTTTTTATACTTGACATTCCTTTATTGGCCACAAATCAATTCAGTGCTCAGATTTTCAGCTTCGGTTTTAAGGAATTAGCGGGCGTTGTATAAGAAAAATACTATGAGGTCGACTTAAAACAAAATGTTTCATATTCTCCGCATCTCTCTTACAGCGTATTCGGACTCAGTGTCCACTAGTGCAGGTTGCCGAATGTGCTATTAATTTATTACCGACTTCGATTTGTTTAACTTAGTCTCTATCACGTTTTTATTATTTTCTATCGTAAAACGATTTTCATACGACATTTTTAACAGAAGATGTCCTCTTATAAAAGTTTTTGTGTCAACTACAGGCTTCTCGCCCGCTAATTCCTTAAAACCGAAGCTGAAAATCTGAGCACTGAATTGATTTGTGGCCAATAAAGGAATGTCAAGTATAAAAAGTGACAGAGGAATCAGTGTTCGAACGGAGAAGGAGAATACAATTGGAATTAGCAAAGTTGATTTCACAATCTTTGCGTGAGAATGTTTTTAATGTTTTTCGTGAATTAAAGGTACAATTGGAATTAGCAAAGATGATTTCACAATCTTTGCACGTGAACTTTTTTCGTGAATTAAAGGGAATTAGCTTCTTTCATACATGAGTCATGTTTATGGGGGGGGGGGGGGGGGGGGGTCAAGAACATCTGGAAAATAATCGCGCGAAAAAAGTACAACGATACAAAAAAAAAAACGGGAGAATATTCTTTTTAAAAGACGGCTTCGATATCCAGAACATCTGGAAAATAATCGCGCAAAAGATGTACAGCGATATAAAAAAACACGGGAGAATATTCTTCTTAAAAGGCGGTTTCGATATCAACAAGACATTGAAAAAAACCGTTTTAAATTTCGGGGGCGATATAATCAGGATTTTAAGAGGCTTTACAATAAGCGATTTTATCAGAATCAGAAAAGAAGGAATTTAACACTTGCGAAGAACAATACTGCCAAAAATATTAGAAAAAAATATGCTATGCTTCGGTCCAGAATTTCTATGACAATTCGCAGTTCTGCGGAAGTAATCGTTAAAAATCGTGGTTGTGCAGTTCTTTATGTAAAATTAATGATCCGCTTCTAATTGCCCGATATCATAAATTTCTAGAAGCTGTAAATATATGTACTTTGAAGAATTTACCCAAACTTATGCAAAATATTCACGAGTGTACTGTGAAAACTTCAAATAATGATAAATTAGGCCATACGCATGGGTGTTATATTGATTTAAATCTTTGTAAAGCGATGTCTGTTCCAATGCAGTTATTGTCGCCTCATTTCCCCAAAGTAAGAAATATTAGACGTTTAATATATCAACTTAAAGGTTTTTATAAAAAAATGTTGTATTTAGACAAAGCATTGTATTCTGCTGATCTGAATATATTAAATGAAATTGTAACTTTAGCGCAAGAAAAAGCAGATCTGTATAAGCGTCAGCAAACTGAAATAATGTTAAGTGATGATGATATTGTTGCAAAATATCATAATGCATTTATGGTTCTGAGAAAATGTTCACTGGACACCCCGCGGTATAGTTGTATATCGTGTGAGAGACTTTGTTATAGAAGAAGTGTTTTTAAAATTAGTAAACAAAAAATGCGGAGGGATAATCGAATTTGGAAAGATTTAATGGTGTATATAAAGCAACAAAAAATTGATCCGCAATATATATGTAAGTATTGTGATAAAAAATTTTGTAGTGGGATGATGCCTGCTTATTGTATTCTAAATAATCTCTCGGTAAATGATGTGCCTGAGGTAATATCATCTCTTAACGAATTTGAGAAATTGTTTTTACAGAGAGCTAAAGCCTTTCAAACTGTTTTTAAAATGGGAACAGTTGTTAATAAAAAAACACCTGCACGACAAAGGATACAAAAAGTGAAAGGTAGAACATTTCATTTACCACTTCCTTTACAACAGACTTTCGATAAGTTATGTTCTAACACTGATCCAATAAATTTAAATCACGAATTTATTGTAATTCGAAATGTTCCAACTAAAAAAAAAATTATCTGGGAAGATTTAGTGGACATTAAAAAAGTATTTGAAGCTTTAATATGGTTGAAAAACAATAATCCTTTATATTCTGAAATTTTACTGCCCGATATTCATGATAAATTGTTTTTAGGGAATTTGGATAATGTAGAATTTGAAATGCAAAAATCAGAAAATGATGCAAGTGATGACTGTGAACCATTAAATGATTTAGAATTACATGTGAAAGAGACAAAAGATCATGTAGAACTTGCATTGGATGATCAGCGCAAGACAATGCTAACTCAAAAAGATAAAGATGATAGCTATTATGAGCATTATACTATATATCCTCTACATGAAAAAAAAAAGAAAATCAAACTGCGACTGCTTTATATTAAATGTTAAAAATTCAGGACATACCTTTAGATAATCGTGAAAAGAATTTAGATTTGATGTGTTTTCCAGATTTATTACCATTTGGTTCTAATGGACAATGTGATGAAAATAGACCGATCAAACTTCAAGAGCACGAATTTATTAAATGTTGCTTGACATCTAAGCGTCCACAATTTAGATTAAATCAACAATATTTGTTTTATTTATTAAATAACGCCAATATTCGTCAATTGCGTCGCGGAATTTACCATAAAATGAATATAACTGATACACGAATTCGTTACACAGTTTCGGAGTAGGGGAAGGTGGGGTAAAACGGAACGCTTAACTTTGGAGGGTGATAACTTAAAATCGGGAGGAGAAAAAGACACGAGACTTCAACAGAAGTATTCAGTGGACCTTAGACTATAAGAAAATCATGGTCATTGATAAGAAAAATCTTTGGGAACGACGGAAAGTGAAATTTACCGGAGATATCGAAATTTTCGGCTCGCTCAAATGGTGGGGTAAAACGGAACACCCCCTCGAAGACCGTGTAAACGTACAAAATCTTTATTTTTATGATTTAAAATGTATTAATTTATGTTAAAATCTATAAATATATGTTTTAGGTATAACTATTGCAAATAAAATATAACAAAAATATAACAGTTTGATCGAATGAAAGATGTATCTCATACATCATAATTTTCTATACAAAATCAATTTTCTTGGAAACAAGAACAGTAATTAAAAGTTTAATCTACAATCTAATAATTAAAAGAGATAATAAACACGTAGGGGAAGCCCGGGCAAAGCGGATATGTTAAGCTTTAGTGAGAAAAATAACACAGTTACAATTGAGATAGACAAATATTTTTTATATGAATAATCATCTAAATTTAATCAGCTTTCTGACAAAATAAGGTAAAAATTGATAACTAAAACATTTAAAGCTTTTTAAAGTGAAAAACGTAAGTAAGTCAATCTATCCGCTTTGCCCTACCCCCCTGGGCAAAGCGGATCAGGGGGTCGGGCAAAGCGGATGTTATTAAATAACGCAAAACTCAATCTTGGCATTCGTCACAGAAGTAACTGCCAGATCCTTGATATGTAGTGCAGCATTCATGGGCCCATCTGGTACATTGGCTGCACTGGATCCAGTCTTCGGATGGGGGGTCGGAGTATGCCTCAAAACACACCAAGCAGAAATATCGGATATTTTCGATATTTTTGATATTGTCTTTTTTTGTCGTTTTTTTTTTTGCTCGACGGCTACAGGTTGGGCCAGCTATTTTGGCTATTTTCGTTTTCTTGTTATCAACTTTGTGAAACTTAGAAGCTTGCTGAATTCTAATGGAACTGGATGTCAATACTTCTGCCCTTTGTCTTTTATTTTTGCGAGCTGTTTTTGGTGCAGCCATAATGGGTATTGGTCTTACTTGAAATGGTGATAAGCTCTTAATAGTCGTGTCATGATTTGCTGTCTCTACAACGCTGCATTGTAGTGCAGTATTGTCGTGTGACGGTGGTATAATGTCGCGAAGTGGTGTGATATTATCACGAGGTAATGGAATACTGTCGTGTAGTGGTGATATATTTTCTGAAGCATTTTCTTCCAATGGACAGTCTGTTATGGATGATGGAGCATAGTCTTCGTCGCCAAATACATGTGGATTGTAGGGCCAAAGTCCTGGTTTTTTAAATCCTTGAATAGCATTTTGTACAAAGGCACCTTTGCTGTAGGCTTCTCCGAAAAGTTTTGCGGTATCATACTGGTTGATAATTCTCCCTGGGTGACTTTTTTGAAAAATGTTTATCTCTTGTTCAAAGTACTTTTTTATTGGTCCATAAACAGCAACATCTAACGGCTGCATTTTGTTTGTGGTATGTGGAGCAAACGATACGAACACAACGTGATTTTTCAGTGCAAATTCTAAGGCTGGATAATATTTGTGGGATTCGTGGTTGTCCAGTAGTAGCAAAACTTTTCGGTTTTCGTTTGGACGAACCATTTCAACAAAATACCGAAGCCACAACAAGAACACTTGTCCGTTTATCCAACCATTATCACTCACGGAGGCTCGGGAACTCGGAGGCAGAGTTCTGCAACGGGCGGATAGATCGCGGGTTTACCCGTCCGTTACCCGTCCGTTTTTCGACTCACTCGACCCGCCCGGACCCGCCGGCGGGTAAGCGGGTCAGCGTCGATTTCTATCCGCCCATACCCGCCCGGAACTGACGGAACTTTTATCTGACTCGCCCGTATCCGCGCTATATCCGCTAATACTCGCGCTACGCAATACCCGCGCGTTCAAACCAAGTTAATTTTTTGTTTATATTATAATTATTAACAAAGGGAAAGTAACAAAAATTCCAATACTGCAGAAAAAATAAAAGCTTTTAATATAGGACTGATAGCATAAAATTAATATTGCACTATATACATACTATTACAAAATAATAAACACAAAACATTGTAATTAAACATAAATAAAGTGACATTTAAAAATGATATTTCCACTTCTTCACAAGACAAGATTCAATGGCTGCATTACATATTGCACTCGCAATCTGCGTTCCTTTAATAGCATAAGCCATAAGCGGTCCAGAATTTAAATTACATTTTTGCATGTATCCATAATTTCTTGAATTTGATACAATGCATTCCATACTGTTCATTCGTAGACTAAAATAAATCCGCGTCTTGATATAACAACTGCTGAATAAAGTACCAGTAAATTCGGAATTGAAGTGCAGCTAAAGGCACGGGTACGAACGGATAACAGTGCGACTACGGGTGAGTCAAGTACGCGTTGCGACAGCTTCGGGTGGATAGAAATCGACGCTGACCCGCTAACCCGCCACCGGGTCCGGGCGGGTATGTGTAGCTTGGTAACGGGTATCGCCGGGTGAGTGCAGATACGGTTACGGGCGGGCGGGTGAATCGACGTCACGGCCGGGTGACGGGCGGGTCAAACTCGCCCATTGCAGAACTCTGATATCTACAGGGTGTCCCACGATAATCCCCTATAAACTATTGGAGATAAAAATTTCAAAAAAAATATGTAAATTCATGGTTCGATGGGGTTATCAAATTAGCCCGAACAAATTTTTTCTTCGATTGTTATTTTAAAAGATACGATGGTCAAGTTTCGTTTTATAAATGGGACTACGTTTTCTGAACACCTGAGTTTATAGTGCGTTCCAAGACAAATTCAATAAGCTTTAATGTATACACTTGATTTCCACTGGTTATTGAGATATTGCGCTTGCAAAATAGCTGATTTTCACTGGAATCAAACCCTCTGAAATGGCAAGAACCGGTGTCGGTTTTACTGACGCCCCGGGTGGCAGTGCCTGTTGAAACCGATACCGACCTGTCGAAGGTCTACGCCGGGGATGGTAGGCCCAAAGGCTGGACAATACTTTTCCGTGAAAAATGCTGCTTAGGTAGGTACATCTGGGGTATCGAGAAGCGTACCGTTAATGTTTCAGAACATCATAACATTCACTCGGGGGATGCGAGTTCGATTGGTTAAGTTAGGAGGTGTGAAAGATGCTAGACCAAATTTCAACCATATGGAGCAGATTGTATTAGGACCAATCGGATTTGCATTCCTGCCAAACGGCTGCTGCCTCGAAGAGGCCCTTTTCACAGCAATACCTCCTCCCCAATGCCCATCTTCTCTCGCACGGAATGCGTCAACGGATGCTTTTGGACAGTGGGCTACTCCTTTTCTTCCTGTGTCTCTCCACAAGGCGTATTGACGGTGGTTTGTAGGAGCGTAGATGTCTGGATGCCAGTTATTGAATTCAGGAGACGATAGAAACACTTTATTACGAAACACACATGTATTATAATTAAAGTAAATCGTATTCCTCTCGGGCAGGAGTACTTCGCGCAGACCGATTACACGGAGGGTAATCGGGTCATACACTGCACAAATGATACATGGTAATTCTGGAGGTACGTCCGTCGAAGGATGCGGCCTGGCACCCCGTGGCGAGGGACTACCCTTCGCAGGGCCTCACTCAATTTTTATGGCTTTTTCCGGAAAAAGGTACGAATCCTGGGTCGAACGTAGCGAATTAGGGTCGGGCCCCCGCAGTCGAGGGTGAAATATCCAATACAGCGTATTAAGAAATTATTTTCTTCATCGTATCGAAAGGGAAGTGACGCCAATGGATTCCTCATGTTTTTCCGATGAAAATCATACCAAATATCATGCAAATCGGACTACCTTGACACTAGCTATTTGTATTTCCTATGCAAAAGTTGTCCGATTTGCATGATATTTGATATGATTTTCATCGGAAACCCCCAGCAATTCATCGGCGATACTTCCATGTCCATTAGGGCTGTTCGAGTACTCGAATATTCGAGTAGCTTGAAATTCGGACCGAGCCGAGACTCGGTTTCCGAGCCGAGCCGAGTACTCGAATAGAACCGAGAACTCGAATTTTTTCGAGCAACTCGAATTTTTTCGAGCAACTCGAATTTTTTCGAGCAAATCGAATTTTTTCGAGCAACTCGAATAGAACCGAGAACTCGAATTTTTTCGAGCAACTCGAATTTTTTCGAGCAAATTGAATTTTTTCGAGCAACTCGAATGGAACCGAGAACTCGAAGTAAACCGAGCGGGCCGAAAGAACCGAGCGGGCTGAAAGTACCTAGTGGGTCGAAAGTACCGAACAATCCGGTGTGTCGAGTAGTTTGCAGTTTGAATGTTTCGAATATATTAGAATATGTTTATATACTGGATAATGATTCGTAATTATTATTATTATTACGAGATTGCAATATACTTTGCTTTATGTTTTGTATCTTTTGCTTACTAAAGGGTTTTCCCGTTAACAACAATAATAATAATAATAATAATAATAATAATAATAATAATAATAATAATAATAATAATAATAATAATAATAATAATAATAATAATAATAATAAATTGACTAGGATTTCGACCGTATATATGAGATAGTTCAAATTTTAATTTTAATTTTAATTTTGAAATAATAATAATAATAATTATTATTATTATTATTTTGACTTTATTAAGAAAGTAAGATACGAGTAAAGGCGAGGCCGCAGTAATGATGTGAGTAATTAAAATGTAAATTGTAAATGAAAATATTCTCTAACTATTGAAAATAATTTTACGCGTATGTATGATTTATTAATATTTCTTCTTCCGTTTTCCTTTATTTTTCTTTCATTTTTGCCTTCTCCGTGTGGGCTATATTTCTGCCGAGTCACTGTTAACAAAGGCTGTTACCCGTTAATGAAAAATGAATAAGTATAAATAAATCAAGAATTCAAAGAGTGAAAATTGAGATTATGGGTTTTTCCATGTGTGTCTAGAAGAAATTTGAATGTTTGCAAAATATACCATCTGAACGCTGTGTAGTTTAGAAACAAAGCGAGGCGGCAATTCATGATGTGCTAAAGTTTTTGTTGGGCATTGCCCACTACTGAAGACGCTGCAGAATTCGACGACCTGGAAGACTTCGAGGATGAAATTAATGAAAATTTAAAAAAAAATTAATCTCCACACCTTTTCGTAGCAAAAAAAATTACTATTATTATAATTCCCTATCTTAAGTTACCTACTACTTCCGTATTCAATTAATATTTTTTGATTAAAGTTTCTTAATGAATGACTAAAGAAATGAAAATGAATTTTTCACAGCTGGAAAAACTTTAAAAGTGCTGTGCTGTAAAATCAGGAAAACTGGACATATCAGGTTTTGCCATCTGACCATGGAAATGTTTAAAGCATATCGATCTCGCATAATTCATTTCTCCAATTTTAATTTCTTTATCCAATTAATGTAAGAGAACATTACCAATCTGTTTGGAGGAGGATGGGAAATGGTTGTGAAATAGCGTATGAATCCAGGAGAAATGAAATAAATAATATATTAATATATAACATATAATATAAACATATAAATTGTGTTTTGCGTTTAAACAATTTAATTACACGCTGTGGTATATTACGCACACTTATTATAAACATACTACATACACGACATGTACATATACATACTATATCCATACAATTTCATACACATCATACACACGCGCGCGCGCACGCACACACACACACACACACACACACACACACATTACTTAATGTACTATCTTTTTTTTTTTTTTTTTAACATGGGGGAAATCCTCATAGGACACCTCGGCGGGGTAGTGTGAGACTCTTACTCACTAAAACCCCACGGCCACGGATTTGTCTATTATCCGAAAGATTCGAACGAATTATATTCTATACATAATGTACATATATGCACATTATTTTATTAAATTTGCCGATAAAAAGCAAAGTTGTTCGACTCTGTCCGATAATAAACATGACCGCTTCTCACTAATGATATTGCCAGCCCTCGAGAACAGCCGCTCGCTGTACGCCTGTGTGGCTGGCACGCCCAAAATATTTTTGGCCACACGCGCAAGTGTGGGGAAACGCGTTGAATTTTCCTTCCACCATTGGAAAATACACTTATCCGATGGGGCGACTCTCCCTTCCATGTACATTTTCTGTTCGTTTTCTAGTGCAATGTATATGTTGTCTTGCACCTGCTCCTCATCTCTTGCAATGTTGCAGAAAAATTGGTTGATGCTTCCCGCTGGCGATGATTCTGTCATATAAACATAATATATAACACACAACATTGAACGCAGTGTCACATAATCTTATTATTGTTTCACACTCACCTGGCGGTTCGTTTGGTGGTACGCCAGTCCTCCCATTCGATTCGCTTGCATTGCTCACATCAAGATACTGCAACGCAATTGAATGCAGTACTGTGTTTGCCCATGTCTTCTTGTCTCCCGACAATAACCTATCCTTTATGCGAGGGTCCAGGAGCATTGCAATAAACAAAGATTTTGCCTCATCAATAAAATGAAATCTCTCATTTAGTTTGTTTAACAATTGATTTCTGAAAGCGGCTATTTCCTCACAATCATTAGTAGTTGTAACAGTTTTTCTCAAGCCGTATATAGTCAGTACGTAATTGGACAACGTGGCTGTATTTGCCCGAGTCATTAAGTCCGTCGCCTCTTTAAACACTTTGAGGCAATCGCGATAGTCCTTTATCCTGGACCACTCGCAACTAGATATATGATGTGGCATGTCCGGCTCACACAGTACCGCATTTACGGCAGATCGTACCTTGATTAAACGCTCCAGCATATCGAAGTGGGAGTTCCACTGTGTCTCGACATCACCAATTAATTTCAGAGGAGGCTCGTCTGGATTATTCTTCCTCTGCTCCTCCTTTAACATTTCTTCCGCCGATGCAGATCGATGGAAAAACGCCACGATAGCGTCACATTTTTTAATGAGGGCGGTCAATTCTTCCGAACTTCTCACCGAGTCCTTTATGACCAACTGAAAATATGAAATATTCATGGAGTATTACTTATTGTAACATTTAATTATTTCTTATTGTTTATTTACCTGCAATGTGTGAGCGAAACACGGAATGCGTTCCCACGTACCGCCTAGTCTTATGGCTTCGACAGTGTCGGCCGCATTATCCGTCACGAAATAAATCTGTACGTGAGGTCTTTCTAATTTCCACTCTCGTATGGAATTGCGCAGCACTTCGCACAAATGCTCGCTTGTATGTTTTTCCGGTAAACATATAATTTGGAGCGTGTAGGTTTTGAATTTAAATGCGTCGCACAGATAGTGAACTGTCAATGATAGATAATTTTCGGTGGCCCGAGACGTCCAGCTATCGGTGGTGAAAGCGAACGCTTTCACCTAATCGAAAACAGAAAGAAAACATTTATAAATCTCATATCGCGATGGAAAGTATTTTTAATATGGCATAGAACATAGTGACGGATATCACAAACATTGTAAAAATTGTACTTACATTTTCGCTGTCCTTGTCAAGGATTTCTTTCAATTTCTCCTTCTCCGTTTGGTATAATCGAGGAATTATATCCTCGGAAAATACTGAACGATTGGGGATCCGGTAGCGCGGTTCTGCTACCCGTAGAAGGTTCTTGAACCCCACATCCTCAATTATGCAGAAGGGTTGACAATCGGAAATGAGCATACGTGCAATTGCGTCCGTTAGCTCCTGCGCGCGTGGTGCGTTCTGATCTAAAACAGCCACTTTCCGTGTGCGATCTGCGACAGCTCCCGCGGCTGAATTTGTCTCTGTCGGCGGCGGTGCTGCGTATACGGCGGCATGGCTGGTTTCCATATGCCTCCTAAGGGTAGTAGTTGATCCCGCCTTTGTTTTAAAAGCCTTGTTACAATGTAAACACATGGCTTCTTCGCGGGATGATTTTGAAAACCACTTCCACACGGAGCTTTGGTTTTTTCGTGGCCTTGCCGGGGTGGAGGGATGGTCATCGCTATCGGACACTTGTTGTTCGTCGTCGAGATTTCCGCCTTCCATATGAACTACCACAGGGAAATGTGCCATTGTTCAAACAAACACGTGACGGTTGCTAAGACAATACGTAAATGTCGAGTGATCACTCACGGACTGATACTTTGCGAATGCTGCTTGACCGGGAAAACGCTATCGAAGTTGACTCGGCTGGTGTATATTCTTGAAAGGGGAAGCCAATATGTCTGGAAAATGCAGTGATTGGATGCAAATGACGAGAGTCGCTCATTATTGGTTGTCCTCCGTTTCATTTCGTCCGCGTGGGGGTACTTTTTGTACTGCAGGTACAGGTAAAAAAGGCCTGACGCTCCTACGCAGGCGGACGACCGTTAATCCTTGCTATTAGAGATGTGCTGTTACCAATAAAATAATAAAACGTTTGGTACCGACCGTAGCACGGTTAAACGACTTGCCACGTTTATTTCTTAAGGACCTCCGCTGAATTGTACCTACGCATTTTGTATTTTTTTCCCCCAAAGCTATTAAGCACGACCATCCGACAGAAAAAGAATATGAAACAACGAGCCGCGCACTATTCCTCGTAATCGCTGCCACATCAAATGCGACATATTCAAGGAAATGAATTTTGCCGCAGTTGCTCCTTTTCCATGCAGATCGTTTGTTCACCCTTGGCGTGAGCTGTGTACTAGGGTGGAGCGAAAATTTTTTTTACACAATTTCGCCAACGCTGTATGTTTTATTTTTGACCACATACTAAAGCATTATTCATACCAAAAATTAATATGTTATTATATCAACCTCAGGTGGCGCATGGTAAATTAAAAAAAAACTTGTAAAGACTATATTGTTTTTACAAATCAAGTATTCTGCGCTTTCCATAGTGTCCACTCTCGCTCTAGCAATTGTTGATTATTAGTTCTACTGACTCAAGGTCGAGATTAAATACATTGTCCGGTTCCAACTTGTCCCGCGAACAACGATCGAGGGGAATATGGCCCCCTCCCGACCTTGAGTCAGTAAAACTAATAATCAACAATTGCTAGAGCGAGAGTGGACACTACGGAAAGTGCAGAATACTTGATTTGTAAAAAATTTATAGTCTTTAGGGGGAGTTGGGGCACTTTGGTGCAAGGGGCACAATGAAACATTAATATTCTCTTGTTATTTAGAAACAGTCAGAAGTTAAAAAACTGATCACAAAACAGTATACTCTTTGATCTTGAAAGGTGATATAAGATTATAAGATGATACCAACTCCCCATATAAGTTTCTTTTAATTTAGCATGCGCCACCTGAGGATGATGTATAATAACATATTCATTTTTGGTATGAATAATGCTTTAGTATAGGGTCAAAAATAAAACACACAGCGTTGGCGAAATTGTATAAAAAAAATTTTCGCTTCACCCTACTGTGTACGTTCAATATAATTTCGTCTTTGTCTGGTAATACCTTAATATATAATCTTTCACCCTATAAAGTATTTTAGGATTCTTTCGGCCTGAGATAAGCCGCAACCCTAGCGTCATACTCTGACCCAGGCCTGCAATTTAAGTGAACGCGGCGGCCGATTTTCGGAGGCAACGCCTCCTTTCTCCCCCCGCTTTCTCCTTTCTTTCCTTGGAGCGCCTCAGGCCCGCACCATATGAATCGCGCGTCGCGCATTGGGGCGCCCCCCGTATCAATAGGTTTCCACATCCCCCATGGGGGTACTATCATCGATGCGTTTTTTTTTATAGTGGTATCCCCTATAGACCTATTCCACTGTGTCGCGCGATAAAAAATGGATTGGAAAAACGCGTTTTACTATAAAAATTTCAAATATGTTTGGGAAAACTAGATTTTCGCGCACGTTTGGATGTGCGGGCGTCTAAAATTTGAAATTTTGATAGTAAAACGCGTTTTTCCAATCCATTTTTCATCGCGCGACACAGTGGAATAGGTCTATAGGGGATACCACTATAAAAAAATACGCATCGATGATAGTACCCCCATGGGGGATGTGGAAACCTATTGATACGGGGGACGCCCCAATGCGCTACGCGTGGTTCATATGGAACGGGCCTCAGGCGCTTCAGGCTCCTAGGCTGCCGCGGGAGAACGAAGGCGTTGCCTCCGAAAATCGGCCGCTGCGTTCACTTAAATCCCAGGACTGCTCTGACCGATCAGCCTGATTAATTTTTGGGGACTAGGGATGGTTCCCCAGTCAACCCCCCCCCCTCAGTTTTTGCTTGAATATGCCACATGTAAGGAAGGTGCCATCAATGTAGCAATTAAAAAGTATCGACCAACATCATTACGCCTCGCGGTGCAACACAGGGACCACGCGCAGTCAGCGGACTTGCATTTCGATTCTGTGTCCCACCGCGAGGCATCTTCAAGACAACTTGCTACCAGCAAGACGGTAAAATCTTTAGCTTGTTAAAAGGGACGCATTTCGGGTATTGGGAGAAGGGAAGTGACAGATATATTACCAGACAAAGACGAAATTATATTGAACGTAAACAGCTCACGCCGAGGGTGAACAAACGATCTGCATGGAAAAGGAGCAACTGCGGCAAAATTCATTTCCTTGAATTTGTCGCATTTGATGTGGCAGCGATTACGACGAATAGTGCGCGTCTCGTTGTTTCAAATTCTTTTTCTGTCGGATGGTCGTGCTTAATAGCTTTGGGGGAAAAAAATACAAGATGCGTAGGTACAATTCAGCGGAGGTCCTTAAGAAATAAACGTGGCAAGTCGTTTAACCTTGCTACGGTCGGTACCAAACGTTTTATTATTTTATTGGTAACAGCACATCTCTAATAGCAAGGATTAACGGTCGTCCGCCTGCGTAGGAGCGTCAGGCCTTTTTTACCTGTACCTGCAGTACAAAAAGTACCCCCACGCGGACGAAATGAAACGGAGGACAACCAATAATGAGCGACTCTGGTCATTTGCATCCAATCACTGCATTTTCCAGACATATTGGCTTCCCCTTCCAAGAATATACACCAGCCGAGTCAACTTCGATAGCGTTTTCCCGGTCAAGCAGCATTCGCAAAGTATCAGTCCGTGAGTGATCACTCGTCATTTACGTATTGTCTTAGCAACCGTCACGTGTTTGTTTGAACAATGGCACATTTCCCTGTGGCAGTTCACATGGAAGGTGGCAATCTCGACAACGAACAACAAGTGTCCGATAGCGAGGACCATCCCTCCACCTCGGCAAGGCCACGAAAAAACCAAAGCTCCGTGTGGAAGTGGTTTTCAAAATCATCCCGCGAAGAAGCCATGTGTTTACATTGTAACAAGGCTTTTAAAACAAAGGCGGGATCAACAACATCGCTTAGGAGGCATGTGGCCACCAAGCATGCCGGCGTCTACGTAGCACCACCGCCGAGAGAGAGAAATTTAGCCGCGGGAACTGTCGAAAAGTGCACTCGAAAAGTGGCAGCTTTAGATAAAAATTCGCCACGCGCGCAGGAGCTGACCGTCGCAATTGCGCGGATGCTCATAGCGGATTGTCAGCCGTTCTCTATGGTAGGGGATGTGGCGTTCAAAAACCTTCTGCGGGTAGCTGAACCGCGCTACCGGATCCCCAATCGTTCAGTATTTTCCGAGGATATAATTCCTCGATTATACCAAACGGAGAAGGAGAAATTGAAAGAAATCCTTGACAAGGACAGCGAAAATGTAAGTACAATTTTTACAATGTTTGTGATATCCGTCACTATGTTCTATGCCATATTAAAAATACTTTCCATCGCGATATGAGATTTATAAATGTTTTCTTTCTGTTTTCGATTAGGTGAAAACGTTCGCTTTCACCACCGATAGCTGGACGTCTCGGGCCACCGAAAGCTATCTATCATTAACAGTACACTATCTGTGCGACGCATTTAATTTAAAAAATTACACGCTCCGCATTATGTGTTTGCCGGAAAAGCATACAAGCGAGCATCTGTGCGAAGTGCTGTGCAATTCCATACGAGAGTGGAAATTAGAAAAACCTCACGTAAAGATTTATTTCGTGACGGATAATGCGGCCAACATGATAAAAGCCATAAGACTAGGCGGTACGTGGGAACGCATTCCGTGTTTCGCTCACACATTGCAGGTAAATAAACAATAAGAAATAATTAAACGTTACAATAAGTAATACTTCTTGAATATTTCATATTTAATGCAACGGGTTATTTTCAGTTGGTCATAAAGGACTCGGTGAGAAGTTCGGAAGAATTGACCGCCCTCATTAAAAAATGTGACGCTATCGTGGCGTTTTTCCATCGATCTGCATCGGCGGAAGAAATGTTAAAGGAGGAGCAGAGGAAGAATAATCCAGACGAGCCTCCTCTGAAATTAATTGGTGATGTCGAGACACAGTGGAACTCCCACTTCGATATGCTGGAGCGTTTAATCAAGGTACGATCTGCCGTAAATGCGGTACTGTGTGAGCCGGACATGCCACATCATATATCTAGTTGCGAGTGGTCCAGGATAAAGGACTATCGCGATTGCCTCAAAGTGTTTAAAGAGGCGACGGACTTAATGACTCGGGCAAATACAGCCACGTTGTCCAATTACGTACTGACTATATACGGCTTGAGAAAAACTGTTACAACTACTAATGATTGTGAGGAAATAGCCGCTTTCAGAAATCAATTGTTAAACAAACTAAATGAGAGATTTCATTTTATTGATGAGGCAAAATCTTTGTTTATTGCAATGCTCCTGGACCCTCGCATAAAGGATAGGTTATTGTCGGGAGACAAGAAGACATGGGCAAACACAGTACTGCATTCAATTGCGTTGCAGTATCTTGATGTGAGCAATGCAAGCGAATCGAATGGGAGGACTGGCGTACCACCAAACGAACCGCCAGGTGAGTGTGAAACAATAATAAGATTATGTGACACTGCGTTCAATGTTGTGTGTTATATATTATGTTTATATGACAGAATCATCGCCAGCGGGAAGCATCAACCAATTTTTCTGCAACATTGCAAGAGATGAGGAGCAGGTGCAAGACAACATATACATTGCACTAGAAAACGAACAGAAAATGTACATGGAAGGGAGAGTCGCCCCATCGGATAAGTGTATTTTCCAATGGTGGAAGGAAAATTCAACGCGTTTCCCCACACTTGCGCGTGTGGCCAAAAATATTTTGGGCGTGCCAGCCACACAGGCGTACAGCGAGCGGCTGTTCTCGAGGGCTGGCAATATCATTAGTGAGAAGCGGTCATGTTTATTATCGGACAGAGTCGAACAACTTTGCTTTTTATCGGCAAATTTAATAAAATAATGTGCATATATGTACATTATGTATAGAATATAATTCGTTCGAATCTTTCGGATAATAGACAAATCCGTGGCCGTGGGGTTTTAGTGAGTAAGAGTCTCACACTACCCCGCCGAGGTGTCCTATGAGGATTTCCCCCATGTTAAAAAAAAAAAAAAAAAGATAGTACATTAAGTAATGTGTGTGTGTGTGTGTGTGTGTGTGTGTGTGTGTGTGCGTGCGCGCGCGCGTGTGTATGATGTGTATGAAATTGTATGGATATAGTATGTATATGTACATGTCGTGTATGTAGTATGTTTATAATAAGTGTGCGTAATATACCACAGCGTGTAATTAAATTGTTTAAACGCAAAACACAATTTATATGTTTATATTATATGTTATATATTAATATATTATTTATTTCATTTCTCCTGGATTCATACGCTATTTCACAACCATTTCCCATCCTCCTCCAAACAGATTGGTAATGTTCTCTTACATTAATTGGATAAAGAAATTAAAATTGGAGAAATGAATTATGCGAGATCGATATGCTTTAAACATTTCCATGGTCAGATGGCAAAACCTGATATGTCCAGTTTTCCTGATTTTACAGCACAGCACTTTTAAAGTTTTTCCAGCTGTGAAAAATTCATTTTCATTTCTTTAGTCATTCATTAAGAAACTTTAATCAAAAAATATTAATTGAATACGGAAGTAGTAGGTAACTTAAGATAGGGAATTATAATAATAGTAATTTTTTTTGCTACGAAAAGGTGTGGAGATTAATTTTTTTTTAAATTTTCATTAATTTCATCCTCGAAGTCTTCCAGGTCGTCGAATTCTGCAGCGTCTTCAGTAGTGGGCAATGCCCAACAAAAACTTTAGCACATCATGAATTGCCGCCTCGCTTTGTTTCTAAACTACACAGCGTTCAGATGGTATATTTTGCAAACATTCAAATTTCTTCTAGACACACATGGAAAAACCCATAATCTCAATTTTCACTCTTTGAATTCTTGATTTATTTATACTTATTCATTTTTCATTAACGGGTAACAGCCTTTGTTAACAGTGACTCGGCAGAAATATAGCCCACACGGAGAAGGCAAAAATGAAAGAAAAATAAAGGAAAACGGAAGAAGAAATATTAATAAATCATACATACGCGTAAAATTATTTTCAATAGTTAGAGAATATTTTCATTTACAATTTACATTTTAATTACTCACATCATTACTGCGGCCTCGCCTTTACTCGTATCTTACTTTCTTAATAAAGTCAAAATAATAATAATAATAATTATTATTATTATTATTTCAAAATTAAAATTAAAATTAAAATTTGAACTATCTCATATATACGGTCGAAATCCTAGTCAATTTATTATTATTATTATTATTATTATTATTATTATTATTATTATTATTGTTAACGGGAAAACCCTTTAGTAAGCAAAAGATACAAAACATAAAGCAAAGTATATTGCAATCTCGTAATAATAATAATAATTACGAATCATTATCCAGTATATAAACATATTCTAATATATTCGAAACATTCAAACTGCAAACTACTCGACACACCGGATTGTTCGGTACTTTCGACCCACTAGGTACTTTCAGCCCGCTCGGTTCTTTCGGCCCGCTCGGTTTACTTCGAGTTCTCGGTTCCATTCGAGTTGCTAGAAAAAATTCAATTTGCTCGAAAAAATTCGAGTTGCTCGAAAAAATTCGAGTTCTCGGTTCTATTCGAGTTGCTCGAAAAAATTCGATTTGCTCGAAAAAATTCGAGTTGCTCGAAAAAATTCGAGTTGCTCGAAAAAATTCGAGTTCTCGGTTCTATTCGAGTACTCGGCTCGGCTCGGAAACCGAGTCTCGGCTCGGTCCGAATTTCAAGCTACTCGAATATTCGAGTACTCGAACAGCCCTAGTGTCGGGCGCTGCTTCGGCGTTGTCGCCGTTGCCCTCGCCCGTCCTCCGTGTGATAGCTTCCGTCACCGAGAGCCCGGTCTCGACCGCCGCGGCTAGCGCCGCGTCGGTCTCCGCCGGTCTCATGGTGGCTTCCGCCGCGTGTACGGGAGATGTTCCCTCTTTCGAGGGCCCTTCTCCCGCCGGTAATTGAGTTTTTTCTTTTTTTAACAAATCCATAAGATTCCCACGAGTGTGCAGGAAATATACGGTCCACCCCCACAGAGCCTGCTATGTGGGGGTAAGGCTGATACAATGGGGGGTCGCCTGGTATCCCAAGGGCATCGTTCGAGGCACCGTACCCCTGTACCATTCATCCCTCGGCACGATGGCTTCCACCTTGGATTGGGGAGTTGGTCCACGACAGGGCCTTCGCTTGCCACGCGGGGTTGTTAGGCTCCGGGGTTCGCTTATAGCACCCGCTAACCGTCACCCTCCACGGTCTCCTCCCCCCCCCCCCCCCCCCGCGCCACGGCCCGGTCACCGTGCGGTGATCCAGTCCGCGGCGATCGGAGGAGCCGCTTCACGTTCCGGCCGTTCTCCTATCCGCCACCCGGAGACGCGCTCGGTTGGTGCTCAACCTGGATCGACGCGGGTCGATCTAGTCCCCCGCTCCCCTTTACGGGGGTTGGGGGACCGCCGAGGATATTTTTTTATACAAATAAATATTTTACTACGAATAAATATTTTATTCAAAATACTTGGCGCCGCGAAATCGAATTGGTGTTGCTAAACTGAATAAATATGTATAAATTGCAATAAGCAATTGCTGAATTGGTGTTGCTAAACTGAATAAATATGTATAAATTGCAATAATCTTTTTCTTTCTTTCTTGTGCGTACGTTCGTGAATGTGTGTATGTGCAATATGCTACGTATGATTTTAGAATTAAATATATGTAGAATAAATCTGACAGCGTTTCTAATACTCGTATGTATATGTATGTTTATGTATTTTAGATTGTAAGGGAGTTATTGTAAATTATTAATACTAAGACAATCAACATTTTTTCGGTTTCGCAGCGCCAAGTATTTTGAATAAAATATTTATTCGTATTAAAATATTTATTTGTATAAAAAAATATCTGCTTAATATTATGTACTACAGTTTTTTCTTTACATAAATAGCCATTATTATAATTGGCGCAATTTTTGTATATCATTAATTTTGTAAAGCTTTTAATTAATTTACGACAATGTTTTTAAATGGGATTCTTTTTGATGGGATAATTAAAATTTCCGCGATATGAGTAATGGAATGTACGAACACAGCATTTTAGCTGTGTGTATGTGGTTGTGTCATCTTAAACGCAGTTGGAAAGCACCTTTATGTACTGGCAGCTAATTTTGATTTCACATTTTTTTTTGTATTGTATATTTTTTTCTATTTTTTGTGATTTATTTGATTTTCGTGTACTTGGCGTAATTTTTTTACCTTTTTGAAGTTTTTTATGGGTATTCATTACTGAGCGGCCTATTGCTGTTTATGATTGTGGGGTCTAGGCCCCCCAAAGCGCGTGGTTCGAGAACTTCGACCTCTTCGACCTGAGAACCTTTCACGGTCATAAAAAAAGGTTGTCCCTTTTACGTTTCCGTGATTTCAGGACTCTATCAGTCCAAATGCCTAAATATTGTTAGCAACCAAATTTTAGTTTCACTGAACAGATAGGGGTTCTACACTGACATCTGCTGACATCCCTGACACGGATAAGTGTGCGGTGCTCCATTGTAAAGCATGCAAACGATATTTTTTACGACCACGGAACTGACACGGAACGGATATGTGTGCGCGGACCTTGAAATTATTCCGTGCGGCCGATGCCGCAAGTGAGAAAATCCAAGAGCCGAGCGAGAGGGGACCACACAGTTGACACGGAGTTGCCGTCAACTCTTTTGTTCTCTCACTCTCGACCGAAGGATTCCAAGAAGTGGTGGGGATAGGCACCTGGCGTACTACGCATGGTAAAAACGGGACTATAACGAGGATGTACTGTATATTCATTATAAAGTTTAATTTGATATTTATCAATAAATTCATCATGTTTCTTAAATCGTACCAATACGATTTGAGAACTCATTTAATACGTTCGCTCCACGTATCTAGCTTGGTACATACATGTTATGTACATATATCGGTAAACTTGCCGATGAACTGGGACCTCGCCGATTTCGATGACCTTCACATATATGTTATCAAGGTTTTCATTCTTAACAACATTTCCCTTTAAATGTTTGGCGGTCAACCTTAGATTCGAAGATATTAATAAAAAAATTTACGACATAATATATTGAAAGCTACTATTGCCCAATGAGAAGAAGAGCCACAAGCTGAAATGTCACAGGGGCAAGGGGAATCGTCCACTCGTGTCAACCTATCTCCTCCAACACAGTTCATCCCGTGACGTAGAACGCGAACGATACCAATCGCGACAATCGGCGGATATGGACAGCCGCTAAGAACCGAAAAGTAGGATTTCTTGGAGGGGATAAGGTGGAGCGAGTGGGTGATTCCCCTTGCCCCTTTGACATTTTAGCTTGTGGGTAGTGGCTCTTTTTCTCATCGGGCAATAGTACTTCCTCACCGATTTCAATGATCTTGACATATGTTGTCAAAAACATATGAAAAACTTTTGGCATAATATATTGAAATCTGTTACACAGCTGATGGTATTAGAATTGGTTAGAGCTAGATTAGGGCGGGGGGCGCGCGTCCGCTCGCGGGCGTGTAAAGCATGATAGCGAACCGATGTAACTTTGGGGATGTTCAAAATGAGACTACATGTTACAAGTATCGCGCGATGCGGTCAATATCGCTATTGTTGTCAAGGTCATCATTCTGAACATTTTCCTTTAAACTTTTTGGCAATCGGCTTTGGTTTACGAAATATGCGCAAAAAACTTTACATAACATAAGTATTACCGAATTTAACCCATACTCACATTGGTTTGTTCAAGAAATCAGCGTGTTTGCGCCACTTCCCTGTACGGTCAATAATTAGGCTATCAGTGGCACGGCTCGCTGACTCATGTGGAGCGTC
Source organism: Andrena flavipes (assembly GCA_963971345.1). Taxonomy (NCBI): domain Eukaryota; kingdom Metazoa; phylum Arthropoda; class Insecta; order Hymenoptera; family Andrenidae; genus Andrena; species Andrena flavipes. The sequence goes on along the minus strand of OZ020479.1, from coordinate 40,772,283 downwards.
GAAAACGGCCATCCATCATCGATCGCGAATCGATGGAAGGGGAACGCTCTCGCTTCCATGAAATCACTGTCGATTTCCTGGATCTCTCGGCGCTCTCTGTTCGCGACCCTGCTACGGTTATCACGTTTTGTTTTCACTTACACGGTGTGACTCATTTGCTGAGTAACATACTTTCGCTTTGAATAACTTCCTTTCGCGCTTGATATCTCTCTTTCATGCTTGTTTAATTGCTAAAACTGTTGCTTCAATCATTGTGGCTTAAAACTAACCGTTGAATGTAAATAGTTGTTTATTTGAACTGTGACTGTGTACATAGAGTTTGAATTATAACTGTAAAGTGATTCGCAAACGCTTAAATATAACAAGTGCTCCTTAAGGGGGTATACCCGTTTGAACCATCGGAAAATGTGTACATTTTGTGGATTTTTTTACAAGTCAACGGCTTGATGCAGATTTCCTATTTTTTTTTACTAGCTTTATATAGTATTATGAACGACTTAAAAAAAAAGTTTCAGTTAAAAAACTATTCTTTTTGGGAAGTTATGGATATATATCCGAAAGTCTCTCGATTTTAGACGGTTAAACGGTGGCCCTAAAAACTCCCGCTACGTTCAACCAATTCACTTCTAATTTTGCATGCAGATTCGTAGTAAGAATCCACATCGTCCAACGAAGGCTTTTTTTATTCCGATTCTTCGTTTATTATTTATAAAGAAAAAAAGTGGATTTTTCGTTTAGAAAAATCTAACTTTACCTTTGATTTCTCACCATTTATTTATTTTTCAAAATTTGCAAAATCGGCTTCGTTGGGCGATAGCTATTGACATACTTTATAAGAAAATTTTATTTTTTTCATTTCAGACACGACATACAGCTGTTTTCAGGGCCACCGTTTAGCCATCTAAAATCGAAAGACTTTCAAATGTGTATGCATAATTTCCTGAAAACAATAATTTTTTAACTGGAACATTTTTTTTGTGTAGTTCATAATACTACGTAAAGATAGTAAAAAACGGTAATTCTGCATCAAGTCGTTGACTTGTAAAAAAATCCGCAAAATGTACACATTTTCCGAGGGTTCAAACGGGCTCCTTAACCAGGCTCTAGTTTCTCGTTGCTTCTAACACACTTATCACCTCCACTCACCGATCCGTTAATAAAACAATTCCAACATTTTCGCTACCTTGCTTTACGTACCCCCCGCCCTAATCAAGCCCTAACCGATACCAATACCGTCGGTTGTGAAACAGATTTCAATATATTATACCGAAAGATTTTTATATTAATATCTCCGAATCTAAGGCCGACCGTCAAAAAGTTTAAAGGGAAATCTTACTTAGAATCACGACCTTAATAATATATGTGAAGCACCCGTTAGATACGCATGCTGCAGGTTTATGCGCAGTGTTTATACAAACAGAAGACAACCGCCGACAGCGTGATGCTGCACACACTGTCGTTGGAGTGCACGTATACGTAGAGTACGATTGCACAATATCGAAAGTTATCCTGCGAATATTTCGGAAACTAAGGCCGATTGCCAATTTTGTCAAAGGAAAAAGTTACTCAAAAGGTCGAGTTTTCCGGCATATTTAAAAATCATCGAAATCGGCGAGGTCCCAGTTCATCGGCAAGTTTACCTCCTTTTTTGTCACATACTTGTAATAATACAAAAAGAAATAATCAAGACCGCGCAAAGTTAACGTCTTATCATCAAAGTAATTTAATTTTGTATCTTCCCGTGAATAATGCGACTCGAAATGTGGAACACAAGATTTGTTAACAAGATATTTGCGAAAACTTTTTTTGACTTATTCAGACGCAACGCATTCCACTTTCCAACTTTTCCCGTGTATTAGTATTGGTTGGGGCCAGATCAATGCGGGTGGGGGGGGCGTAAATCATGGTAGCGAACAAATGTGAGTCGGGGTGTTGACGGGCATCCGTAAGTTTCTGGTTCAAATCTCTAAACTCACATCAGTTCGCTGTCGTGCTTTACGAACCCGCAAGTGGGGCCCCCCCCCCCCCCCACACCGATCTATCCCCAACCAATACTAATACCCGAGACAAGAGATTGGTTAACCCGGTATCAAGAGACACAGTAGTGTCTCGCGCCGAACACGGAGTGTATCTATTACGCCACAACTCGCTATCAAGAACCCTGAGATTTCCGAATCTCAATAACGGCTGATTCGATTAGGTTTTGAATGGTCTTAATGGATAGCTTGGGTTTGATTTACATAAGAAAAGTGTCTTCGTTTTGTTCCTACGGGCCTTATGAGCTGAGATATTTCGATGTAAATTTGCAATTTGCTGAATTTTATGTTATTAAAATTCAGCATCGTCCCCGTCATCGTCGTCGTCCTACACTTCTAGGCAAGAGGGGAGTATGAAAGGGTGAGGAAATGTCCCTCAGGCACGTCGTTCATTGGATGCGGGTTTCGGCCAATCGCGTAATAACTTGTTGTAACCTGACAGCTAGACAGATAAATAACCTACCAAGTGCTAAGTGTCAAATAAAGTGAGTTGTCCGAATTTGAGATATCAGGAGTTTTTACACTAAATAGGAGACGGAATTATTGTCTCAATTAACAAGGTAAGTTGCCAAATTTATTTAATAGATTTTTTATGTAGAGTCGCAGACTTGGAAGTTGTCCGGAGAAGGTTCGACAGAGAAGCACCTTCTTTCGCATAAGTTTCTAGAAATTTGTACCATGCTGGTACAAAGTAATATATTGTAGTAAAAAATTGCATTGAATTTAAATTGCCAGATATTTGTATTTGTATACCAGCAATTTAGAGTTTCTATTTTATGTAAAGCTTATTATATTATAGTAGAAATGAAGGGGACGCACAGGACTTCGATATTAATTACATGACAAATAATACGAGCCGATTGGCTGCGATCACCTATCTCCGTTAATTTCTATTCCATTTGTCCAGATTCGATTCTAAATATTTCTCCTATAATTTCATTTTATTTCTCAAATAAAAAACTTCTAAAATGACTTTTGATATACATAATAATAAATATATAACCCATAACCATAAATTCAAACGACTAGAAATCAGCCACTCGCGATAAAGACAAAAAGCCGCTGCGTTCGGGTCGCTAGTCGCTTCACGATTTCCGTAAATACATAAACACTACAAAATGTGTGAAATCCCCACAAATTACCTTTTTTAAAAAAAGGTACAAAAAGAGCGTCGAGTATATAACCCCATCAAAAAGAATCCCATTTAAAAACATTGTCGTAAATTAATAGCTTTACAAAACTAATGATATACTTTTGATATAATGATTTTTACAAATAAAAAAATGTATTATATAATATTAAGGAGATATATTTTTATACAAATAAATATTTTAATACGAATAAATATTTTATTCAAAATACTTGGCGTTGCTCTCCGAATTGGTGTTGCTAAACTGAATAAATATGTATAAATTGCATTAAAATCTTTTTCTTTCTTGTCTCAGTGGTGTCTTGTCTTGTTTTATTTTATTTATTAACCAAGACAATTAACCTTCTTTTGGTTTTGCAGCGCCAAGTATTTTGAATAAAATACTTATTCGTATTAAAATATTTATTTGTATAAAAATATATCTCCTTAATATTATAAAATTCATTTTTTTATTTGTAAAAATAGCCATTGTGATAATTGGCGCAATTTATGTATATCATTAGTTTTGTAAAGCTATTAGTTTACGACAATGTTTTTAAATGGGTACACGTTACCTGTCGGTCACCGCGACGTACATGTAGAAACAGTAGATGAGCGGCGGTGTCGTGCTGCCGCACACGCTGTCGCATCATGGACGTATGGGTCGAATTCAGTGCAGTGGTAGCAACAGTTCTTTGTGAATATCTCGGAAACAAAGGTCGAGCGGCGGTAACATGTATAGGAAAAAGTTTTTCAGAATCTTGGTTTTTATAACATCCAAAAATTATTGAAATCGGTGGGGATGGAAAACGTCTATATAATTACCAAAACCACTCGTTGAGTACGTTTGAGTGTGTGGAGATAAGTTTATAAGAGTTCGCAAAGCAATTTGATTTAAGAGCCCAGCGTGACGAGAACCACGTGAACATATCGCCACGTGTTCAAGCACACACCGCGATCCACAATTGACCACTGAGAAAGTGAGATGAGAGTGTTCGAATGAGCGTTACAATGAGCTTTGAATGCACTATAGAAATAATAATCATTAATCTCCAAGATTGAATGTTATTCTTTCGGAGTTGGTTAATTTGCAACAGAGTGCCGACTGAAGGACCACCCTCGTTAGGGAAAATATTCAATTTATTTAAAACTTTATTCAAGAAACGTAATTAAACGAAATTAACAGTGTATAATAAGTAAACTGTGATATGGTGTGTACTATGCTATGGACTCGTGAATATGGTCTATCTCTACTGAGTGTCAAAGTTGTTCTGTCTTTTCTCGACCTCGTGACTCCTCGCAACCGCTCCACCCTCCTTCGTGGTGATCGGAAAGTCGCCTTGCCCAATCAGCATCGTACGGCCCGCAATCACCCCTCCATTCCGACTTCAGTGAGCCTGTGTTAGGTGCTGTCCGGGGCATCAGCTCCCACGTCTTGGGGCACAGTCCGGCGCCGAGGTGGGAAAACCCTTAGGCCCCTGACGTCAGCAGCAGCCCCTTCAAATGGCGATAAATCGAGGCTATGTTTGGACCCATGGTGTTTACGAGGCTCGGGTCGTGGTGGCCTGGTCTATGTCCTCTTCGAATGACACGAGGTCGAGAGCGCAATATAAAACTCCTTTGTGAAGGATTTATGTGTCCGTTTAACTTTCTCCAACTAAGTGTCGCGAGCGGGTGGTCTGTACAATGTAATCCTAAATAATCCTAAATAAATAATGCACCGATGGTTTGAGATTCACTATGTTAAATTAAGAAAATATCAACTCGCACGGGACGTGTCTTTACACAACGTGAAAAGATGGATGATCGCTTGCAGTACGGCGTCGTCTTGAACGTTTTCGAAAATCGATCGACATGGAGCATTCTGATTGGTTGATCCATTGAGGATCCGCCGTGCGTTCCGCTGTCCGGGAGGTGATGCGGTGAGCAAGATTGCGGTGGTGAGATGAACTATATGATTTCCAAACAACTGTAATAATTCTGTCCGTAATTCTAATGGTTCCCTTGTCGATAACGTTCGCACCTCTCCCGCGTATGACATTTTATTACCCGAAGATTCGCACCATCCTGCCATCCTGTTTCACGTCCCGCATTCCGTTATTACGACTTCTCTCTCCAAATGCGTCAACAGAAGACAGTTCAATCCCGCTGACTATCGCGGAATAATTAACATCTTTAACTCAATTGACTGGAACAATCTTCTCTCCCCACTATCTATTTATACTGCTGTTAATACTGTGTACTCTCACCTAAATCATATTATATCTTCCTTTGTTCCTAGCTCCTCGTCCATATCCTCTTCCTATCCTGTATGGTTCTCCCGTAAGCTAGTAGCCTTGGTTAAACGTAAGAAAATTGCTCAAGGTCATTTTAAACTCACAAACTCGCTATCCGATTACCTTATTTTTTCCAGTCTTAGATCCAAGTGCAAATATTTATCCCAACGCTGTTGGTCTGTTCATGTTGCCAAGTCTGAAGATACGCTTTAATCAGGTCTTCGAACTTTCTGGAATTTTGTCCGCAAACTTAAAATTTTTTTGAAATATAGTTAGTGTTTATTAAAAGAATCACAATACAGAAAATCGTAGTTAATAATATGTAAGTCTGTATTCAAGACTTCGCGGATTAGGGATTCGGATTTGTAGGTTATTAAGCAGACACACGTTGATGCAGAATAACAACTGTTTTAAGAATAAACATATTTATAGATTAGCTCAAGGCTAATAACGTATTTACAAAGAGATAATTAATAACATACCTGAATCAATACAATTGTCCTTAATAATCTTTACCTAACAGCTTTATATCTGAAGCACGTGTCTTTATCATACATTAGTTCTAAACCTCCCCGCGTCGCTTCGCGAGCGTTCTCCCTGGTCGTGGGGCCGTCAGAGTCAGGCGACCAAGTTTGGCGCGTAAGTACAAACTTACAAATATAAAAACCGTTAGCACGTGTGCAAACTATATATGAACTAACTTAGAGCGGCAAGTCGATACACCTAATCTCCTCCCGTATCAACGATTCTCGCGTCGAGGAGGGATTAAAGGTTGATGGTGTGTATGCCGACCTGCACTCGGCTTTCGACCCCGTCAACCTCGCCATACTTTTTTCTAAGCTTTGCGCACTCGGGGTGCATGGTAGTCTCCTTGATTGTTTGTCCAGTTACATAACTGCTAGGACTAAGATCGTGAAAATCAATTATTACCTCTCTAAGTGAATTGCTGTCCGCTCTGGCGTCCCTCAGGGATCTCATTTGGGTCCACTTCTCTTTATCTTGTTCATCAATGACATCTCTGATGTATTTATAAGCAGTAGGGTTTGTCTCTATGCTCATGATCTTAAGATTATCTTTAAGATTGTTACAGCTTGACGTGGAAAGACTTACCTCTTGGTGCTCCAGAAATAAACTCTATTTTAATGTACCCAAGTGCCATATTATTCGTTTTTGCCGGAGTAATACTAAAATTATTTTCTCTTGCTTTCTTTATAATACATCATTATCGTCTGTCAACATCATACGTGATCACGGTATTCTTTTTCTGACGATGTGCCCTTTTATGCGTATTATCTGATAACAGCGAATTCGGCATTCAAAGCTCTCGGCTTCATTTACCGCTGTTCCAAACACTTTTCCAACAGGGACATTCCACGCCAAATCGGACACTTTTTGGAGTAACATTTCGGATGTGGCTCAAAATTGAATATGTTGTAGTCTTTAGGGATGTATAAACATATGTCGAAGGATTTTTGAAAATTTTGAAAAATGTAGATTTTACAGCTGTTTGAAGGTAAGTGCTAACTTTTTTTCAATAAATTATAGCTATGGAAGTAGTAAAAGGATGGAGTTGAAATTTATGGTGCTTATAGAGAAGACATTGAAGTTTTAAGAAAAAATTATTTCGATTTAAAAAAAAATAATTTGAACCATTTCTGTGCAATTATTATAAACAAATGCAGTTTTTTAACATCGGGCGCGATTTTAAAAATCTGGAAAAAAATTAGATTATCGTTCTATCCTTCCCCTTCATGGTCCAATTGTCAAAAATATGGACATTTTAATATTAGCCCTGTAAAAAATTGCCGAAAGTCGACGCCGCGTGCGGGCGCACTGCCGCGGCAGGCGCGTCGTCGCCGGTAGCCTCGACGACTCCAGCGGGCGAACGTGCGTTGCTATCTGCAACCAAGGTGACTATCAACCGACATTATTCTAAACGATCTCCGAATATTTGCAAGATTTAAAGCGATTAATAAATATTGGTAACTCACTCTTTGTCAATGGTACTTATTGGTGAAAACATTTCAGTTGCCATTGTCCAATGGAAACCACGAGAAGGTGGTAAGTTTTCTTCCATCGGGATGGGATGGGATATCATGCGAAATTGGATTAAAGATTCTACCATATCAATGAGTTTGTACTATAGTACAAACACAAAAATTGTAAAAGTTATGAATTAATTAATTATAGATCTGGTTATTCATTCCGTTATACACTCATTGATATGGTAGAATCTTTAATCCAATTTCGCATGATATCCCATCCTATCCCGATGGAAGAAAACTCACCACCTTCTCGTGGTTTCCATTGGACAATGGCAACTGAAATGTTTTCATCAATAAGTACCATTGACAAAGAGTGAGTTACCAATATTTATTAAACGCTTTAAATCTTGCAAATATTCGGAGATCATTTAGAATAATGTCGGTTGATAGTCACCTTGGTTGCAGATAGCAACGCACGTTCGCCCGCTGGAGTCGTCGAGGCTACCGGCGACGACGCGCCTGCCGCGGCAGTCCGCCCGCACGCGGCGTCGACTTTCGGCAATTTTTTACAGGGCTAATATTAAAATGTCCATATTTTTGACAATTGGACCATGAAGGGGAAGGATAGAACTATAATCTAATTTTTTTCCAGATTTTTAAAATCGCGCCCGATGTTAAAAAACTGCATTTGTTTATAATAATTGCACAGAAATGGTTCAAATTATTTTTTTTTTAAATTGAAATAATTTTTTCTTAAAACTTCAATGTCTTCTCTATAAGCACCATAAATTTCAACTCCATCCTTTTACTACTTCCATAGCTATAATTTATTGAAAAAAAGTTAGCACTTACCTTCAAACAGCTGTAAAATCTACATTTTTCAAAATTTTCAAAAATCCTTCGACATATGTTTATACATCCCTAAAGACTACAACATATTCAATTTTGAGCCACATCCGAAATGTTACTCCAAAAAGTGTCCGATTTGGCGTGGAATGTCCCAACCTTAATACTCTATTGATACTTTATAAGTCTTTGGTCCGTTCGATCTTAGAGTATGGTTCTGTGATCTGGTCTCCATATTACAAAAAGCGCATATCGTTAATTGAGAGCGTACAACTCAAGTTTCTTAGACTAGTTTCGTGCTATACTGATATGCGAATGTCTGTTTATTGCCACAAATATATGCCCATTATGTCGCGTCTAGGGTAGTACGTCCTGAAGGGACTTTCTGTATATCTCTATCGGGTTCTTACTCTATTTAGGTGCTAAATCACGCCTTGACTATACTTACCAAGGAAGGATAGGGGGCGAAGGAGTTGAATCAATTGGTACACAGAATTTAAGGAAAAAACAATAAAGTAAAATATATTCTTTAAGGAAGTTACATAAGATAAACATACCAATTGACTGCGCTCCGTCCTAGCTGTTCTCGCAGATGCCTTAAGGTAACGTACGGCACGCTTGCCGTCTATCGTTCCACTCGCTCGTGGTGTCGCCGAACCGAGCACAGGTCATGGTCGCTCGCTGTGCTCTCGGGTAGCACACGGAAGTCGGTGAACTCGGGGTCCGTCGTATCGCTCTGTCTCGTTCCGTCGCACGTCTTCGCGGTTTCGACGCGGTTCGACTCGGTGCGTAAAGAATCTCGTGGCTAGGCCGTTCTCGGTATGGCGGATGGAGTTACCCTTATGGTTTTCCTTATCGGCTAGGCGGGCTTCGCGGTTTCGACGCAGAGAAGCGGTGATGATTCATAGACGGCCCGTCCCCCCCCTCCTCCCCCGACCTTGAAATCCAAATGAAAGAGACGGTACTACATAGCGTCGCAGCGTCTCGCGCGATCGCGCGAATGCGTTTTACTCGTGGAATGTTTTTTTAATAGTTACTGAAGTGGTTGTTTCATGAATTTATTCTATGAATCCATCCCGAATACAACGATATAAGTTACTATGACATTATGAACATTTAACGTAGACGAACACTTTTACGAACGCATTTACCGCTGCAGCTATAACCGTTGATTAGGAAAATTGCTTACGTATTCGAATTATGTGAGGAGAGAAGACGGGGTGAATGAAATATTACAATGAAATACGTTTAAGAATATATATATATATATATATATACTGGTACATAATAAAATAATAATAAAATAAAAAATAAAAGAAAAAAAGAAATAATAAATATATAATAATAAAATAAAAAAATATAAAAAAGGAAAAATATATAATAATAAAATAAAAAATATAAAAAAGGAAAAATATATAATAATAAAATAAAAAATATAAAAAAGGAAAAATATATAATAATAAAATAAAAAAAATATAAAAAAAGAAAAAATTACGGCGATGTTGGTGGTGGCGGTGACGGGCGCCGCCCATATGGCCCAGGTCGTCACCGCCGTCGCGCGGCCATCGCCGCCATCATCCTCGGCTGGCGAGGAGCTGGAGGCGACGCATCGCTGTCGCCATCAATATCCATGTAAGATATCCTAGAACACAGATACAAACGTTGATATAATAACGATACATTAAACATAATAAATATCAAACCTACAAAACAATGGAATGTATTATATACCTGCACTGGTGGCGGCGATGGGTTCCGCGGCGACGGCGGCGCAGAGCCCCCAATCGCTGGACCCCTGGGGCAACGAGGGTGATGGGGGCGGCGAGAGCTGCTGCCCCCCGTCGCTCGACCACGCGGGTGATGGCGGCGTTGGTGGCGATGAAGAGCGTGAGCCCCAGTCGCTTGACCATGTGGGTGACGGTGGTGGCGAGCCCTAGAATATAGGAACCCACGATATCATATTGATACGATCGGCCGATTTAAAAGCACTCGAATTCAAATGTTAAACACACTGTATGTTAAAATATTTTTAAAGTACATACCTCTGAGTCATCCCAATCAAACTCTCCCAACTCGGAAGCGCGTATATAATATCCCATTTTTTCCACAAAACTATCACAAAAAATCTCAAACAGTTCGTCTTCAAACAGTTCGTTTTCAAAGTTTTGAAGACGACTGGGCTCATTGTATCTTCAGGTTCACGCATCTAAACGCATATCATGAAATCGAGAAGTGCCTAGCTTTGCAAAAGTAAGATGTTGTTCTTCGTTGACTATCCCCTTCCTCCATGTACTTATCTTCTTCGCTGGCCATACTCTCCATACTTACACGCATCTCGTTTCCCTTCTTCTTTGACACATCATGCGACTAGATCATACCACTTTGAATGTATATGAAACGTCTATCATACCACTTTCACCGTCTAACGTGCCACTTCGAACATGCATCGAACGCGAATCGTACCACTTTGATCGGGTATTGAACGACTTTGATCGGGTATCGAACGTGTATCCAACAGGTATTGGATGCGAATCGAACGCAAATCGTACCTCCCTTAACGCGAATCGGGCGGCTTTGAACGGTTTTGATTGGGTAAATAACGGCTTTCAACGTGTATCGAACGGGTATCGAACGGGTATTGAACGGCTTTGAACAGGTTTTCAACGTGAATCGAACGGCTTTGAACGGTTTTGATCGCGTATTGAACAGCTTCTGCACAAGTATCGTCTTCATCTAGCGTACATCACATGTAGGGGGTTGGGGAGGGTGAAAAAAAAACATTTTCATATACATTAAAAATTGATTATATTTTATTTAAGCATTTCTTTCTGGCGTTTAGACCACCAGTTGAATATTTTTAATATATTTTGCATGGCACAGTGTTTCGCGTGTCTGCCACATCGCAGTGTATTAACTACATTTAGCTTATTTAGTGATTTGATATCCTCGTAGTCAATGTCCAGCGTCTCGATGACCACGTCCGCTATCGTATTTTCGTCGAGGAAATCCATGAGCCAGTCGCATTTCTGCAGCCCTTTAACGTATATGATATGGGATGCGTCATCTTCTTCGTCGATCGCATCAGCTACAGCTTTCGTAATTAGCTGTTTAGCCATACTGTACGGAACGTCTCCATCGTCCCAACGTAGTCCATGATGTTTTGCCACCAGCCACCGAATGCTTGATTTGTCGGATTTCGTACAAAGATATTGCGGCATCGAACTCCCAAAAATATAGTGCGAAAGAATTAATCCATTTCGTAGGACCGCCACTTCCTTGACGACAAATCTTCCATCGACGACGAACCCTTGCAGGTCAACAAATGTTGGTACAGCCATCATAGGCACAGTTTAGAGGTCCGTTCGCTTCCAAGATAGACGGGAGAATGCAGTCTTTCTCGTAAAGCATGTCGATTTTCACGATGAAATTTTATATGAATTTGACACAGGAGAGGGCGAGCAAGTAACGTGGCAATTTAATTGATTTTGCGCACCACGTTTGTCAGCGGATTGTATTCAATCACCCGATCGTGCAGAATCAGGCAGTAGGCTGTAGTATACTTTCACTTTATTGAGCCCCTCGGGGTTACAATCTCCTCCGACCTCGCTCCCTCCAATCTTTACATTCCTCCCCTACACCACCTTAATCTAACTTACATTATCTTACATTACTTAACCTAGCTTACCCTAATCCTTAATTTTACTATATACAATATTTACAAAACAGCGGATTGCGCATGCGCACCGCCCGCACGCTCGCTCGCTCTCCCCTCACTACCTCCGCGCCCCTCCGCACACCTATCCGCCCCCGGACCTCCGCTTCCACTCGTCTCCCCTTTCATTCCATTCCTTTTCACCCCCTCCACTCCGCTACACAACTGTCTCCATTCCTCCAACTTCCTCATCCATTCCTCCCCCTCCCGTTCATCATCAAGCACCTCTCCCACCATTTCCTGCCACCCCCTCTCTTCCCCCCACCCCATGCATTCCTCCCAAACATGCTCCCACGTCTCTTCTCCCCTTCCACATACCCTACACCTCCTCTTCTCTCTATCCTCCCAGTACTTACCCCCCTCATCTCGTTACCCAATGTAAACCTGGCCACCCTTCTCCACCTACTTTCCCCCCACCCCTTCCTTAGGTAGCCAGGCAACCCTTCCCCCTTCACCCTACCATACCACCTATTGTAACTCGAGTCCCTTATCCTTTCCCACCTCTCCTCCTGCTGCATTTTCCTTTCCCTACTTACCAATTCTTCTCCTCTTAGTCCCCCAGCCTCCCTCATCCTTTCTACCTCTTCCAGCTTCCACCCCTCTTCTCGAAGAACTCCTTCCTTTCTTCTTCCCACCCCTCCAGCCCCTTTCCCCTCTTTATTCTCCCCTTAACCTCCTCCCAGCACTTCCTCGGCAGCTCCCCACCCTGCCCCTCCTCCAACTTCCTCTCATACTCCCAAGCCCTCATCCCTGCCCTTCCCTTCAGCATTTCCCTTTGCGCTTCCTCCCTCACTATATACCCCGGTGTACACCTATCTACTCCCAGTACCCATTTTAAAAATCTATCCTGAAGCCTTTCCACATTCTCCCTTTCCTTCCACCCCCACACTTCCGCCCCGTATCCCACCACCGGCCACACCAGTCTGTCGAAGAGCCAGATTCTTCTTTCCCAGTCCTTTCCAAATAACCTCTTCCCAATCCCCCGAACCTTTCCCATTACCGCCGCTCCCTTCCTCACTCTCTCCTCCACATGCCCCCCTTGCCCCCCATTCCCCATCACCGTATAGCCCAAGTACCTAAAACTCCTAACCTCCTCCAACTCCTTGCCCTTCCATCTCCACTTCACCTTCTTCCATCTCCCTTCCCCCCTCCTACACCTCATAACTTTCGTTTTCCCTATATTCACTTGCAGTCCCTTCCCGTCCACATATCTCTCCAGCTTCCCCAGCATCCCTTTCATCCCTTCTTCGTCCTCGGCCAGCACCGCCACATCGTCAGCATACGCCAACGTGTAAACTCTTTCTCCTCCCAACTTCACCCCCCCCCACCCTCCTTTTTTTAACTCATCATCCATATCCGCTAAGAGGAGAGTGAATAGGCTCGGGCTCAGCGGACATCCCTGCCTCACTCCTCTCGCCGTCCAGAACTTCTCCCCCTCCTCACCCCCACCCGCACCCTACATATTGTCTCCTTCAACACCTCCTCACATCTTACCACCAACTCTTCCCGCACCCCCCCTCACCCTCATTGCCTTAACTAACACCTCCCTGTCCACCGAGTCAAACGCGGCCTTCATGTCTATAAACACAACAACCAAATTTTTCCCCTTTCTCCCCAACTGCCTGTTTATTAAATAATTCAACACATATATATTATCAATACACCCCAGCCCCCTCCTAAACCCCGTTTGACTCGGTGGCAACAGTCCTTTTTCCTCCACCTCCACCCTCAGCCACTCCGCTAACACAGACGCATACACCTTGTACGCCGTCTGTGTTAGAGTAATCCCCCTGTAATCGTCCACCTTCCCCCCTCCTCCCTTTTTCAATACTGGGACCACTACCCCCTCCTTCCATCCTTCCGGCCACCCTTCTCCCCTCCACACCCTGTTACAAACCCTCCGCAACCATTCTTCTACCTCCACGCCTCCATACTTCCAAACCTCATTTGGGATCCCATCCCCCCCTCCCGCCTTCCCATCCTTTAAGTTCTTAATGACCCTTCCTATCTCTTCCTTTCCTATCTCTGCCTCACCGTCCTCTCTTCTCCTTATCTCCTCACCCTTTCTCACTCTCCATTCCACTCCTCCTAGCAGCCTCCTGAAGTATCCGTCCCATTCCCCCATTGTTATCCCTTCATTCACCCTCCCCCTCCTTTTCCTCTCCCTATTTACCACCTTCCACACTTGTCTCTCCGTTCTTACACTTTCCACCTCTCCACCCCCTTCTTCCTTTTTTCCTCACATAGCCTTCCATACTCCCTCTATCCCTCCTTATATTCTCTTCCCTCCCCTCCTTCCCTCCTCCACTTCCTCAGCTCTCTCCTCACCTTCCTCTTTTGCTCCCTACACTCCCCATCCCACCACCCTCCCTTCTTTTCTCTCTCTTCCCCTTTCTCCCTCTTACTTATCTCGCCCTTTATCCTATCCTGCAACTCACACCACTCTTCCTCCACTCCCCTCTCCCCCCCACCTCTTTTACCAAACTTCCTTAAAAACTTCATCCTTCCCTCCTCCGTCCAATTTCCCCTGCCCCCTCCCCTTTTTCCTCTTTGTTTCCCCCCTCCCTCGTCCTCCCTCCCCCCCTCTCAGCCACACCACCCCCGGGTGGTGATCTGAATCAATCCTCTCCCCTACCTCCAACCTTTCCACCTTCTCTCTTGTCTCCTCGTTCCCTATCACATAGTCGATCACCGTATTACCCCGTCCCCCTGTGAATGTCCACACCCCCTTCTCGTCCCCCTCTGTATTTCCATTCAGTATTCCCCACCCAGTTTCCTCTATGCACCTGCACAGCCTCCTCCCCTCCCCATTCATCACCTTATCCTTGGACCTCCTACTCCCCTCTGCCCTCCCCTCCTCCTCTTCTCCTTCCCAAACCTTTCCCCCCTCTACCCCCGTACGCGCGTTAAAATCCCCACCTATTACCACCCTAACCCCCGCCTCCCTCTCCTCCATCCACTCTTTCAGCTCCTCTAGCTTCTCATTCAGGTCCCCATTTACGTAAACCCCCACTATTTTCCACCATCCCCCCCCCCCTAACTTCACCTTCTTCGCCATAATCCCCTCCCTCCCACTACCCCCCCCCCCTCGCCCATTTCCAACCCCTTTCTAACCCCCAATATCATTCCCCCTATCGCTCTCCCCTTCCTGCTCTCCCTCCTAGCCCATTGCTTCTCCCATACGAACCCCCCAGGCAGCTTCCTTATCACCTCCTCCCACTCTTTCTCCTCCACCCAGGTCTCACACATTACCATAGCGTCCCACTCTATCAGTCCCCTCCAGAACTCATCGTCCTTCTTCCTCAATCCCGCCACATTCCAAAAAGCCACCCTCCAACTCCCCCCTCCCCCTTCCTTTCTATTCCCCCTTATCTCCTCCGCATCCATACCCCCTCCCCGCCTCATTCGTTTCCCTGCTCCTCACACCATTTCTCTCTTATCTCGTCCCACCTTTTTACCTTCCCATCCACCCACATCTTCATATAACCGACCTGCACCCTTCGTCCTCTTTCCCTCTCCATTTGCGCCTCTCTCTCTATCTTCCACTTCGCTCTTCTTTCCTCCTCCGTGAGGTCATCCTCCACCCTCTCCCTTCTCCCTCTTAACTTACTTTTAGCCTCCATCACTTTCCTCTTTTCCTCTCTTCCCTCGAGTCTAACCAACACCATTCCACCCCCTCCCTCCCCACTCTTCCCAGTCTCACTACTTCCTTTATCCCACCCACCCCCAATCCCATTTTTTCCCATAGTTTCCCCACCTCCTCCACTGCGTCCCTGCCCTCTCCCCCCATTCCCCTTACCACTACGTTACTTCTTTTCCTCTCTCTCTCCTTTTTATCCTGCCCCACCTCTAACTTTCTCATTCTCAGCCTCCATTCCTCCTCTTTTCCCTCCCCCAGCTCCCCTTTCCCTTCACTTCCCCTTCTCTCCTTTTCCCACCTTCCTACCTTCTCCATCACCTCCTCCATCCTTCTCTCTCTTTCCTCTAATTTCCCCAACCTTTCTACCAACCCCTCTCTCCACCCTCCACTCTGCCCTCAATTCCTCCTCCCATTTCCTTCTCTCCACCCTCCACTCTTCCGCCATCCTTCTTCTTTCCTCCCTCTCCTTCTTCATCTCCTCCCTCTCTTTTCTTAACTCCTCCTTCAATTCTTTTCTCTCTTCCCTGTCTCTCTTCATTTCCTCCCTCATCCTCCTCATCTCCAGCACCATTTCCCTCATCATCCCCACTAGACCTCCACCCCCTTCCTCCAACTCTTTCTCACCCCCCTTTTCCCCTTTTTTCTCCGGTGACCTCCTCGTCTTTCCGCTCCTCTTAAACCCTGCCGCCCCTTCCCTCGACCCCTCCCCCGCGTCCTCCTCCCTCTCTCGCTTTTTTCCCCAGAGACTGTCCCCGCTCCCCACACTGCTGCCCACACTACCTACACTATCTGTCCTTTTCCTTTCTTCCGCGGAATCCCTTCCCTTCCCCTCCTCCATCTTTTCCTCTTCCCGTCCTCTGCAGTTTGACCTTCCCCCTTTCTCTCAACTCCACCCTGTCCACTTATCCTTTTCTTCTCTATCCTTCCACCTTTCGCCTTAACGCCCGTTCAAATTTCCCGCCCGCACGCTCTTCTCCCAGTCTCGCTCCTCTCCCGCTCGGCGGCACCACTCTCCACTGCGTAGTTCTCTCCACGCTCCTTCCCGCCTTTTACCGTCTACCGCTACCACCTAACCTCTAAACCTCCCTGCCACCTCCTGTATCTCTATCACCGCCAGTCGCCTGCCCTCTACTATTATCCCTCGCCCCTTCCTTGCAACTCCACCACCTTTCACTCACACTCTCCAGCCCTCCTTCACCACCTCACACACCTTTCCTACATCTCGTCAAACCGCTTCTTGCACACGCACCTGTCACGCACGCGACCGGAAACGGAAGTCCCAGTAGGCTGTAGTATTTGCAGGTACATTCTCTTTACACTCGAATTTTATGCGCACGTCCACGGTGCCATTCTTGATCGACTCATTTTGTCGCGGGCAATCAATCACCACGAGGGGACCAAATTGTACAAATTCTGCCACGGTGAATAATGCCTCGTTGCAACTATGCCCATAATATGATTTATGGAATTGCGTATACATGTTAAACAAGATGGCGTGCTTATTTTTGTCAAAGTCCAAGTTCAGATCATCATATGGGTAAAATTCCGAGTTGAGAAAAAGTTATACATTGATCAATTTGCAGTTGTTGAACCAAGTAGCATCTTCAGTCATCACATTCTTTCGAGCAGTCTGTAGAGCAAAGATAATGTATCGCGGCTTCTCCAGCTGCGCAGCTGCCTTCGCAGCTGCCTTCGCAGCCCACGAATGTTCGGTCGTGCTCTGTAAGAGAGGATACTCGTACAAATCCCACGAGTGAAAACAAATATTGTACGTGCAATCTGATGGTAATCTCTTCACCTCGAAAATCGAACAACCGTCCGTCTTGATCCACAACGCGTATCGTTAGATCCGAAATGACCTGTGTGGTGATTAGAAGGTAAATAATCTGTGCAGGCGTTTCCGATATCTTCCGAGAAAATTCATGTATCGTGTGTACACGCTTCCCATTGTTGTATCTGCGATCGCCGATAAGCTGCTAGCCACCGTATACAACAACATAAAGATCGCTGCTCTGGCGAGATTCAAGTTGGGCGATTTTGTGCGCGTGAGCAAATTTAAAACCATCTTCGATAAAGGCTATACGCCGAATTGGACAACGGAGGTGTTCAAGATAGCCAAAGTACCAACAACTAATCCCGCAACCTCTCTGCTGGTCGATTCCTGTGGAAAACCTGTTGCCGGAGGATTCTATGAACACGAGCTGCAACGCGTCACCGATTCTGATGTATATCTAGTGGAAAAAGTGTTGCGTAGAAAGGGGGATAAGGTGTACGTCAAGTGGCTGGGGTTTGATAAATCACACAATTCTTGGATAAATAAAAATAATGTATTGTAAAATAATCAATAAATATAATTATACATATACATGTGTGAACAATTTTTTATTTTAACACGTTAATTCCACCATTTATAATTTCTATACATGTATGAATAATTTTTATGCAATAATTTCGCTATTTATAATAATTTCTATACATTTGCGAACAATTTTATATTATGCAATAATTCCAGTATTTATAATAATTTCTATACACAGGAATACAATTTCTATTTTACAATAAATACAATTTCTATTTTACAATAAATACAATTTCTATTTTACAATAAATACAATAGTTTCTATTTTACAACGGTATATTATAATGTCCCCAGGGCAGAGTGTCGGTCGAATCGGGTACGATATGCCGCTTGTCGTCGTACGGACTTAGAGCGATTTTAGACTCCGTAATGGTGTACACTTTGTGCAATTTAGACCGTATGCACGATTGTCTGCGGACCATTTCGATTTCCCTAGGCAAACACTTCGCTTAGCCGTCGAAAGTTATCGTTCTGGCTATGACGTTGGTCTTGACGCCTTTCGCCTTTTTCGTATCTGTTTTACCGTCTACGCGAAGCGCATACATTTTCGCTCTAAGGCCTACGAATTCGGTCATTATCGCACCATTATTTTCGTCCTTCATCAGCCCTGGAACCTTCTTATTTACGCGTGGCATATTATATGGATTGTCGATAGGATAATCGCTCGTGTCGAATCTATCGATATTGTGTTTCATGGACTCGTAGATATCGTCGCATCGAATGTGATAAATGAGGCTGTCTGTGTCTGTGTATAGAATTTTACAATTTTGCCCGTGCAGGGGAGACATGTACTCGTGATGAAATTCATACAAACAAATTTTTGATATGTCTAGAATGCACATACCCACGTATATCGGTTTGTTGAATTTTACCTCGAGTTTACGCAATTCTACAGCTATTCAATTTTCCGAAAAGACACTTCTGCTGTGGAAATTCGGTTTCGCGATCATTACCTCCACGCCATATCGCCCTTCCCAACGAGTTAAAAGTTTTACATCCACGTGATTTCGTACATTTTTCATAGTTTTACCGAATACCGCGTTGTTCATCAATTTGTACAAATTTTTCTCAAAATCGTTTGTCGCGCTTGTTCTGAACCGTGTGTTGATTTCGATGTAATCGCGGAGCCAGGGAGATTGAGCGAATTGAAGTACGCGGTGTATTTTTGTAATACGAAGACCGTGACGCGTGCACTGCTGCAGGTTGCGATAATGGATTACGTAACACTGCTTATCATATACCGTCGCGAGTAACTTGTCCTGCCTGCTACCCGATGGTTTGGAACGCGTCGGGCAGAATGGTAGATCGGCGTGAGCGTCGTGCAGACGTTGCCGATATTCCAGATCTACCTCGAGAATGTATCCCGTGGGCGAATCGACCGGGATCGAAGACAGGTTAAAACTCGCAACATCTTGGACCCATTGAAATTTAGCGTGTGGCAGAGGTTGACACATCGCCCATTCATACAAATTGTTCATGTCAAAGTACATCAAGTACGATGACTGTTCGTACGATAACGATTACTTGTTATTGGCATGTGCGTATCTTCTGGAACATTGGCTTAAACCCCCGCGTATACCGCGTTCGACAAACATAACCATGTCGACGTCGGTGAGCAATTCGAATGTAATTTTGGTATGTTTTAGCATTGCATCCCACGTGAAACCAGGTAGAGTATAATAATGCGCTGAATCTAGTTCGTAACTCTTGATACAACTTTCGCGAAAATTTTCAAAAATAATTGTTTTCAAATACAAGTCGCTGTACTCGCCCAAGGTTCTAATCCCGAAACGCTGCCAGACTGCCTCGGCGTGTGCGTAATCGCTCTCGGATACAGTCTCACCCGTTAACAAACTGTGGAATGACTCGCGCGGCGGTAAGCATGGATCCTGCAGCTTGTTCGCGCAATCAAGGTATTTGTACGGAAATACACCCTTTCGCGTCAATAAATTGAAATCCTCGGTGGATAATGTTTCAAATTGGGATCGTAAAATTTTTAATTGATCTGCGCTAAGAAAAGATGCTAATTTGTCGAGCCTGGTATTGAGAAATTTGTACGAATCGATGAATCGCAATTTAATATAATTTCGCGAGTCTGAATCAGCCGTATCTTCGACATTTTTAGTGAATGAAATATATTTTTCTTTAGTTATGGGTAATACGTCAACGTGACCATCGAAAGCGATAGCTATTTCCTTGATAATAAAATGTGAATCGTAGCCGGATAAATTATGGAAAACTACGGGGATGTAAAACGCATTTTTATAATTTAAATTGCACTCCGAATGTGCCGGGCCTCTAAACCGTCCGGAGAGATAGCAATGATCACGGACTCGTACATCTTCAGCCTTGACTGGCTTTTCACAAATATAACAGTGTGTTGCATTGCGAAATGCCGTCCACTGTTCGCAAGTTAAATCTAGCATGGGAACATTACTGGCCAGAATGAGTTTGGCAAAGTTTTCAAAATTTTCCAGTTTGTCTACGAATCATGAAACACAACCCGCTTCGCGACGACATCGATACACCGATAGTGATCGACCGAGGACAACGTGTGTTTCGCGTGGGCAGTGGTCGCAGCTCTCCGTTGTCTATCGTACGAGCAATGCATATAATATGCAATACTGTGCACTTTATGGTGTCGATATGTGTGTAATTTG
The DNA here is from genome assembly GCA_963971345.1 of Andrena flavipes. NCBI lineage: Eukaryota > Metazoa > Arthropoda > Insecta > Hymenoptera > Andrenidae > Andrena > Andrena flavipes. The sequence goes on along the minus strand of OZ020479.1, from coordinate 40,751,640 downwards.
TTGTCATCAATTCGGTGGCTGTCCTCTGTTTTCTCGATGATGCACTCCAGATCAGCATACACCACGAAGGGGAGCCGCTCCTTCCTGCAGTGGTTCTCGAGGCTGAGGAAATTTTTGCCTTCGCTGGGTAGCACGATGGCGCAATCGTTCATATGTCCACAGTCCACTGCATGCGCCTCCAACTTCTCAACAGATCTGAAGTAGTGCATACATCTGTAAAAGCACAAATTTTTTTTAATTTGTTTTTTGAGACATTTCAACATTTCACAAGTTTATATACGTACCGATCACAGATGAATTTTTTCCCATTGTACCTGCTCAGCTGCATGCTTACCAGCCGAGACAAATCCTTGATTAGTACAAAGTGCCCTACATCGCCGTGCTTTTGATTCAGTGTGTAGAGCATATTGATGTGTCGATCCCTCTTTTGGCTGGTGAGACGCAGTGAAAAGACCGTCGACTGTTTCTCCTCCTCGAAGGTGTAGACGTTGACGGAGATGTTGTTGAGCCGTTCAAATTTTCCAATCTGTGCTAGGAACATTGGAAACTCAATACCCTGGAGATTTAGCACCAATGTATAGTGCGGATATGAGCTTGGGCGTGCGGTGTCTCGTTCCGCAGGGTGGAGAGCTGCGACCACTGCCCACGCGAAACACACGTTGTCCTCGGACTGTATACTGATCGTGGCTTTCTTCAGCAATAAATCCCGCGGCAACTTGTAGCGGCATCCCGCGCGCAACGGATTGTACTTATTAACATTGACGGTCAGGTTGAGGATTCGCGCCAATGCCCATCCGCTATCGCGTTCCTGGAACTCTTCCAACGATGTCAGGGTGGTTTCGATAACGTATCGCTGGTACCACTCCTGTAGATGGGATGTGCGGAAGAGTTCGCAGTTTCGGGTATTGATGCTTTTACAAGCATGCTTGTCACCCGCCACAAATTCGCCGTTGAACACCGTGTTCACTTTGAGGTTCCGCTGTTTCCTCAACGTACCCCGCACATGCTCCAGCACAATGGTCGCTGCATCTTGGAGGAAGTTGCGCGGCTCGATATAGTTCGAATTTAACACGGCACCAGTTAACACGCGGCTATCGAACGCAGCGTCTATCTCGCGCCACAAAAGTCCCGTGCTCGAATGTTCAGCACCTTCGCGCATGAAACGTTTGCGCAACGAATATTTCAGTCCTTCGAGCCGCGCGATTCGAGCAACCAACGATTGCCGAACACCGATCAATAATCGCGGACGTTTCACACGGCTTTGTTCTTCCAACAATTCGATGCACTCGTTGCACCGTTCTTCCCACGCGAGGTATTCTTCCCGAGAAATCAAACATGCGGATTGATCCAACAATTGGCTTTCTACTTGCGCGAATTTTTCCATGGTCGTAAATGCAGTATGTCTTTTTTCTCGCAACACGTTGCAACGATTTGAGGCTTTGTGCAGTTTACAGCACGCTTTTATATCCTCATCATGATTTGGTATCTCTGTCTAACTCTTTTGGCGTACCCCTCCCTCGAATGCATTGCACGCAAAAAATGGCGATCAGTTCTATGCAGTTTCTGTCGATGCAGCATAATTCTTTCCATGATTCACACATATGACGAATTAGTGCGCGAGATCGTAAAATAAAGTGGTGAGGAAAGGAGGAGGAAAACGAGCAAGTTACAATTATTGATACAATATACTCTTGCACATTGATGTGTACGTGTACATGAATTTGTATAAAAGCGACGTTGGTCAGACCTGTGAACTTCATTACACCACGTTCGCTCGAGTGCTAAAGAGTATCGTTTGCATCAACTTCTCCACTGATCAGTATAATCGTACATAGCGCATATCAAGATGTACAAACGTAACTTCAACGATTCATCCTACGCATCCGCCATCAATGGTGATTACCCCAATAAACGCCAGCAACAGGAACATCTTCATCAACAGTTCAATATGAGGTACGTACGCGTTATTATACACTTTTCACTTTTCACTTACTTCATTCACTTACTTGGTTCACTGTAAACGCAAGCGAACCGAGTATTAATTTCGTGTGCATGTTTCTTACAGTTCTGGATTCGCAACATCGAAACCAACAATCGTACGGATCCTGGGGCGTGATTATCCGTTGACTGCAACGGCGTATAAACGGCTCATGATAGGAATTCGCATTGGTATGGATTCGTGCCACGTCGAGATCGCCATAGTCGACATTAAAGGTGGGGAGTTGAGCTTCTCAATGTCTACGTGGAAGCTCCTACTGCAAAATGGGGCTGACATTCTTAAAAAAATTACGCGACAACGTAACAACACCCCAGACCAACATCGAAATTGATCATTTGCGAATCGAATTCACGTGCATGCACAATGATCAACTCGTCAAAATCACCGATAATCGCGTTATCTGATACATGACCGAAGTTACGATGCGAAAACTGCTCGCGTATGAACATTGCATCGATCATATGTTCACTTCGTTGACCGAAAATATGTACACTGTAGCCAATAAATATACCGCGTTCGTAAACGTTCTACGTAGCGCTACCGCACCAACAGATTATGTAAAATTAATTTCCGAAAGCGAACACTTCGAACAGCATTCTTTGATTGATTGTGAATTGTTGGCGTTAGGATTACAGTCTGTGCTGCATGATGTAAACACTATAGTGGTACGTGGTTTACATCATGCTATAGCACGCGTATATGTTTTTAATAATAAATGTATGATTTTCACATCAATACTTGTAACGATTCATTTTTTTTTCTTTTATAATACCCTTTCTGACATATTTCTCTGCGTTGGGAAAAAAATTTCTGCTGACGTCGCATAATTCTACTTCGTTCTTCGTGCCGCCAAATGACGTCATCCTATACGGCCGCTCCAGAGGATTCGAGTTATACGCGATCGCGCGAGACGCTGCGACGCTATGTAGTACCTTCTCTCTCTCTCTCTCTTCTCCGAATTTAGCTTTTAAAAAATATTGCTCTGTCTCTTTCCCTCGAATACGTTGCATGTAAAAAATATTGATCTGTCTCTTTCCCTCGAATACGTTGCATGTAAAAAATATTGTTCTGTCTCTTTCCCTCGAATACGTTTGCATGTAAAAAATCCGATCTTTCCCGACATCGCCCGATAAAAAAATAAATTATTACGCTTGACATATATACAATTCGGGAAAGACTAATGTCGGAGAGCCGACGTTGGGGGAGTTGGTTGGGCGGCTGACTCGTACCGCGGAGGTCTTGGGTTCGAGCCCCGTCGCCCGAGATTCTGTTTTCTCATTTATATTAAGGGGGTAGACACGGGTAATGCAGCGCGCTGTATACCGACACAATCTGGCCCGAAACATGGGTGTGGGATATTACGTTGTTTGTCCTTATATGAGCAGAGGAAGGTTCAATGCAGCCCGCTCTGGTCATGGCTCAACGAGATTGTGTTGATATCTGATAATACGAGTGTTCAAAGTAGAAAAAAAATCGACAAAATACACTCCCAGATTCCAAGTACTTGTAAGTCGCTAAAAGAGTTTTATGACTCAAACGATGACCAGAGCGGGCTGCATTAAAGCTTCCTCTTTCGAATGAGACCTCAGCCAGCCGAAAATCTGTTCATATAAGGACAAACAACGTAATTTCGTGACTGCATTCCCAAATCAGAATTCCGCCATATTGGCGATAATACAGAGCAAGTCACGTGACAAATTTAGTTGAGCTAGTGCACGCGAGATGGCGCCTATTCGGGAGGACTGCCAACGTGGAATCATGGCAAAACTGAAGCGTTAGCTGGATACATGTGCCACAGTAAAAGCGTGATGCAGTCAATTGGGGCCTTTGCACGGACGTTCCTGGCCGGCACTCTTGCGCGCCACACGCCAGCACGCCACGCATTTGGCGTGTCGCGTCGGAACGTCGGAAGGAGCGCGCTCCTTCTCGCAGGCCAAGAGATCGTAACCGTCACTACTTAGAGACAGCGAGTTCGGGCTCCCATTTCTACGTCGACTCCACATGCTTTTTCCAGGAACCAGCGCAGTCTTTTATTGTGTATTACCTGTTCCATTTATAATATTATCAATCAGCGAAACGATCGGCAAGACACGATCGCGATATACGTAGGTTCGCGAAAAGTATACGAATTCCTCGATATACCTGGCTTATAGAGGATATCATAAATACTTTTACTGTAGGGCACACTGAAACATCTGTTTTTACGAAGCTACATTTGATTTACCTGAAGGTGCTATAAATTATGGAAATGGTTTATTACTCAGTTATAACGACTATATTGCGATCTGCATTCTCCTTGCAAACGAAAAGTTTCCACCTTATCGGAAGTTCTTGCTAGCATCTTGTGCGCGGTTAGAAGTGTGGCGCGCCGGAATTCCACGTTCTTGCGTGCGGGTAGAACCGTTGTCAGGCGTGTCGCGTCCAAAAGTGTGGCGCGCTTGAATTTTCGTCGCACGCAAACCTCGACTCAAGAGGCAACCCTACCGATAAGCCGTGCCTCGATGGGTTTCAAGGACTTCGACCCTCGAGCCCAGGGGGGCTGTACAAATGTTGCCCCCTAAGAAGTGACGAATCAAAAATTCTATATTTTTCATCTGATCTTGGCGAAAGTGGTGTGAATCGCTTCCTTATGTTTTCCCGATGATAGTGGTCCAAAAACGACACAAATCGGATCGTAATTAAGGAATCTTCATAATAAATTGATTTCCAAAATTTCGTTAAAAATAGTTCAATTTACATGAAATTTGGTATAATTTTCATTTGAAAAACATAAGAAATGCATCGGTATCACTTCCATATCGATACGATAAAGAATAAAGAATACAGTTTTTCTGAAACAGGTATGTATTCTCGGCCGACCGCTGCGAATCGAGGTCGGCGACCCACAGTCGAGGGTGAAGTATTCATTACAGCTTGTTATGAGATTCATTATCCGTCATCGTATCGATATTAAAATAACACTAATGAATTCCTGGCGTTCTCCCAATTAAAATTATCACAAATATCATGGAAATCGGACTACTTTTACACAAGCAATACAAATTATAAAAGGAGTAGGCATTTCTTAATCGCACATCCCATAATCCGACGAGAGTGTAACTTATCCAAAAGCATGATTAGATCGATGTAGACACTGTGATCCGTAAAATATACAGGGTAAAGAGAAAGCGTGGGATAAGGAAAGTGTCCTTCGACTCGTAAACGCGTGGCCGCCAAATGTTTCTGACGATGAAGAAGAAACGGCAGAAAGTAATAAAGAGGTACATACAGGGTGTCCGCGGGAACAATAAACAGTTGGATATTTCCTAACATATTCAATGGAACAAATTTATTAAGCGAGTCGATTTTTTTCTTACATCATTATTTTAAACGATACGCTGGTCAAGTTCTGTTTTTTTAAATCTGCGGAAATTAACCACCCGCATAGTTGCCAGTCAAATCAGTTTTGACCCTTTCTTAAATCGCGTTCACTTCTTAGAACGTTTATATTGAAGATACACGTGTACACGTGTACCGAAATATACGGTTTCACGTGTATTAAGATATCCATATTTAATTTTTTAACTAACTATCTGAATGTTTACATTTTACGCAAATAATTTGCAATAGGTAGGTACAGACATAATTTACTAGGATGCAGATGAATCATGATTTTGGTTAATAAAGTTTAATCTATTAATCGTATATTAATCTATTTCAGACAACTACAACGACTGATTTTATGCTAACAGTGTGCATATAAGTTTTGTAAGAGGTTCTATTTGAAGCACTATAACTCCGGTTATAATCACTATTTTTGCATACAATTTTTTTCATATTCCCTAAAGATTGACAAATAAAGCCACAAAGCTGGAAGTAAATATATATAATTTATTGGTTTGAAAAAATTCTCGTTTACTTCCTACCGCTTGTAGCGGTCCGCAGAGTCTTGGCTGTCAGGCGCGCCGCGCGCCTAAAAATTTTCCGCACTGTCGGAAAGTCCACGCGCCACGCCAAACCTTGGCTTCAAGTGCCGCTTTCCTTTTCTAACTACCTTTTCTGTCTCTTATGTAAACTTTTCTGAAGTTGAGGTTTGCGCGTCACACTTTTGGATGCGACACGCCTGACAACGGTTCTACTTGCACGCAAGAACATGGAATTCCGGCGCGCCACACTTCTAACCGCGCACAAGGTGCTAGCAAGAACGTCCGATGAAGTGGAAACTTTTCGTCTGCAAGGAGAATGCAGATCGCAATACAGTCGTTATAACCCACACAGCACAACGTCCCTGGGACGGTCTGTAGACGAACCATTATAGTAATACCTTCGCAATGGGCCGAGGAATCGAGTTCAATGGTTGTTTCGAGGATTGGTCGAGTTTGGCTTCGGACGATAGTGCCGGAGGACTCTGAAATCCGTCGGGACTTTGAAATTTTTCCGGAGCGATTGGAGTTATTCGCGATTATCTCGAAAACCACCGCGACTACAGACCGTCCCAGGGACGTTGTGCTGTGTGGGAACTGAGTAATAAACCATTTCCATAATTAATAGCACCTTCAGGTAATCCAAATGTAACTTCGTAAAAACGGATGTTTCAGTGTGCCCTACAGTAAAAGTATTTATGATATCCTCTATAAGCCAGGTATATCGAGGAATTCGTATACTTTTCGCGAACCTACGTATATCGCGATCGTGTCTTGCCGATCGTTTCGCAGATCGATAATATACATGGAACAGGTAGTACACAATACAAGAATGCGCTGGTTCCTGGAAGAAGCATGTGGAGTCGACGTAGAAATAGGAGCCCGAACTCGCTGTCTCTAAGTAGTGACGGGTACGATCTTCTGGCCTGCGAGAAGGAGCGTGCTCCTTCCAACGTTCCGGCACGCCACGCCAAATGCGTGCCGCGCTGGCGTGTGGCGCGCAAAAGTGCCACGCAAGAACGTCCGTGTAAAGGCCGCTAATGCATGCATTTTCGTACGATTGTAGGTTAGGTTATATACATTTTAGGCATACATTGACTAGGAACTGTTACGAACTGTATACATTTACTGAATTAATGCTTTTACCGTAACACATACATCACTTTAAATCGTTGTCAAATTTATGTTATAGTAATTGGGGCAGTTAGAGCAACAGCGGACTAACCCACATTAAAATTTTTTTTCCTATTGTATATGATTAGTACCTACAGCCTATTGGAATAAGTTATTGCTACTAACTCAATTTCGAAAAAAATGTGGGTTAGACCGTTGTTGCTCTCACTGCTTCAATTATAACACAAATTCAACAGCGATTTCAAGTACTGTATGTATACATATGTGTCACGGTAAAAGCGTTAATTTTATAAATGTATAGAGTTCCTAGCAGTTCTTAGTCAATGTGTGCCTAAACTGCATACAAAGGTAGACAAAATGTAATCTAATTACATTTTTTTCTGTAATCGTTAATATTTAGGTAGTTGAGAAAGTTGTGGTCAACTACCTAAATTAACGATTACAGAAAATAATGTAATCAATTACACAGTTACATTTTAATCGTAATTTCTAATTCGTAATTAGATTACATTTTGTCCACCTTTGTATGCAGTTTAGGCACACATTGACTAAGAACTGCTAGGAACTCTATACATTTACAAAATTAACGCTTTTGCCGTAACACATATGTACATACAGTACTTGAAATCGCTGTTGAATTTATGTTATAATTGAAGCACTGAGAGCAACAACGGACTAACCCACATAAAAAAAATTTCCTATTTTATATGATTAGTAGAGCCTATTGGAATACGTTATTGCTACTAACTCAATTTCGAAAAACATGTGAGTTAGTCGGTTGTTGCTCTTACTGCCTCAATGATATGGCAAAATACCAGAGATGAGCATTACATAACTATAATTGAATTTAATCATGAGGAATTCAATTGTCGGCCATGAATAATTTTCTCGTATTTATTCGTACTTTCTCGACTAAATATATGATTCTTGGCTAAAGCACGAATAAATACGAGAAAATTATTCATGGTCGACAGATGAAAAGCCTTAGAATACAAAAATGATTGACTAAATATATCGACTATACTTTTTTATTGTTTTTAATTATAAAAATAAAAATTATTTGTTCCTCTCCTTCCTCTCCCTCCTCTGCCTCCTTTTCCTCCTCTCCCTCCTCTGCCTCCTCTTCCTTCTTTTCCTCCTTTTCCTCCTCTCCCTCCTCCATGTTTTAATTTCCTAATCTCCTTTTTGAGTTCGCTGTTCTATAATATAAAAAATAAACATAAATCTTAAAACTTTCATTAGAATGTAACAAATGTTCGCGCGAGATCGTCTACGTATCTACATACCTACTTCTGCAGCCGAAAGGCTATCTCCATCCACTTATCTTTAGTGGCGGTCGCTTCTCTCCGCGGACTCCGTCGCGAGGACGGAGTCGGTTCTCTCAGCGGAGTCTTGCTGCTTGTCCGACTCCGTCTTCGCGACGGAGTCCTGGTACTTGTTCGACTCCGTCTTCGCGACGGAGTCCCTTCTTTTTCTTCGGCCTTATTTTCTTTTACAGACATCTAAAAAAGAGTCGAAGAAACAGTGAAACTATTGAACGTAATTAAAATGGATTTGAAAATGCAGTAGGAGAGCCAGAGTTAACCAAAAAGTAATCTAATTACAAATTACAAATTACGATAAAATGTAATTGTGTAATTGATTACACTTTATTTTCTGTAATTGTTAATTTAGGTAGTTGACCACAATTTTGTCAACTATCTAAATCAGGCCTTCCCAAGTCTAAGAGAAATCTGCTCCTGGGACACATGTTTCGGTTCTCCTTCCACCGCTGCGCCTTGGACTATTCCTGCTGTCCTCTCTCTTTCTGCTTCGTAGCGGCATTACTGTCTCCTCTGAGAGAGGGAGTGTTGGAGAGAGAACCGAAACATGTGTTCCAGGAGCAGATTTCCCCTACTTGGGAAGGCCTGATCTAAATTAACGATTGCAGAAAATAATGTGTAATCAATTACACATTTTAATCGTAACTTATAATTTATAATTACAGTAATGACTCGTTAGTGTCCCGTTTTTACCATGCGTTATAATCACGCTCGCTATCCCCACCATTTCTTGGAATCCTTCAGTTGAGAGTGAGAGACGCCGAGAACGTGCGAGCGAGAACAAAAGAGTCGACACGAAGTTGCCGTCGGCTATGAAAGAGAGAAAGCATGATACTTTGTCTCGCTCCGTCTTTCAGCTTGAGCTCGAGCTCGACCCGCGTGCGTGATTATAATGCATCGGCGCTTTTCGTATTTATAATACATATTGTAATTCGTTTCGGGACAGCCGAGTGTGACAAATATTCGCGGAACGTAGAATCCTCTATAGTATTGAATCCTGAAATTTTTAATTCTGTAACGTATATATTAAATATTCTCGGTGAAAAGAAGAGCAACCACGGCGTTCGCCGACTACATACTTATGAATTACATACTCTGATTACATATGTTTACATGCGCGTCCCTTATCCCCCTCCTATTCTTTCTTACTCGTATTTAACACATATTTACAATAATAATTCTTTATTCAACAGTATTTACAATGCAACAATCTATGATAATGATATGTACATTCATGTGACATGCCCTCACCGTTGGACCTAGAACAAAACGATAAAAAATTCAAAAACATCTCAGACCGTCATATACACTTAAAAAATATACCTTACCAAGTTTCCACTGATGACTTTAGGGGTCTTCTCTGAAAAAATATTCTTTGACATTTTTCAAACATCGTTGGACGTGTCGTAGCGCCTCTTTGCATTCAGTTTTTAATACTCTCAGCGCTCTTAATATTCTTCGCGCCCGGATATCTTCTTCGGTCCTTGCATCTTCTTCTACTTCTTCTTCTGTTTCGTTTTCCTCTTCTCCTTCTGTTGCCCAAGAATTGTTCCCGAAAAAAAAGTGACGGTACCATCGACGAGGAGCAGTCTTATTTTGACTTTTGCCTAGCAGCAACGTGCAATCCGTGCAAATTACGCTTGTCATGCCGAGCAATAACAGTAAACGTACATCGCTTTCTATGGAGCAAAAGTTAGACATTCTACATAAATTGTCCAATGAGATACCAGTTAAGGCAATTGCTTGTGAGTATCAAATTGATACTAGCACCGTGCAGTATATTCGCAAATATGCAACCAAAATAAGGCAAGCTGCGGAGGGAGGACGTCACGTACTGAAGAAAAAGAGGATACGGAAGGCGAAGTATAAAGATTTAGAGTGCCTTCTATACTTATGGTTTGCGGAACGGAGGGCGATGGGGGACCCAATATCCAATTTGATATTGCGCCAAAAGGCCATGGAGTTCATGGAAGAAATACAAACAGGCAGTCAATCAACTTTTAACGCAAGTACAGGCTGGTTGCTAAAATTTAAAAAACGTTACGCTATTCACTCGGCTACACTTCATGAGGAGAATGCAAGTGCAGATGCAGTAGCTGCAGAAAAGTTCATCTCGGATTTCACACGACAGATAAACGAGGAAGGTATCGAACATAGCAATATTTATAATATGGACGAAACTGGTCTGATGTGGAAAGCTGTTCCCTCCAAAACTTTAGTACAAAATAATGAAAAACAAGTGGGTGGTACAAAAATTAAGAAAGATAGAGTGAGTGTGGGCTTCTGCGCAAATATGACCGGAACCCATAAACTGATGCCCGTGTTTATTCATAAGTACAAAAAACCAAGGCCATTATAAAATAGTATAAACAATCTACCAGTGGTGTACAAAGCCTAAAAAAATGCTTGGATGGACCATACAATATTCACGGATTGGTACCAAAATCATTTTCAGCCAGCCGTGAGAAGATATCAACTGGAGAGTCGGACGGCTGGGAAAGTAATACTTTTACTAGACAATTGTGCAGGGCACAAATTGATACCAGGGGAATTTGTGGAAGACGATCAATTTCACATTGTGTTTTTGCCCCCAAATACTACCTCCATCATCCAACCTATGGATCAGGGGGTGATCTCAAAAACAAAGAAAGTTTTCCGGCACAGAATGCTGACAGAGATAGTAACCAGTTCAAACAATATCCAAGAATTTTATAAAAACTATAATATCAAAGATTGTATTCATTTCTTAGATGAAGCATGGAAATCTATAACCCCCTCGAATATTAGAAATTCATGGAATAGTATAATGAATACAGTACGCGAAGGAACGGCAGAAGAGGAAGACTCAATAGACCCATCACAACCCCAGTTGGAAGAACTAATAGCCGCGATTACTGGGGAAGATCTCAGCGGAGACAGGGTTGCAGAATACTTAAGGAGCTGCGATGATCCGGAAACCCGTGACGAGGAAAACGCAGGAGAAGGCGAAACAGAAGGAGAAGAGGAAAACGGAGGTGGAGGCCAAACAGATGGAGAAGAGGAAAACGGAGGAAGAGGCCAAACAGAAGGAGAAGATGAAAATGGAGGAGGGGGCCAAACAGAAAGAGAAGAGGAAAACGAAGGAGAAGGAGAAGGAGAAGAAGATGCAAGGACCGAAGAAGATATCCGGGCGCGAAGAATATTAAGAGCGCTGAGAGTATTAAAAACTGAATGCAAAGAGGCGCCACGACACGTCCAACGATGTTTGAAAAATGTCAAAGAATATTTTTTCAGAGAAGACCCCTAAAGTCATCAGTGGAAACTTGGTAAGGTATATTTTTTAAGTGTATATGACGGTCTGAGATGTTTTTGAATTTTTTATCGTTTTGTTCTAGGTCCAACGGTGAGGGCATGTCACATGAATGTACATATCATTATCATAGATCAGCGCTGTCCAAGGTCGCTCACGCGTGAGCCCGGGGTTCTCCCACTCTCGTCCCCGTTGCCAGGGATACCGCGCGACGCTAATCGCGAAGACGCTTGCCCGGCTGGCCCGTCGTGACAGCCTTCGTAGCGTCGCGCGATCTCCTTGACAACCGATGGCACGCTGGGCGAGAGAAAGATTGGAAGGGGAAGCAGGCGCGTGAGGGGCCCCTACGCTGGACAGCGCTGATGTAATTCATAAGTATGTAGTCGGCGAACGCCGTGGTTGCTCTTCTTTTCACCGAGAATATTTAATATATACGTTACAGAATTAAAAATTTCAGGATTCAATACTATAGAGGATTCTACGTTCCGCGAATATTTGTCACACTCGGCTGTCCCGAAACGAATTACAATATGTATTATAAATACGAAAAGCGCCGATGCATTATAATCACGCACGCGGGTCGAGCTCGAGCTCGAGCTGAAAGACGGAGCGAGACAAAGTATCATGCTTTCTCTCTTTCATAGCCGACGGCAACTTCGTGCCGACTGTTTTGTTCCCTCTCGCTCGGCTCTTGGGTTTTCTCACTCGCGGCAACGGCCGCACGGAATAGTGTCCGTATCACGTTAGTGTCCCGCCGCCAGCCCCGATCGTCGTGATTCTAACGAGGCATTACTGTATATTACATTTTGCTCAACTGAAAGAGGAGTACACGTTTATGAAGCTGGTACATTTGGGTACAATATAGGCTTCCTTTAGCCAAGATTTAGCGCAGGGGGAGAATCTTCAGATTTCTAAATGCTGAAATTTCCAAGTTCGAAATTCAGACATTTCCAAAATTTGTAATTATGAGTTTATCAAGTTTCACAATATCTGTAATTGAAGGCTCAGATGCAATAAGGGGACTATTATTTAGACCAGGCCTTCCCAAGTAGGGGAAATCTGCTCCTGGAACACATGTTTCGGTTCTCCCTCCAACGCTCCCTCTCTCAGAGGAGACAGTAATGCCGCTATGAAGCAGAAAGAGAGAGGACAGCAGGAATCGTCCAAGGCGCAGCATTGGAAGGAGAACCGAAATATGTGTTCCAGGAGCAGATTTCCCCTACTTGGGAAGGTCTGATTTAGACTAGCGCTCGAAAATGCGAAAAAGTATTGTCCAAACGCTAAAAAAATTGGAAAATTAAATTTTATTAAACTGGATTTTAAAAGAGTATAGTGTTGTAAAGCTCGTTACGGCACACATTTTTTCTTTTTGCAGTTTCTTTATCGTATCATTAGTATTCGAGGTAAAAATTATAAACCAAACAAATGTCTTCGACCAAAGTCAATACCTTTTTAAACAAAAATTGCGATAACTTGAGTAATTATTATCGGATTGTTATGAGACTTGGAACATAAAACTCGGAAAACTCTATCGAAGCCGTAAAATGTATGCACAAACCCCTTGTGTTAAAAAATGTAATAATATTTAATTAAAAAGAAATACTGGACATAGCCCATGTTTTTCAACGTTCGCCGTTAAAAATTATCCCCACAAATTACCTTTTTTAAAAAAAGGTACAAAAAGAGCGCCAAGTATATAACCCCATCAAAAAGAATCCCATTTAAAAACATTGTCGTAAATTAATACCCATCAAAAAGAATCCCATTTAAAAACATTGTCATAAATTAATAGCTTTACAAAACTAATGATATACACAAATTGCGCCAATTATCACAATGGCTATTTTTACAAATAAAAAAATGTATTATATAATATTAAGGAGCTATATTTTTATACAAATAAATATTTTAATACGAATAAGTATTTTATTCAAAATACTTGGCGCTGCGAAACCAAAAGAAGGTTAATTGTCTTGGTTAATAAATAAAATAAAACAAGACAAGACACCACTGAGACAAGAAAGAAAAAGATTTTAATGCAATTTATACATATTTATTCAGTTTAGCAACACCAATTCGGAGAGCAACGCCAAATATTTTGAATAAAATATTTATTCGTATTAAAATATTTATTTGTATAAAAATATATCTCCTTAATATTATATAATACATTTTTTTATTTGTAAAAATCATTATATCAAAAGTATATCATTAGTTTTGTAAAGCTATTAATTTACGACAATGTTTTTAAATGGGATTCTTTTTGATGGGTATTAATTTACGACAATGTTTTTAAATGGGATTCTTTTTGATGGGTATTAATTTACGACAATGTTTTTAAATGGGATTCTTTTTGATGGGTATTAATTTACGACAATGTTTTTAAATGGGATTCTTTTTGATGGGGTTATATACTTTCCGCTCTTTTCGTACCTTTTTTTAAAAAAGGTAATTTGTGGGGATTTCACACATTTTGTAGTGTTTATGTATTTACGGAAATCGTGAAGCGACTAGCGACCCGAACGCAGCGGCTTTTTGTTTTTATCGCGAGTGGCTGATTTCTAGTCGTTTGAATTTATGGTTATGGGTTATATATTTATTATTATGTATATCAAAAGTCATTTTAGAAGTTTTTTATTTGAGAAATAAAATGAAATTATAGGAGAAATATTTAGAATCGAATCTGGACAAATGGAATAGAAATTAACGGAGATAGGTGATCGCAGCCAATCGGCTCGTATTACTTGTCATGTATTTAACACTAGGTTTACGGGACCCGTCAATTTGACGGGTTTCGAACTTTGAAATGAAACACGCAAAAAACCATAGCATTAATCTTAACTAATTTGCATCGTAAATTTATAATTTCATTAAAAGAGGTTATATACACAATTATTATTTTCTTAAGCTTTCTAAATTTTGAAATTTTTATGTGGTATACCTATCTCTACGAAACCCGTCAAATTGACAGGGTAGCTGATTACGTAAAGAATGCTTATATATTTGCTTCATTTGTAACATTATACCTCCAATAGTAACTATAAGAGTGAACGAAAAGTCTGAGATGCTTCGAATTCATTGTATCTCAGTAGCGGCCCGATAATGTGACATAAAGTAAACAGGCCCGGGTGGCCTGTTATTTTGTATTCAACAAAATCGCTTACCAGAGAGATCCCCGCGTCATTCGAAACACAAAGTATGCCGCAGACTAAATGTCATATCGAAAAGATATTCGGTTCATGTGTTGGTTCAATATAACAACACACACAAGCAATTTTCAAAGAAATTGATTTTTTAAAGTAAATACGTAATTTCACATACCCGTCAATTTGACGGGTGCTCGTAGATATAGGTATATAAGAAACGCCCGTAAACCTAGTGTTAATATCGAAGTCCTGTGCGTCCCCTTCATTTCTACTATAATATAATAAGCTTTACATAAAATAGAAACTCTAAATTGCTGGTATACAAATACAAATATCTGGCAATTTAAATTCAATGCAATTTTTTACTACAGTGTCACGTCCCGGGTGAGGTCTTTGGGGAACGATGACAATTTGGGGGAAGGAATGGATGTCAGGCGCGAATATTAAATCCGTCACTCTGTGGGGGTTTGAGGGATTTCCAGGCGCGAATCTTAAATCCGTCACACTGAGGGTTTTGAGGGAATGTCAGGCGCGAATCTTAAATCCGTCACACTGAGGGTTTGTGGGAAGTCCAGGCGCGAATATTGAATCCGTCACACTGAGGGTTTTGTGGGAATGTCAGGCGCGAATCTTAAATCCGTCACACTGAGGGTTTGTGGGAAGTCCAGGCGCGAATATTGAATCCGTCACACTGAGGGTTTTGTGGGAATGTCAGGCGCGAATCTTAAATCCGTCACACTGAGGGTTTTGTGGGAATGTCAGGCGCGAATCTTAAATCCGTCACACTGAGGGTTTGTGGGAAGTCCAGGCGCGAATATTGAATCCGTCACACTGAGGGTTGAAGGAATTTAGGCGCGAATCTGTAATCCGTCACACTTAGGGTTGAGGGAATGCCAGGCGCGAATATTAAATCCGTCACTCTGTGGGGTTTTGAGGGAATGCCAGGCGCGAATATTAAATCCGTCACTCTGTGGGGTTTGAGGAAGGAATTTAGGCGCGAATCTGTAATCCGTCACACTTAGAATTTCTGGAGGCGATCAGGCGCGAATATTAAATCCGTCACTCTAATCGTTAAAGGAAGGTAAATATAGACTTGGAGAGCACCCGTTATACTACTTGTTTTGTTTTGGTTTCGGTGACTGGATTTACCGTTGCAGTTATATATATAAGAAACTACGTTTAGTTTTTCGTGGATTGCACGGCTCATGCAACTGTATGTTTGTAAACACTCGAGCCTTTTTCGCGTTCACGAACGGGAATCAGCTGTCGAGACAGCTTGATTCCGTTTGGGAATTCTCGCAAACAGATGACTAGACACAATAACTCGTAACGTGATTTAAATGGAATTTGTTTATTAAATTCGATGCACTGTTGGTGATTTTTATGTTATAATTATGCACTCGGGATTTATCATTAGTACATGGCATTCATTATATACAATGGTTATAGAAACGTATGAGTATGAATATGAATTACATGTGAATAAGTAATAATTAATAGTTATTGAAAGAAATAATATGTAATCGCAATAAGCGTAAACAAGACAATGCAATAAGCAGTAACTAAGGTAAATAATATGATATCGCTACAAGCGTAGGTAAGACAATGCAATAAACAGTAAATAAAGTAAATAATATGAAATAGCAATAAGCATAGACAAAAAATGCAATAAGCAGTAAATAAAGTGAATAATATGAAATAGCAATAATATGAAATAGCGATAATATGAAATAGCAATAATATGAAATAGCAATAATATGAAATAGCAATAATATGAAATAGCAATAATATGAAATAGCAATAATAATACAAAATTATGGTATGAGGATGATATACAATGTAATATGGTATGGTTATAAATGCTTACAATGATTTTCGAGATGATTATGATATAAACTTTCTTGTTTTAACACAGTTCGTAGGACGAATTGTTATCGTTGAAAGAGGACTTCTGTCTCGGTCCCCTCGTATTTATAAGGACGTTGCGGGGTACGCGCGGTAGTGGCCTTGACACATTTCGGGATAATGCGTAGTAGGACTTCCGGGTTTTTTGTAAACGGTACAACTATTAATAGACATTTTTATGTCACGTACGCCAAATATGTGTCGCAGTTAGATTTTTGGGGTTTTATGACTGTGAAAGGAGATACTCAACTCATCGAACGAATTTTTGGGTGTTTAATAGGAAAGGGGTTAAAGTGGCTTGGACTTCATGAGTCGTAAAGAGGGGATTGAGACTTGGTCTCGATTTAAGAGGGATTTGTAACGAAGGATTTGTTTGAATTCAAATAAGAGGGAATGATTCGTGCCTTGTAGGACGAATAGGCGAAGAGGGTTTTGTAACGATTATCTCGCGATGGGGATCTCTAAGATACATCAGCGAGGTGGAGTTTGTATCGATTATCTTGTGTTGGTGACCGCTAAGGTATAACATCAAGACGATCGATGATTGAGGAGATGGGGTAAGAGTTGAGTTTGTTAGAGTTTGATGGAGTGATACTGAGGTTTATGAATAGAATTTGGTATAGAACCGCGCGAAAAATCGTGGGACGTTACACCTTCCCCCTTATATGAAGAAATGCGTGCATTTCTTAACACAAGGTATTGGTGTTTTGAAATGATGAAAGGAAAATAAAAGTAAAGCTCATTTGGCATAAAAATAAAATAAAAGTATGTGAAAAAAAGAAAAATAAAAGTAAAGCCCGTTTTGGCACAAAATAAAACAAAAGTATGTAATAATAAAAAAAATATAGTTATTTGGCACAAAATAAAACAAAAGTATGGAAAAAAGATAAATAGAAGATATAGCCTATTTGGCATAATTTAAAAATAAAAATAATTATGAAATGAAAGGGGAATTTATTTACAAGGGACTATTTACAATGGATGGATGGGATTAATGGAAGGATTATAGGGGGGGAAAGGAGTATTCCGAGTGGTCCAGGACGAGCGTGAGGTCATAACCTCCCTGATAGAGGTCATCGAACAACCTTAAAAACTCGGGTGTCAGCTCCGTAATATCAGGTAGCCTGGTAGCTGACCCCGTGTCCAGGATCTCCACGACGCCTGGCCAAGGAGGGATTGAGGAGGGGACTTGGGATGTGGAAGGTTGAGGAGAGGAACGGGAGAGTACCTCCTCGCTTCCCGTGGGAGGGCAATATGGTGACTCCAAATCCATCGAGGTATCCCTTGGAGAGGCAGGGGGCGAGTCGTCGACTGTGATGACTTTTGCTTTTTGGTCGGCCTCCCTGATGAGTTTGACCGACGTCACCTTTGGGAGGAGGGGTGAGGTGCTCCTTCCTTCCCTCTCGGTTTTTCGGCGTAGCCACTGGATGTGGGCCAACCTTCTCTTTAGGCCGGCCCCTCTTTTAGTAAGCCCATTGGGCTTATGAGCCCTTTTATGAGGCATTAGTTTATTTTTTCCTAGGAAATGAATTAATTAGTGACACATCTTATTTAAATTTAGTTAGGGTCAACCGGGATCTTCGCGTAATCGACCAAGACGCGCTTTGTTCGCGTGTATGATTTTTGTTTTGCCCTTCCATGATATTTTCAAATTTTGCGAAGGGATAACCTCTAGTATTGTGTGAGGGCCCGAGTATTGATCTCCGAATTTCCCTTTTCGCGGTTCTATTAAAACGAAGATTGAGTCGCCCGGTTTGAAGGTCTCCTCATTTATATGCCGATCATAATATTTTTTGTAACGGAGTTTGGATTGATTTAACTTTTCCGCTGCAGCGGTTTGTAATTCTTGCATCCTCGTATTCAATTTCGAGAGGTATTGATTATAGGTTTCATTTTCGAAATCTTCGAGTACCCTTTTTCGACTGGGTACCCGGGCTATTTTCCCGAATACTAACTCGTGTGGAGTGTAACCAGTGCCCTCGTGGACGCTGGTATTATAAGAAAACGCGGCCATGTCGGTCCATTCGTCCCAGTCGCTGTATTTACTGATAAACATTTTCAAATATTCTGTTAGGACAAGGTGTGATCGCTCTAAAGAGCCGTTAGACTGAGGGTGAAAAGCTGTGGTTTTAAATTGTTCAATTTTAAATTTCTGTGCTATAGTTTTCATGAATTTACCAGTGAAATTAGCTCCTTGGTCAGTGAGGATGGCTCTGGGAGCTCCGAACTGGCAGATAAATTTTTTTATAAATGCATCTGCAATTTTTACTGATGTTGATTGTTTGAGTGGTTCGCACACGAAGTATTTGGTCAATAAATCTTGCATGGTTAATATATAGGTGTTTCCTTCTCTTGTGGTAGGTAATGGTCCTACTATATCTAACGCTACTTTATCAAAGGCGCGTCCAGGTGTGTCGGTAAGGATCATTGGTTGTCTAGTTTTTACACGAACTAGTTTCTTTCGCCGACAGTCTTCGCACTTTCGAATATAATCTTCAACGGCTTTCTTCATTCCTTTCCAGAAATAATAATGTCTAATTCGGTTATAAGTTTTAGTTACTCCTTTATGTCCAGCTAATGCAGACGCGTGATTTTCCGTAATTATACCTTGTCTCTTTGATTCTTCGGGAATTTGAACTATTTGTAAACATATTGTGACCTCGATGTCTTCTTCGTCAACGGTTTCGAGAATGTCTGTAATAATATCTTGCCAGCTTAATTGGTCGATATTTGCTGTTTTAGCTATACTGAATGAGTATATAATTAGTTCGCGTATTACATCCTTAAGGGAAGAAAGAGCTTTATTCCAATTTGTTGTGGTTAGGGGAGTATTTTGAGTTTCCTTGATAACTAACCCTACGAGAATTTGTCCCTTTTTATATGATACATGAGCCCTGCCTAGAGTGAGCTCGCTTGTTATCGTCAGTTCTCCCGCTTCCTGTAATTGTTTGGCTCCTTCGTCGCAAGGTTTCCCATCGGCACTTAAAAGGAAGACGAGTGTTTCTTTACGTAGGGACAATGGATCGCGACTGATTGATGGTATTATTCTAATATCCCTATCGGGATCTATTTCGTATGCTTCCTCCGGAGAATCGTTCAATTCGAGTAATGACGATTCTGAGTCTGTTGTTGACTCATCTGTCGCGGTTGATTCTACTTCGGAATCAGGATCTGCCTGTTCCTGTGGTTCTGGAGATTGCGGAGGCGAAATTCTTTGGTAAGGGGTGTCTGTCTGTTCCCTTTCATTTTCGGGGTTTTCTTCCTCTTCGCTACTCATTGGTTCTTGCGGGACTAACGAGGAAGAATCTGGTGGCGTTATTATAGGTGTCGGGGTTTTGCGTACTTTTCTGTGCGGCTGAATCCTCTCAGGTTCCGTCCTTAGGCGGGTTTTACTTGTGGGTGCCGAATCAGAGGTGTTTGATTTGGAACCTCGAGGTCTTCCAGGGCCTCGTTTAGGCGGAAGTTTAGTTTCTTCAGTAGTACATGGTTTTTTAAGTTTTGGTGTGGGGCAGCCCACCCAGTCTTCGTCGGCTTCTTCTCGTGGCCGTATCGGGCATGTCTCTATTGTAGGGGGATTACGAGATAGAGCGTCGGCAAGTTTATTGCTTTTCCCTGGTTGATATCGTATTTCGTATTCGTATTCGGCTAATTTTAATCGCCATCGGACGAGACGAGACGTTGGGTCTTTTACTCTATGTAACCAGATTAGGGGTCGGTGGTCAGTAAACAAAATAAACTTCCTTCCATATAAGTAAGGTCGGAAGTGCCCAACGCAATATACTATGGCCAGAAGTTCCTTTTCTATGGTTGCATAATTTATTTCTGCTTTATTTAAGAGGCGAGAAGCGTAAGCAATGGGTAACTCTTTTCCCGCGATATTTTGACTCAATATTCCTCCTATAGCAAATTCAGAAGCGTCAGTGGTGATATGGAATTCCAGGTCAAAGTTCGGGTATTGCAGGATAGGTTCTTTCTGCAATGCTAACCTCAAATGGTCAAAAGCCGTTTTCTGGGACGGTCCCCACTCAAATGTTGTATCCTTTTTCAATAATTGGGTTAACGGGCGAGCTATTTTGGAAAAGTCTGGGATAAATCTCCTATAATATCCGGTTAATCCAAGGAATTGTTTGATTCCTTTTGGTGTACTTGGCGCTGGGTAATTTCGGACGGCTTCAATTTTTCCCAGATCAGGTTTTACTCCTTCTTCAGTAATTATATGTCCTAAATAGGCGACTTCTTTATGCAGGAATTTACATTTGGAAGGTTGGAGTTTAAGGTTTGCCTCTTTTAGGCGGTGAGCAAGTTTTTTAAATTTAATTAAATGTTCCGTAAGGGAACTCGCGTAAAGGACAATATCGTCCAAATACACGAACATTTCTGCGCCTTGGAGTCCCGTAAGTGTGTGATCCATTAAACGTTGGAAGGTAGCTGGTGCATTACAAAGTCCAAATGGCATTCTAACAAACTCATAATGTCCATGAGGTGTAGAAAATGCTGTTTTTGGTGCATCCTCCGGCTTCATAGGGATTTGGTGAAATCCAGAAGCAAGGTCGAATACGGAGAAGTATTTAGCTCCTCCTAATTGATCTAATATCTCATTGATATTTGGAAGTGGGTAAGCGTCAGGAACGGTCTTTTCATTTAGATCCCTGAAGTCGATTACCATTCTCCACAAGGGTTCCCCATCAGGTCCCGGTTTTTTGGACACTATCCAAATAGGCGAATTATAGGGTGATAATGAAGGTTTTATAATCTCGTTTTCAAGTAAAATTTTTACTTGTTTGTCTATTTCCTTCTTATGTACAGGAGGGAAGCGATACTGTTTAGTATTTACAGGCACTGGGTCCGTTGTTTGGATCCCATGCTGAATAGCGTTTGTATGGCCTAACTTCTCATCTGGTAGATGGAAGAGATCATGGTATTTACATAAAATTCTTTGGACATGAAGTTTTTCCTCCGGATTCATATGTTCCGTTGAAATTAAATTAAGCACTTGTTCCATTCTTGTTGGGGTTTTTTCAGAAATTGTTTGTATTTCCTCACCCGACGCCATATTTAGAGATTCTTGGAATTTTGGGGGAAGGAATGTTTCGGCATAATGCCTTGGGGATAAGAAAGAGTGCACCTCCGCGGATGCCTCTGTGTGGTAGATCAATGGATCTTGGGGTAAGAGGGGCTTGATTTTCGTTAGGGCAGGTATAGGAAGGACGCATCTAGACGTCTGAATCTCTTTTGGTCGTCTTTGTTTGGGTTTCGGAGTCACAATTTCGAATTCTTCCAATTCAACAGTAGGTATAGTGATCGCTGTGTCCATTTCATTAGAATTTATAACATATAAGTACGCTTTACCGTCCTGATTACAGACAAGGGCATTACCTGCATGAATTCCAGCGCCTAAATCTATTCTGGGTAAATACCCTTCCTTTATGTCTGAATTTGATATATTTACAGAGCAAACCGTTTTTGATCTAGCGGGTAGCACGAGTTGAGCCCTGTTTACAAACGGAATGGAATTTCCGTCGAACTCTAACTGCTTTTTTGAATAATGTATCGAAGCATTATGTTTTATGAAAAAGTCGGTTCCTAGTATGCCGTGTGGTTTAATAGGGAAGTCGTTTTCGACTACATGGAACGTAACGTCGTTGCCAAATAGAGTTATGTTTATTGTCCCAAGGGTGGAGACGAGGTCCTTTGCGATGCCCCTAAGTTGTAGCTGTTTGTTTACGTCTATTTCTTGGCGTTGTTTTACAGCGTGAATTTTCAATAAGTTCACTTCTGAGCCAGTATCAATCATTAATTCCGGAGCTATTTCGAAGTCCGGGGACTGGATAATTACGGATGGGGCTTCGTCAACATTATTCAACCATGCGGTGGCGATTCTAGTCTTGACATTTCCGGTTCCGTTTGGAATTGTATTATTGGACGCACTCCCGCTTGGCCCGTTCCACGGTACGCGTCCGCTGTTGACCGTAGGGGCTGGGTGTTTCCCGAATCTCGTTCCTGGAAGGTTCCAGGGCTTCTCTCATTGCGATTAAACATGCGTTTTCTACATTCGGAAATTAAATGTCCGGGCTTTTTACAATAAGCGCAGATACGCAACTCCGTAGGTCTTGAGGGAGGAGGTCGAGTTCTGTCCCAGTAAGGGAGCACAGGGTTAGCTGCCTGATTACCATATCCCGCGATCCGGTTTTGGGGATATCGCTCGGACAATTGGGGGCCTATTTTCTGGTTACTCCTACAGGACAATGCGTCGTGTCCTGTCTTATTACAAACTTGGCATATTAATTTAGGAGTTTTCTGTTCTGAAAATCTTTGACGGTCTCTGTCGATTTTCTTATCTACAAATACGGCTAACTCAAAAGCTTCATCGAGCGTTTCGAAATTATGTTGCAGTAATCTGGTCCTTATGTGGGGAGGAAGTCCATCCACAAATGAATCTAATGTTAATCGATCTATGTTTTCGAGGTGATTCTGTGCAAAGTCACGATAGTATTCTCTATCCTCTTCCAAGATGGCGAATCGGAGATCTTTAACGCGCGAGATGTATTCTAGTACGTGTTCGTTTGTTCCTTTAATAACATTTGCAAGTTCTCCACGATAGTGGTCCAAAGTTTTGGCAGGGGAGAAGGTACGTTTCAGTTGTTTAACTAAATCATTTACAGAGTCAAAAACCCTATCCTCAACTGCCAAGTAAGCATGGTCTTGTAATTTATTTCTCAATAGCCTTGCTAACTGGGGTTCAGCTTGCGGGGTAACCAGATCTTTAGCCCTATTGCAGGCTCTCGCGAATTGTAAGACGGACATGTTGTGACCGTTAAATTTTGGAACTGTTTCTATAGCGTCCTTTAGTTTGATCTGGGGCAACGGATCCTGGTCCGGAATATTATTACTATTCAATGCCTCAGGAGTTTTATTGAAATTCAACATCGATTTTCTATCGAAACGAGAGGAAACCGGTGTGGTAAAATTACCTGCGACTGGCGGGGGTGCAAGAAGTTTCTTCATCATTTCTTCGATATCTTGTATTTTGTCAGAAAGACTTTTACCCGGGGGTTCGGACGGTCCGCTATCTATGCCCGAATACGTTTTGGCTTGCTGGTTTGCTAACAATCTTGCGGGCAAATTATCAATTTCGGTTCGTTTTTCGCGTAACTTTTGCAATTGTTCCATTATTTCGGCGGTCGCGATTTCTATAGCGCTTTTGGAAGGCCCCGCGTCTTGGTTTATCACGCAGGGGTCATTGACATCGCCGTGTTCAGACATTTTGGTTTTGTAAAATCGGTTATTTTAGGGTAATTTAAGAGGTTTAATATATTTGGGCGTCCGGCTGTAGCTACTCAAAATCTATGGTATTCTCTACCCGGATAATTTATATCAAATCTGTTACAATTTTTCCTTATTTGACGATAATGCTCTGTGCACGCGGCACGACTGTTAATTGGCCGTAATTTAAACAGATGGTTTTTGCAACGAGGGCATTCGGGAAATGTATCGTTAGGTTGGTAGTAGTGCACTTGATATATCTCGTCTACCTCCACCGGATTTAAATCAAAACAATTGAGGCAAATTTTTTCACCTTCCGCGGTCGTTGCTACGCCTCCAGAAACACAAATTAAGTTATTCGAGTCTGATAATACGGCCCGTAGTCTACGGCTTGGGTAGTATAACGTATTTTGATTTTGGCGCGAATCGCACATGATAGGTTTCAATGTCTTATTTCGCGTCAGGCAGTTCGTTTATATTTCGTAGTGAAAAGATATTAATGATTCAAAAAGTACCAATGTGTACACTCGGCGCAATTGGCTGCGGGACGCGTTTGATATATTACTTCATCGCACCTTAGGCAATTAGGGAAGGCATAGGGCATTTGGCAGTAATGAATATGATACTCTGTCACCGTTTGAGTTGTTTCTAGTCGGGAGCAACGTAAGCAAATTTCATCGCCTTCGTCGTTTGTTGCTAATCTCCCGTTAACGCAGATCATCCACTGTATGGATTGCGTCAACACTTGTAATCGGCAGCTCTGATAGGCTGGTTTCCACAGATTTATGTGTTCTAAGTACATATTAAGTGGCGGGACTTTGTGGGTACCGTGTCAGAGGATCTAATTCTATCAACGGTTTACGTAGATCCCACCGCTGTCACCAAAAATATGTCACGTCCCGGGTGAGGTCTTTGGGGAACGATGACAATTTGGGGGAAGGAATGGATGTCAGGCGCGAATATTAAATCCGTCACTCTGTGGGGGTTTGAGGGATTTCCAGGCGCGAATCTTAAATCCGTCACACTGAGGGTTTTGAGGGAATGTCAGGCGCGAATCTTAAATCCGTCACACTGAGGGTTTGTGGGAAGTCCAGGCGCGAATATTGAATCCGTCACACTGAGGGTTTTGTGGGAATGTCAGGCGCGAATCTTAAATCCGTCACACTGAGGGTTTGTGGGAAGTCCAGGCGCGAATATTGAATCCGTCACACTGAGGGTTTTGTGGGAATGTCAGGCGCGAATCTTAAATCCGTCACACTGAGGGTTTTGTGGGAATGTCAGGCGCGAATCTTAAATCCGTCACACTGAGGGTTTGTGGGAAGTCCAGGCGCGAATATTGAATCCGTCACACTGAGGGTTGAAGGAATTTAGGCGCGAATCTGTAATCCGTCACACTTAGGGTTGAGGGAATGCCAGGCGCGAATATTAAATCCGTCACTCTGTGGGGTTTGAGGAAGGAATTTAGGCGCGAATCTGTAATCCGTCACACTTAGAATTTCTGGAGGCGATCAGGCGCGAATATTAAATCCGTCACTCTAATCGTTAAAGGAAGGTAAATATACACTTGGAGAGCACCCGTTATACTACTTGTTTTGTTTTGGTTTCGGTGACTGGATTTACCGTTGCAGTTATATATATAAGAAACTACGTTTAGTTTTTCGTGGATTGCACGGCTCATGCAACTGTATGTTTGTAAACACTCGAGCCTTTTTCGCGTTCACGAACGGGAATCAGCTGTCGAGACAGCTTGATTCCGTTTGGGAATTCTCGCAAACAGATGACTAGACACAATAACTCGTAACGTGATTTAAATGGAATTTGTTTATTAAATTCGATGCACTGTTGGTGATTTTTATGTTATAATTATGCACTCGGGATTTATCATTAGTACATGGCATTCATTATATACAATGGTTATAGAAACGTATGAGTATGAATATGAATTACATGTGAATAAGTAATAATTAATAGTTATTGAAAGAAATAATATGTAATCGCAATAAGCGTAAACAAGACAATGCAATAAGCAGTAACTAAGGTAAATAATATGATATCGCTACAAGCGTAGGTAAGACAATGCAATAAACAGTAAATAAAGTAAATAATATGAAATAGCAATAAGCATAGACAAAAAATGCAATAAGCAGTAAATAAAGTGAATAATATGAAATAGCAATAATATGAAATAGCGATAATATGAAATAGCAATAATATGAAATAGCAATAATATGAAATAGCAATAATATGAAATAGCAATAATATGAAATAGCAATAATAATACAAAATTATGGTATGAGGATGATATACAATGTAATATGGTATGGTTATAAATGCTTACAATGATTTTCGAGATGATTATGATATAAACTTTCTTGTTTTAACACAGTTCGTAGGACGAATTGTTATCGTTGAAAGAGGACTTCTGTCTCGGTCCCCTCGTATTTATAAGGACGTTGCGGGGTACGCGCGGTAGTGGCCTTGACACATTTCGGGATAATGCGTAGTAGGACTTCCGGGTTTTTTGTAAACGGTACAACTATTAATAGACATTTTTATGTCACGTACGCCAAATATGTGTCGCAGTTAGATTTTTGGGGTTTTATGACTGTGAAAGGAGATACTCAACTCATCGAACGAATTTTTGGGTGTTTAATAGGAAAGGGGTTAAAGTGGCTTGGACTTCATGAGTCGTAAAGAGGGGATTGAGACTTGGTCTCGATTTAAGAGGGATTTGTAACGAAGGATTTGTTTGAATTCAAATAAGAGGGAATGATTCGTGCCTTGTAGGACGAATAGGCGAAGAGGGTTTTGTAACGATTATCTCGCGATGGGGATCTCTAAGATACATCAGCGAGGTGGAGTTTGTATCGATTATCTTGTGTTGGTGACCGCTAAGGTATAACATCAAGACGATCGATGATTGAGGAGATGGGGTAAGAGTTGAGTTTGTTAGAGTTTGATGGAGTGATACTGAGGTTTATGAATAGAATTTGGTATAGAACCGCGCGAAAAATCGTGGGACGTTACAACAGTATATTACTTTGTACCAGCATGGTACAAATTTCTAGAAACTTATGCAAAAGAAGGTGCTTCTCTGTCGAACCTTCTTCGGACAACTTCCAAGTCTGCGATTCTACATAAAAAATCTATTAAATAAATTTAGCAACTTACCTTGTTAATTGAGACAATAATTCCGTCTCCTATTTAGTGTAAAAAATTCTGACATCTCAAATTCGGACAACTTACTTTATTTGACACTTAGCACTTGGTAGGTTATTTATCTGTCTAGCTGTCACCCTTTCCTCACCCTTTCATACTCCCCTCTTGCCTAGAAATGTAGGACGACGACGATGACGGGGACGATGCTGAATTTTAATAACATAAAATTCAGCAAATTGCAACTTTACATCGAAAAATCTCAGCTCATAAGGCCCGTAGGAACAAAACGAACTTTTCTTATGTAAATCAAACCCAAGCATTTCCTTCCTTACCGACAGTCTGTACCACGCTCCAAAGTAGCAATTCACCCGCGACATCCTCCATGCGGTTCGGTATCGATTGATTCGATATCCAGATCTCGCGCTTATACCCCCACCACTCAGCCATCTCTATGACAAATTTGAGTTTCAACCTTGAAACTCAAATTTGGATTTCAAGGTCGGGGGGAGGAGTGGGGGAAATGGCCTTCAAACTCAAATTTGCGTTAGAACTCTCATAGCTATACTACTAGCTTATGATATCGAATGCCAACAAAAGTCTCCCGATTGCGGGGCGCGCCTCGGACGATTCATGTGAATGGGAGAAACTGCCCAGTCCGCAGTTGTCGATCACTTCAGAATCTGGAAAGTTCCGGAGTCCGGGTCGGCAACGATCACGTTGTCCCTACGGCTGTCGCTACGCGAGCCGAGGCAACGTGACTGCCACACGCGAGGTGATTCCGCTGAATCGCCCTTTCTGACGGAAAGTGATGCGAAGACAGCGAGCACGGAATGGACCTGAAGGGCCCATGCAACAAGGGTTATTATCCCTAGAGCGCCGTCGTATTTCAGCTGATCTGCTATTTATATATAGAATTATAAATCACAGTATCGTCTCTCCTGACGTCCTTCATATGCTTAATTTTCATACTCCATTGCATTATCTCAGAAGCCATACTTTTTTTACACTCGCACAGCAATCGCACTCTCTACGGCCACAATAACTGTTTCAACCGTCTCTGCGTAACCGTTAACCGTTTTTGTGACACACTCGACTTTTTTAATAATTTGTTATGCACTTTTAAACGTGCAGTTAACCTAGCGATTACCAGAATGTAATGCTTTTACTTTCTCTCTGCTTTATTTAATGTATTTTACTTTTTTCTGTATTTATAACCGATTTTCTAACATCCTTATGTCCCGTCTTAACTGTGTAATAAAGGGTTTTGACACCTTTATATATATAATCCCATCACCGTTTATACAGGGTGTCCCAAAAATGTTGCAGGTCCTTGAAGGGGGTGATTGCAAACAACTTTTCCCTTTGCGAAAATTCTCTCCGAGCTTTCGTTAATGAGATATTAACAAAAAGCACCGACCAATCAGAGCGCGAGTCTGACGGCCGAGTTCCCGCGCTAGCGTGGCTACGCGCCGCGCTGCGACTGCGAAAAAGCAACTTGTCATGCTTCGAAGAAAATTTCGTAGAATGGCAAATGAAAAAGACGTAACAAATAAAATCGAACATGTTTTGTTGTGACGTCCCACTATTTTTCGCGCGGTACCATTCTAAGATCTCTATCCTAAATATTAAAATCACTCCACCAAAGTCTTTCAAACTCAAATCTTACCCCTTTTCATCAATCGCTGATCACCTTGGCGATGTACCTTAGCGGTCCCCATCTCAAGATGATTGGTACGAAACCTCCTTCGCCTATTCGCCCTACGAGGCACAAATCCCTCATTCATATTATTTCTAAACAAGTCCCTCGCCCCAAAAACCCCTTAAATCGAGAACATGTCTCACCCCTTCTCTAAGACCCTCCAAGTCAAGACCACAATTACCTCTTTCCTATTAAAACACCCAAAATCCATTCGCTGGGCCGAGCACCACCTTTTCACGTGCATAAAAAACCCGGAAGGATAATAGCGACGAATATTTGGAGTACGTGACAGAAATGCGTCTAATAATAGACGCACCTTTATAAAAACCCCGGAAGTCCTACTGCGACTTATTTTCTTAAATGTGTCAAGGCCGCTACCGCGCGTA
Source organism: Andrena flavipes (assembly GCA_963971345.1). Taxonomy (NCBI): domain Eukaryota; kingdom Metazoa; phylum Arthropoda; class Insecta; order Hymenoptera; family Andrenidae; genus Andrena; species Andrena flavipes. The sequence continues at coordinate 40,722,436 of OZ020479.1, read as the reverse complement.
CCCCCGCGACAACCATATAAATACGAGGGGACCGAGATAAAAGTTCTCTTTCGACAATCGCTCTTTCGACGTCCTCTTTCGACAATCGCTCTTTCGACAATCGCTCTTTCACAAATCGTGCAAGGAGACTCAGCGAAAGTTTATCTAAAAATAATGAACCAAAATCATCTCAATCATTGTAAGCATTCACTATTACCTTATATATTATTGAATATCACCAACATACATCTTATCTTGCTTTATTATTGCTTATTGCCATTATATATATATATATAATTTGTTCAGAGCCACTGCTGCAGTACCCCGATTTCACAAAACCTTTCCTTGTGACCACTGATGCCTCGGACTATGCTGTAGGCGCTGTATTGAGTCAGGGTGAGGTCGGCGGTGATCTCCCTATCTCATATGCCTCTAGAACTTTGAACGGAGCTGAAATCAATTATTCCACGATTGAAAAGGAACTTTTAGCAGTATTGTTCGGGGTAGAGCATTTCCGACCTTACCTGTACGGCCAACAATTTACCTTGATTACCGATCATCGCCCTCTAGTATGGCTGCATAACGCTAAGGACCCCACATCCAAATTAATGAGATGGCGAATTCGTCTAAATGAGTATGATTATAATATAGTTTACAAACCGGGAAAAGCCAATTCTAATGCGGATGCACTCTCACGAAACCCTGTTGATCCTTGCCAGAGCATCGTCCCTCGATCACCAAACACACCGACTGACGATACGATCCATTCTGACTCTGTAGATCAGGAGAGGGTGCTTGTCTGTGCAGACATGACACCGTTTCCGGATTCTATGGCAGATGAAACAGACGATAAGAATACTTGTAATGAAATAGAAGTAATGGTGGCATCTGTCTTCTTGGCGCGCGAGAAGATAGAAGCTGATAATTCTGAGGCATTGACTTTACAAACTGATGTGTTAGAACCACTTACATTTGAAAGAAAATTTGAGAATTCTAGAGGGTTCTCCCAATCGGACATGGTGTCGCCGTTTCGAACCTCCTGTCGGCTAACGTTGACTCCAAGCCTCTGGATCGCGCTTCAGGAGACTAGAGCGGTGGCCTGTGTTCGATATGAGCCTGGGGCTCGCAGTGCTCCTAAGAGACCCTGTGACTTGTCGACCCTTGCGGTGACTTGCATGGGGCTCCAGAGTGTTGATCGTCAAGGTAGAGGGGCACCTTGTTGTTGTTGTTGTTGTACTGTGGATGAAGAGACACAAGAAGAAACTGTTATGCCTGGAATTGGAAATCCAGAGGCTGAATTACCGAACTGTTCTGCGATCAAAGCTGCACGGGAGTCCCTCGTTGAAAAGACTTCAGTAGATTCTGAAATAAACGAGCCGCCTAATATGGAGACTAGTGAAGTTATGGCTAATAATGTAAACATAAATAGAAAAACAATTCACCTTTCCCTTCTGCCAATCATCCTGTACGTAAAGGATCATTTATACATGCGGAAAGACAATCTTGCTCATTTTCTACCACTTAATGGCAATATTACTTCTGACGTTACGATGGATTTGTTAAGACGAAATAGATTTTCCTTACAACAGATGCGACAATATCAACTTGAGGTTGGCGATGCTATGGCGTTTCCCAGTGATCAATTTTCTATTTTCCTTTTACTCTTCAAGGATAATTCTGCGGAACATTTAAATTTTGGTTATATAGAAGCCTCCCTAAGAACACTTAAAAACCTCATGAGTTCGTTGAAAACTTGGACTTTTAGTATTTCAAAAGATCTTGATAGTTTTAATGACCTCGAATGGGAACAGGTAGAGGATTTATTTAAGCGAATTTTCACCGATTCTCAATTTTTAATTACCGTATGCACTGGCGAAATTATAACACCAGCCAGGTCTGGCCGTTTAAAGATAATCAAAGAATCTCACGAGTCTTCGGCCGGTGGTCATAGGGGTGTGAGGAAACTCCAGAAGTATGTTAGGGAACATTATTATTGGCAGGGGATGATGAGAGAAATTTCAGAATTTGTCCGTTCTTGTCCCACCTGTCAGAGAGATAAGATTCATTCTATGAAAGTTAAACAACCCATGTGCATCACTGACACGCCAAGGCGAGCTTTCGAAAAGGTCCAAATGGATATTGTAGGGCCTCTACCTTTAACTAAAAACGGAAATAAATATCTACTCACCTTGCAGGATAACTTGACCAAATACTCTGATGCCATTCCGCTAGCTAATATAGAAGCAACAACTGTAGCGGTGGCCCTGGCCGAACAATTTATAAGTAGGTTTGGTTGTCCGAGGGTTATACACACTGATCAGGGAAGAAATTTTGTCGGTCAGGTGATGAAAAGATTTTGCCAAATATTCCGGATACAAAGGATAACTTCCACGGCGTTCCACCCTCAGTCATTAGGTTCCCTTGAGAGAGCACACAGAGTTTTCGTTGATTATTTGAGGCATTATTGCACAAAAGGTGATTGGGATGAGTGGATTCGATTTGGTATGTTTTCGTACAATACTTCAGTCCATGAAGCCACGGGGTTTACACCACACGAATTGGTTTTTGGAGTGAGAGCGGTAATTCCATCTGAGTTTGCCAAAGAGAAAGTACCGCGCACCTTCGTCCAATACCTCGACGATCTTTTTGTTAAAATCACTACTACTCAGACACTTGCTGCCGAAAACTTGCAACGGGCTAAAGAGAAAAGTAAAAACTATTATGATCGAGATGCGAACCCTCGTAAATTTAACGTAGGCGACGACGTGTACTTATTAAAAGAACCACGAACCAAACTAGATTGTCATTGGCTAGGTCCTTATAAGATCAGTAGAGCAATCAACGATTTAACTGTCGAAATAATGTTGGGTTCCAATAAATTCAAAATTGTACACACGAACAAACTTAAATTAGCATGTATTAGACCGGGTTGCTCCACCGATAATACGTAGCTGTAAGATTTCTGTGTTAGAAACATTCCTTTTATAAATCTTAAAATCTTAATTTAATTATTATTATACTGTTATTAAATGTTACGTTCAAATTTTGCATGTTAATCAAAGTTCTAATTAAAGTATAAGTACTTGTAATCGTATTACTACTTAGGGAATTGAAAATTTAAGGTTAAAGTTGAGGTTTTATTCTCTCTTGTACATTTTTTTTTTATTTCAAAAGAAAACGTCTCAATATTTGGTCTCGTGCTGCCCAGCGAACTCTAAATCTGTCATTGCAAGTTTAGAAAAGTTGTTTTATGAAAACACCTTTTCTTCATAAGGGTGAAGGAATGTTACGGTACCGCGTGGTAACCTGTGAAAAGAGCTTAATGTTAGAAGGCTCTACATAGCCAAGTTTAGACGCGCTAAATTCAAATTGTTAAACGAAGCAACTGAAACTATGAACAAGTCATTCCAATGAATACTACTTAGAGACGCTCGTTAATTAATATTGATTTAATATTATTTTCGGTTGCCCTGCCATTAAACCACCGATATTATGTAAAGCACTCGATCTTAATTAGCTGATAACCAATGAGAAAACTCGTTACGTTAGGAATTAACAAACAATATGTAAGATTGGATAATTTTATTGACAAATGCATGTTACATTTTAATCTTGAAGAAGACGTCGTTATACAATTCACTTTATCGCTAGCATCCGACGTGCACAGTCGCGAACCTTATAATTCTCAATTATTAAAAGAGTTAAACACATTCAAACAGACTTAGTTTCTTTCGTTATACCGATCCATCCCACACAGCACACAGGCGCCTTAAAGGCGCTTTTCAGGCGCATGGTCCCAGGCGCTCGAGGCGCCTTAGAGGCGCCGCGAGCGCCTCACCAGCGTCCAATATGCGCCTTCGGAGCGCCTGATGTTACAAAACGGGACGCCTTAAAGGCGCCTTTAAAGCGCCTGAATTAGGACTGCCAGGCGTTTCAAAGGCGCCTGAAATGGGCGCCTAAAAGGCGCCTGGAACAGGCTTTTTAAAGGCGCCTGGAACAGGCGTGTTAACGGCGCCTGGAACGGGCCTGGATTAGGATTGACAGGCGTCTTAATTATAGATAAATTAGGTCAAATGCAGCTCTTTAAAAATTGCCATTAGGGCGTATGTAAGATGGTTATCGATACTGATTAATTTTAATCTAAATTTAATGAAACAAAGGGTTATTAAAATGAAATCAGACTGGATAAAATTTCATTTTCATTTACTATATTTATTTATGCACGCAATGAATACAGACTGCACTTACATAAGAAGTATAGCTAGGTGATACACATGTACGTATGCAAAGTATACAAAATGTACAGAATATACAGAATATACATATAAAGACACTTAACGTTTCAACGATGGCGCCGAATTTAACAATTTCTCTACGCGGACGATGCGGCGGTCGCGTGCCACTATTCTCTCTCCAAGCGGACGGTGGCAGTGATGTAGCCTGCAGTACTATGCCTACAATGTAGCCATTACTATGCGTACGAGGTAGTCACTGTCTGTGTTCAAAAATTATACTAGGATTGGTTATTACAATCAACATTCAATTTATTCTTATTTGTATAACAAGCGTGAGCACTTAATAGAATAAAGAAAGTAACACACTATTATTGTATAACGTAATATCGAACAATTATAATCTTCTTATAATACTTGAATCGCGAGCACACTTTCATACAACCGTTTACGACAAGATCCGACACGAGAAGAAGGAACGGAAAACCCGGTGTGCAGATACACGACTGACGACAGTGACGACGGCCTTATAGACGCTTCTGAAATTTTGTATAGATGGCGCCAGGGTAGTTACACGGCGCCTCCCGAGCGCCTCCCGAATGCCTCCCGAGCGCCTCCCGAATGCCTCCCGAACGCCTCCCGAGCGCCTCCCGAATGCCTCCCGAGCGCCTCCCGAATGCCTCCCGAGCGCCTCCCGAACGCCTCCCGAGCGCCTCCCGAATGCCTCCCGAATGCCTCCCGAACGCCTCCCGAGCGCCTCCCGAACGCCTTTACAACGCCTAAAAGGCGCATTTAAGGCGCATTCAAGGCGCCTTGTTACAAATCCGGACGGTCAGGCGCTCAGGCCTAAAACAGGCCTAAAACAGGCCGAAAACAGGCGCCTTCAGAACGCCGTGTGCTGTGTGGGATATTAATCATAAGAACTAAGAAGAAAATTCCTGAAGGCCATCCAAGCAGATTTTGAGCAGAGTGGATCTGCACTCCACGGGCAGCGAACTCATCTACAACTCTACTGAGGAAATCCCTGTTACAACTCGTAACAGTATATATATATATATATATATATATATGTATGTTTGTCTTATCAACGCTTATTGCGATCATATTATTTTGTATTTTTAACGCTTATTGCGATCATATTATTTTGTATTTTTAACGCTTATTGCGATCATATTATTTTGTATTCTTAACGCTTATTGCGATCATATTATTTTGTATTCTTAACGCTTGTTGCGATCATATTATTTTGTATTCTTAACGCTTATGGCGATCATATTATTTTGTATTCTTAACGCTTATTGCATTTCATATTATTTAGTATTCTTAACGCTTATTGCATTTCATATTATTTAGTATTCCTAACTCTCATAGTTTTATATAAAATTTATTGGTTATTTCCATGTGTTTCATGTTCATATTTTTATATTGACATATTTATATAAATGTTATGTGCTAATGCTAAAACTCTAAAGCATTATTATAAAATCTAACCGTCATCACAATAACGGTGCATGACATATTGGCGTGCATCCAAATAAAATAAACGATCTTATATTCAACCACGCTTCGAATTATTGAGTTAATCCTTCGGCTACGGAGATCCCGAAACATAACAGGCAGCCGCAACAGCTGATCGCGGCACGTAAACGCGAGAGTGCTTGCAGTGTTTACTAACGTTCTTTCACATAGGCCGTGTACAGCCGTATGCCTAAACATATTTCGCAGAACTATTACGGGTAAATTTTACCTGATTGCAACGGTAAATCCAATTACCGGGCCAAACCAAAACAAGTGCTCTAACGGGTGTCTCCTCAGTACGTATTCGGTTACTAAAGCTTCCATGGTCGATTAGTTTGCTGGATAACAGATTCGCGCCTGATCTCCCTCAAAACCCTCAGTGTGCTGGATAACAAATTCGCGCCTGACTCTTCCCTCGAAACCCTCAGTGTGCTGGATAACAGATTCGCGCCTGACTCTTCCCTCGAAACCCTCAGTGTGCTGGATAACAGATTCGCGCCGGGTCTCCTTCAAAACCCTCAGTGTGCTGGATAACAGATTCGCGCCTGACTCTTCCTCCTCCCCCATAGTCATCGTTCCTAACGACCTCACCCGGGACGTGACATTGTCATGGTTTGTTTGTTATTTAAAGTGAATAATGAATCAAGGATAAATGGATGAAAATCACGTGTAACATAAAAAGACGAATATACAGCTTTTTTTACAAGATTCGAAAATAATAATTATTTGAAGTGGGAGGATAAGGAATACGTAAATTTCCTTGTGCTAATAACTTAGCCACGAAAAGGTAATGTAACAGGAAATTTACGAAAAGTGATCGTAGTTCGTTATTGTGATAAAAATCCGTAATTCAATAACGGCCAGCACTGTTGCTGATAACGAATAAGTCTGTTTAAAAAGCCCGAACAAATATTTTCGTACGGGAATTTTGAGAATTATCGCTGGAAATAAGCCATAGCTTGCGTTAAATTTAAAAATGAATGATAACCAATAAAGTAACTAAAACTCACCCTTGTTGGAAATTCACCTTCAGCTTCAAAACCTGTGTGACTGGGTCACTGAACCGATCCCGGATTTTTATCACAATAACGAACTACGATCACTTTTCGTTAATTTCCTGTTACATTACCTTTTCGTGGCTAAGTTATTAGCACAAGGAAATTTACGTATTCCTTATCCTCCCACTTCAAATAATTATTATTTTCGAATCTTGTAAAAAAAAGCTGTGTATTCGTCTTTTTACGTTACACGTGATTTTCATCCATTTATCCTCGATTCATTATTCACTTTAAATAACAAACAAACCATGACAACATGTTCAATTTTATTTGTTACGTCTTTTTCATTTGCCATTCTATGAAATTTTCTTCGATGCATGTCCAGTTGCTTGTTCGCAGTCGCAGCGCGGCGCACAGCCACGCTAGCGCGGGAACTCGGCCGTCAGACTCGCGCTTTGATTGGTCGGTGCTTTTTGTTAAAATCTCGTTAACGAAACCTCGGAGAAAATCTTCGCAATGGAAAAAGTTGTTTGCAATCACTCCCTGAATCACCCTGTTCAGGGACCTGCAGCATTTTTTAGACACCCTGTGTGACGTCCCGGCTCCAACACGGGAGCGCGACTTAGTGTTCGCCAGCGCCCCCAGAGGTCTCTAATCTTCCTAACTCTTTCTCGCTAGTTCCTGATTCCTATCTCATTTCTATATATACAAGTTTCCAAATTATATCCTCTGTGTCCACGTGTGTGTCTAGGGCGGGGGCCGTCAGTTGTAGCCCTACTGATGAGTCAGACTGGCTGTCCCAAGACGAAACACACCTCTTCTTTTCCTCCACGTTCACTGATCACCTTGGCGATGTACCTTAGCGGTCCCCCATCTCAGGATGGTCAGTGCAAGGATCCTTCAAAGCCGCGATCCACCCGCCCGCACAGTACTCCATTACGGCGTAACCGGCCGGCCTTAGGTTTAGGGTTACGTTGGAAGCGATGGGGCAAGAACACTCCCCCCTTCCGTCCAGAATGTTCCGGCAATTTTGGACGTGACACCTGTATACTTGGCTTACTTTTTTGTACCTTTTTATAAAAAAAGGTAATTTTGTTGGGATTTCACACATTTTGTATTTATTGATGACTGGATAATTTTATCACCCTCTCGGAGTTATTTTTTTTAAATGTATTGTATTGTCATCCAAACTACGCACGCCTGCAAAGCTTCAAAACAATTGGATTGGAGGAATTGGTTTAAATTTGAGGATTGAAGCTGAATAGAACCGTTTAATTAGTACAATAATATTATGTCACAATAAATCTTTTTCTCTGAAAAAATTATTCATGAAAATGTACTTATTTTTTTCATTTGCAGCAGGGTTAGTTTCTCTTTCGCTTCTGCTTCGATTATCTGTAAACATATAAAATCCACATTTTAGTTACAACTTAACATAGTACATATAAAAATAGAGCAGCCTTTTGCTGTAGTAAGTGTAGAGACTACAAAATGTGTCTGAAGGAGGTGAAAGCGTATAGCAGAAAGTCGTGTTGCAGGAAATTTAAATGCTAATATAATTCAGCAAAAACGAAAGAAGAGATCCAATATTTTTGACGCTCAAATTATTGGTGTTGGGATAAAATTAATTTAGTATGTTTATTGGTGAATTGAAATATTGTTAATGGGAAACTAATAAAATTAGTGAATAGCGTGGGAACTACTGTGGATTTTAATACAGTATTACGAATATCTTTCACAAAAAATTGAAAAGTATAAAAGGAGCTGCGTTTTCAGCGTACTTTCTTCAGTAATGTGACTTTTTTTACGTAACAAGCAGTACGCCTTAATTTTCTTAATTCATAATGTTACGCTAATTTGACAAATTTTGTCGATTTATCTTATTTGACAAATTTCCAGGAACTTGTGCGACACAAGATGCTGCTCTGTCGAACCTTCTCCGGACAACTTCCAAGTTTGTGAGTCCCCTTCGTTTCTATCAGCTCTACATAATTAGTCTGTTAAAAAGATTTTGCGCCTTACCTTGTTAATTGAGACAATAATTCAGTGTCCTGTATGGTGTAAAAACTCGTGACATTTAAACAATTTGGACAATTTCCCTTATTTGACACTTGGAAGGTTATGGTAGTTTGACACTAGCTAAGTTACGTTTACCTCGACAGATGAGCTCTGTGTCTGGCTGTCACGTGACAACAATTTGTTACGCGATTCGCCGACACCTTCATCCAATGAACGACGTCCCTGAAAATATCTTAACATAAAATTCGGCAAATTTCAACTTTACATCGAAATATCTCAGCTCATAAGGCACGTATGAACAAAACGAAGACACTTTTCTTGTGTAAATCAAACTCAAGCTATCCATTAAGACCATTCAAAATTTAATCGGATTTGAGATTCATTAATCTCAGGGTTCTTGATAGCGAGTCGTGGCGTAATAGATACACTCTGTGGCTTGCGCTGCGCAAATACCTATATATACTTGGCGCGAGACACTACCGTGTCTCTTGATGAAGGAATTTGTTTTATCGAGCCAGTGAGAGAGACACAGTTGCGCTTGAAGGAAGAGACTTCCGCTCTGATACACAATATGACAACGTCTCACGTAGTACGTAGCGGACACTAGGTGTTTTCCGAACCACGCGCGTAGCCAACGGACCTGCTTTGTTTAGAAAATCAAACAGTAGATTAGTTCGCATTCTGTCTTCATAGGCAATTCACATGTTGAGAATATCCTGGCTGATTACCGCAAAGGATTAAATAATCAGAATGTAAACAATAGTTCGTCACAAACATAAATCAAACGAATGACATAGTTTTATTTCCGCTTCTCTTTCTGTTATACATATAATACCATTATTGATAATTATGTGAATAGGGTATTATATATAAACATTTTACAATAAATAAGTAAATATTATTGTACTTACATTGAATTTGAAATGATTTTAAAGAGGGACACCTTCTGTATTAGCGTAAACATATGTGTAAATGTAAGCAGGTATTATCCTTTATATGCGTATGTTTATTTCAGCGCTGTTCAGCATAGCCCCCCCCCCCCTTCACCCACGCGCCTTCCGTTGTCAAATAGACCGCGCGGCGCTACGCAGGCTGCCTTGATGGGCTAGCCGGGCTAGCGGCTGGTCTGTCATGGTCGCCTTTTTAGCGTGGCGCGGTACCCCTGACCACGCGGAGGAGAGTGGGACCCGAGTGTACTCGTACACGACTTTAGACAGCACTGGATTATTTACTGGTTTTCTTACCTTAGCAGAAATCTAAGATTAATTTATCTTATTCCAGGTCGTAACCAGCGCTAGTCCGTCGGCAGATTCGTTAACAGACACGACAAATTCGAGTTTTGCCACGCCACCGTTCAGTATGTCACCTGTTGGGGAATCCCAAGGTTTCTCGAGGTGGCGATCGTCAGCATCATTCGAAGATCAGGGTGTCGACCTTCACCTACCCGAAATCATTCCATTGGAGCTTCCTGAACCTAGGTTGCTGACAATTTATCGACAACCACCGCCGCGGAACGATTTCGGGTTTTCGCTACGACGAGCTGTGATTGTCGAACGAACAGCGAACGGTGTTACGCAGATGAGACAAGTGATCTTCGCCGAACCTGGCTCGATGATACAACACAGTAATGACACTGGTTTGTTGCCTGGAGATAGATTAATTGAAGTTAATGGGGTCAACGTTGATGACAAATCCCGCGAGGAAATCATCGATCTAATCAAGAGTTCTGCCAATAGCGTCACCGTAAAGGTAAGCTTACTAATAATGCCGTACCTAAAATGTGTGTTTGAAATTTTATGAAACTTAAACGAAATACAGTTGTACATATAATAGTAGTTATTTCTCACAACGGTGTTAGACAATTATGCGGAGACTGATCAGGCTATAATGCTCCTGCAAGGGAGGATTGCGCGTAAGGTATAGATTTAGCAGTTTAGAGAGTGTCTTGTGTATTAAGTGCAAATCCACGATGAGACAAAATTATCGTGTCTCACATGTGACTTTAAACGCATGAGACAATTATTTCACGATGTGTTTCCACTACTGGACAAATTTTAACGTTATCTCTCATCAAGTCGCATCTCACATGAAAGATTTGTCCCGCTGAAACAGGTTTGAACTATTTGTTGTTTCCACGATGCAATCCAAATATCTTGTGATAGCGAATTTGTTTTCGTGATGGATTCTTTTCAGGTTGTTTCTTAGGTTGAAAGAGTTGCTCTTGTTTTTATCTGGAGTTTGAGATATGTCATGTAAAAAGCAAAGAATGCACCAGCTTGTGCTTACTACATTCTTTCGCAAAAAATAAACAAGGGGCGTACATATTGGGTCCGTGATTGGATTAAAAAGAGATACAATTACGGTATTATCGCAAACTTCTTCGAAAATTTGAAAAGAGAAGAGGAATGCTATACAATTGTTTAAGAATATTTGCCGATGATTTTAATTATTTACTAGCTAAAATAAAAATCACTGTGCAGAAAAAAAGTTAATGTGAAATGCAATTCCAGCATCTTGATGTGAGTCTTCGTTTCTTGGTTACAGGGGAAAAGTATTTTTGGTCATTGTAGCAATATATTACACGGTAAATTATACAATCATTATAAAATCAAGAGTAGCGATATTGCAGCTGGGGCGTCGTTTGTTAGTTATAAGCATATAAAGATATGCATACGAGCAGGCAATCCGCGTGCAGCTGTGCGCGCGACACAACTCAGGCGAGGGATCGACCATTGGTAATCAAAGCCACTGTCGTACAGGGTTACTTACCTCAGAGAAGCTGGGACAAAATTTATCTCTTCTTCTTTATCACTTCTTTCAAATTTGAAGCGTATCCTTGAATTACACCAGATCTACGTATTCGCTAAAGTTTGAACCAGCGCGATTAATTCTATTGCCTGTGTGGAACTATATCTTTGCGTGCCTCCTGCGTGTGCGTGAGGGCGTAGGCTACCGCCCACTCAACTGACTGTGCCATAAACTGTGCGGCCCGGATGTTCCACCGTTAATATTCAACTGTTAAGGCTGCCGTCTCACTGGGCCTTGAATGTGTGCGCACGCTCACACAAGCTAGGAAAAGCGTGTACGTATGCGCGATGTAGTAAACAATCCGTTTCAACCAACTTACGTCGTGGAATCGGCAAGAAGGAAGCTTTTGCGGATATAGTTGCCTTCAGCGGACATCTATACAGGGTGGTCTGGTGCATTTGAATGCTAATAAGCGCCGTACGTTGAAATAATAACGAATTTATGACTCGAAAACTGACAGAATGAAGCTTCAAGGCTTCTCCGTTGGTGGCGCTAATGTACTCGAACCTCAATTCTGTCACTTTTCGAGTCATAAATTCATTATTATTTCAACATACGGTGCTTATTAGCGTTCAAACGCACCAGACCACCCTGTATAGATGTCCGCTGAAGGCAACTATACCCGCAAAAGCTTCCTTCTTGCCGATTCCATGATGTAAGTTGGTTGAAACGGATTGTTTACTACATCGCGTATACGTACACGCTTTTCCTAGCTTGTGTGAGCGTGCGCACACATTCAAGGCCCAGTGAGACGGCACCCTTAATAACTCCAGAAAGAACCCCCGGATCCCAAAACGATAAAGGACATTTCGATGTGTTCTTTGCATTTTATGCAAATGATAAACGATTCTCTTCCATCAGGCATATTGACCTAAGCAAAGCCTAAAGCTAGGCCCATTTGAAATAATAAATTACGGTAACTACGATTCGTTAAAGACGACATTTTTTTGTAAAAAGTTTATTTGATTTTTCTAAGAGTTTTCCCTGCTGAGCAACAGTTCTTACTTCAACCTTTATATCCGTCGAACGGCGAAACCTTGAGAAGGCGACATAGAGATGTCCATGACCGAACACTGCCATGGGCAGTTACAGCCTCACTTCATCTAGGGTCCTGCCCTGTGATTTGTTTATTGTACTCGAAAACTCCAGTTTCACTGGGAACTGTCTTCTGCGGCAGAGGACGAAGGGGACAGCAGGGTTTTGGGGAGAGAGGTCAATTGTAGGAATTAGTTGGACTTTCTTGGCACTGTTGCCAGATTTTTGACACGAGTGTCGCCAACCGAGTTGTCTAAAATCGCCCAAAGTCGTCGAAAGTTACAACAGTGCTGCCAATCCCAGTGAGAAAATATTGAAGGTGTTTTTAACGCGGGAACTTTAAAACTAAGTACTTTTGTCAGTATAATACATTTAATATCTACACATACCTAATAAAGATAATGTATTTAATATTTTTTAAAAGGAAGGGGGTAGTAAATCATTAAAAGAAGAAAGGGTTTTATGCTTTTGTAAGAAATACTTACTGTTCGCGAAAGTCACGGGTGAGCATGCTGGTGGAAAGTGAGGTTACGGACGGTGAGAAAGGCGTCAAAGGAAATTCACTGATTTAAAAAACGTGATGTATGTTTATTAAAACACCGCGAGATGTTATTGCAATGTGATCAATGATCGATAGAGCGTTGAGTCTTCGTACAACTAAACAATTCGTTCGCGATGCACAATGAACACGCGATCGCGAAGATTGCCAATGAGCCCCCACTGAATCACTCAATACAATGTTTCACAGTTAAAAACCGTGAGCAAAGATTGTTTGGTGAGCACAAGAGCGTGAAAAGCGCACAAAGATAGAGGTTCAAGAAATAATGAAACACGTCTTTACTCTACTCGATGTGAACAGGAAGTGTGAACGGTAGCGTCCCTTTTGAAAGGCCCAAAAAGTAACAGCGATGAGGTGGACGCTCATTGGCTGATTAAATGGTAGAGAAGAACGTTGATTTGCTGAACGAGCGGACGTGGCGAGCGTCGGTTGGCTGATCGAACGGACGTGGTGAGCGTCGATTGGCTCACCGCCTGACGGTGAGTATCGATTCGAAATCGATCGTCGATCAGCCGCGCGCCTGTCGTCCAGTGGTTCCTGTGCCACGCTCGGGTGCGGCGCTGTGACTAACTAGTTGATTCTCAAACACTTCCCTACTTAAAAGTATATATACTTAATAAATTGGATATTTAATTCACTGAAATACTAATGTAGTTTTTAAACGTATTATACTGAAGAAATAGTCATTACAGCAATAAATAGTATCATACACCATCAATAAAGTAGCTATTTCATAAATGCTTATTTTTAACACTAGATTTGTACAAAAGGAAGAATATAATAACTTCTGTTTATATACATTTTTTTCAATTTTTTATATAAGTTCACCAAGCCTTATAACATCATTATCATCATCATTATCACCATCATCACCTGATGATTTACTATTTGCCGATTGATTGTAGATTTCCGATGTAAATCTTTTTAGCATGTCCGTAGTAGGGTTGAAATCTTTACAACATATTTTATTGATATTAAAATGGCATTTGATTAGCACTAATGCATTTAAGGTTTTTAACATCATTTTGTTTCGTAATTTACCCTTTACAGTATTCATAATGGAAAAAACTCTTCCAACAGTTGCATTAGACGAGGGAAAACTTAAAACTGTAAATGCTAACAGTGACATATCAGGAAACAAGCGTTCGCCTGCAGCGTTTTTTAATGTCATTACCTTCTTCCAAAAGTCAAGAGAGTTTTCAGGAATTTGCTCACCAAAAATGTCATTCCAGTTTATAGACAACAAGTTTCGATATTGAGATTCCATCGCAAGTAACTTATTGCTAGGGGCATATTGTATAGGTAATTCGGCGAACTTGGGTCTAAGTTGACTCAGTATTACTGCAGGACTAAACTTCTTTACTGCATCAAAAATATTTAAGTGTGTTTTAAAGTTAGGTGGGTGAGCACGCTGGAAGTGAGGTTATGGGATCGACGGTGAGAAAGTAACACGCGGTGCTCTCAGTTCTGAGTAAAAATTGACCGAGTCACTTTATTTCACGTCAGATGAGTCTACAGTGAGCACACAGTTGCACTGAGCCGAATTAAAAACACCGTGATAAGACAAACACGCGGTCACGTGAAGCGCGATGAACACACGTGTTGCGCACAACTCGAGAAAACCGAGAAAAGGTGCCTAAATCACTCGCGTGAACAAAAAGGTGATTAGAGCACAACGAATTAGGCGCGAAAGGTGAGCAGAGCACTTAAATTACAGAGAATGAATTTCACACGTTGCGAGCTGATACGTATAAAAGAACACGTCTAACGCGACAAACGGTGTGAACGAGAGTGAACAAAGGGAACGCAGAAAACGGTTGAGCGTCTTCTCGAACAGTCCTCGAGAATCGATCAAGAAAGTACGCATTATGATTGGGCCGCTCGTTTCACGTGGTGAACGATGATTGGCTGAGCAAACGACTGCGAGAATCGATCGCCGCATCGAACGTCGATCAGCGGCGAATTCCGCGGCCCGGTAGGTGCTGCGGTGAGCTTGGGTGCGGCGGAGCAGTGTTGGCATTCGCTTAACCAATTCAATGAGAAGTGCTTTTATGAATTCCATACATTTGGATTTAATTGCAATATTTGTATCTTCAGTTAACTGAGCTGCACCTAGTTCTGCAGTAAAATGATAACCCAAATCGCAGTCATTTAGATTTAAATAATTTTGCTCATAATTCATAGAATTTACTAATAATTTAAAATCATTTTGTAAGTGTACGATTATCGCAGGTCGAATAATCCGTCGTGCCAAAGACCATATAAGCGTATTCACCTCATTGAATGCCTTATAGTGGTCAATGTTGTCTTTCTAAAAAAGTTAAAATTGCTTTGTTTTCTTTCTGCTTATACATGTCATGTAAGAGGCTTGCAGTATGACATCGTTCTTTATTTGCGCCAATGGCAAAGAAAGTTTCCAATTCCAAATACTGCTGCAAAATTTTATCAACAGCTCTGTATGTAGAGAGCCAACGAGTAGTTGATAACTGACTTACAAGGAGAGTATTTTAGGTGTCCGCCTCCGATCATTTTGATTTTTGGATATGTTATAGAGGACCGAAAAATAAGAAATACGTGTTTTTTTTTTATTTTTCCCCGTTTTCAGATTGGGGGGGGGGGGGGTGAAAACTGCGTTCAAAGTTAGGTTTTTTTTATGTATTATTTAAACAAATGGAATTTTTGAAAATCTGGTGAGTCAGTCATATTTCGCATTCAAAGACAAAATTCGTCCATTGACACTATTCCCCTATCTCTAATAGTTCTTGAGATATTCCACAAAAATGATTTTTCAACCCTAACTTTGAACGCAGTTTTCAAAATAAAAAAATAAAAAAATACGTATTTCTTATTTTTCGGTCCTCTATAATATATCCAAAAATCAAAATGATCGGAGGCGGACACCTAAAATACTCTCCTTGTTAGACTAGTAAAATTATTATCAGTATTAATATTAATTAAATCATAGATTTCCTTATAGTTATGTTTTCTGACTGAACTATTTTTAAACCAATTGTAAGTTTCTTTTAACAAAAAGTCTAGTTCATCAACAAAGACTTCAGAAGCTTTAGATCCACAGAGATGTAAACTATGGCATATGCATTTTACCAAACTAAGTTTTGAAGATTACAATTTTTCTTTAGCAAGGCATATAGGGAATTATGTTGGCCACACAAATTATTGGCTCCATCGGTGCCAATGCATATTAAATATTTTACATTTAAATTAATAGATGTAAATAATTCTGTTAAAGCATTGTACACATTTTCAGCAGTGGCTGATACAATATTTACAAATGGGAGAAACTGAGTTATTATATCATTCTTGGTGTTTGAATAGTATTTTATGCAAACACATAATAGCTTGTATGTTGACACATCCGTTGATTCATCAACGATAATAGAGAACGGCGAAGTACCAATGTCTTCAATTAGCATTTTTATCAAGGAAGGTGCTATCACTTCCCTTATTATTGCGCTACATTTGGTCCAATGAATATGATAAGTTTCATTGTTGGTGTGTTTGAGATTCGGTAGTTCCGATCTTCGTCACACCGAACTCATCGTAGCACCTCCTGGACCAGCAGAACGTCAAGCCCGATCCACAATCGATAGGCCAATCACGCGTCAGCAACGAACGCTCATTCAATCAGATTTCCCCACGTCGGTCGATCCGCTGGAAAGTTGGAGAAGATGCGTAACGGAAATGATCATCCATCTTGAATCTTTTCTCGTTCACGTTGCGTACAAGTGAAGACGCTTAGCTCACGGTTTTTCGTTTTCAACAGTAACACGTGAATATTCTCAGTTCAAAGTATCAAATATTGTTCTCATTAGACGCAACGCGCTAATATTAAACTCACCGCGCAAAGACTCAGTTTTCTCACGGCTCAACCGCGCGCGTATCGATTGTGGATCGTGGTGCGACCGCGTGGTAAAAGTGTGATCAATCTCGGCGAGAATTTTGTTTGCACTGCACAACGTGCTCGAACTCACAGCTCACGTTTAAACAATTGTGACTCACTCCTCGAGTGTGAAATAAACCTTGACCATACAATTTCAAAAGTACTGTGTTGTTTGTTTCACATAACCTCACCGGCAACTCACGCTCATCGTGAGATCCATTTCGCGAACATGGTGCTAGTGGAAGCTGAAGTCTTATTTACAGTGTTGAGAACTTCGCCTAAATGGTCCACGCTAGAGATACTTGTATGAAACGCAATATATGAAGCCCAAATTATATCTTTTTTTTTCATTCTATTGTTTCCTATAGAGATACCTAAAAATAACACTTTTTTTTATTATAGTTTCACATATTAAATTAATATTCAATAAAACTTGCGAATTCTACAACACACCAAAATTATTAATACTGCTCTGTTTAGAATCACATTGCAAGCTTTTCTGTCTATGTTTAGTTGTTAGAGTATGTTTTTGTAGATCTGTTTTATGAGCCTTAAGCTCTATGTTGCATAACGTGCAAAAGCTGGCAGTTCCAGTCTTATTACCTATTAGCCAACGTATAATACCATCACCAATTAAAAAATTCAATGAGCAAAGTAAGAACACATCACAATACCATAATCATTCACAAACAATAATTTATATCAATCTAACATATCCTTAGAAAATACATAAATTGATTTACCACGAAAAAAAGCTTCCTGTTCCCATTCTTTCTTATGCTTCTTATTGTATTTTGCCCATTTTCCCATTATTATTTTATGTGTATGAATATTCTATATATATGAAATAAGTAATAACCGTAAGCAGAATGTCAGAATACCTTGTGAATGGGACCTGATGGGACCACGAGATTCTTTAGCAATTTGGGGAGAAGAACATAAATACACCATTCGCAAATTCTGCTACCAACATAAAATATTAAACGTACAATTTACCAACATAATAAACATTCATCACCAAGCCCACATAAACGTGTATCGAAATATTAAATTGTACTGAATTTATTCTAAATAATATTTGAAATCGCCCAATTCCAACTTTCGATTTCTTAAAAATCGCCCAATTTGCGACTTGCGATTTCTTAAAAATAGCCATCGCAATTTTGTTACAAAAGTCGCCCAAGTGGCGATAAATCGCCCAATCTGGCAACACTGTTTCTTGGGATGATACCATAAACACTTTGCAAGTGATTAGGTTCAAGTAGAGTTTGATCACCACAAGGCGGATGCCATTGCATAGTCCCTTTCTGGTGTTTAAATTTCTAAGCAGCATGATTATTGCTCCCGCATTTAACTTTAACTTATGAGGGAGAATTTCCGAATGGGTGAAACTATTCAAAAACTGTACTGGGTAGTTTGTTATTTCAGAACCACCTGCACAATTGATTGCATCAATACTCAAGTAAGTCACAGCCTCACTAATCAAGAGGGTCAGAACCTCGTCGTTGATAGTTGTAGCGTCCTCATTGCGCACGCAGAAGATGGCTGTGCCAGAGTAGTTCAAAACACTTCTGGCAGCCAGAACTTCAAAATGTCTCCGTCACGATTAAATCGCTTGTGATCAGATCACTTGGGATTTCGATTATATCTTCCTCGAGATTGTCTCAGGTTTCCAGGTCACTATGCCCGAGCTTCAGAAGATAAGAGCTGCAAACAGGATTCACTGAGCGGACGTTGTTTTGTAGTTTGAGGATTTTGGACTGTGTCCACAGAAAACTGTATTATTAATGGTTTGAACCACGGCTGCTCTGTGAGCGTCTGGGACCACAAGAAGGCATTGACGGAAGTCTCCTCCAAGTAGTATAACACTAACGCGATGCGGACACTATTTCCTTAGAGTAGTATATGCTCTAAGACTATTCCGTGCGGCCGATGCCGCGAGTGAGAAAACCCCAGAGCCGAGCGAGAGGGAACGAAACAGTTGACACGAAGTTGCCGTCGTCTCTTTCGTTCTCTCACTCTCGACTGAAGGATTCCAAGAAATGGTGGGGATAGTGAGCGTGATTATAACGCATGGTAAAAACGGGACACTAACGAGTCATTACTGTAGCCGGTTAAGCTGATCAAATGTGCCCCTGAACCAAATTCAAATCCCGATGAGTCATTCGAAAGCTTATAAAAAAAGAATGATTTCTGCCAAGTTTCAACTTTGTATCTCTACCCGGGGGGTAGTAAAGGGTAAAAATAGAAAATCAGGTTTTTGCCGAATTTCTACTATACCAGGGAATCAAAAATTTTGAAAAAATTCAGAGGCATATCTGTTATCGGGGCACATATTAGGGAATTATTTCAGATTTTTAAATTGAGAAACCAAGCTGTGAAAAATAAAAAACGTCAAAAAATGATGAAAAATGCCGGTTGTGTATCGAAGCAGTTGTAGAACTATAATCATATTTTTACTGTAAGTACGTATCACTGTTACTATTGTCCTGAATTTTTTTCAGATTTTTCAATTTGGTGCGCCGCAGTTGGAAAAATTAAAAATCGATTTTTTCGTCGTTTTTTCCGTGTCAGAGTAACTTATACGGCGAACTGTTTCATGAAAGAAGTGTTTTATGCGATCTTCAATGTTTCTACATACCGCAAAAGAACACAGAAATTCATGAAACTAAGAAAACCTAATCATTTGGAACTATGCTTTGCGCCTTACATTGTAAAGTATCTACCATATTCCCAACAGCGTCGGTGGCGCAGCGGTAAAATGTTGAGCTGCTAAATCACTACCGTGATTATACGACCGTGATTTACCGACTATACGACCATGATCAATATTGGTTTTCAAATGTTTTAAGAATGTTTGAAAAATATATTAACCTGAAATATACGTAAACATGAGTTCGGACTGCTTTTTATGCCACCGTTTCTCTTGTCAAGTATCCTGTCAATTACGATATTATTTAACATTTCCCACATTATATTAATATGTGAAGATCGTTTTCGAATCTCTTACCTTTAACAATTATGCATGGATAGCAACAAAATTCGTGTGTGATGTTTTTAATCTTCATCGTTGTCTTCGTTAATTATTGGTGTCACGTGTTCACTGTTGAATATTTTACTAAGAATTTCTGCAGGTCTTACAATTTGTGAAAGGTACCGAGCATGCGACAAGTAATAAATTATTGCAGCTATGTGTGAACAGCACTCGACAGTTCGATTACCATTTGCGCATTCATAACAATAGCGTTTAACTCCAGAGTAGCCTATTGAGTTTGGTGCATAATCAATGTAACATCTGTAGGTTTTACTGTTAATATGCCGGGATCTTACTTCGAATTTAATAATATTATTTCTCTCTTTAAGACATCGAAGATTAATGGTGTTCTGTTCATCCATGAGTTCTACTAAATATGAGATTGCTTGAGATAATTGATATGAACCAGTGAATAGAATTTTGAGGTCATTCTCTGTCATTTCGGGAAAATCAAAGAGCTCGTTAGATGATAGTTGATTAAATGGAACCTTACGTCTGTTCCAATGCTGGTTTTCAACTTCTACTGACAATGAATTCTCAGCGATGTTTTGAGATGACATTCTTTCTACTATCTCATCACAGAGATCTACGTCCGAATTTAAGCGCTTTCCAAACATATTATTTAAAAAGCACGCTATTGTGCAATATAACCTAACTTTTGGCAGTAGCTTATTGTCCATTTGATGGTGAAGAAATTTGTATTTTTGCCCTATGATGCCGTGAATTGCCTCGACTACCCAGCGAATCTTAGTGACGTGACGGGATGCATTTGATTCTGCAGTCGTTAGCTGATTACGCTTACCTTTTAACGCAGGCATGAGCACTGTGTAACCGCGCTCTTCTAAATAAGATGTTACGTCGCGAAAACCTCAATCAACAATACAAATATCCCCAGGTTTTAAAAGTGTTTGCAAACCATTTGGATCGTCCAGAGCAATTTTCATTATTTGTGCATCGTTCTGGTTTGCACAAAAAGGGCCAAGAACTTCAACCACATAGCCATTTGTGGTGCAAAATTGTGAAAGGTTTACATAAGAGTACTTTCTTTTGACCCGAATATGATTTTCGTTGGTATTCATTGTTAGAACTTTTCTGACGTCGAATATATGTTCCATCGAAAATCAGTGCTAATTGGTCTGTGATACTGTCACGTCCCGCGACATGGAGTCTAATGTTAATTAACCTTTCAAAACATATATTTACTATTTCGTACTTTAGAGGTGTTATAATCACCTCATATAAACCAGTGAAACAATACCAGCCGATAAGGCATTGTAACCAAAACTCGCGATAAGAAGAACTCGAGCCGTGAATCTACAGACGGCAACAGCGAGCAGAAGAGCAGCTATCATGGGAAGTGGCGGCCAGTCGGCTACACAAACACTAGGAAGGCCCAACCAATACCAGCTGACGTTCAGCGTGGGACGGAGGCCCCTATCGACCAATGCAGCCGACACCCTCATGGATCTGCGCTCCTGATCATCGCCACAAAATTGCCCTCCCTTTATTTCCCGTAAATCGAGCTTCAATACGGAACTAATGTAAATTAACTTCAATCCCTAGTATGTGGACTGTACGAAACCAATCGTACAGTGTACATCGAAAACCCAATAGCGTAACCATCTAAAAAATGAATTAGAATAAGAATTTAGCTATCGACGCTGCTGAGGGTTTCGTGTAACAGCAGAAATACGTTTTAAGTCGTGAAGAAGACACCGAAATAGGTGCGCAATAGCTCGAATTCTGCGGTAAACAAAACTCTCCGGTAGCCCGCTGGAAAGAATTCTTCAGGTGGATCCCACGGCAGATGATTGGCAGATTTCATCTCCCACTGTCTAATTGTCATGTGACAAACCTGGAGAAGGAGTGATCAATAGCCCTATAAAAAGGGACTGACCACCCGCGGAAGACAGAAAGAATTATCACAGTATTGTAATTATTAATATTCGAGTACTATTGAATACCAACCACTCTTAAAGGTGTAAAACCAGAAAATAACAATAAAGGTAAATTTTATTATTATTAAATCAGTGAGTGAAGTGTTTCCACCCTTTACCTCATCCTATAAATTGAGCACTAGTCTTTTGGAATATTGAATTTAAATAAGAAATGTGTATTGACGGGTTGCGAGTTGCGTTGATTGAAGGTATTACCTATGAGCAGAACGTTGCCCGCGGTTTTGCCAGAAATTAAGCGTAAATCGTGATCGACGCGATAAATTTAAATATTAACCAACTATTGAAAAACCCATGATTATGAATATGAAAAATCACGTTTCCCCCGCCGATGGTACTACTGAAGAGCAGAACGTTGCCCGCAGTGGTCCCTGGTGCGGATGGTGAATAGTGATTTATCGTTTGATTAACTAAAATTATTATAAATTCAAAAGACGAATGCCAATAAACCATCGTGCAGGACGACGAGTCCAACTTCGACGATTAGCTGCTAAGTACGTTGGTGCTCCGGCAGAACAATTTAACCTGTTAGGAGTGCCCAGTACCCCTTGCGTCAGGGAGACAACACCCCTGGCCAACCGAGTAATAGTGGTGGCGTGTGGGGATTGGGCCCCACCAAACCAAAATCCTGCACCCGAGATCAAGGGGACCACGAACACCACCATAAAGTGGCAGCCAATTCCGATTGATCTGCCAGCATCGCGGGTGAATTAAGGTAATTACCAAATCAAAATGCGTTATAATTATAATCAGTCGTACTCAACTATCCCAGAGCGTAAGTCTCTGGACTAGCTCGAAAGCGGATCAAAAATATAAACTCCAACAAAATCGCGCCCCAAATAGGAAGCAGGGACGTAACAATACCATATAACTTTTTGGCAACAAGAGAGGTATGATTTTCTATTAGAGTTTTCCGGGGAAGTGTCGCGAATCCAAAATAACTAGGTAGAATATCTTTTTCAAAAGACTTTATGACGGACCTACAAAAATCAGATACCTGTTGCTCGCGTTCTAATCCGAGAATTGCAGCTATCATACTGTTTGATTTACCAGTACGCAATTTGAACAAGAAAACAACAATAGCTTGTGTGACATCTCGCTGCTCAGAATTTCTCAAAGAAGTTATTATCATTCCTCGAAGCTTTATTACGTTTTCCCACGTTTAATCTATAAATACTTTCAACCGCTCTTCAGAAAGTGTAAAATCACCTATTGCATCTTTGATATTTGAATTGTTATTATCTGAAAGATATTCAAAATAATTTCGTAATTCTTTGGTTTCAATTATACTGCTATTTGAATGTATTCTTAAGTTTAGAATATCTTCCTGAAACAAACGGTTCTTTAATAAATGACCAGGACAGCACCGATTTCCTTTAGGAACATATAATCTTCGCATGATAAATACCTGCTTCCTGGTTTCATTCGGTACATTCACGATATTTTTCGAAATCCCACAAACGAAACAGTACCTATGAGTGGAAACAACTCTAGAAAATGGCATCTCTACGAATTCAGTAGCTTGTTCAACATTCCTCAAATCCATAAGAAATGATGGATCTTCTGTTGAAGAACACGATGGATCTTCTGTTGAGGAACACGATGGAGCAACAGATTCGGATTCAGATTTTTCCGGTGAAGATTTTTCAGTTGATTTTTCGGGTGAAAGTATTTCGGCTGAGGCTGTTCTGTGCAAAGATATTGCGGCAGAAAAAACTCTAGATGAAGAGGAGAGGTCAGTCGAAGAAGAAGGTTCAGCTGATGAAGAGGGTCCAGCTGAAGAAGACGTTTGAGCTGAAGAAGAGGTTTCACCTGAAGAAGAGGGTTCAGCTGAAGAAGAGGGTCCCGAAGAAAAAGATTCAGCTACAGAAAACACTCTGACAGAAGATACCTCAAGTTGACGAAATTCCTGAGAATTTTCACGATTGGAGGCGGTAGTTGTCGCGGTTTTGTAAATGTAAATGCGGCACCTATTGCAAAATATGTCACCAACAGTCACCACTCTTTTCAGAATTTTAGAATACTTCACTGCATCAACTTCCGTCTTGATTTTCCGTATCTGACCAGGTGATTTGCGAACCAAAATATTACACCGAATACAGTTAGCATGCAAGGTTTTCCTTTCCACAAATTGTACTTTCTCCGTCGACATATTGAACACACAACCACAGATGAACGCACACCGACAAAAAATATTTAAAAACATGGTGAAAGCAAGTCTAATTAAAAAATGTGTACAGATTGTAAAGACCACACGTTAAGGGGGTACTCCACTGTAGACGGTCGAAAAATCAAGCTATTTTTAAAGATTTTTTTCTCAGTAAATACAACATATAATGAAACAAATATTTTTGGTGTTTATAAAGCTGCTCTTATATTATACCAAAAAAAAAATAAAAAAATATTTTAATTTGTTTTACTTGTTTTTTACAAAGCGTCATTATGGCACCTAAACAGAAACGTGCAGGTGATTTCCCGGCTTAGCCTTATCTGAAACAAAAAATCCGAAAAGATTCTTAATCTGTATGAGTGTCGCTATCGTCCGTACCTCAATTAACAATTTTTATTGAAAAATAACAAAATGGCGCCTGTTTGAAGGAAAAAGTTCCCCAAAATGGTGTTTCTTAAATGTTCCCCGAGAAAAATCTCAGTTATTTTTCGGCAAAAATTGTTGATTGAGGTACGGACGATAGACACTTATACAGATTGAGAATCTCTCCGAATTTTTTGTTTCGGATAAGCCTAAGCCGGGAAATTACCTGCACCACGAACACACTGTTTTTGTTTAAGTGCCATATTGACGCTGTAAAAAAACAAGTAACACACATTGAAAATATTCTTTTTAATTTTTTTTGTATAATATAATAGCTTAATAAATATCAAAAAAAGTATGTCAATATATGTTGTATTTACTGAGAAAAAAATCTTTAAGAATAGCTTGACTTTTCGACCGTTCACAGTGGAGTACCCCTTTAATTAATGAATGTCACAAGTTTCGAGAGACGACGTGACCCCGTGACAGTCTGTGCAGGACTACTCTCGTGCGTTCATCTCTTGAGCTCCTCGCATTTCACACACACAACATACACTCTTGACACACACTTCAGTGATTCAAATCTTCCATGCGCATTCTAAGAAACTATTCAGACCTCACACTCCTGACACATTCGATACTCTAACATAAACATCCTTTCTCGGTCCTTATCGCTCTTTTTTTTTTACGTGGTGGAAATCCCTAACGGATACCCCTCACCCCCGGGGGAGGGCGAGGGGTTATGTGGGGCTTGAACCCACTAAAACCACCACGGTGATCTTCCTCGCGCGCGGAGTTGCGCGCCTGAGGGGGAGGACTTACGCGAGAACAAACTAGCGATACATTCGCTTGCCCCCCCCCCCCCCTCCTGCGCATGAGTGTAACTCCGCGCAAGAGCCTGCAGGGTCTTCCCTGGGGGAGTATTATATACCTCCCCCAGCTATATTCACCTGGGCTGGCGGCACGCGACGGACCACGCGTCCGTGCCGCCTCATCCGGGGTCGCTATTTCAGAGCGGTGGCGTCCCCCGACGCCCCACTCAGCGACCCGGTCCTTATCGCTCTGTTCCAAACATGCTTTATCAATCGAACAGTCATGGTTGTCTTTTCCCTTCATATGTTGAAGCCGTGCCAGAAATTCTAACATACGTTTTGAAAAAAGAGAAAATTGTATGATCTAATAAACGGAAAGGCTAAATAGTAACAAAGCACCACACCGAATTTTGTTGCTATCCATGCATAATTGTTAAAGGTAAGAGATTCGAAAACGATCTTCACATATTAATATAATGTAAGAAATGTTAAATAATATCGTAATTGGCAGGATACTTGACAAGAGAAACGGTGGCATAAAAAGCAGTCCGAACTCATGTTTACGTATATTTCAGGTTAATATATTTTTCAAACATTCTTAAAACATTTGAAAACCAATATTGATCATGGTCGTATAGTCGGAAAATATATATAATTACGAAAAAAAAAAAAGAAAAAACTTTGCCCAAGCGGACTTGGAAGTTCGAGATTCGAACCTATGTTAAAAAAGTTTGTACTGATTTAGCAGCTCAACATTTTATCGCTGCGCCACCGACGCTGTTGGGAATATGGTAGATACTTTACAATGTAAGGCGCAAAGCATAGTTCCAAATGATTAGGTTTTCTTAGTTTCATGAATTTCTGTGTTCTTTTGCGGTATGTAGAAACATTGAAGATCGCATAAAACACTTCTTTCATGAAACAGTTCGCCGTATAAGTTACTCTGACACGGAAAAAACGACGAAAAAATCGATTTTTAATTTTTCCAACTGCGGCGCACCAAATTGAAAAATCTGAAAAAAATTCAGGACAATAGTAACAGTGATACGTACTTACAGTAAAAATATGATTATAGTTCTACAACTGCTTCGATACACAACCGGCATTTTTCATCATTTTTTGACGTTTTTTATTTTTCACAGCTTGGTTTCTCAATTTAAAAATCTGAAATAATTCCCTAATATGTGCCCCGATAACAGATATGCCTCTGAATTTTTTCAAAATTTTTGATTCCCTGGTATAGTAGAAATTCGGCAAAAACCTGATTTTCTATTTTTACCCTTTACTACCCCCCGGGTAGAGATACAAAGTTGAAACTTGGCAGAAATCATTCTTTTTTTATAAGCTTTCGAATGACTCATCGGGATTTGAATTTGGTTCAGGGGCACATTTGACCAGCTTAACCGGCTATACCCTTTTTATTCACTTATGTATTAGTTCTGCAAATCTCAAAATCTATTGTTCTAGTTTTCTTTTTTATAATTTTATCTTTAATGCAGTGCATGCATAGATCGGATGTAACGGGTAACTAATGGGACGTGTCTTTGATTATAGTGCTGTTTGAATTTTTTTTCCTCAATTTTTATCTGAATGTTTTAACCTTTTAGCTACTCAACGCCACGCTTATACCGGCTTCCGTTAATGTCATTTTTTCAACGATGTATCATTATTGTGGCTTGTACATGCAGGTGGCGAAAAATCTCTTCCTACAGAAGTATAGCGCCGCGGTCAACCTTGTCGTAACTAAAAAAATTTCAATTACGAATACGAGGCCAATCGACATTGTTTTCAAACCGCATTACAGTAATCTGGGATGCGAGTGGTGAACCGAACATAAAAGCGGAGCGCGCGTGCTCGCTTACCTGAGCCAGGAAAGTCCGAATAGCTCTTTGCGACGTTAATTTTAAAGAGATTATCCTAAAAATTTCGAAACTGTCCAGTGGTCGCTGACGAAAGTATCGGCGTATGGTTGTAATGGAATGCGTCCGTGAGGCGGTGTTGCCAAATTTACCTGTTCGCGCGCGCGTAGAGTGCAGTCTTAAGGCTGCCATCTCACCGGGCGTTGCATGTGTGTGTACGCTCACACAAGCTAAGTTGAGCGTGTACATATACGCGTATAGTAAACAAACCGTAAATTACAACTTTCGCCCTGGAATCGGCATGAAAGAAGTTTTTGCGGGTATAGTTGCCTTCAGCAGACATCCGTGTAGGGTGGTCTGGTGCGTATGAACGCTAATAACCACCGTATGTCGAAATAATAATGAATTTCTGACTCGTGTACTAAGACAGACTCGAGGAATGACAAAATGAAGCTTTAAGGATTCTTCGCCACCGGCGTTGATGGTATATTCGTGCATTGTAACATCAAACCCGGTGGAAGTCCAGTCTAACCGATAAATGTAGGAAAGACAGTTTCCGAGACGTATCGAGAGTCGAATCGCGCTGTTGCCGCATTTCCCCAATCACTATTTTGCCATCAAGGAGGCTTGAATGAATCACGGCGAAGCGGTTGGAGAACAGAGATGGGCATGATAATATCTGGATAAACTCAAATAAAAGATACTAAAGTATTGTCTCATTACGGGCTCGGTTTGGTGTACACGATGTGGATTTTTCGCTATTCCCACCACTTCTGTCTCACTCTTGTCCCGCGATGACGAGAGCGAAATGGAACGAGAGCGAGCGAGGGCGGTACGAGACAGACGACGGGATGATGTTTTGTCTCGCTCCGTCTTTTGGACGCTTGACACTACGTCCGTTGCGTTCGCGGCCGTCGCGCAAGCAAAGCGTTACATCTCGCTTTCCCTTTCGGCCAGAAAGAAGCGAGAAATGAACACTGGGAATTAGGGCTCTGTTCGCGATACGGGCTAACGCCGCGCCGGTCCCGACCAGCGAGGATTTATTACAGTGGGGCATTTCGGATCGAAACACGACACTAGGTCCTTTTACAAAAATATCGCTGTACACTAAAATCAGTATCGTCCCGCCATCTAACTTTCGGCAGGGATAATTAGGCAGGTGGCAACAGCCTGCTCGCTCATGTGGAGCGCTGAACACGTCACCTCCCATCGATTTGCGATCGATGGAAGGGGGAGAGTCTTCCTTCCTAGAAAACGACCGCGATTTCCTGGAAGGATCACTCTCCAAAGGTATTTGCTCAAGGTAACCGCTAAACACTAATAAATTGCTTGCTTTCTAAACGCTTAACGCGAATTGCTTCGCTCTGCTAAACCGCTGTAGTTAATTATTGCTTACTTGCTTAAAATAACTAAAGGAATTGTTAATAAGTGTTTATTAATTAAGTGCGTGTAAAATTTGTGTGCTTTATTTCTATGACCTTGTACATACATTCAATTCGTAACGACATTTGACTCGCCCATTTCGTTTAAATATACTGTGTTCGTTTCTATAGTAACTATAATTATATTTGTGCTTTCCTAATTCTTTAATAAACGTTGTGCCGTGTGTTTAACAATAAATCATTTTGAGAAGCTATCGTAAAATTACAACCAAACTATTCGCTATCAATCAAACTCTAAACCGTCTCGAAACTGCGCTAAAGATCCTCGCGACTGCATATCCCTTGCACCCTTCCAAAACAGTTAGAACATTTTTTTGGTCCTTCGAGCCGGATCGGTGCCTGTGAAACAGTTCGCGAAAGTACGTTGGTGTTTAAAGTTCGGTAGTGTCGTCCAACCGTCGCGCGTGACCTCCATCTGAAAACAATGAGTCACATCATTACAATCCAACGCGACCTTCACGGCCGAATTACTCGGTGCTTCGAGAATTTGAAGAAACTAGGAGCGAATAATATGTCTAAAGGCAACGTAACTTCTAGATTAGAGGCTTTGCGAAAGAATTGGGCAAAATACGAGCTGCAGCATGAGCAGCTGTTAGCTTTGGCGGCATCAGACTTAGCCTTTGCAACCAACGATTACTTCAAGGAGAGTCAATTAACACCCGCCGCTATGGAAGAGGTATTCAGCACCCAGGAAGCCTTGCTAATGGATAAACTCGAGGATATAGCAAAAATGGAGCGTATTGCTGCGCGCACCTGGGAACGCCTAGCGACCGACGAACGATCGACCGACTCTCCTGCTGCGGCCGTCCGTTCGAAGGCGTCTCTACCACGAATTCCTCTACCTACCTTCGATGGCAAGCATAAGGACTGGCCCTCATTTCAAGGTCTCTTCCGATCTTTAGTCGTGCGCGACGCAACCCTGACCGATGCTGAACGGCTTCACTATCTGCGTGGCGCTCTCACAGGCGATGCTGAGCTTCTACTTCGCAACATGCCTGAAAGAGAAGAGAATTTTGAAGCGGCGTGGGAATTACTACAGGACCGGTACGACAACCCGCGACTGATGGTCAAAGCACAATTAAATACAATTTTTAACCTTCCGCACATACATCGCGAGTCGGGATCGGAGCTGAAGCGGTTCTTCTACACCATCTGTGACTCTGTAAAGGCCCTTGCTGCCATGAAGCGGCCCTTTGATGCCAGCGGCGATTGGCTTATCCACCTAATCGTGGAAAGGATAGATCCTCAGTCAAGACGTGAATGGGAAACTCAAATAGGACAAACTAGAACGCCTCCTACCTTCCCAGAGTTACAAAAATTCCTAGAAGGAAGAGTCAATACTCTTGAAGCATTAGAAGAACAACGAAAAGGATCGGACAGCAAAGCCCCTAAACCGACTACTTCTCAAAGGTCAACGAAGATACACCAAGTCACTCAAGCGAAGCGATCTTCAGATCCGTGCAGTCTATGCAAGGATTCGCACTTTATCCTCTACTGCAGCCTCTACAAGTCAAAGTCACCTGCTGAAAGAAAAACCGTGCTGCAATCTGCCAATCTGTGCTACAACTGCCTGGGCAGACATCAAGTTAGAGCGTGCGGTTCAGACAAACGGTGTCAGAAATGCAATGGAAAGCACCATACCTCAATACATGAGAACCGCTCTGACTCCAACATCGACAACCGAGTTTCGGCCAACACTTCTAGTTGCCCGTCCCAATCATTGCCGGCAGTTCTCCTCGCTACTGTCAGGGTGAAAGTGCAGTGCCGCGACGGTGGATCCAAGGCGGTGCGTGCACTCGTCGATCAAGGCAGTGAGGTTTCGATTCTCACAGAGCAGCTGGCTCAACAATTATGCCTTCCACGGAAACCTGCCAATATTAGAATCGTCGGTGTCGGGAACCAGCGCACAGAAAAGGTCCGTGGTCAAGTCCAGTTGGCTTTTGCCGCCCGCTTCGGAACCACGGCACCACACGTCATAACCGCCCTCGTGTTGCCACGCATCACCTCGTACCAGCCACGAATTGATCGTCGAACCACAACATAGGCACACTTGACAGACCTTGACCTCGCTGACCCGAACTTCGATGCTGAGGGACCTATAGAACTGCTGTTAGGTGCCGATGCTTTTGCTCTCGTGCTACAGGAAGGCATAGTAAAGGGTAATACCGGAGAGCCCGTTGCGCAAAGGACCACTCTCGGCTGGATAGTGTCCGGACCTGCTACACCGGACATCGCGAACGATACTGTCACCAGCCATGATGATGCGGAACTTTTTCCTATGTAATGTACAGTGTGGTCGATATTGTCGGCAATTTGTAAAAAAGTACTACGCCCCATTAAATAAACAAATTTCATTAAGGGTCTAGCCGGATAAGCATAGTGAAAAGTGCCCTTGAACCGATTTTAGCGGGCAATGTACCATTCAATAGTGTATCACAGGAAAACATTGTACACCAAGTTTCAACCCCCTATCTCAACCAGGAGGGTAGTTATAGGGTAAATTCGAATTTTCGGTTTTTGCCATATTTTCCCTATTTAATGGTCAGCAAAAATTCTTAAAAAAATCTGAAATATTGTACACATGATTGTGTATGATTGTGAATTTTTTCAGATTTTTTCGTTGCGACTGCTAAGTGTAAGAAATAAAAAACGCAAAAAAATGTCGAAAAATGCAGATTTCGTGTTCAAGTTTTCGAGCGACTAGATTTTTAATTTTACAGTAGTTAGATATTGACATGACTATTATCTACAATTTTTTTCAGATTTTTCGGTAAGGTGCGCCATAGTTATAAAAATCAGAAAACGATTTTTTCGAGATATTTCGCGTGAAAACGTGATAAGTACTTTCAATTTTTGCATTTCCGTCATACAGTGAATGCATTATATGATTTTTAATATCTCTACATTCTACAGAGTAATATGTAAACGAAGGGAATTAAGTTAATATGATTAATTGGAAGTGTATACGCACCATATATCATATGGTACGAAAGAATCATTCAGCGCCGAAGTTAGCGAAGTGGTTAGAGTGTTAGACTGCAAAACCGCTGCATACTCTCTTTTGTCGTAGGTTCGCACCCCACCAAGGTCCAATTTTTTTTTCATGATATAAAATTTTTTCATCGTTGATTACATGACAATATACGATATTCATTTAAAAATGTTTCTAGAATATTTTAAAAATATTTTATCATAAGATTTCCATAAAAATAATTCTAGCTCCGGATAGTTTATAATATTTTGTCAAATCATAATATAATACTCATTATCAAACAGTTACGGTGGTAAGTATTCTTAAAATAAATATAAGTATCCTAATTATAGAGTTGAACATAAAAAGCTAAATAATTCTATACCTAATAGAATACGCCGCCCTCATTCGATTATGGTCGCGGTCCGTTCACTTAGTGCCTGATTCTCTGATCAAAAAAATAATATAATATAACATAATATAACAATAGTATAACATAACAACGAAAATATAACAAAAATGCAATGCAATGCGATATAATATAATATATTATGATGTAATAAAGCATAATAACAGCTGATACACTACAGCTAGCTTATGGCAATATTTTTACATTTATTTTTTTAAATCAGCCATTAATCGGACGCACTGCGAGCACAATCTAATGAGGACGGTGTACGTTGATAAAAGAATGGCGAATCCAACCAGTGGATTCAGAATACGTATCATAAGCCAATACCACACATCTATTCCATTGACAAAATATTATAAACTATCCGGAGCTAGAATTATTTTTATGGAAATCTTATGATAAAATATTTTTAAAATATTCTAGAAACATTTTTAAATGAATATCGTGTATTGTCATGTAATCAACGATGAAAAAATTTTATATCATGAAAAAAAAATTGGACCTTGGTGGGGTGCGAACCTACGACAAAAGAGAGTATGCAGCAGTTTTGCAGTCTAACACTCTAACCACTTCGCTAACTTCGGCGCTGAATGATTCTTTCGTACCATATGATATATGGTGCGTATACACTTCCAATTAATCATATTAACTTAATTCCCTTCGTTTACATATTACTCTGTAGAATGTAGAGATATTAAAAATCATATAATGCATTCACTGTATGACGGAAATGCAAAAATTGAAAGTACTTATCACGTAAAATTAAACTAACTACTGTAAACTTAACTACTGTAAAATTAAAAATCTAGTCGCCCGAAAACTTGAACACGAAATCTGCATTTTTCGACATTTTTTTGCGTTTTTTATTTCTTACACTTAGCAGTCGCAACGAAAAAATCTGAAAAAATTCACAATCATACACAATCATGTGTACAATATTTCAGATTTTTTTAAGAATTTTTGCTGACCATTAAATGGGGAAAATATGGCAAAAACCGAAAATTCGAATTTACCCTATAACTACCCTCCTGGTTGAGATAGGGGGTTGAAACTTGGTGTACAATGTTTTCCTGTGATACACTATTGATAGGTGCATTGCCAGCTAAAATCGGTTCAAGGGCACTTTTCACTATGCTTATCCGGCTAGACCCTTTTTCTGTATCAATAGGATCACAAATATACGTCCAAACTGAACGAAATGAAAAAACTAATGATAAATATAAAATTTCGGGAAGAAAATGTTTTGTGCCGTGTTTCGATCCGAAATGTCCCACTGTGCTGCGGTTTGTAATTTCGGTTGGAGAGGTATAAGTGTTGATAAAATGTAAAACGTCACGTTTTCAGTATTCAGTAACATACTGCTGAGATTTTCCACACTAAAATGAATTCAAATACGGTATAAATCGGATTATTTCTAGAACTGTACTACATAAATGCGTAACATTTCTAATCTACTAATGCTAAAACTAATCCGATTTATACCATGTTTAAATTCATTTTCATCTTCAAATCTCAGCAGTATGTTACTGAAACGTTCATGCCGATACGATAAAAAATGTGAAAGTTTTACATTCCATTAAAACAAAGAAAATGAACAATCATTTAGCAATTATAATGATATATTTTTAAAAATGTAAGAATTTGAAATTAATAATTATTAATAATAATGCGGTTGCCGCCGCGGCCTCCACGGCGGCCTCCTCGGAGCCCTGCACTACGCCGGTATTTCAATTTTTTTAGCTCCTTTTTCATCTGAAACAGTACCATAAAAATTACATTTTCTAATTCTACGCCTACATATGAGCCGTTATTTCTTAAAGTGGTATAAGTCCATTTATTTATACATTGGGATATTTAAGGGTATGCTTTTGAATCAACAAAATATTCGCATCCGTAAATCAAATCGTTTAATGTTTTTAAAACTATAAACTTGTGTCATTTTATTACGGAATAATAATCAATAAAAATGTTAAAGAAAATAAACGATTTTTTAGCTACAGATCGCCTTATACCACTTTCAATAATAATAATACAGTATTGTCTCCGTATGTGCTCGGTTTGGTGCACACGATACGGGCTTGTCGCTATCTCCACCACTTTTGTCTCACTCTTGTCCGGCAAAGGCGAGAGTAAGATGGAACGAGAGCGAGCGAGAGCCTCTGGTTGTGTTCCAATTCACGCATACTGCTCATGAAATTGGTGGCACCGTATTGGTGGCATCTCGCTCCGTCTTTCGGACGCCTGACACTCCGTCCTTTGCGTTCGCAGCTGTCGCGCAGGCAAAGCGTTCCATCTCGCTCCCCCCTTCAGCCAGGAAGGAGCGAGAAACGAACACTCGGAATTAGGGATCTGTTCACGACAGGAGCTCAACGCCGGTCCCGAACAGCGATCCGCTAACGAGACAATACTGTACACACACATAATTTCAACATAACTTACTTTCGCTAAAGCTTTCTCTAGCTTCTCCTCCTTCTTCTCCTCCTTCTCTCTTTCTTTTGCCTCCTCCCCCTCCTTTCTCTTTCTCACCACACCCTCTCCACTTCCCGCCGATACGGCCGGGACAGTATCTTGAATCTGGAAATGAAATGATGAATGTATTATTTTATGGCAAATAGTAAGATTGTACAGCGTGATTCTATCGCTAGAGTCCTCAAATCAATAGTCTAAGAGCTTGGTGGTCTGCCATTTTGCATATCGTTCATTAAATGCGTAAACCAGGCGTGCACAGCTGAATGCCCGCCGGGCAAAACTTTTCGGCCGTGTGTGGAAAGAGCATCGTGAACCGCTAGGCCACGCCTTTCTGAGAAACAGTGGCGTGGTGGGGAGTGTTCGTGAGTGAGGAGTCGGATGCCCATTACAGCTAGCAACCAGCTTTGCTCAGATGTATGACGTATAGCGAGAAACTGGATGCGTACAGAAATTTGTTTCGCTATTTCTTGAATGTTTTTTAACTTCCCGAACAAAATTAACAAAGCCACTGATACTGATAATATTGATGCATATACCACGCATAGAATTCTTTATTTAACAATATTTTTGTAAAGAAAGGAGTACATAGATCTAATAATTATATATAATAAACATATATCATACATATGTATGACCAGTATATTTACATTTAAAAGTGAGAAAAATATGTAATCAGTACATGTGTACATATAATAATAGATAAGTAAAAATAATACAAATACTACATGTAACACTATGTACAATATATACAAGTAGTAGTAGATATACATCTAGTGGCTACATTTCCCTAAATTATTATTTTTATTACATGATAATTCAGATTTACAACATTCTTAATAATTGTTGTATATTTGCATCGAAAAATTGTCATCATGTTCTTGAGATTTCATTGCATTACAAAGTGATTGTCGTATAGTCGCAATATCATTTCAATGCAGATATCCGCAAATACATAAATATGCAGCGAAAATTTAAAATATTTATGGATGCTTAGCACATGTCCAACAATGATTATACAGACTGTGAAAACCTATCTAGACTGCGGCGGGGGCATCTGCAATACATTTTTGTTTTGCAGCCCGTTTTTCCTCAACTAACTGCGTTATATTAGGTTGAACTTTTTGACATGCGCTAAGGATCAATGAACATTTTAAATTATAATCAGTCAACGTGGTTCGACATACAGATTTTGTTCTTTTCATGATTGAAAATAATTGTTCACAAATATATGTCGAACCAAACATTGCTAAGATTCTCGCTGCATATTTATGTATTTTCGGATATTTGGACTGAGGAAAATTTTGATAGAAAGTAACGATATCGGGATTTTGAAAGAATTTATGTTTTAAAACCACATCACGCTGGAGGTCAATCAATTCCAGTTGTAACGACAATGGGACTATATTTACATCAATTGAAAATGGTACTGTAAGTATATCAAAATCACTTTGCAGTGCCGTTAAATCCTCAAACCGCGATAGAAATTGTTCATGCAAAGTATCCAAAATTTTTCGATAACGTTGTAAATCTGCATTGCCATCTAATACCGATAATAAGTTAGGGAAATGATAAGCATTTCCGGCTTCAAATTGCGCCATCCATAACTGCAATTTCGCTTTGAATCCGTCAATGGACCTATAATAGTCTATTATCGTTTTAGTTCGCCCTTGTAGAGTAATATTCAACGAGTTCAAATAATGTACTATGTCTGTTAGAAAGGCTAACACGTTTAAGTGAGGCTAACAGAAAGACACGTTTTTACAGGATTTCGGGATTGGTTCGTGTGGCGCGCGATAAAGAATTAATATTCAAGAACAAGGATTTATCTTAATAGTGTTTATTTAAGAAAACACTTCTAAACTATACAAAAATAATAATTTTAACGCTTTTATAAGAAAGAAATTAACTAAAATAATTACGTTGCGACACTCGGTCGGTACAAAAGAAATCCCGTTTTAATGATCGATTGATGTAAATTAATCTAATAGTGATATTTTAAGTGAATAATGACGCTTGGTCGAATAGTGACGCTCGGTCGATATGGAAGTTAGATTGTAGATCTAGGAATTAGCTTATGGATTTAGGAGTTCGAATATAGATCTAGGAGTTGCTTAAGGATTTAGGAGTTTGAATATGTTAAAGTTGAGAACGCTTATTATCGTTTCTCGGATTCATCAGGCGCAATATCGCAACCTGGGATAGTCTTTTCCCTCGTAGCTCAGGAGTAATATACTAACCTGAGAATAATTAATAGATAATACTAGCTTGACAACTAAGGGGCCTGCAAGGCGGCTTCCAAGGCAGATTCGTCGTCAAACCAGGCGACTATGGCCTTGGTCAGAACATTCGACATGCCCAGGGGCCTACGAAGCGGCTTCCAAAGTTGAAGCCTAACCATATGTAGGAACCAGCTTGTAGCCTTAGTGGTTCGTAAATAGAATTTGCTTGAGTTCATGAAATAGAATGAATATTTCCGGGCTTTTCTGCCCGTATTTATACATATTCAAGGAGTTGGGAGAGCACCAATAGGAAAGGAGATCGGTTATTACGCGTCGATTATTCTCGGTCTCGCTCGATCCGTTCGCTAGCAGATCTACGGAGCGACTGGCTATGCGCAGGCGCGCGCGTGGAACGCTTGGTTCCCTCTCTCATTCATCATGCACCAATCACATTCATTCCTTCGAATCCTTGCTCTTGTCGATCCGCTGATCGACATGCGTTTGATTTTCTCACTCAATCCTTTCGTTCATTACACTCGCGTCTCGCGGTATCCTGAACTAATGTTAATATTAATCCTAACACACTTAATAAACGTAAGAATAATAGGAATATAATGAAAATATAAGTATTTAAGTAATTATGAATTATTAATCAAGTTTATTAAGAAAAGGGACTTTTTTGGGGTTTGTTACACCTCGCCGCCCGGGGTGATCTCTCGTCCTCGAGAGACAGAGATTTGGGAATTGGGTTCTTCAAAAGGGGCAAGGGGAGGGCATGGGCTGTCGGTTTCTTCGTCCATGTACTGGAATGCTTGGACATTGTTATCGTCCACCGTTGGTGATCTTATCCCCGTTGTTGGAGGTGGTACGTGTCCAGACCCAAAGAGAAAAATGTACTTCCAGGCTCGTTGTCGAGGGTCAGAGGGAGGTAGTTTAATATAATCACACCAATTGACTTCAGGGATGTCTATTTTGTTTAATTCTCGCCATTGGGTTTCCATTCTTTTTGTCTTAATTCTTTTCCCGCCCGCACGACGATTCGTCATTATAATAATGATGTTTCGAATGGAGTTTGATTATTTTAAGGTTTGAAATTACGGTTATTTTGTTGCTGATCGCTAAACTGATTGATACCATCGACTGTCGATCACCATATTACGCGTAATATTGATTATTCCTGTATTGTTTCCCCCATCTCCGCGACCTGTTCTCTCGCGACCTAACTTTTTCTTCCCTATTGACAGGATTGACACGGAGATTCGCTGCGCAGTTGGGAAGGATAGTAAAATTTTCGATTTTATGATTTTGTGATCACCATTGGGTGATTACGTTTATTGCGTGCCCCTGTCGGAGCAAGTCATCATCTTTGCCCTCTTCATCGAAATTAAAGTACATTTCGATGCACTCTGGGCATCGACGCGCATGGAACACTGTATACAGGGT
The DNA here is from genome assembly GCA_963971345.1 of Andrena flavipes. Lineage (NCBI taxonomy): Eukaryota > Metazoa > Arthropoda > Insecta > Hymenoptera > Andrenidae > Andrena > Andrena flavipes. The sequence goes on along the minus strand of OZ020479.1, from coordinate 40,684,238 downwards.
TTTCCCACAAAACTTGCAATCTCTAAACGCGAGAGCACTATTTACTTGTGTAATTAAATGATTGAATGCCCGGGGATAAAAGAACCTTTGAGGTTCTGGAAAATGCTGGTAGCACTGTGGGCACAATTTTCTTTTAAAAATATCGTATCGGTCCTCAAATATAACACCCGGTCCTTGGAGGCACACTAATCGCATTAGTTTCAAATAGATCGTAGGGTAGTTTTCCGGCAATATTCCGTCCCAAGGGCCGTAAAACTCCTCGTCCATGTCAGTTGGACGGTATGCTCGTGAATGGAACACTGGCATTCTTTTAAATAAAATAGAAAGTCTCGTTTATTGATTTTATTTATCTAATAATTTAGTTCATTTTACTGATTCTTTTACTCACTTTTCCTTTCTACAATTGTTCTCTTCACAGCTACTAAATTGCGTTTCGATTCTATTCGGTGTCTTGTGGAATCTTAATACGCACTAAATTTTTGAACTTGATTTCGTCCTTATTAATCTCGCGGATCTCCCCACTTTTTGAAATCATGTGTTCGCATTGTTACCAGCCTGATTATGGTTTCTAGTATTATTGTGGCTTGGTGAAATGTAAGCTTTCTTAATCCTGTCCTGGTGTACGATTCTAGTAACGCGGGGATTTATTGCCAGTTTCACGTTGTTATTCTCGAGAACGTTTATAATGGTGTACGGTCCGTCATACTCATTACTAAATTTGTTTCTCTTTGGTTTTAATAGCATTACTTTTTCACCTTTATGATATTGAACGGACGACGCTTTTCTATCGTAATAGTATTTTTGTCTGAGTTTTGAATTTTCTAAGTTACGCCTGCCTAATTCGCGAATGTTTGTTAATTTACTCATCAAGTTATCGATAAAATCTGGATATGTGTTAAGTGAATCGTTCGGTGCTATTTTAGAGGGTTGTCTAGCTTTTCTTCCATAAATAAGTTCAAATGGAGTAAATCTGGTGCTTTCATGTATACTAGTGTTGTAAGAAAACATAGCTTGTGGCAACCATTGATCCCATTGTTTTTCTTTTGTAATATAGTGTTTTAAATATTCGATTAATACATGGTGACTTCTTTCTAGCGAACCGTTCGATTGAGGGTGGAATGCAGATGTTTTGTACTGTTCAATATTAAGGACTTTGGCGAATTTTTTCATAACAGATCCGATAAATGAAGAGCCCTGATCTGTTAAAATCGCTTTAGGACATCCATACTGGCATATAAAATTTTTCATAAATGCTTCGGCTATCTCTTCGCTCGTGAATGAAACTAATGGTATGGCCAATGAATATTTTGTTAAATCATCTTGTATTGTGAGTATGTAGCTATTTCCTGCTCGTGTATATGGTAATGGCCCTACGATATCCATAGATACTTTGTCAAATGCGTCTAATGGTGTGTCTGTTATCACCATAGGTTCTCTCGTTTTTACTCGCACTAATTTTTGTCTTTGACAACTCATACAGGTTTTAATATACTCTTTAATGTCATTTTTCATATTTTTCCAATAATATAAGCATCTGATGCGCTCATACGTTTTTGTGATTCCCTTGTGGCCTCCTACCGGTGATTCATGACTTTCTTTTATTATTGTTATTCGATCCTGTTCCATAGGTAATTGAATGGTTCCATTGCAAATAGTTATTGTGATATTAGTTTGTACGAATTTTAATTTAATCATATTTTTTACTTGTTCCCATAATGTGTTACTACTTCCTTTAGGTAGTGATATTTTTCTAATTCCCCATTCCATGAGATTATGGCATAGGTTCCCTAATACAGTGGCATATGTCTGTATCGTTGGAGGATCCTGTATTACCATTCCTAAAATTAATTGACTCCCTTCTGAAATTCTTTTTACTTCTCCTACGTCGAATGGGATTTCGGAAGTAATCTTTAACATCTTCCTTTCCTTCAACTCTATTCCCGACTTTTCTACTGGATTGCCTTCTGTAGTGATGAATATTGCTAATGTTTCTCTTCTCAGCCATAGGTGATCATTTATCTCTATAACTTTACATGCGATTGGAACGTTGTCCATTATCCTGGGTACTCTTTTTTTTTTGATATTTCTTTTTCCCGGTTCAGTAGGTTTAATAAATTTATTTTTGAATTTAGGAGATTTAGGGGATTTAGGGGTTTTAGGGAGTATTTTATAACTTCCCTTTCCTTCTTCTTTTAATGTTAATGGTGATACTCGTCCTGATTCCGTTCCACTAGATTCTACGGGTTTCTCTTTTTTAGGAGGGATGAGTCTGATGCTACTACTGCTGCCAGAAGAATTTATTCGAGGAGGATTGCGATATACATGAGTTTTTGGAACCTCTACATCTTCACCTATTTCCATTATTTCGTCCTTGTTTACTATTGGTTTTACTCTTTGTCTATGTGGATTCGCGGGTGGTATTATTTCTACTTCCATTCCAGGTTCTTCCGGACTCTCTTGTCTAGCAAATGGTTTAGGGGGAGGATGTACTTCTACTGTCACTTGAATATCTTTGTTCACTTCGTAGCTGTCTGTAGACTGTTCAGTCCTTAAGGATTCTTTGACTAGTGGTTCTTCTCCCTTTTTTTGTTTTCGGACTGGTCGGCCTGTCGGTGAGGTCGTCGTAGTCTGGTGTTTTCTTTTTAATTTTCGTTTAATTTGATAGTGATCCAATATCAATTCATCGGAGTCGGTTGAGTCATCTGTGTCGGTTGCATCACCTGGTTTTGGCTTCTTTTGATTTGGTCGACCTGGTGGTGATGTGGTCGTGGTTTGATGTTTCCGTTTTAGTTTTCGTTTTAATTGATAATCGTACATCATTGGATCTTCAGAGTCGTCTGAGTCATTTGAGTTCCATGATGAAGCATCTCCTTTGGGTTGTTTTAGTGGTCTTGGATTCCCAGATTCTGTATTGGTAGTCATTTGCGATCGAGTTCGTTTCTCAGTTACTTGTAGGGGAAGAGTAGATATTGGATTTCGTGATAAGGCGTCAGCATTAGTATTATTTTTCCCGGGCTTGTAAATGATTTGATAGTCGTATTCGGCTAACCTAATTTTCCATCGCATCAACCTTGAAGTTGGATTTGCTAATTTGTACAGCCATTCTAGGGGTTTATGGTCCATTATTAATTTACATTTCTTGCCGTAAACGTAGGGTCGAAAATGTTCCATGCCGTATACTAGTGCTAGTAATTCACGCTCGGTCGGTGCGTAACGTGTTTCAGCATCGTTTAAGACTCTGGAAGCGTATGCGATCGGAAGGTCTTTTCCAACTTCTCCTTGACTGAGGACGGCTCCTACGGCGTATCCAGAAGCGTCTGTTGTTATAATAAATGGAGCATCGAAATTTGGGTATTGTAATATAGGTTCGCTGCATAACGCGTTTTTTAATATTTCGAACGCCTCTTGTTGTTTGTTAGTCCAAGTGTAATTATTAGTCTTTTTTGTTAGATCTGATAATGGTTTAGCGATTTTTGAGAAATCTTTTATAAATCTACGATAATATCCAGCCAACCCTAGGAACTGTCTTACGTTCTTTATTGTTTTTGGTAATGGGAAATCTTTGACAGCTTCTAGTTTTCTTGGATCTGGTCGAACTCCATTCTCGCTAATAATATGTCCTAAATACGCTACTTCTTTCTTCAAAAATTCACATTTATCCGGTTGTAGACTTAGGTTTGCTTCTCTAAGTCGTTTCATTAGCTTTTCGAATTTGATTGCATGCTCCTGAAGTGAGCGAGCATAGATTACTATGTCGTCTAGGTACACGAATAATTCTATACCTTGTAGTCCTGTAAGGACCTGGTCCATTAATCTTTGAAAGGTGGCAGGGGCATTTTTCAATCCAAACGGCATTCGATTGAATTCGTAGTGTCCGTAAGGAGTGGAAAATGCTGTTTTATGTTTATCATCTGGATGCATCGGGATTTGATGGAATCCTGAGGCTAAATCAAATATTGAGAAATATTTGGCACTACCAAGTTGATCTAATATATCTAGTATATTTGGTAACGGATATGCATCTCCAATTGTTTCGTCATTTAATTCACGGAAATCTATTACTACTCTCCATCTCTTGTTTCCTTTGCTATCTGGTTTCTTCTCGACTATCCATACTGGAGAGTTATAAGGGGAAAATGAAGGTTTGATAATGTCATTAGTTAATAATTCGCATATTTGTTTGTTGATTTCTTCTTTATGCACCTGCGGGTATCTATACTGTTTAGTATTTATTGGTATTTCCGTTTTTGTGGTGAAGATTGTGGTGTATTACCGGAAGCTTTAGTCGTTTCTGGTTTAGAGTTTCCAATTCTTTCGCGATTCCTGTTATTATTATATATTCTTTTACGGCATTGATCAATAGTATGACCAATGATTTTGCAATACCTACATTCTATTTGCGTTGTGGGTCGCGATACCGGATTATTTTGTCGATTTTTAATTCTACATTCTTGGATAGTATGTCCCACTCGTCGGCAGTGATCACAGAATTTCGACTGCCAGGATACTTGTGATATTTGTCTCTCGGGGAGTTTACTACTACAATTCGCTGTTATATGCCCGTAACCCGAACAATTAGTACACCGTACGGAATACGAGAGGCCTTCAGCAAATCTATTTCTCATTAAATTCTCTTGATTTTCTGCCTCGGCTTTGATCGCGGCGCTAATAGTACTATCTAAATTAGCGAATTCAACTGTTCGCATTCTTGCGTAAATCTCCGGTCTCAATCCTGTCAAAAATGTCTGAATAGCATTGGTTTCTGCAGTTTGATTATATTGTACGACATTCAAGGGAACTTCCGTTTCGTGACACGTTTTTATCTGTTGGAGGATTTCTGACACGCGGCTACTGTAATCGACAGTCGCTTCACCTGGCAGCTGAGCGACTCTGGACATGTCTCCGTATAACTGAATTGACGAATGCAGTGGGGCAAAGCGAGAATTAAGTACTTTAATTAGTTCATCTATGGTATTGTAATCTCCATTCAAAACGACTCGCGAGGCTTGACCATATAATTTGTTTTTTATTATTTGTACTAACCCATACTCGGCAATTGGTGTGACCATATTTTTCGCGTTTTTGCAACATTTTGTATATTGGTACATAGAAATATTTCGTCCATCGAATGCCGGAACCGTATCTGCGGCATCTCTAATTCTAATCTGAGGGTGGCGCAAATTTTCTTGGTTTAAGTGTAGGTTTTGCATTTCGGCTACCACTTCGTTTAATGGATCGTTTTGCGCCATGATTGATATGTTTATTTCGCGATTGACAAGGAAGATAAATTCTGGTTCTTCGCTAAAGGAGGGTTACTCCTTTGCCACAAAATTCGCGGTTTTGCAAATCTACAATCCCACCGCTGCCACCAAAAATCGTTCCTGTAACGTTTCTACGCGTGACTCGACACGTTTTTACAGGATTTCGGGATTGGTTCGTGTGGCGCGCGATAAAGAATTAATATTCAAGAACAAGGATTTATCTTAATAGTGTTTATTTAAGAAAACACTTCTAAACTATACAAAAATAATAATTTTAACGCTTTTATAAGAAAGAAATTAACTAAAATAATTACGTTGCGACACTCGGTCGGTACAAAAGAAATCCCGTTTTAATGATCGATTGATGTAAATTAATCTAATAGTGATATTTTAAGTGAATAATGACGCTTGGTCGAATAGTGACGCTCGGTCGATATGGAAGTTAGATTGTAGATCTAGGAATTAGCTTATGGATTTAGGAGTTCGAATATAGATCTAGGAGTTGCTTAAGGATTTAGGAGTTTGAATATGTTAAAGTTGAGAACGCTTATTATCGTTTCTCGGATTCATCAGGCGCAATATCGCAACCTGGGATAGTCTTTTCCCTCGTAGCTCAGGAGTAATATACTAACCTGAGAATAATTAATAGATAATACTAGCTTGACAACTAAGGGGCCTGCAAGGCGGCTTCCAAGGCAGATTCGTCGTCAAACCAGGCGACTATGGCCTTGGTCAGAACATTCGACATGCCCAGGGGCCTACGAAGCGGCTTCCAAAGTTGAAGCCTAACCATATGTAGGAACCAGCTTGTAGCCTTAGTGGTTCGTAAATAGAATTTGCTTGAGTTCATGAAATAGAATGAATATTTCCGGGCTTTTCTGCCCGTATTTATACATATTCAAGGAGTTGGGAGAGCACCAATAGGAAAGGAGATCGGTTATTACGCGTCGATTATTCTCGGTCTCGCTCGATCCGTTCGCTAGCAGATCTACGGAGCGACTGGCTATGCGCAGGCGCGCGCGTGGAACGCTTGGTTCCCTCTCTCATTCATCATGCACCAATCACATTCATTCCTTCGAATCCTTGCTCTTGTCGATCCGCTGATCGACATGCGTTTGATTTTCTCACTCAATCCTTTCGTTCATTACACTCGCGTCTCGCGGTATCCTGAACTAATGTTAATATTAATCCTAACACACTTAATAAACGTAAGAATAATAGGAATATAATGAAAATATAAGTATTTAAGTAATTATGAATTATTAATCAAGTTTATTAAGAAAAGGGACTTTTTTGGGGTTTGTTACACCCGTCACAGCCTTGCTGTGCAGGCCTGGCGTAAACAATAAGTATATGAAATTTCCGAACAGCAAGAATGACGTTATTACGCTAGAAATTTTACTTGTTTGACCGTCCACCCCCGCGTTATTTCCCCGGACTGATTTCGCATTCGGCAAACACTGATCCAACAGGGACATTCCACGCCAAATCGGACACTTTTTGGAGTAACATTTCGGATGTGGCTCAAAATTGAATATGTTGTAGTTTTTAGGGATGTATAAACATATGTCGAAGGATTTTTGAAAATTTTGAAAAATGTAGATTTTACAGCTGTTTGAAGGCAAGTGCTAACTTTTTTTCAATAAATTATAGCTATGGAAGTAGTAAACGGATGGAGTTGAAATTTATGGTGCTTATAGAGTAGACATTGAAGTTTTAAGAAAAAATTATTTCAATTAAAAAAAAAAATTTGAACCATTTCTGTGCAATTGAGGCATTTGATGGAAAAAGGGCACATACGCCAAAATGCCATTTCGAGTAAATCGATTTCAAAGTTTTCATTATAGTATAACTTAGTGAAAAGTAATGCAATTAAATCCATTTTTTTTTAAGGATGTAGTACCATATCCTTGAAACGTTTCGTAAACAGAAGTCATGATTTGAAAATGGTATGTGTCTTTATTTAATAGTTTTATGCAAGTGGTTTATGTGCCCTTTTTCCATAAAAGTGGTAAATTCGTAGAAAATTGCTTCTTTGTTTATTTATTTAAATATAATTTTGTTTACTTACTTAGTTACACATGTTTTATACTTTGTTTAAATACAAATACAAAATGAATCACAAAAATAAACAAAAAATGTAATGTTTTAAGTAAGTATTTTTATAGAAGTTAAATATGTAATTTTTGTTAAATTTTTCCAAAACTATTATTTTCCTTGCGGATTCGATACTCACCTCAGTTTCCATAGTTCATCTCTTACACAAAATAAAACGTATTGCACGACTCGACAATAGACAGCGCGGTAGCGCGACCGCCCAGCGACCATGTAGCTGCATGTCGATCACGCTTGTAACAAACCCCAAAACTGCCCTTTCTTTTTTTTTAATAAACTTAAATAATAATCATTTAAATACTTATATTCTTATATTCTTATTATATTCTTATTATTCTTACTTTTATAAAGCGTGTTTAGGATTAATATTAATATTAGCTTAGGGTACCGCGAAACGCGAGTATGACGAAAGAGTGTAAAGGAGTGGGAGAATCGAACGCATGCGCGATCCTCAGTCGATCAGCGGATCGACGAGAGCAAGGATCAGAAGCAGTGATTGTAATTGGTGCGTGACAAACGAGAAAGGGAACCGAGCGTTCCACGCACACGCCTGCGCATAACCAGTCGCCCAGTAGACCGACTGGAGAACAGATCGAGCGAGACGAGAATGATTGACGCGTAATAGTCAAAATCCATTCCCATTGGTGCGCTCCCAGAACCCCGAATATGTATAAATACGGGCAAGAAAGCCCAGAGAGGATTATTATGAATTACAATTCCAAAGCGAAACCTACTCTGAATCATTTATGGCCATTGGCTGATTCCAACATAAATTTAATGCTCCAACTTTGGAGGCCGCCTTGCTGGACACTTGGTCGAGCCGATCGTAATAAACCAAGGCCATAGTCGCCAGGTTTGACGAGAGGTTTTCTGCCTTGGGGGCCGCTTTGCAGGCCACTTAGTTGATGAAGCTAAGTTATTAATAATTATTAATCTCAGGTTAGTACTAATACTCCTGAGCGACGAGGGAACAAGACTATTCCAGGTGGCAAAACCGCCCCTGATGACAACGAAACAATTCAAACGATTCTCAAACTAAACATATTCAATTTCCTAGAATTATAAGCTAATTCCTAAATCATAATCTAACTCCTATATCGACCGAGAGTCATTATCCACAATCCAATTCTTATATCGACCGAGAGTCATAACCTATAAACTAATTCCTATCATTCGACTAAACGTTATTAATAGTTAATTAAGTTATATTACTCCAAATCGATCGTTCAAACGGGTATTTCTTTTGTAACGACCTAGTGTCGCAACCCAAGACGATCAACTTTACTTTTGTAACGACCTAGAGTCGCAACCTAATTAATTTCTTTAATATTAAGGCGTTAATATACATTTTTATGTATCATTTAGAGGTGTTTTCTACAATAAACACTATTTAAGTTAAATTCTTGTTCTTGAATTTTAATTCTTTATCGCACGCCATTCGAACCAATCCCGGGATCCTGTAAGACACGTTGCGCTACGTCCGAAACCGTTACACGCTACATAACAAAACGTAACAAGACTAGCTAATTTAAACGCGGGAGAAGAAATGTCCTGGATATATTATATATATATATAACATATATCTGAGTCGATTTAAAAGATTTACGGAAAAAGGGCACATAAGCCTATGTGCCCTTTTTCCATCAAATGCCTCAATTATTATAAAGAAATGCACTTTTTTAACATCGGGCGCGATTTTAAAAATCTGGAAAAATATCAGAATATAGTTCTATCCTTCCCCATCATGGTCCAATTGTCAAAAATATGGACATTTTAATATTAGCCCTGTAAAAATTGCCGAAAGTCGATGCCGCGTGTGGGCGCACGGCCGCGGCAGGCGCGTCGTCGCCGGTAGCCTCGACGACTCCAGCGGGCGAACGTGCGTTGCTATCTGCAACCAAGGCGACTATCAACCGACATTATTCTAAATGATCTCCGAATATTTGCAAGATTTAAAGCGATTAATAAATATTGGTAACTCACTCTTTGTCAATGGTACTTATTGATGAAAACATTTCAGTTGCCATTGTCCAATGGAAACCACGAGAAGGTGGTGAGTTTTCTTCCATCGGGATGGGATGGGATATCATGGGAAATTGGATTAAAGATTCTATCATATCTTTGTTTCACCGTGCAATTTTATGCTCAGCCGTACAATCCCTACTCCGTGAGACGTAATAGTTTCTTTCCCTGCTATACTTATATTTCCAACCGGCCCATCCGCTAAAGTCTCGAACGCATTTCGGTTATTACACATATGTGACGTAGCCCCGCTATCTAAGTACCATTCGTTCTTTTCAGTCGAATAAGCTAACGCTGAGATCGCGTTAAGGAATCCTCCGTCTCGTCTACTTCTTTTTCTTCGGCTTGGTTAACCTTACCTCCGATTTTTTTTTTCTTAAGCGGCATGTCTTGCTGAATGTCCATATTTGCCGCAATTGAAGCAATCTCCGTTAAATCTCCTCCTGTCCTGGTCGCTCCTGGTTGAACCTTTGTTTATATCTGCGTCCTTGTTTGTGGTACGCCTACCGAGAAACCAAAGCTGAGGTCGCGCCGTCTTCTCTGTCGTTACTCGCTTGCCGCCTCGCCTCTTCTTCCATTAGTTTACCTTTAATGAAATCAACTGTAGGAATTTGATCCCTCGACTCAATTGCCCCACAAAAATTTTCGTAATTTTCGGGCAGACTGCTCAGTAACATAATTGATTGTAATTCGGATGGAATTTCAATTCCCGCGTCTTCCAGCGAGTTAACCTTTTCTGGAAAACTATTTATATATTGCGCCACTGGTTCAGAAGGACTTTTCCTCCGATTATATATCTGTCTATACAGAACAGCCTTCCTTACTGGACATTTAGAGCAATGAATTCTGGCGAGTTCATCCCAAGCTTCCTTGGATGTCTTAGCTTTCCGTATGTGTCCTAATTCTGCTTTTGACACACACAATACAATGAGAGCAAGCGCCTTTTCATCCTTGGCTGTCCAATTCAGTGCGTCTGCCTCCGTTTCAAGTTTTACGATCTTTCCACTCGTGTATCCCCACAGATCGTTATACACGAGCACGCTCCTCATTTACAATTCCCAGGCCTCATAATTTCCATCGATTAATTTTTCGATGTGTTTTATGCTACTATTCATTTTTGGCACAAGTTATTACTACTCCACAAAATTACCTTTTTTTAAAAAAAGGTACAAAAAAGAGCGCCAAGTATATAATCCCATCGAAAAGAATCCCATTTAAAAATATTGTCGTAAATTAATAGTTTTACAAAACTAATGATATACACAAATTGCGCCAATTATACCAATGGCTATTTATACAAACAGGACCGTTCCTGGGTTGTTGGTCGCCCAGGTGCGAAAACAATATTGCCGCCCTTATTAATTTAATATTCTTTAATTAAGAATTTGATATGCAGTGCTTACTTTTACATCTATATATACAAAAAAAAAATGTATTAACCAATATTAAGCAGATATATTTTTATTTTATTTTATACAAATAAATATTTCAATACCAATAAATATTTTATTCAAAATACTTGGCGCTGCTCTCCGAATTGGTGTTGATAAACTGAATAAATATGTATAAATTGCATTAATCTTTTTCTTTCTTTCTTGTCCGTGCGATCGTGAATGTGTGTATGTGTGCGTGTGCATATGCTGCGTATGATATTAGAATTAATTATATGTAGAATAAATGTGACTGCGTTTCTAATATAATATGTATATGTATATGTTTATCTATTTTAGCCTGTAAGGGAATTATTGCAAATTATTAATACTAAGGCAATTATTTTAACATTTCTCCGGTTTCGCAGCGCCAAGTATTTTGAATAAAATATTTATTGGTATTGAAATATTTATTTGTATAAAATAAAATAAAAATATATCTGCTTAATATTGGTTAATACATTTTTTTTTTGTATATATAGATGTAAAAGTAAGCACTGCATATCAAATTCTTAATTAAAGAATATTAAATTAATAAGGGCGGCAATATTGTTTTCGCACCTGGGCGACCAACAACCCAGGAACGGTCCTGTTTGTATAAATAGCCATTGGTATAATTGGCGCAATTTGTGTATATCATTAGTTTTGTAAAACTATTAATGTACGACAATATTTTTAAATGGGATTCTTTTCGATGGGATTATATACTTGGCGCTCTTTTTTGTACCTTTTTTTTAAAAAAGGTAATTTTGTGGAGATTTCACACATTTTGTAGTACTAATTACAGGAGAATATGTAGCCCGCCACAGAAGAATGTTGTAATTAATAAAATAATAAAATAAAGTTTGTATTTTTATAATGTAGGGTGAATTGACCAGTGAATGAACAGCTAAGCGTTTTTTCAGTTTCAAATAACGATAAAAATTAAATAATGTCCTAATTTATTCATGAAACAAGAATTTGTAACAGAATAGGCTTTAAAAATGTCTAAAAAAATTGTTTGTGATTTTTTACTTGACCGGCGTCAGAAATAAATCATAAAAATGTAATCAATGCTCAATATACTAGTGTGGGATTACAAAAAAGAACTGACTCACGGGTAATGAACGAAACAGTATATATGTATATTTAAAAACAAAGACAAGACGAAACAACAGTGAACAATGCGATTGACCGCACCTCGCAGATCAAAACGCAGCGTAATATAATCTATATACTCTAAACTTGGTTGCAACTCGCAGACCGAAGTTCACTCACGTGCGCGTTTCTCTCGACCAGGGGGGCCAAGCTTCCCTCTTGAGAAGTTGAAGCAGAGTTTGTAGCGCCTCCTACCTATTAGGTGCGTACTAAACTGTGAATGTGTGAATCAGTGTGAATCGGGACGTATGTGTATGTGTATACGTGTTATGCACCGCTTACTTTAAAACCTGTCTACGGATCGTCGCGCCAGTGACACGTATGCAGCAGATAGAAGGATAAATATATTCAATTTCTATGTATATCCTTCTATCTGCTGCATACGCGTCACTGACGCGACGACCCGTGGTCAGACGGCCTTAGCAAAGGTAAATCAGGGAAAGTGAGGACGCCATTTGAAGGATTTCTGGTCATTCTAAAATTTAATCTTTTAAATTTTATTTTAGAAATGACAGGGGTCCTTTGAATCACGTCCGTACTTCCTCCGATTTACCTTCTGAAAATATAAATATAATTAAAAGTAAAATTAGATACATAAATATATGTTAAATGTTCTTTATTAATTTTAAATAATATTAGTTATTACAATTATTACAATAACAATCATATTAAATTCAACAATAATATTACAAAATTGATACAATTCCTAAAATATTTTACATTATTTCCCAAATTGCTTCAATTCGTTGACATCAATAGAATCTGCAAAATAATTAAATTGTTTACAATATTTTTTTTTCTTTTTTTTGTTTTTACGAGGGAAAACAGCGGGAATCTTCAAAAGACGCCTAGTAGGATCCGCACTGCTAGGCAGTGTCGGATTTATACCGACTAAAACCGCTAACCCCATGCTCATACAAAACACTCATTACCACTCCTACATGCAATATAAAAAATCAAACACTCGTGCAATATAAAAAATGAAACACACAGGCAATATACAAAATGAAACGCATAAGCAATGTACAAAATTAAACGCACGGGCAATATACAAAATTAAACAGACGTGCAATATAAAAAATTAAACAGACATGCAATATAAAAGATTAAACACACATGCAACAATCCGACAGCCATATATATATATACATAATAAAAAACGCATTACACTCTCATACCGCAAACGCATACATGCAAACAGACTTAGAAGTAGACTCGAATAGGTACACAAAAGCACGATTAGAACCTTTGCTTTCAATGTGATCTGCCATACGTCAAAGCACATAATGACAAACCAGACATTGGAATCATAGGTTCTTCAGAGCAATTTAGTAGCCTATTGATGGAAGAAATACATTTCTTTAATACATGATCGGCATAGTTGTCAGTCAAATACACTTTGAGATGCCCTAAAGGGCAATCGCTCAGGTTAACATCCACTGAAAGGCTTATACAAGTTTGAATTAAGATTTTTAAATTGCAATGTTCCGCGAAGTTATCAAAGCAATGTTTAGTTAAAACATATACCTCTCGCATAAATTGTGCTATTTCATTCTTTTGTGTTAAAAAAGCTTGGCAACACGTAGCACAAGCTTGAATAAACGGCTCTAAGTAATCTAAATTCACAGTAGTAGCATCATAATTTTGCAAAATTGACTCTATTGATTCTACAGCTACTACTGGTATTTCGTTGTTACAAATTTGAGAATTTTGATTGCGAGAGGAAAATTCGAAAATGTCTTTAATATTTAACAAATTTTCACTTGAATCTGCCTCGCAGTTTTGTCTTCCTGAGTTAGAAAACAATGAATTTATAAGTAATGATTTGTAGTATCCGGTAAATACTGAACAAGTCGGATTTGTATTTCTTCCATCATGTTGCCTTACAAGCGAAAAAAAATTTTCCAAAGGATCTTGGTTAAAATCTCTTGTTCTAAATCCTGTAAACCCAAGATCGCGCAAATAATTTTTAAGAATTTTGAACCCTTTCAGGGTATGTATCCAATTCTGTAACGCCGGAGGATACTCTTTATCACCCGCTTTGCGTTTGATAAATCGCATACTTTGGAATAAGTTTATACACTTATTTCAAATATCTACGGCGTTACTTTCGTTATTCAAAATGGCCATACTATTGACACTATCAAAAAGTGAATTTAAATTTAGAAATAATACGGCGGTATCTATTCCCGAAGCTGGCATCTTTCTGGATTTACAAGCACTTTCCGCCTCAGTAGTGCTCATAAGTTCCATAAGAGATGCTACTTTACGCGAGAAGACTTGTGCACAATACTTGACACGCATCTTCTTAATTCTACTTGTAACGACATGCTGTTCCGTAATATTTACCAAAGTTCTAAAATCACCTCTACATCGGTCAATGAAATAAGTGTCCTCCAAGTGAGACCATTTTGCTACTCTCTCTACACCGTCCAGAGTATAACGAAGATCCTTCGTTAACAAATTATTTCTCATGCATTTCAGTAGATGAGGCGGATCAAACAGTGGTACTACCTTTTGTTCATCTACCATAATGAACCCCTCTTCAGCCGATGTGCAATTTCTTTTCGTGTCGAAAAGTAATTGCCTAATCGCGCGTACATTTGTTGACCCTTGATCGCAAACCGAAGCAACAACTCTTAAGCGTATAAGAGAGCATTCCCGTACTATGGCCTTAAATGTACGCGCTATCGACTCCCATGAAGCGGTGCCCCTACAAAAGGAGTACGACACTGTTTGCTTCCATGGTTTATCACCAAATATTCCTCTTAACATAAAAACCTGAACATGGTCTGCAATATCTTTATTACGTGAAAACCCGAAATCTACTAGTCCCTCTACAGTATCGGATTTGACATTATAATGAAGCCGGGGACTAAGCTTCATTTCGTCAAATAATAATATGCAATATCTATACCGCGAATCCTCGAAATTGTCGAGTATATTTTCGATGCTGTTGAAGACAGACTTACTAATACCGGGTGCTACAATGATTTTAGTGACCAGTTTTCTTAAGGTCTCTGTACTAGGTAAGAGGAAAATATTGGAAAGGTATCGATAAACCTTTGGGCTTTGCTTCAGCAATGAAAGGGCAAAAATTTTATCGTCTAAAGTGTAATTCCTACTCAACTTATGTCGTCCCATGTTACGGACTTGTAATGCAAAAAAGTCTCGCACAGTCGATGGCAGACTTTCAATGCGTTCCGCAAAGCCACGTTTTAACAACATTTCGGTATGTTGCAAACGTTCCTTACATTCTATATGGCGTTGACGCATTTGTCTCCTTGTTTTCATCAAGGAGACAATTACGTCATACTGCTGCGCCTCTTCCGGAGAAAGGCTGATCCTCCTATTCGTCTTGAACAATGTTAGTACAGATGCTAGTAAAAGATAAAATAATTGATGCATGCAAAAAATTCAAACAAATAGCGGAAGTAAAGGGAGTTTTAGTTGGATTTAGGATAAAACAACTTTAACCCTCGTCAGGCGGCACAATTTTACAATGTTACAGTGAATGTTACAGTGAAAATATTCATAGAAAATATGTGAGGGTGCAATTGTCCTTCTGCCGCCTGTTAACATTGTAAAATTGTGCCGCCTGACGAGGGTTAGGGGGTATTCCACTGTGAACGGTCGAAAAATCAAGTTATTTTTAAAGATTTTTTTCTCAGTAAATACAACATACAATGAAATAAATTTTTTTGATATTTATTAAGCTACTCTTATATTATACCAAACAAATTAAAAAGAATATTTTCAATTTGTGTTACTTGTTTTTTTACAGCGTCAATATGGCATTTAAACAAAAACGGTATGTTCGTGGTGCAGTTGATTTCCCGGCTTAGGCTTATCCGAAACAAAAAATTCCAAGAAATTCTTAATCTGTATAAGTGTCTCTATCGTCCGTACCGCAATTAATAATTTTTGCCAAAAAATAACCGAGATTTTTCTCGGGGAACAATCGAGAAACACTATTTTGGGAAACTTTTTCCTTCAAACAGGCGCCATTTTGTTATTTTTCAACAAAAATTGTTAATTGAGCTACGAACGATAGCGACACTCGTACAGATTAAGAATCTTTTCGGATTTTTTGTTTCAGATAAGCATGAGCCGGGAAATCACCTGCACCACGTTTTTGTTTAGGTGCCATATTGACGCTTTGTAAAAAACACAAATTAAAATATTTTATTATTTTTTTTGGTATAATATAAAAGTAGCTTTATAAAAACCAAAAAAATTCATTTTATTATATGTTGTATTTACCGAGAAAAAATCTTTAAAAATAGCTTGAATTTTCGACCGTTCACAGTGGAGTACCCCCTTAAGAATAATTAATATAATATAAAACGTCACAGTACCTTTCCTTGTCCGCAACGATTGTCCGGAAGTAGCAGCAACAGCATATCCAGTATCTGTAAAATTAATAATTTGCTGATCGGAATGGCATAAAGATAGAAAAATTCAATTTGTACTACTACGCTACTATTCATTATTATTGAAAAATATCTGTTATTCTAATAGTTGAAACAAGGGAGACAGTATTGAATGTTTGTATTTTCTTACCAGTATCGACCTCCATACGTTCAGCTGCTTGCTGCACCTCCAGGCGGCCAATCCCTCCAGAGAGTCCATTATTATCTGTAACACAAATTACAAATATTCATATTGTATAAACTAGTTAAATTCTAAGTTTAAATAAAACAAACACATGCATTCTAAATTTTATAATAAGTATATATTTGTATTTCCTTACCAATATGTACATCCAACGGTTCCCTTACTTCCGGTACCTCCTGGTGGTCAACTGCATGCTGTGGCACGCAGCTTACATCAATTGGTGCTACAAAATATTAAAATAGTTTTTAGCAAAGTAAATTATATGTAAATCATGCAAATGATATCTAGAGATGAAAATTAGACGAAAATCAAGAATAATGATTTCACGTTTCAGCCTCCATTGTGCATTAATAATGGGTTAAATTTAAATTTCTATCTCCTAAACTAGTAGTCGGAGGACTCTGGGCTTTTGTAGTTACATTGTCGACTAGCAGTAGAACAAAAAAGTATTCATACATTTTTCTGTATCTCTTAGGGTTTAACATTTATAAAGCTTTTAAAATCCGAGATGTCGGTAAGGAAAGAATCTCGAATATTATAAACTTTATAAATGTTAAACCCTAAGAGATACAGAAAAATGTATAAATACTTTTTTGTTCTATTGCTAGTCGATAATGCAACTATAAAAGCGCAGTGTCCTCCGACTATTAGTTCAAGAGATAGAAATTTAACTTTAAACCATTATTACTGCAAAATGAAGGCCCAAATGCGAAATCGTTATTCTTGATTTTCGTCGTATTTTCACCTCTAGAATCACACCTTACAATATTTTCTGCACGTTTTAAGAAACGTACACCCTACCCATACAGCACAACATCTGGTAAAGTCTTAAAGACGTCCAAAAAGCCTCTTAAAGACATCTTAGAGACGTCTTGTTACAAATCAAGACGTTCAGATCTAAAATGGACATAAACTAGACGTCTCTAAAACGAGGTGTGCTGTATGGGTATATATTAAACATACCTGGAAGTTGAATCGTTGGAATTGCAGTTTTACTAAGTTTTCGCTGCAATTTATAGATGCCTAAGAAGTGCGCATCGCAGATCTTCCTGTTGCGAAGAGATTGGTGCATTAACAATGGATTGCCGCAAGCAGCAATCCATTTTAAGCACCTCTCTCGGTCTTTAACAATATCGGGAAATGCTCTTAGTAACGCATTTCCCGATTCGCAACCTTTCACTTCGCACTTCTTAGGCCCGGACATAATCTGAAATTTAAATTTATAGAATTAATAAAAAAACTTACACTATCTCAAAGACGCTATATTACAAAAATTACTTATCTTATATTAACTGATCCACGTGTCTGCCAGTCCCTGCGCCAAATTCAGCCACATTGAGCCACATTGCGCCAAATGGCGCCAAACAATTGAAAATGACGACGGTCGTCATGGTAACATTTCACCAACGTCGAAAGGTTGTGTGCGTGCTCACTGATACACCTAGGTATGTGTGTGTGATGTACCTAGCGCCTTCTACCTATTTGGTGCAAACTAAACGGGAACTTCAGCCAAACAAAGACGGTTTGGCCCCCCTGCTCTCGACTGCCGCTCTTCGTTAAAAGAAAATGCGTCAAACTCGCACTCTACGCACACACGCACATACACACAAACACACACATACAGTTCCTTAAAGCTAAACAGTCCAATGCTGTATCTTAAGCTAAACAGTCGAAGAATATCGGTCCTCGACGGCGCCGACATCACTCGACGGGGTGTCGCTTTCGTCTCGACGCCTCGACACGGTTCCTCTGCCTGACATCCGACACCACACTAGTGAATGAACAAAATACCCAATAAATGAATACCTTCACCCAGTGATTGAACACAAAGAATAATACTTCATTTCCCGACGAGAAAACGCTACAAAAGAAGAAAGGAATTTTAGGCGAGGGACCTAACATAAGAATATAAAGATATAATCTATATATTATAATAATAGGAATTTGACAAATTTAGTTATATCAGAACACAGTTTACACAATATAATGGTTAACTGTCATCGTACGTGTTTTCTTACTAGGTTTCTCGCTGAGAATGGCAGCACCCGAAACCACAAAACAAAAAAATTAATAAGCGACCGAGACGTTCATAGATTCAAAAAATATTAGTATCGCCGTTATCTCAATAAATTTTCCTTCATTCCAAATATAAGATCATTGTTTTCAATGAAATAGTATTCTTGTTATACACGAAAAAAGTCAACTTGTTCATTCACTGCTCACTGTTCATATACTGGTCAATTCACCCTATACGCATACTTTTCCTTAATAAACCCTTAATATTTCAATGACGGTTTTTAATTTTTATATCAATTTTTAAATCATTAGATATTGATTTATTAATAAAATGAATTTAACTTAAGTGTGAAATATAATATTCTTTCTTATTTCTTCTTTTATATTGCTATTCTCTGCATTAGCAACAAGACGCATAGGTTCCAAATTCCTAACACATCTTCTAAAGGTATCTCGATAGCTGCATCAACGAGTCTCAGCAGCTAAAATTATTCTCTGACCACCAAGAGCTAATACCTGGGATTCCAGAGCTGGAGACTTAAACTCTTTTAATAAATTGTTCACTTTAGCAGTAAAATCCTTATCTAATAATGATTTGCATAATAAATTCGCACTGTGGCTACTACAAGTCATGCCACTGTCGGCCACTGGGGCCATTCCGAAGAATATCCAAAACAAAATGTAACAAATAAAATATAACAAAAATATACACTCCTGGAAAAAATTAAAGGAACTCTATAATTTCCCGAAAATTTTGGTCATTTTCAAATAGCTGTATCTCCGCGAAAAATGGTCGCAAAAACATTTAAAAAAAGCATTTTAACGCTTGAAGTCACTAGTTTTTGAAACAATGACTCAATTTTTTTCGTTCATACATTATGATACTGTTTTATCAAGATAGATATTCAGAAATTTTTGCCTTGTCTGGACGTATGCAAGGGCAAATTTTTTTTTCTTCAGATAAATGTAATAGAGGGCTCTTATAGAGCAAACTCTTTACTTCCGTTTTTTTTAGTTTTGTTGTATAATTTTTATTAGCCGAGTTATTCGCCACTAAAGCAAAAAACGAACTTTTCACTTTGAACACCTATAACTTGCGAACGCATGATCGTAGACAATTTTTCATGAGTGTTTTGGAAAGCTAAGAAATTATCCTTCCAAAACCTTTAGTTCCCAATTTATTGAAATTTTTTTGCATCATATAAAATCCATTTTAAAATGATCCCAAAAATGACATATTTACCGTTTTTTGGTAAGCATACCACTTCAAGGAAAGTCAGGGAATCATTCAAGTGTCCACGTTCTTTGCCAGTCAAGACTACCCGTAAACACCGTGCAAAAGGCCGAACCAATCAGATTTTTTTCCCGTATGTCCCCGATGGTCAAACATGCGATATGGTCTGAAATATTGAAAGATCACCTGTTTTTCGTTATGTTTCTCTATAAAACCCTATCTTTTGTTCTCGCGGCTTTTGAACGATTGTTGTACGTTTTTTTTTTTGTTAGTTCAACGTCGTTGCACCACCCAAAGCGCGCTAACACGTGGTGGTGCTAATGTCAGTTATTGAAGTACTGTTTTTGTCATTGCGAAGAGATTGGATAAAAATGTTTTTCTTAAATTTTTTAAATCGTTTCATTTTACTAAAAGGACGTTGAACTAACAAAAAAAAACGTGCAACAATTGTTCAAAAGCCGCGAGAACAAAAGAAAGGGTTTTACAGAGAAACATAAAGTAAAACAGGTGAATCTTCAATTTTTCAGACGTATCGCATGTTTGACCATCGAGAACAAAAAATCTGATTGTTCCGGCCTTTTGCACGGTGTTTACAGGTAGTCTTGACTGGCAAAGAACGTGGACACCTGAATGATTCCCTGATTTTCCTTAAAGTGGCATCATGCTTACCAACAAATGGTAAATGTCATTTTTGGGATCATTTTAAAATGGATTTTATATGATGCAAAAAAATTTCACTAAATTGGCAACTAAAGGTTTCGAAAGGATAATATTTTAGCTTTCCAAAAACACTCATGAAAAATTGTCTACGATCATGCGTTCGCAAGTTATAGGTGTTCAAAGTGAAAAGTTCGTTTTCTGCTTTGGTGGCGAATAACTCGGCTAATAAAAATTATACAACAAAACTAAAAAAAACGGAAGTAAAGAGAAATGTTTGCTCTATAAGTGTCCTGTATTACATTTATCTGAAAAAAAATTTTTGCCCTTGCATACGTCCAAACAAGGCAAAAATTTCTGAATATCTATCTTGATAAAACAGTATCGTAATGTATGAACGAAAAAAAATTGAGTCATTGTTGCAAAAACTAGAGACTTCAAGCGTTAAAATGCTTTTTTAAAATGTTTTTTGCGACTATTTTTCGCGGAGATACAGCCATTTGAAAATGACCAAAATTTTCGGGAAATTATTGTGCTCCTTTAATTTTTTCCAGGAGTGTATATTGTTGCGAGCACCCTACGGATAGGATCGATCGCCTGCCTAGCTGTCATTGGAGAGTCACACGCCATTGCGAATAGACGTACCGGTACTTCCCATTGCTGTATATTAGAGATTATATCCGTTCCTACTGTTCGTATTTATGTTCCGTTATTTCCCTGTTACGTTGAAGTTCCGTTATGCCAAACAGAAAACATAACAATATACTACACATAAGAAAAAATATTTTACCAAATAACATCAAATTTACCAAAAATAATCATATACACTTGGATTTTGGATGTATACTCGAGCTCAGTTAAGAAGGAACTGAATTCGCGCATGTAGAATGCAATCATTGGCTCCGAGGGAGCGTTTGTTTGTGGTATAGCCAATAGTAACTTGTTTCGTCGCCAACATGTGCAGAACCGATCTAAACTCGTTGGTCGGCAAGTTCCTTCTTAAATGAGCTCGAGTATAGAATTTTATAGTTTTTATTGGATTTTAAATAAAATCGTGTATCTTCAAAAAAAAAAAAGGTTTTAATTTTTTTTTATTATTTACATTTTAGTGTCTAAGATTTGATTTGCGGTTATATGCTGATTGCACATCTATTGAATTGATTTGATTTGTGGTTACAGGCTGATTTCAAGTCATTTGAATTTGTGATTATGGGTTATAATTATAATACAGGGTGTTCCAACAATGTTACGATTCCTTAAAGGGCGTGATTGCAAACAACTTTTTCCTTTGCGAAAATGTTCTCTAAGATTTCGTTAACAGGATATTAATAAAAAGCACTGACCAATCAGAGCGCGAGTCTGACGGCCGAGTTCCCGCGCTAATGTGGCTACACGCCGCGCTGCGACTGCGAAGCAACTCGGCATGCATCGAAAAAAATTGCGTAGAATGGCAAATGAAAAAGACGTAACAAATAAATCCAACACGTTGTCATGGTTTGTTCGTCATTTAAAGTGAATAATGAATAAAGAATAAATGGATGAAAATCACGTGTAACGTAAAAAGATGAATACTGATGTGAGCTGATGCGTCGCCTGTTTTTGGAGGGCGTAAGTCTCCAACGGCGCAACGTTGTTACGAAGTAGAGAAGACACTCGTGCTTTCTCAATAACTTTAGAGTTTATTGTAAAATAGACTTTTGTTTACAAGAATGAAAACCGTATTTAAGGTTACGCGTTGGCAAGTGTTCCGGTCAGTGGTTCGTACCGGAGTCTCTAACGGGTGCAACATGCGATCCCTGAGGATTCGGTGCACCGTCGTGTAGCTGACACTAGAACAAAATGCAAAAACATCCACTATTAGATAACATTTCTTTTTTCTTAATTCATAAGTGCTGCAGTTATCTTGAACTGTGACTTACTTTAGGCCAGGGCTGCACAAGGAGCCTTTTTCAGCGCCTAACGGCGAGCAACCAGCCGTACGTCGTTGCTAACGGTAGAATCAGTGAGGAGAACTGCAGTAGTGTAGGTGCGGTCCCGAAGGCGCGTAGCGTAAGTATGCATAAGTAACTCACTGATTCTACCCTTAGCAACGGGACAGCTCGACGTACGGGCGGTTGCTCGCCGCTAGGCGCTGAAAAAGGCTCCTTGTGCAGCCCTGCTTTAGGCGATGGTTCAAAACGCGCACACTGATCCTTGGATCGTCTTCAACGGTGACGAGGATGCTGCTGGTATGTCCACCTCGCTGTCTCGCGGCATCATGGACCCCGACGCTAAACATCGAAATGTATCCTCGCTTGGCGTTTGGATCTGAGGATATTCCAGCGCAGCAGCACTTGCATCCCCGTTGTTCCGGGCGTATACCCAGAACATCCTGTAGTATTCTTGGACTGTGAACATTTCTGAGACGTGATTGCTAGCTGACTGACATGATTTTTTCCAACCAGCTTCCTCTACCTCTAAGTAGCTTCTCTCGTTCCATTATGAGTTAACCCCCACCAGGACAAGAGGTTTTAGGTAAAAAGAAGCCATCACATTTTCGAAATACACGTGTTTTTCAGAAGTGCAACGAACGAACCATCGTACACTTTCACAAAAGCCCGCGCTCCGTCCTTTTATTGCCAATGTACTCATTGCTCCGAGATAGAAAGCAGACACCACGTGTATCGGTTCGAAAGAGTCCGAAGGGAAAGAAACAGAAACTCTTCGAGTTGGTATAAAGAAGAAAATGCATACCATTCTTGTTTCCCCTTTCCCATACCCTGAGTTCACGTTTGCTACGAGGCGGAATTAATTAAGTCATAAATTATTAAAAACTGTAGGAAACCGTTCTCTACCGCCAACTAGAGGGACAATACGGTCGTAAACCGCGACCCTGGCGAAAAGCTCTGGCCGATCAGCCAGATTAATTTTGGGGAACTTGAATTTAA
The DNA here is from genome assembly GCA_963971345.1 of Andrena flavipes. Classification (NCBI taxonomy): domain Eukaryota; kingdom Metazoa; phylum Arthropoda; class Insecta; order Hymenoptera; family Andrenidae; genus Andrena; species Andrena flavipes. The sequence continues at coordinate 40,660,822 of OZ020479.1, read as the reverse complement.
AAAGTATTATCCAACATCAATACGCCTCGTGGAGAGACGCAGAAAGAAAAGGGGTAGTATACTTTTTGGAGTATATATGCTGTTGCTAGCGCCAGTAAGGTGCCATTTTTCCGGTTACTTGCTTGTGGCTAACAATAAGTATAGTTAATGGAGTACTGCTGGAGTACTTGAGTTCACTGGGGTTTATTTTAAAGCCACCTTTAAAAAACGTGAGAAAAGTTCGACTTTTCCGACATTTTGTAGCGATTTAAACGCAATTGCTGTTCTACATATTGTTAGTTGAATTTAAAGTTGCATAATTGGCGCCATTTTTAAAACGCAGGTTTAAAAATACAATATCTGGCGCTCCGGCACCAAAAACGTCTATTTTATTCTTATACGCAAACTCTACCCATAATTTAAGCAACCTCTTGTATTGCTTGAAGGTTGATTCGCTGATTGACTTTAACATAGTGGCCACTGAATCCTTGTCGATACCTTTGTTCATACAAGCCCTATGTATAAGTTTCCCGCCATCAGCCAGAGTATGAATACCAGTGGATGTACTTCTTGTCTGCACGGAGGTAATAAAATATTTTTTTCGAAATCTTACTTAAAAGTAAATTGAATAGAGGGTACCACGGTTAGTTTGGCCATAGTAGTACGACCAACACACCTTCTGCTTTGTTTATAATTATATTTCGTAAGATCCTCAAAATGAGTGGAAAAGGATGAAATGCATAGAATCTTGCACCTTTCCATGACATATAGTCTGATAAATGCAACTAAGGCAGCAGCATTATGGTAAACGTGTTACGTCCTGAAGGAATCTTTCGTAAATCACCCCGAAAGGTTGGAATGATTTACCGGGTTCTTGCTCTTTTCCAAGGGCTACGGCTCACCTTGATTATACTTACCAGGGAAGGGGGTTGTATAAGATCGTACACGAGAATTATAGGAATAACAATAAAGAGTAAAATATATTCTTAAAGAAAACTGTTGTAACTATGCCAACGACCAAACGTTACAACCGCCGCGCATTCCGATATCACGCGCGAGCGCCAAAGCGCGGGCAATAACCCGCGAGCACCATCAGCGTTTCCCCCAAAATCGCCGAAGAACGAGCCAAAGGCGGTGACCCCTCTGGTCCCCGCTTCGTCCCGATTTAGATATAAGAACTCCTACAAGCTAGGGGACGACCGCCTTTGTAATTAGCGCTTAACCGCTACAGTACGCGCATAGCCTGTCACCTGGATCGGGACAGAATAAACTTGTTTAACCTTACGGTGAGTTCCAATTCTTTAACCCGCAACGATCCCCTACCTTCGGTTTCAAACCGAATCCTTCCGTCCCGGCACACTCTCCCGAACCTTCGGGGCCCGTTGGACGACGAACGTGAAGGACGACCCGGAGCAACCCGAGATTCTAGGCCAGAATCTCGCCCCCAGGCGTCCAGACACAACAAAACAAAGAAATAAGAAGGACATACTTTTGAGACGACGCTCCGTCTCTGCTAGTGCTAGCGTGTCGTTGGACCTAGCGTAGGTCGTGGTCGCTCGCACTGTTCTCGGGTAGCGCACGTTACACTACTTCACGATCGCAGAGTCTTCAAAGGCGTTACTTTAGATTTCAGGCATAACAATCTAACTGAGTGATTTTGGTCGTTGTTGAACGTCCGAATGTATATACAGGCAGCATTATGGTATGCACGCTCACTCGCATCGCGAAACCCATGCAACTGTACTTGTTCGTGGCTCTCGGACAGAACCTACCGAGGAACTGTGACCTTTATCATCAAATGTAACTGCGATTGAAAGGCAGACGATGATGTGTGAATGTCTAGTGGCACCGAATCATTCCAGTCAAATCGGGATTTCCGGAACGCCTGTATAATGAGTTTACCTTGCACAATGACCGGACCCAATAACCCAAGGGGGTCAAACAGCTGTGCAATACGAGACAAGATGGTTCTTTTTGTTACCCTAGGTTGTCCAGGCACGAAACGTCGAGGCTTGGAACGTTCGCGGATTAGATTAAGGCTTAGAATTTAGTTAGTAGAAGATAGTCGTTAAGGATAGTCGGTAAGTTTCAAACTAAGGTTACGGTCACATTGTATTTACACAACGTTAGCACAATATATTACAATTACGTCTAATTAAAACTAACACAGAAATAACGCAGAACCTATTTAGTATAACGTGAAAATACGCGAGAAGTAGAGACCGAGCCGAGCAGTTCGTATTGGACAGTCCTGGAACGTTCCAGAGAAGTGTGAGCACGCGAGATAAAAGACGTTGTTACGATTCGTAGAAGAGAGATCGATCACGGTGATGAATCGGACCATTTCGCCGAACTCTGTGACATCAGCACCCCCACTTAACAGCTGTTCGTCCTGAGCCGGACGAAGACCGTGCCGGCCAAGTAAAGCCGGTCGCGTGTTGAAGAGAGAGAGAGCTGCCTAATTAGCTGAGGTGTACAGTCGTGCCTACCGCAACTTTGTCGCGTTAGCCCTTTCAAACCGCGCGCGGCATCGGCAATCCCAAACAAGGTAAAGGTTCTAATTGTTTTATGGTGTAGCCTAAGGTGTTCTGCCGGGCCCTCCACTTTAAACCCAGCGTTTGTTTTCCATCAAGTTCGTTTAGCACCATATGCTCAGTAGGATTTGTTGCTTCAATACGCACTATCAACCGTGGGTTGTTCAACACCCACTGCCTAAACTGAAACCCCTCTTTCGTGATCACAGCAATAAGATCGTCTCGAATCTTTATCGCGTCTTGCATCGACGATGTCACAGTCAGGATGTCGTCCACATAAAGATCCTTTAGAAGGATATCCGCGGCACGCGGATAATCCGAAATTTCGTCTTGTGCAAGCTAATGCAGCGTTCGAATCGCGACATACGGAAGGCGGAAGCGCGTGATTAGGCTCACTAAATCGTTCTGGATCGTAGGCCTTACAATTGAGCGTGTCGTTCAAAGAGAATCCGGATGATGATCGCGCGGATGCATCGAATACAACTCGAACCTTTGTGGTAAAGCAATCGACTTTCACGACAGGATAATGAGGTAAATAACAACCGGAGGTGTTCCCTTCTGTAATCTCTGTCATGTGACCGAGATGTTCGTACTCCCTAAGAAATTCAACGTACTGAGTTTTGGTACTCAGGTTTCTGCTGAGTGATCGCTCCAATGAAAGAAAACGTTTCATTGCCAATGGATATGATTCGCCAAAATTGTCCTTTTTGCTATTGAACGGAAGACTAACAGTATATTCCCCACTTATGGAATCTCGTGTCGTATTTGTGTGTCGTATAACACTTAATAGTGTTCCTCACACACATGCTCTTCCGGCGAGAACAATTTTAAGGACGGACACTGTTCTATCGACCAGAATTTATGCACGTCCACTTGCAGCATGTCAAGCGTTAGATTGCAAGGGTTAGATTGCCTTTTTTTTACGTGGAGAAATCCCTAACGGATACCCCGCCCCCCGGGGGAGGGACGGGGTTATGTGGGGCTTGCACCCACTAAAACTCCACGGTGGTCTACCTCAGGCGCGGAGTCGCGCGCTCGAGGGGAGGGACTTGCGCGGGAGCAAACTAGCGATTCATCCGCTTGCCCTCCCCCCCTTAGCGCTATTGCGATTTCCGCGCTCTACAACCCCGCGCTATAACGGCGGGGTCTTCCCTGATCTCCGGCGACGCGTGGCGGACCAAACGCCCGTGTCGCTACTTCTGGGGGTCGCATTGTGGTGTTGTTGTGGGGTGAGAGTGCCCACCGGCACTCCCACTCCGCGACCCCCGCGATCGAGCGATAACCCGGAGCGGCCCCGTCGATCGCCGAACTCGCCCTCCCGCTCAATCGCCTATCCCCGGGAGAGCAGCGGATGGTCGGCTGCTCCTCGAGGGGGTCCTCCGATGCGAGGACCCCCTGATCGAAACTCCGCCGTCGCGCGCCGCGCCCTGCCACGACGCGAAGCCGACGGCAACTTCGTGGCACAGCCACTCCCCTCCAATTGGCCCTTTTTATGGGCCCCCTGACCCGGAATTCGCCGTTTGGGGAGCGGGGTGACGCAGGTTTACGTCACCGCCTGACCTCCCCCGGCTCCGGGTCATCTTTGCCTCCGTCGGCTCTTCTTCCGACACCTGGGGGCCGCGAGGCGGGAAGGGTGCCCGGATATCTCCCGCTCCCTCTCCGCCTGTTCCTTCTCCAGCATAATGACCTCCGCGTAGGAGGCCATTGCTTCCCATGCAGCCCGATCTCTCACCATGCGACGCACTGACTGTCGGCAGCGAGAGATCCGGGCCTAGCTTCGCCTCGAGGATGTTGCAGTTATAAACTTGATAGTATTTATTGAATGAAATAATAATCAAACAATAGGATAGATATACAATGACTATTTAGATATACAATAATAATCTGACTTAAAGAAACATTCTTAGCGTGCTCAACGTGCTTTCAAACAATCACACCGTATAGTATAAAAGTAAGGCGTCCAACCTTAAAGACTTTAGACTTAGTTACTAGACTGCTAGGGATTAATTCTACAACAGAGGACACGGCGATCATCGATCAACTCCCGGCATCTTGCTAGGGTGTGGTCCGCCGTGTCCTCGTCGCCCGAGTCGCAGCTGAAGCACCGCGACGATTCCTCCCGCCCTATACGACGCAGATAGGTGCCGAAACAGCCGACACCTGTCATGATCTGCGTCAGGCGGAAGGTAAGCCTGCCATACCTGCGCCCTATCCATTCGGCGAGAATGGGCAGGAGCGCCCCGACGACGCGTCCCTCCCAATGTTCGGGGAGAGAGAGCCATTCGATTCATTTGGCTCCCATGCGTCGCCGGGCCTGACACCGCGCCTCGGGTCCAACCGGCGCCAGGGGGTCCCTCGCTCCGCGGAGATCGTGGGAGGCGAAGTAAACCTCCGCCTCCATCCCCGCGAGCAGGTGAAAAGGAGGTGACCCACCAAGCGCCGACAGTTCGGCATGCGACACCGTGCGGTAAGCCCGCACGGTACGGAGGACAGCGCGGCGGTGAAATCTTGCGAGAAGCTCTCGCCCGACGCGACAGCCCCCCAAGTCGCCGGCCCACACCGGGCCTCCGTAGAGCGCCATGGACCGGACGACCGTCACATATAAGCGCCGAACTGCTTCGTGAGGGCCCCCGAGGTTGGGCATGATGCGCCCGAAGGCAAACACCTGCCGTTCTAACCGGGGGCCCAGGACCCGAAAGTGGCGCGTAAACCGCCAGTAGGTATCCAGGGTCAGGCCGAGGTACTTCATCGATCGGCCGACCCTGACGCAGGCTTCCCCGACTCGCAGGGACGCTCTATTCGGGACGCCTCTGCCGTCCCTGTCTGCGAGCCATATCGCCTCCGTTTTATCGAAGGCGACTCGCAGACCGAGCGCCCCTATCGCGGGGATAACGAGTCGCAGTGCTCTTTCTGCGAGGCTGATCGCGTCCCTCCATTTGCGCCCGGAAGCCACCACCAGAGTGTCGTCGGCGTAACAGACCAACGAGACCTCCGGTGATGGCATTTCTACCCGCAGCACCGCGTCGTATGCCAGGTTCCACAGCAGGGGTCCCAGCACGGACCCCTGCGGAACGCCGCGGTGCACCGGAGCCACCCCTTCCCCCTCCCGGCCGACGTACGTCACCACGTCGGAGACCCGGGCCGACCTTGGCGGACGCCGACGCAGGGCGTCCACCCGGCGTGACACGCAGTGACGCTACAAGGTGGACCGGAGTGGCGCGTTACACTTATCACGAGGTGGTACATGTATTGTTCAAGTCGGGGTCTCGTCAGCAGTCGCAGGGGAGCATGGAAGAATAACCACGCGAGTAATCGGCCGCAAGAATTCTCCCTGTGCGGTGCGCACCGTCGCCACACGAACGCGACCGTCTGGATCAGGGTGGACACGCGAAACGCGGCCGAGACTCCACTGCGCCGGCGGAGTGTCGTCGCCTTTAAGGACGACGACGTCGCCGACACAGCCGGCTTCGGCGCCGGTTCGCCTCGACCCAGCACCTTGCCCAGGTTTAGGAAGCGTCCCTCCAGTCTCCTCTCTAAATCGTCCATACAACGCAGCACGGCATCCCGCGGCTGCGTCGCGGACTTGTCACCGGCGTCGCCGGACGATGGCTCCGCCGAGGGAGGGTGGGGGGACGCCACCCTCCTCCTCTTCTTCCCCCTCACCCTCGGCGGTGCGTCGCGGAGGGGGGAGGACTTGGCCGCCGAAGAGGGGCCCGGCACGGGCACCACCTCCACCTGGACGCAAGAGTCGGACCAGGGGGGCACGCAGGAGGGAAGGAGCTCCCTGCGGGTGGGGATTGGGACGGCGGGATTGAAGGACAGAGTCTCCGTCTCTGTCACGTCCACGCCGGCCATATCAGCGCGCGCCTTCAGGCGCGCGTATTTCCCCCTCAGGAACTCCAGTTCTCGCTCCCTGGTATGGAGGAATTCTCCCAGGGAGTGCGTCTGCTCCGTCAGGTTGCGCACCTGCGTAGAGAGCTTATGTGATCTATGCTCCCACGCTCCCTGACGGACCACTACTTCCCGTGCCGGTTTATCCGAGTTCTCCCCCCTCTCGGCTCTCCCATGGAGTTCGGCCGCGACGGCGGACGCGCGACGGATGGCTACACGGATGGCCCGCACGTCCGTCGACTTCATATGGGACGCCGCACTGACGATCGCGGCGACCGCGTCCAACTCGCGTTGGGCCTGCTGCCCGAGGCCGCCGGCCGAGAGTGTCTCCGACCAGTCTCGGAGCTCGGCCCTGCCGGGGAGGGCCTTCATTCCGGGTCCGAGCCTAATGGGGTTCGTCCAGACCCCAGGCTTTCTGCCGCGTTTGCCCGGGACAAAGCCGGGCCTCGCACCCCCGTCGGTGCCGCCGTCGGAGGATGGCAGGGGAGCGTCCAGGCAGCTCCCCCCGCTGGCGCGACCGGTAACTTCTTCCCCGGCGCGGTCCTCGTCCGTGCCCGTCGACGCGATACGGCGCACGGCTCCCCCACGTCAAAAATTCCGCGGGGTCTCGTCCTCGGAACCGGAGGCGGAGGCTCCACCGGTCGCGGCCGAGGCGTCGACTTCCATTGCCTCCGTGACGCCGGAGGCTCGTGGAACTACCCCCTTTCCCTCCTCCTCCTCGTCGGAGGAGAGGACCACGACGCGCCCGGAGCACGGCCCGAGCGCGTCACATCTCTCCAGGACGACGCGGACCCCGTCCGTCGTCGCCTTCTCGCGAGCGGTTGACTCCGCCGATCTCGCGGAGCTGTCCGGCGAGCGGCGGCGCGGCCGCGCGGTGACGGAGACGGCTCCAGGAGTCAGCCGCCCCATCAGCCGGGCCACTCCCCTGTGGAGCCCCAGCAGCTCCCGCACCTGTTCGGAGGTTTTAATCTCTACACTCCTCACATAAGGCACCCCCCTGGCGTTACGGGGCGCCGCACGCGGAGCGCCCTTAGCCCGAGCGAGGGTGACCTCCCCCGTCTCCACAGGGTCGCACGACGGGGCTGACGCGGCCCCTGCCGCGCTTTGCGTCGCCGTCTCCCCTCCAGAACTCGCCCCGGTGATTCCGGCCAGCAGGAACGAGGAGACGCCCGGTGTCTCCCCGCCCGTAACGCGGCCGACCACGGCACTCGCGATCGGGTGGTCGTCGCGGCAAATGGCTGGGTTGCCACCCCCGCTAATATCACCCAACTCCAGCGCCTCCTCCTCCCTCCCATCCTGGCCAGCCACCCGCGAACTCGCGATCGTAAACTGCTCCAGGGACGAGGCCGGCGACCCGCACGAAGCGATCGTACGCCGGTCCTCGGTACGCTCCAGCGACATAACCCGGTCGCTGGTCGGGGGTGTATAAAGGCCACCGCCCTCTCCTCCCTCCGTGATGTAATCTTCCATAACGGTCCCACGAATAACCGCTTGGAAGGGTCGCGCAACGGTAGAGGCGGCTTGCCGTTGCGAAGCCATTATGCCCGGACCCCTAAGGGCACGGACTACGTCTGGGGGCGGCAGGTACCAGACGGATCTTGGTTAGGCGCAGCATTACCCTCTCCACCCACGTGCCCCCTCAGACTGAGGGGAACACGTGCCCCGGCACCACCAATGGGGCTCAGGGTTGGGGGTTAGATTATAGAGTCTTTTCCGTGTCTCGCGACCCAGCCGGTTCAGGCAAGGCCTTCGGTCCGTGCTGGCTTCGCATACCCTCGGGAGATAGCACACCGAGGGGTCGTCGTTCCACACAGCACGGATTACGAAAAGCCCGACAGCGATGCGCTGCCGGGCGTCCCCTACTAAAGCGGGGGCGTCACCGTAGCCTCGAGAGCGTCCCGAGACTACATAGTCTCCGTGATGGAAGACTTCCGCCACGGAGGGACCCCTACAGACAAGCCGATCATGGGGGGGAAAGATGCCATGTCCGCGTTCGCGCCCCTACCCGACTATGTCGTGCAGGAGCCCCAGCGGCACCACGTGGAGGTGCGGTACATGGACTTACCCCGGTCGAGCCTCCAACTTCGTCCAAATTCTCCGCCCTGAGCTGCCTCTGGATCCTCCACCCGCGACCCTAAGGTCCGGGGGTACCACCAGAGGCGACGACCCAGTTGAGAGAATATGGAACCCATCGGAGTTCCCCACCAACCATGCGCCAGCAAGCCGACAGCTGGTAGAGTGCTCGACCAGAGTTTCGGGATATTAACTGACCGGTCGGGGACAACCCGTATCGGATAAATACCGAAATACGGACCGACCGATCAATCCCGAACGCCGCCGCATTTTTTTTATATTAACGTGGAGGAAGCCTTTGGGCTTAGGCACCCCCGACCTCAGGGAAGGTCTGGGAGTTATGGTGATGGTCGGGAACCTATCCCCCCCCCCCCACAAAACCTCCACGGTGGCCGCAGCACGGGAGTATAGGCCGGCCCATGTCCCGCGCCAAAGTTTCCCTGCCCGACGGAAGCGAGTCCCCCGCCGGGCACACTACACAAGATGCCGTTGCTGCCACTCACACACGGCACACCCGCCCACCCCCCCCCCTCCAAACCCCACACCGCCCTTCAGCCTGCGACGTCACAGTCCCTGCACTGGACGCCCAGCGGGCAACTTCTATTCTGGTCCCCCCTTTCCCTATGCTACCGGCCTGTCTAAACAGTCTCCCCCAAATGCCCTAGCTACGTCCCTAAAATCCGCGGGCTGACCGAACCCCGCTAGCCCCGCCGTCCAGGCAGCCGACCCCAATCGGGGCCGCGTCCCGGATGCATTGTCGTCGGGCCGTATAGGTGCGTTTTCGGGGCCGAGTTTCGCTACCACACCACGGTGCCGACTACCCTTCCGACGGAGGTGTCGCGGAGCTGGCGCCCGCGCCTTCCAAATGAAAACGCATTCCCGTTGTACCTGAAAATAATTCCCCCCTAAGTTTTGGCTCCGAGGGAACCGTTCGATTACGCGCCACCCTCGCAACGTTGCCCACGTAGCGCAGCGCCCACCCCACCCCCCCCCCCCGACGGTCGGGCAGCGCCCCGCACGGTTTGCGAGACGAGCCACCGCCCGCGCGCGGAAGCCGAGTCCCTCGGCGACGATCCGACGTACTGAAGGACTAACGCCTACCCTCCCCGCGGCCGATGCCCTTGACGTCCCCGGCACGACCATCCCACCCCCGCGGCGCGGAAGGCGAGCCCTCGAGCGACCGTGCGCCCGACCGGTGTAACTCAAACCCTCGAGCTAGTGTCCCCCGAGGGCGAGTTCCCGTCGTCTCTCAAGGGCTGTCCAACCCTAGGCCTCCAGCGGGCCTCCCCAGTCGGCGCCACCCCGTGCCCACTCCGGGCGGGGTTCGCGGAAGATCGCGAGAGCAGCAGTCGCCTGGTAGCGAGCTGCCACTTTGCCTCACCTGAAAATAATTCCTCCCTTCCCCCCGACAAAACCCTTTCTCCGAAGAGAAGCTAGCTACCACCCACCGCGAACAGACGTCCCACCCTATCCCCCCGCGTGCTCACCAACATACCGGATGGCGGCACTCATTCGTGGTGGAATTCATCCGCTCCCCACCATCCTCGGCCGGGCCCGGGAACAGTTCGCGCGTGCCCGGGGTCGGTAGGGAGCAGGTATCCCAACCCCGAACGAAGCCCCATACGGAACCCACCCCATTATCGCGGGCCAACCAACATACCGGATGGTGGCAACCCACGCAGCTAAGGGGGCAACTCAAAACTTCCAGTTGCCCTGCTGCGTATATCGTCCCGACGAGTCATCCCCTCAGTGCCTCCCTCGGCCGAGTGCACGAAACTTCAAAGCCTAAGGTTTATCGTCGAACACCCGGGGCAGACACAAGGAGGTACCCTACCCCGAACGAAGCCCCATACGAACCCACCCCAAGTTCGCGGGCCACCAACCCGGGTGGTGGCAAGAACACGCAGCTTACTTGCTGCGCACAACGTCCCGACGAGTCGTCCCCCCTAATCTCACCTCGGCCGGGGGCACGAACAACCTCCCGGGGTAGAAAAGGGCGGGTATCCCACCCCGAACGAAGCCCCAACGTCGGCCCACCCCTGGCAGCCATCCCGCACACGTCGCCGTGCTCACTCGATGCTCGGGCGAGGCCTCACTACCCCTTATCTCCCGAGGGCCACCGACGAACGAAACCCCGAATCGCGCCCACCCCGCGTGAGGTTCGCGGAAGAACACGTAGCTGCACCTGAAGATAAAATGCTGAAAATAAATTAATATTAGTAAGGACCGCCAGCACCCACGCACCGCGGCCCCCGGGAAAGAACGGAGGCCACCCGCGAACCCCATCGCCTGTGCGATGAGGCAGCGGAAGACCACCGAATCCCCCGGGGCCCACGGCGCACGAATATGCTCACGCTCCATAGGGGATGATAGGGGGGCAGTGGGGGACAAGGGGTATGGGGGTAGGGGCGAAGTTAACCCTTTGCCAGGGGAGCGGCACCCCCCACCGCCAGGCAAGAACAGTGTTCCTTCGCACTATCCGAGCCCCCCGACGCGAGGCATCGCCGCTTCCCCAGCACAAGGGGAGAATAGGGGAAAAATCAACTCTCGGCAAGAAGGGCAGCATTCCCCGCCGACCCGCAAGAACAGTGCTTTCACCGCACTATTCGAGCCCGTCGATGCGAAGCATCGCCACCCCCCAAGAACAAGGGAGGGAATAGAGGTAGCCAACCCTTAGCCAGGAGGGCAGCACTCCCCGTCGGTCGGTAAGAACAGCGCATGCACTGTCCAAGCCCCCGACGCGGAGCATAGCCGCTCTCCCAGAGGCCCCTCACCACGTCAAGGTGGTCGGCACTTAGAGGGGGGGTGGTTAGATTACATTTTTTTTTTTTACTAGGAGGAAATCCCCACGGATACCCTGGGCCCGCGGGGCGGGCCGGGGGTTATGTGGGCCTCGGACCCACTAAAACCTCCTAGGTGATCTACCTCAGGGGACGGAGTTGCGCGCCTGAAGGGGAGGACTTGCACGAGAACAAGCTAGTGATTACATTCGCTTGCCCCCCCTTCCTGCGCATTCGCCACTCCGCCCCTAACAATCCCGACAGGCTTGCCGGGGTCTTCCCGGGGGGGGGGGGGGGGGGGTTAGATTGCCTACTACAACCCAGCCTAACTGAGTTTTCTGCAATCTAGTAATATGAATTGCTAACGTTTTACGTATTATTATTATTACTATTGTTATTAACGGGAAAACCCTTTAGGATACAAAAATAATGAACAGATATGCATATTACAATACAAAGAATAAAGTACAATAAACAAAGATAATATAAAATAAGATAAAGTAAAATAAACAAAAACAAAAACAAAAACAAAAACAAAAACAAAAACAAAAACAAAAACAAAAACAAAAACAAAAACAAAAACACAAGAACACAAGAACACAAGAACACAAGAACACAAGAACACAAGAACACAAGAACACAAGAACACAAGAACACAAGAACACAAGAACACAAGAACACAAGAACACAAGAACACAAGAACACAAGAACACAAGAACACAAGAACACAAGAACACAAGAACACAAGAACACAAGAACACAAGAACACAAGAACACAAGAACACAAGAACACAAGAACACAAGAACACAAGAACACAAGAACACAAGAACACAAGAACACAAGAACACAAGAACACAAGAACACAAGAACACAAGAACACAAGAACACAAGAACACAAGAACACAAGAACACAAGAACACAAGAACACAAGAACACAAGAACACAAGAACACAAGAACACAAGAACACAAGAACACAAGAACACAAGAACACAAGAACACAAGAACACAAGAACACAAGAACACAAGAACACAAGAACACAAGAACACAAGAACACAAGAACACAAGAACACAAGAACACAAGAACACAAGAACACAAGAACACAAGAACACAAGAACACAAGAACACAAGAACACAAGAACACAAGAACACAAGAACACAAGAACACAAGAACACAAGAACACAAGAACACAAGAACACAAGAACACAAGAACACAAGAACACAAGAACACAAGAACACAAGAACACAAGAACACAAGAACACAAGAACACAAGAACACAAGAACACAAAAACACAAAAACAGTGTTTACTTGAGATAGATTACAGTATCCGGCGCAACCCAGGAGAAGATCGAAAGCCTCCGACTCATTGGTCGATAACCCAGGCTTCCTAAAACACGCTAGACCTGGGACATTATACCAAACAGCATGCGGTAAGTTGTAATCGCCGAACAAGCTATCATCACTATGTTTATAGTACACTTCTGTCATAGATTCGACATGACTAGCATAAATTGCTGATTGTGACGTCGGCGGTATATACGTAGCACCCAGTGTTAAATAATTATTAGCGCGACGGCGGACTCTGACGAAAAGCTGCTCAATATCGGAACAACTGACATTAGCGGGACACGCTGGTATCGAGTTCTTAACGGCAATGAGGACACCACCTCCTCTCGTATAGTGACTAGTAGTTGGGGATCTATCACACCTGAAGACAGTAGAATCGCTCAGACCCAGTTCAACTGAGGAGATTGTAGAATTAAGCTAGGTCTCGACACAAATAATCACATCATACGACACAGCAGAAGATAGTAGAGAATTACACAAGGTATCTCATTTAGTACGTAAACCACGGATATTCTGATAATACACTAAAAGGTTCCGAACTAGTTTTTTTTTTTGGTGGGATCACGACGGTGGTAGTTTGGCACGATCCTCGGAGTTCCACGGATGTACCGGATGGTCATATGTGACTCCCCTAGCCCGTGCAATTTTGTTATTCAGGCATAACAAATCCCAAAAATACTGCTCTCCGATGAGTGCATCTATTTCTTCCGGAATATGAAACTGATGATGAATCTTGGATGGAATGTGCACCACATTCCGATCAATGTTTTCTTATGGTAGGGACACTTCTTTCACTACAAGAAATGTAACAGTCATAGCAAACTTGGAATACTGGACTTTATCTCCGCGCATGCTACTTTATTAACCGTAGACGACATTGCATTTGTGCCACGAAGCTGCACGGAATTCGATTGCGTTTTTAAATCGAGCAATTTACACATTCTCTTAGAAAAGAAATGTGATACTGCACATGAATCCAATAAAACTCTGCACGGGTTAGCTTTTCCGAATCTGTCACTGATGTCGATGACCGCTGTCCCGAACATAATCTAAAATGAAATAGTGTCGACGTAATAGATGTTGTTTACCTGAACTGGCTGCGATGTTTGGCTAGACTCGAAATGGAGCAAGGTGTGATGTCTTTTATGGCACTGTCGGCGCGTACTTGCCTGGCAGTCAATTGCCGATGACTAAAACAGACAATTGAATCATAGATGTTTTTCCTTTGCCAATTTAAACCGTTCGGCGACTGACAGATTCACAAATTTGTCACAGTTGTGTGACTAATGAGAACCTGTACAAAAATTGCATTTCATCGGTTGCGAAACGGGTATATTAGTATTCGAACGCAATTCTCTACCTGGAAGTTTATTGCGAACCTGAGGACCCTGTCGCGCGCGATTGTTAACCGACTGTGAGGTAGACGCGACTCCAGCTGTTTCACCTTTGTTTAGCGGTTCACTAACGTTGAAATTGTTCATACTTGGAAACGGATTTTCACGCTTGGATTCCTTCCACTTTACAACCGTCTCCTTATACAATTTAGAGAGCAATAAATGATTCAGTATGGTATCCGCCGTTGGCTGCTTGAGCACTTGCAAGGACGGATAATGCGCCTCGGTCATACTTATAAATGTTCTAAATTCACGGTGGCTTGACTTTTGCAACAAGGGTGCATCAAACAACGATTGCAAATGATTGGCAAACGAATGACTTTATAATTATTAGTTGAATTTCCTAACGATTTTATGTCCTTTTCTGCTTCGTCCTTTAAACACGACCGCAAATACATTAACTTCTTGCAGTCATCGATGCGTCCCGTGTCGTGCATCGATGACTTAAACTGATTGGCAAACCCTGGCCAGTGTTCGTATGCTCCCGAAAATGTAGGCAAATTGAGTTTCGGTAACCGAACGTCACTGTCTACCGTGCCTACTTGTGAGAACGGTAATTCTCGGGTATTAAGCGACTCAAGGCCCGACGTATTTCCTAACCGCGCGGCTGTACTAAAACTGTTCACAATATCGATGGCACGTGCCTTATAAGTCGCGTACAGAAATTTCAATGTGATCCTCTCCAACAGAAGCTCACCATTGTTGTCTGCTATATCTAACTCCCTTTGTGATTTACAAAATGCACCGTATTCCGACTCCATTTCGTCGAACCGTATCCTGACGTTACTAATTGAGGATCCAGGCTCTTAAGCGTCCAATACGACTCTAAACTGATCAGTTTCTTATTTGAACGCTTCACGTTTTAATTTCAAACTCTTAACGCGTTCCTCTAGTGTTGGCGCCATAGTGTGCTTTTATCGAGACAAATGATCACGAAAGTACCCAAACGCCAAATGACTCGCACTGACTTCAATTGGCGACTCAAAAACAAAAAGTGAGTGCAGACTTAAGTTTTGGATAACAGTGGCTCGATGAAATGACGCTCGATGTCGGCGATGCTGAAGGAAGACTGCTAGCGACGGCCGGTGCAGGCTCTCGGTGTTGTCCTCGCCGCTGACTCGATGTACCTATGCGATTACCCTCGCACTGATCCCTGATGACGCACACCGCTCCTGGTCAGCTGCAGATGGTTGACAAGCGTTGCCCTGTTGCCCTCCCAATGCCGCTGGGCTCCAATTCTGGGGCCTCCTTGGCGGCCGCGTGATCAGCCAAATCTTGATGATGGCTCTGGGTGGACTTCCTTCTGACCGATGAATTCCCAAACTATTGATGAGATGGATCAAGGCTCTCCTGGCACTTGCTCTGGCTTGAAAGACCAAAAAATTTTGTGAGCGGATGCGTCGCCTGTTTTTTGGAGGTCGTAAATCTCCGACGTCGCAAATGTCACTCCCCTTGCGGTGTCTTACGCTCACAACAGAGGTCAATTTGAATTGAGCCTTAAATTCAGACCTTGAAGCTGTATATCACTGTAGACATCCAGCGGGCATGGTGCATTGCTCCGGGTGACATAAATCGTACTCATCTGATAGGAGCTGCAACAAGAAAAATAATTACAAGTTCTAAGAATTCATTATAATCACCTTCAGGGCTGACTCTCTTCTAATTGCTTATTTGCATAATCGATGGGACCTTGCTTTATATCTTCTACTAGATCAGCGACAATATTAGTTACAATCCCTGGTTCATATATGTCACCATCTATAAGTCACCAGTATTCCTTGAAGCGTTTGACTAGTGAAACCTCGGGAGACGATGTGACTCCCAAACACACTTCAAACACTGCACTAATTATGAGTTCCATAATGTGATGCCTACATGCCAGTGACAAGATCTATTTCTCCAGCTTTTGCTCTAGGAGGCACCAGCAATATGATCAGTGTTTGTCGTATCTGGTCGAGCTGGTCATATTAAAGCACGTACCGGAGATGTTGCTGGCTATATCCCAGTTTTTATAGTTACAAAAACAGCAACAGCCTGGGCCACTCCTTTTCCAGATACTAATACTGGTAGGCGATCTTTTAGGCGAATTTTATCTTTTCGAATTAGATCACGAATCAGTTTGCCGTCCCAGTGAACAACAAGAAAAGGAACATTATCTTCAAACTTGGGTTTTATGTTTGGTGATTTCTAGGTTCTGTGTTTTATCCTCTGTCGGCGAACTGAGTTTCTATTCAGAACAATTTCATTAACGTTCGGTCCTATGCTTTTGGCAGTTTCTGTTATAATAAAAACGGCCTTGCGATCTGAGTTTTGTTCGATCCAGAGCTACAACAAGTTCTGAAGTGACTACAGCTTTATGCCCTCGTTTTCTTTTTTGTCCTGTAACAAGATAGATCGGTGGGCGGACGATCTTTCCCCCCACAACTCACGCGCCGAGCGCCTCTCGCGTTGCTGAAGATAGTACGAGATCGCATATAGGTCAGTGCGATGGTCCATTCGGGGAGAGACCGCCTAGAGCGTTATGAGCTATCAGTACGCCTCTCCCAGAGACCTCCTGTGCGATTCCACGTTCTTGTGCGAACACCAACTCTTGTGAAGTACCAAGCTCTTGTGCACGCACCGGCTCTTAAGAGACGACAGATTGAATTCCTGCGACTTTTTGAACTTTCCATCCTCTATGGGTTCCAGAAGACAGCGTGAGCCATCCTCTGGACGCAGGTCGATAACCACCGTCGATCTCCTGAACATATTAATCTCCGTCCCCAATAGCGTCTTTATAGCCTCCGTCTCGCCCGCGGGTTGTGCACACTGGGTGAACAGGCCTCAGGCTCTTCAACCAGGGTCATTAGCAGGGTTGGCCCACCAGGACACCGAACGGTCAAATCGTCTTTCCCCCACCACTCCGCCAAACCGAACCGACGACCACGACACACGCCGCGACCCATCTATAACGTTAGATTAAGCCGTTATCACACTGTGTGCCAACATAGGCCTGATCGGGATATTCTGTATTTAACGACGAATAAATTCCCGTACTCTAACTCACTTCAACGTACGCTCATTCGACCGGTGGCCCTGCACAACCGTCCTGAGCTGGTAATACGTTTCCTTTACCATCCCACCGGTAACCCTACGATAAACGGTTAGAGTCCCTTTAATTTTATTTCTCCAGAAGCCTCTTCATTTGCATTGTCTTTGCTTACCATATTTTCGTCACCATCTTCCGCTGAGCAGTTTTCTGAATCAGTGGATGAAACGAGTTCAGTTACAGAAGCTTCCAAAAGTCTTATTTGCTCTATTCGCTGTCGTCTGGTACCGATTTTTTCTTCTCTTTCAGATGCCTCTTTCTCTTTAGCAGCAAGCCTTTTATCTACTCCAGCCTAAGACTCAAAATCTAAGAGCCATACGCAATGATGGCAACTTGCTACCTGTTAATTCACTAACAGGATCGTCAAGAAGATACAACCCATTCTTAGATCTTGTTGTTTTTGCTATTTTCAATCCGTAATTAATCTAAAAGAAAGACGTATACAATGTCGTATATAATACTGTATTATAAAATTGCCATTTATTTATTAATATTTATTTGTCTATCACTAATTATTTTACTTAATTATACGTCACATGGGGCACAATGATACCTGTACGTTTATTCCCTATGGTTAACAATATAAAATGTCGACGGGTACAAGAGAATGTGTGTCGCGTGATCGGTGCAGTAAGGTATTCTCGCACGCGACGTAGTGTATCGTCCCGAGACGCTGTAAAACAAGTGAAGATTGTCCGCGATTTGCTTCACTCCAGAATTCAAACGACAGCAGGGAAAATCTTTCCTAGTAATATCTTTTCTCAATTTCTATTTTTGTTCGTGAACAAATGAATGCATTTGAAAACATTTATAGTGTTCTGTTACGTCCCTACTATCTATTTGAGGCGCTATTTATCGGAGTTTTCGTATTTATCCGCTTTTGAGCTAATCCAGGTGTTCGCGAAAGTCACGAGTGAGCACGCTGGTAGAAAGTTAGGTTAGGACGGCGAGAAAGGCGTAAAGGAAATTCACCGAATTAAAACGTTATGGTCCGTTTATTAAAACACCGCGAGATGTTGATGCGCGGTGGTTGGTGATCTAAGAGCGTTAAGCCCTCGTACAACAACACAATTCTTTCGCGATACAATATGAACAATACGCGATCGCGAAGATTGCCACTGAGCCACCACAAATCACTTTATACCATGTATTTGAAACCGTGAGCAAAAAGGTTCAATGAGCACAAAGATTTGAGCCCCCGTGAATAGCGCACAACGTTAAAGTTCAAGAATTGTTAAACACGTCTTTACTCTACTCGCTGTGAACAAAGAATGAAGAAGTAGCGTCGCTTTTTGAAAAGCCCAAAAAGCAACGGCTATTAGGTGGAGGCTCATTGGCTGATCAAACGGTGAAGACTAGCGTCGGTTGGCTAATCGAACGGACGAGGCCCAAATGCCTACGCCGGCGCGTAAATGCGGCGGCTTTGGGAACTACTGCATTCCCAAACATTCTCCCGCCATCAACAGCTGAAGAGGATGTTGATGTCAATCGGAAACAGGCAAAACAGCCAATTTCGCAATTGGCCTGATTAAAGTTGTCGTGGCGGTCCTGAGAGTAACCACCCTGGTGAGTCCATCCTTTCCTGGGTGAAGTGTGATGACACGAGCAAGCGGCCATTTGCTCGGTCGAAATCGCTCATCTGTGATGAGCACCAGAGATCCGACCTTGATCTCGTTTGATGGATTATGCCACTTGGAGATGGACAGCTGACGTTGCAGATAGTGGGATGACCATTGAGTCCAGAAGCGTTGAGTCCTTTGTTGAATAAGTCGCCATCTTGCTGAAGGTGATATTGTTGAATGTTCGACAGATGGCTCCGGTAAAGTTGAAAGTGGTTGGCCAATAAGAAAATGGGCCGGGGTGAGGGAAGAGATGTCATCAGGGTCATCACTAAGCGGCTTAAGCGGTCGCGAATTGAGCATGGCTTCTACTTGACTAAGAAGTGTGCTGAATTCCTCGTAAGTGAGTACAGTCTCACTTACTGTCCGCCGTAGGTGGTGTTTAATTGATTTCACGACCGATTCCCACTTGCCTCCCATGTGCGGTGCTGCTGGAGGGTTGAAGCACCAGCCAGTGTTGTCATTGACAAACAGCTGACTGAGCTGGTGATGATCTTGTGAGCCCTGAGTGAACATCTTCTTCAAGATGGTATCCGCTCCGATGAAGTTGGTTCCACAGTCTGAATAGAGCGTATGTGGAATGCCCCTTCTTGAAGTGAATCTTCTGTACGTAGCGATGAAGCCGTCTGTAGAGTAGTCCGTGACGACCTCCAGATGAACAGCTGATGTTGTGCAGCATACAAAGACATAAATCCAGCCCTTCTGTGTCTTCGCACCTCGTCCCCTCCACGTCTTGAGAATAATTGGACCCGCGTAGTCGACGCCAGTGTGCGTGAATGGGCGTGAGGGTGCAACTCTCGAAAGAGGTAGTTGGCCCATCAGTTGATGGGCACGGATCCCCCTTTGTCGAGCGCACACAACACACCGCAGGATGTGAGACTTCACTGGTGCTCTCCCTCCGATGATCCAATAACTGTGTCTGATGTGAGCGAGGGTGAGCTGGATCCCTCCATGTAACGTTAGCCGATGGGCATGGTCTATAACCAGATCAGACAGGCGTGAATGGCGAGGTAAGATTGCTGGATGCTTACTTTCATAACCCAGATGTGAGTTTTTAAGTCTTCCTCCAACTCGAATGACTCCTTGTTCATCGATGAAGGCTGTGAGTCGATTGAAGGCGTGGGATGATGGCAACGTTGAATTCGAGCTGAGAGCCTTGAGCTCACTGGGGAAGTAGATTGCTTGTGTTGCCTTCACCCAGAAGATCCTGGCCCACTCCAGGTCGCTTGGTGACAATGTGATGCCGGTTGACGAAAGTGGTGATTTCCTCAATTTTGAAACAAATCTGTAACAAATTGATGTGATTCGAATTAATTTGTTGATAGAGGAGTATTTGTAGATGAGGTCCCAGTGATATTCCACTTGAAGGATGTTGAGTAGGTGGGAAATTCCTGGACGAGCTTCCTGTGCACTGGATTCGTCCTTGAGCGGTTGGTTGTAATGGCCATGATGTACTAGGTTGTGTGATCCATGATGGTCCCGTCCACCATAGATGATGATGTTCAAGCTGCGCTGTTGTTAAGCCTCGTGATGCGCAGTCAGCAGGATTTGAACTTCCTGGAACATGCCTCCAATGTGCCTCTTGGGTGAGCTCTTGAATCTGGGAGACACGATTCCTCACATAAACCTTCCAACGTGATGCGTGAGATTTGATCCATGTTAGTGTCACTTGGGAATCCGTCCACAGATGAATTGTAGCAATGTTGAATTGAAGAGTAGCTTGAACGTATTTCATGAGCTTAGCAAGCATCAATGCAGCAGTAAGCTCAAGTCTTGGAATTGTGAGCTTCTTGAGGGGTGCTACCTTTGTCTTGGAGCACACTAGTGTCGACACTTTGTGATTAGTGGACGGTGATGTCACGGTAAGATAAATCACCGCTGCCATGGCGAGTTGTGAGGCATCAGAGAATCCATGCAGTTCCACTGTTGAATTGCTGAGGGTGTTGAACCACCTTGGAGTTGAGAGCCTGGCCAGGCCTTGAAGATCTTCTCTAATGGTGAGCCAATTGGATGTGACTTGGGATGGCAGTGGATCATCCCAACTGATCTTGTGCAGCCATAACTCTTGTAACAGAGTTTTTGCTCGAATTATGACTGGTGATAGAAAGCCTAGTGGATCAAATATTTGTGCTACTTCTGAAAGCACGAGGCGTTTGGTGAATCTTGAATTCGAGCTTGATTTTGCTGAGAATGAAAAGTTATCATCATTAACATTCCATTGTAATCCGAGAATCTTGGTATTGCAGTCGTCTAGTGATATAATCGAGTTTTGAGCTCGCATGTTGATAGAAATTGATTCAAGCAACGGAGGGAAGGTAGAATGCCATTTGGCTAGTGGAAAGCCTCCCGCGTTGCACAGGTCTGTTAATTGTTGAGCTATCGTGATAAGCGTCTCACCTGTGTCAGCCCCGCCAAATATATCATCAACGTATCTGGCGTGAGTGATGGATGGAACTGCCAGAGGGAAACGGTGGCCTTCATCTTTGGCCAATTGCAGCAATGCCCTGACAGCGAGGAATGGAGCAGCCTTGGTTCCATATGTGACCGTGGTGAGCTTGTAGGGCACCTCCTTTTGGTCTTCATCAATCCACAGCATCCTTTGTAGATCTTGATCGTCTTCGTGCACCTTGACTTGTCGATACATCTTTGTCACATCCGTAGCAAAGATGTACTTGTGTTGGCGAATCCACAACAGCACGTCAGTGATGTTGAGCAGGAGATTTGCACCGGTGTGCATGATGTCGTTGATCGAGTGTCCAGATGAAGTTGGACTTGATCCATTGAAGACGACTCTCAACATCGTTGATTTGCTGTCTGGCTTGAGTACTCCGTGATGTGGAAGATAAAAGATCGAATGAGTATTAGGAGAAATGGATGGTGCTCTTACCACGTGTTGAAGCTCCTCGTATTCTCTCATGAATCCATGGTAGAGTCCCTGATATTCGCTGTCCTTGTTGAGCTTGTTGATCGTGCGCTTCAAGCAGGCGTGGGCTGTCTGATACGAATTGCCCAGCAAACTTGGTGATGATTTAAGTGGGATACGCACAATGTATCTGCCTGCAGAATCACGAGTGTGTGTCGCTTGGAAGTGATCCTCACATTCTTGTTCTTCAGGAGTGAGTTGCGCAGGCGCGTCCTCAGGAAGCTCCTCTTGAATCCAAAACTTGGTCAATAATTCTTGAAGCACAGTCTCCTTGTGTTGCACTACAGCAGAGTGATGCACGGTGTTTAGTTGCGTTGATCCAATGTTGACTGGTCCAAGAATGAGCCACCCAAAGATTGACAGCTGAGCGATTGGCATTGACGGGTCACCTTTCTTGATGTTGGGCTTGATGATTCGGCCATACGTGTCTGCTCCAATGATGATGTCAATGGGCCTGGATGTTAGAAAATCAGGATCTGCCAATTTAAGACCGCTAAGCTGTGGCCACTCTTGCTTCGGGGCTTCCACTGATGGCAAATTTGAGGTTAACGCCCTGAGTATGTGAGCTTGTATGCGTACAGTTGCAAGGCTGTAGTTTGAACGGAGCGTGATGAATACAACTCCTCTGGTTTGGGTGGCCTTGTGGCTTCCAATGCCAAAAATTGTAACAGCTGACTGGGTGCGTTGGAGCTTGAGTTGAGTGACTAGCTCCTCCCTGATGAAGGTTAACTCCGAGCCTGAGTCAATCAGTAATCGAACTGGAACGGGCGACACCGGCGAAATCAGCTGAGCGGTGGCTGTGGCTAGCAGCGTGATGAATGATGTCGTGGAGCGGGCTGCTGATGGGTGTGCTGCATGAAGGCCTGTTGAGCTGGTGTTTTGAAGTGTTGAGCTGGTTTTTTGAAGTGTTGAGCTGGTGTGGGGTGCGACGACTGCACCGACTCCTCAATAGACTTGCTCGTCCGTGGTTGAGTCTTGCGCCTTGGGAGCGGCTTGCGCTGGTTGCGGTGCACTTGCCTGTGCCTTCGGAAGATGCAACATCGTGTGGTGAGCAGCACCACAAGTCTTGCATTTCTGAGCAGACTTGCAATCCTCCGTGCGATGTCTGCCACAGCAGTTGCGGCAGAGCTTGTTGCGTGTGATGACTTTTCTCCTTTCTGGCACCGACAACGCTCTAAATTGAGCACAGGTGACTATGTAGTGATCGGCCTTGCAGTGATCACAGGGATACGCGTAGGGTGACGGCTGCGATGATCCCGATGCCTTGAGCTGCGTGGCGTGAGCTGTGCCTCGCAGAGCGGGTGCGCGTGCTGAGCTAGTGGCGCTCGTTGTGGTCTTCTTTGACGCCTTGAGCTGGTCGGCGGCCTCCATTCTTTCCAAGGCTGTTGCCTTGTCAGTGATAAATTTAGCCAGCTCCTCGTACCTCGGATATTCGGAGGATGAGCCCACCGACGTCTCCCACGCTTCACGCGTAACCTTGTCGAGGCAGTTGGTAGCCTGATGGACGAGGAGGCAGTTGTACATGTCCTCGGCAGCTCCCAAGGCGTCAATAGACTTCTGCACCTCATGTATAGCTGCCACGAGGCCGTTGAGCGTTGTGGCACTGCGGGTGGACACTGGTGAAAGGTTGAGCAGTTTTACAAGTTGCTCCTCGATGAGCACGCGCTTGTTGCTGTACTTCTTGGTCAGAAATTCCCAGCAAGTTTGGAAGGAAGAGCCGGTGACAGGGTGAGCATTTACATGCCTCGACGGTTCTCCTCGGAGGCTTGAGCGAAGATAATGCAGCTTATCTATCTCTGCGAGCTGGGTGTCCTTGATTATAAGGGACGTGAACAATTCACTGAATCCAGGCCATTCAGTGTAGATCCCTGAGAAGGTTGGGAGAGTTATCTCCGGCAACTTCCCTGCGCGAGCCCCTGCGTTTGAGTTGGATGGCCTGGAGGCGATGATGGCCTCCACATCTTCTCGCAAGCGGTTGAGCCTCCTCTTCGTGTCCCACACCAGCTGTGTTTCTTCGGCTGCCACCTCCTCTTGAAAATATTCGTGCTCCATGCACCGTGCTGGCCAGGCCGACTCGAGGTACTCATGCTCATCACAGAATCTTGTGTGAATCTCCTCCACTTGATCCTTGAGCAGCTTGAGCTCATCAAGAGAGGTGGTGTGAGCGTGGGTGGGGAGTTGAGTTCTCAGAGCTTTAATTGACTTTACTCTGCCCACCTGGGTTTTTATCTTTAAGATGAGCTGCGTGGGTAGGCCTACTGGCGATGAGCTCCTCGAAGCTGGCTTCTCCTTTGAGCTTGAGCTCTCCTTAGGGACGACGAGAGTGGCCGGCTTCGTCTCCCTCTGCGATTCGGCGATGATCTTGATCGGCTCCTGGCTTGCCATCCTTGAGCACTGGTGAGCTTGAGCACTGAATCACTGCACTATTTCACTTTGCCTTTCACCGTCCAATCCGGCTCGAAGGACCAAAAATGTTCGCGAAAGTCACGAGTGAGCACGCTGGTAGAAAGTTAGGTTAGGACGGTGAGAAAGGCGTAAAGGAAATTCACCGAATTAAAACGTTATGGTCCGTTTATTAAAACACCGCGAGATGTTGATGCGCGGTGGTTGGTGATCTAAGAGCGTTGAGCCCTCGTACAACAACACAATTCTTTCGCGATACAATATGAACAATACGCGATCGCGAAGATTGCCACTGAGCCACCACAAATCACTTTATACCATGTACTTTAAACCGTGAGCAAAAAGGTTCAATGAGCACAAAGATTTGAGCCCCCGTGAATAGCGCACAACGTTAAAGTTCAAGAATTGTTAAACACGTCTTTACTCTACTCGCTGTGAACAAAGAATGAAGAAGTAGCGTCGCTTTTTGAAAAGCCCAAAAAGCAACGGCTATTAGGTGGAGGCTCATTGGCTGATCAAACGGTGAAGACGAGCGTCGGTTGGCTAATCGAACGGACGAAGCCAGTGTCGATTGGCTGTTCGAGCGGACGTGGCGAGCGTTGATTGGCTCACCGCCTGACGGTGAGTATCGATCTGAAATCGATCGTCGATCAGCCGCGCGCCTGGCGCCCAGGAGGTGCTGCGCCGCGCGTAAATGCGGCGGCTTTGGGAACTACTGCATTCCCAAACACCAGGGATTTACGCTCTGGGATAGTTGAGAGCAATCGAGAGTAAGTTATGATGCTTGTTTATTTTGGTAATTACCTTAATTCGACTGCAGCGACGGCTGGTCTTATGGCTAACGTCTTTGTGGTACACCGTCCCACACGATGAATTCGAGGAATTCTGTCCTTTGGAAATTCACAATTATTTATTTATTGATAAATCGCTCTTCCACCTTCACGCCAGGTGCCACTGCGGGCAACGTTCTACTCTTCAGTGGTACCATCGGGGAAGATGAGCGCGATTTTATTTACTCGCAACATTTATTTAGAATTTGATTAAGTTTAACCTATCGCGTTGATCACGCTTTACGTATGATTTCTAGTAAAACCACGGGCAACGTTCTGTTCTTAGGTAATACCATTAATCAGGGCAACTCGTGAGCTGTCAATATACATTTCGTTAATTTACTTTTCAAATAAAAGACGAACGCACGATCTCGAGAGTGGTTAATGGGGTGGAAACACTTCACTCACTGATTTAATAATAATAAAAATTTACCTTTATTGTTATTTTCTGGTTTTACACCTTTAAGAGTTCTTGGTAATTTATGATAAACTTTTATAATGATCTTAATAATAATGCTGGGTTAATGCGTGAATAACAATAATACTTGAATATTAATAATAAATCCGCTGCGCTGGTGGTCAGTCCCTTTTTATAGGGCTATTGATCACTCCTTCTCCAGGTTTGTCACATGACAATTAGACGGTGGGAGATGAAATCTGCCAATCATCTGCCGTGGGATCCACCTGAAGAATTCTTTCCAGCGGGCTACCGGAGAGTTTTGTTTACCGCAGAATTCGAGCTATTGCGCACCTATTTCGGTGTCTTCTTCACGACTTAAAACGTATTTCTGCAGTTACACGAAACCCTCAGCAGCGTCGATAGCTAAATTCTTATTCTAATTCATTTTTTAGATGTTTACGCTATTGGGTTTTCGATGTACTCTGTACGATTGGTTTCGTACAGTCCACATACTAGGGATTGAAGTTAATATACATTAGTTCCGTATTGGAGCTCGATTTACGGGAAATTAAGGGAGGGTAAATTTGTGGCGATGATCAGGAGCGCAGATCCATGAGGTTGTCGGCTGCATTGGTTGATAGGGGCCTCCGTCCCACGCTGAACGTCAGCTGGTATTGGTTGGGCCTTCCTAGTGTTTGTGTAGCCGGCTGGCCGCCACTTCCTATGATAGCTGCTCTCCTGCTCGCTGTTGCCGTCTATAGATTTACGGCTCGAGCTCTTCTTATCGCGAGTTTCGGTTACAGTGCCTTATCGGCTATGTATTGTTTTGATACTTATGTGAGGTGGTTATAACACCTCTAAAGTACGAAATAGTAAATATAAATGATTGAAAGGGTTAGTTAATAGTAGACTCCACGTCGCGGGACGTGACAGTTCCATACCCTTCCATATAATTATAATGTGCATTGGAATTTTCACCATCAATGATCTACCTCTAAATATAGATTAATTGTGCTCATATTCTGCGCGATTTTATTTTTTATAAAAAGGAACAAATTGAGATGGTAAAAAGATCATATTTTCATGGACGAAAAGTAAGCTCCACCCTAAGCTCCACCCTAGTGGTCATGTCTTGGAATTCCGTTTTCACGGCCCTGTATTTCTTCAGTGGCAGTTGTCTAGGTCGTCCTACAACCGGCGGTCCTTGTGTTATTATGTGGTGTTGAATTATCTGTCGTGTTCGCAGCCTCCGCACCAACGGTAGCGTGATGTCGATGTATTCCCTCAGCAACTGATCGTACTGTGAGTTCCCGATGACTGTGGAGATGCACGTCTAAAGCATCTATTCTTCAACACATATCCTAGGCAGTGTAGTCTGGGTACTCCTTCGACGAGCCTGCGGTTAGCCAGGTCCACGAGGAGGTTATGATGTTGCCGGATGACCGCTCCGATGATCGGCTGCGACACGTTGGCGATGGTAAAAGCTCAACTGAAATGACCGCGTAGTTCCAAATCAATAGTAAGGACCCTATCCCTGTACGTGTCTACTTCGGTTGGATTGGCAGCATACTGCTTGAACCGCGCAATCTCCTGGGCTCGTGACACTAGCGTGCCTGGCAGCACAGACACGTCAGCACCCGTATCAATAAGGAAGGTTATACCTGATTTGCGGTCGGTTAGCAGGAAACGGTACATTTGTTGCTCCTCGACCTGGACCGTCTCTATCCCTGCTGACTTCTCCCGTTCTTTGCTTCAGGAGGTGGTTTCCAGGTGCAGGGTAGGCGAAAGCACCTGACCTTATGTAAAATATGTAAATTGGCCTTCTAGCGGCCGCGGCGCGAAGTAGTCTCGCGGGCCACGGAGCGCGGTGTTTACGTAAGGCGTGGCGTGCCTCGTGTGTCGCGGCACTGGAGGGGGAACCGCCTTAGTGACGCACGTCACAAAGCTTTAATGTATACACTTGATTTTCACTGGTTATTGAGATATTGCGCTTGCAAAATTGCTGATTTTCACTGAAATGAAACCCTCTAAAATGGCAAGAACCGGGGTTGGTTTTACTGGCACCATGGGTAGCAGTGCCCGTTGAAACCGATACCTACCTGCCGAAGGTTTACGCCGGGGATGGTAGGCCCAAAGAATGGACAATACTTTTCCGTGAAAAATGCTGCTTAGGTAGGTACATCTGCGGTATCGAGAAGCGCACCGTTAATGTTTCAAAACATCATAACATTCACTCTGAGGGATGCAAGTGCGATTGGTTAAGTTAGGAGGTGTGAAAGTTGCTAGACCAAATTTCAACCATAGGGAGCAGATTGTATTAGGACTAATCGGATTTGCATCCCTGCCAAACGGCTGCTGCCTTGAAGAGGCCCTCTTCACAGTAATACCTCCTCCCCAATGCCCATCTTCTCTCGCACGGAATACATCAACGCATGCTTTTGGACAGTGGGCTACCCCTTTTCTTCTTGTGTCTCTCCACAAGGCGTATTGACGGTGGATTGTAGGAGCGTAGATGTCTGGATGCCAGTTATTGAATTCGGGAGACGATTGAAACACTTTAATACAAAACACACATGTACTATAATTAAAGTAAATCGTATTCCTCTCGAGCAGGAGTACTGATAATGATCGAACTTGCCCCCCACTTCGCGCAGACCGATTACACGGAGGGTAGTCGGGTCATACACTGCACAAATGATACATGGTAATTCTGGATCGAAGGATGCGGCCTGGCACCCCGTGGCGAGGGACAACCCTTCACATGGCCTCACTCGATTTTTATGGCTTTTTCCGGAAAAAGGTATGAATCCTGGGCCGAACGTAGCGAATTAGGGTCGGGCCTCCGTAGTCGTGGATGAAATATCCAATACAGCGTATTAAGAAATTATTTTCTTCGTCGTATCGAAAGGGAAGTGACGATAATGGATTCCTTATGTTTTTCCGATGAAAATCATACCAAATATCACAATAGGTAGTAATAATAATAGTGTTACGTGCCGCGGCCTTTAGTGTTCGAGCGGCGCGTTTTAGACAGCCAAATTCCGATTAGGGGTATCCCACAGTCGTTAGACTATCAGAATTTGTTGTATTGAGTATAAAATGGCATGGAGGCTCGCCGCAGTTGTAACAGTCAATTCTTTTTATTTTAGTTGTCTATGTACCTTATCAGAAGGATAAGGGGTAGATTTAGGGATCGTTGGTGCTCTAGTCCCATACGGGTCTTTTCAATGGAATCAGATAGGTAATGAAAGAGTAGAATTTAATGAATTATAAAGCTTTTATTATTGAAATATTGAAGAAATCAAAAGAACATAATAAGATATGGAAATATTCAATGAATAACTTCTGACTAGGGGGCCAGAACCCCCTTCGGGGGCCACGCACCTTCAACTGCCAATCCACGATCGCCAGATGGTGGTGGCTGATTTCTCCTCGCGCGCTGCTCGAAAAACTGAACTCACCGGCCCATAAATCTGCAAAGGACTTTAATTACTGAGTTTGATTTATGGAATGTTAACGAAATGACTTGCTTAGCGAGTTTTACCGAACTAGCTGTGCGCGGTCCATGTGGCGCTGGTATTTGTACGTAGCGATGGAATGTCAGGTATACGGGAGATGTGTGGTATACGCGATGACGCATACTTCAAATATGCGTTACGTAATTCATGCGTATTGATAACTTATGCGCGAAATATGTGTTGCAGTAGTTAAATTGGGGGGTTTTGGAGCTTTGAAAGGGGTACACAATAGGGTGGATCGAAAAAACATTTTTTTTATATCGAATTCTAATAATGCGGAAAAGTTGCCCACCACTATCAGTATTACGGGAGTGAAAGCACAATTGAATCAAGTAATATCTTCTGTTCTGCACTTGAGCTTGAAATTTCGATATTTTAACAAAAATAAATTCTGAAATAGTTATTAGGTAAGCTTCATGATGATATTTGTTATTCGAGTTCGAGAACAACCTGTTTTGGTCCTTGATTCGAAGGTAGAATGAATTAGAAATACATTTTGATGTCATACAGAACGTACATTGCATTGCATGCAGGTCCTCGCTCACTTTCTTAATACTTACAAGTGACCCAGAGCTCACCATATGGAGGTGGCTGCATTACGGGCTCCTCCCAAACCCTACCCAACCAACCAACCATAATATTATGCAGGACTTTCCATAAGTTTCTTAATCACAATAAACATCACTCAGGACACTCAAATACAGGTATTTACAATCGAATCTCGGCAACACCTGTCTGGATAGTAATGTTGACCGGATTTTGCGATATCGTGCGTCCGTACCACATACTGTGGCTGAAGCCTCAGTTACAAGTTTTACAGTGCGCTCTACTGCCACTGTGTGACGCGGACACTTACTGAAGTTCCATTCTGGCACAAGTTCAATGCGAGATAGCTTTGCCACCAGTTCCTCATTTGTAGCGTTTCTGAGGACTGGTGGCACAGGACTAATTAATAATTTTAGTATAATCATTTATTTTAAAATTTATTTTAGGCACAACGTTATACCTTAGTAAGGGAATTTCATTATTTTGTGCATCCTCTTTAGCTTTAAGTATTTTATTCAGTGCCTTTTTACGAACGGCTGGCCTGTGGTCAGTTATCATGCTAAGCAATATGTTTTCTGGCATGGCAAAGTATGCATTACATGCAATAAAATTATAAACAACTATGCGATATTTCACTGGCAGATATCTAAATCTCCGGATTGTCTAAAAAAGATGGCGCGTACCATCTGCTATGGAATAATTCTTTCTGATTGAGAACCACATTGGAACATACACGCTAAGTAAATATCTGACGAACACTCACATATTCGCACAGGGAGTTTTAGTAGAAATGTATAACCGTAAAATTCTGTTTGCGGTTGTCAGCCAGCGTGCTTTATGGATACGACCTGGATTTCGTAAGCGAAGCACATCAGGATATATGCCAGAACGAATGGCTGTCGATATGTCGAATAGGTATCTTTGGTCTTTACTGAGATTGGAAGAGACAAGCTTAGGTAGAAACAAGCTTCACAATCCATTGTTTTATATTTTACAATGGGAAGTTGCTCACATCCAGGAAATTTTGAGTCTATGGGTCCTGTGTATATGTGTGGCCTGAAGTCGGTCCATTAATGAACTCAAAGAGACTACGAAACGGCAATTCGTTGAAGTGAATAAGACACACGATCCACTACATTGACCTCCCCAACTTTTCCTCCAGCTTCCGCAGAACTCCTCCCTTCCAACCTGTATTAACATTAGTACTGTCACAGCCCAAAACTAAGAGCTCATTCAGACCACCAGAAAGTTCATTTAGGGAAAATTCATAAATGGCATTACACTCATCGCTAGCATTTCCTAAGAGAGTGGTGACATGGCCTATACATTTTAAGCAAGGCTCGGCAACCAGAGCAATATACTTCTCTTTGATTATGCTATTTGGCGCCATGGTATCATCTTTACGGCTATTTAAGTACAGGCCAAGAATAAGATCATTATCCTGTGATGTCTCCTTCAAAATATTGCCTACTTTAAGTTTTTGACGTCTGATTTTGTTTCTATCTGTAACTAAGACAGGTTGGCTTGAAGATACAAGTCCAACATATTTAAGTATAGCAGAGGCAGTATGTGCTGTTACCCTATCG
The DNA here is from genome assembly GCA_963971345.1 of Andrena flavipes. NCBI lineage: Eukaryota > Metazoa > Arthropoda > Insecta > Hymenoptera > Andrenidae > Andrena > Andrena flavipes. Next base: position 40,629,907 of record OZ020479.1, on the reverse strand, counting down.
TTGACACCATATCGCTGTGAGACAAGCGTAGTTTCCGTCAAATTAATTCACATTTGAGCTGAAGACATTTTTTTCTTCCTTTGTGGATCGTAGAGCACAAATTCCTTGTCTACACTTTCGTCGCATGAATCGAGTTCATTAAACGGAGATGAAATATGAGTTGAAGAGCAGGAAGGCCCGGTATCGAGAACATTAGCATGCTCAAGCTCATTTATCTTCACATTACGATATCTTCTCACGTTGAGTTTCATCGTTTCATACAAATCTACTCCACCAATGCGACCAATTCTAGGACCCCTTTGGTCAAGAAGGAAGCTCTGTTCAATAAGAGGTACGTTCTTCTTTTTTGTACAACTACAAGCCGAAAAATCAGGGCACTTGCACGCAGCGATGTCGATGTCGACCAAATTACACGCGGCCGTTTTAAACGTATATACCATTGACTGCAATGCCGGGCACCTATCGATATTTCTGTAGTCACTCTTTATTTTTATATATTGGGAGTGACATGTTTTAATTTTGTGTAAAACTCGTGACTCCGAAACTATAGGAGTAGAAGCTATTATATATTTCCTTTAATTTCTTCGCAAGCGCAATGGTAGAAAAAGGCGGCTCTCTATTTCCACCACTTTCTTGTCCAAGCGATCGTCTCAGATCTAAACAGCATTTTATGACATCCTCATAAGTAGGAAGCTGGAAACCCGTAAAATTTTCGGGAGTACTAAAGATAGGACAAACGACCGACTGCCAGGAAGAAAATTTAGAATGTGACATTGTGATATTAGAAGACAACTCTGTATGGAGTTCTATACAAGACACATTGAATGATATACTGTTGCGAGCTGGAAAGTAGTCGGACTAGCAACAAACTGAAATGTCACAGGGGCAAGGGGAATCATCCATTTGCATCGCCCCCCCCCCCCCCGAAGAAATTTCACTTTTAGGTTCTTAGCGGCTGTCCATATTCGCGGACTGTCGCGATTGGTTTCGTTCGTGTTCTTCGTCACGCGACGAACTGTGTTGGAAAGGATAGGATGGAGCGAGTGGGCGATTCCCCTTGTCCCAGTGACATTCCAGCTTTTAAGCGAGGTGAATTTGCTATTACAAGAGATACAGAAGAATATAATAGAAATGTTTCCGACTACAAAAAGCCAGTTGTAACCGTTATTCGCGGGGTTACCGGTGGGACGGTGGAGGTACCGTATTGCCAGCTCAGGAGGGTGGTCCAGGGCTGCCGATCGAATGATTGAATGCAGAGGTAGAGTGGAATAGGACAGTTTATTCAGTCTTAAATCTATATACAATGTATCCCGGCACACAGTGTGTAAGCGGCTTAACCTATCGCGAGTCCCGGTGTGTATACCGGCGCGTATCGCGGTGTGTACGTGGGCCTGTATCTCGGCGCGTATCGAGGCGTATACTTCAGTTGTCCGTCGCGGCGTTTCGGCGAAAGGGGAGGGGATAGACGATTTGATCGTTCGGTGTCCTGGTGGGCCAACCCTGCCACTAGACCCTGATCGGAGAGTCTTTGATCCGGTCACCCAGTGGGCACAACCCCCGGGTGATTCGGAGACTGTAAGGACGCTCTCGAGAACGGAGATAAATCTGTTCGGGAGATCGATAAGGGGTAACGGCCTGCGTCCAGAGGATGGCTCACGCTGTCCTTCTGGGAACCGTGGAGGGGGCGAATTCGAAAAGACGCGGAGACTCAGTCTGTCGACGCACAAGAACTGGAGCTAACATGGGCGCTTGGTCGCAAGAACGAATGTCTACACAAGAACGTGGAATCGCACAGGAGGTCTCTGGGAGAGGTGTACTGTTCGGTATACCTGCTCTAGATGGTCTCTGCCAAATAGGCCTATGCCCTCGGCCTATATGTCCTCGTCCACGGATTTCGGCAGCGAGAGAGACACTCGCTGTGTACCCACCTCGCGCCGATTGTCGGTACCCGCGGACGAGTGATGGGGGGCAAGACCGTTGGCAGAGCGCGATACGCGTCCTCGCGGCCGGACGGGCGGTGGAGGGAGGGGAGGCAAGATCGTCGTCCCACCGACAATAACTCGTTACACAGTATTAAAACAGAATTTTTGTATTTTTGACAAAATATCGAAATTTCAAGCTCAAGTGCTGAACAGAAGATATTATTTGATTCGATTGTGCTTTCACACCTCTAATACTGATAGTGGTGGGCAACTTTTTCGCACTATTAGAATTCGATATAAATAAAAAATGTTTTCTCGATCCACACTAGTACACAACCCATTGGATGGATTTGGAGGTTTTTGATTGGGGGGGGGGGGGGGGTAGAGTGGTTTGTATTTGATCCGTCGCAATATTCTCCATAAAAAAACTTGAAAAAAGTAAAAAAATTTCGCCATGTACATGAAATCAAATAAATCACAAAAAATAGAAGATAATAATAATTACAAAATAAAAAAAGATGTGCAATCAAAATGAGCAGCAAGTACATAAAGGTGTTTTCCCGCAGCGTGCAAAGGCGACACTGTGTAACACAATAAAAGACAAAAAAGTGACCAGGCCTGGAAGTCAAATACTTGGCGTGGGGAGGCAAGGTATTATTGTATCATCAATACCCATACCTCCCCTCTCGTGGGCTTTCAGATAATTTGTCAATTTAAAACTCTGACAATATGAGTACATTTTCATTGTATTGCGTTTTAACATAATTCCAAGATCATTCGTCGACACCGATACCTTTCCCCTAACAAGGTTTCAGATAATTTGTCAATTTAAAACTCTGACAATATGAGTACACATTCATTATTTTGTAATTTGAAATAATTCTTATTCATCGACACCTTGCCTAGCCTGGCCACGCCAAGTATTTGACTTCCGGCCACAGTGTCGCCTTTTTATGCCACGGAAAAGCACCTTTAGGGTAAAGGACCCAATTACTACCACCTACCCAAATATTATCACCCTAAGATGTTTTACGTGAAATAACGAATAAATCTTATAAAATGATGTATAAAAGAAATTTAGCATGCAATTCAAACTGTTATTTATACGGTACAAAAAACAATACTTAATTTTTTTCGACGTTAATTTGAATGGAACGATAAAAAATTTTAAGCGAATACTTAAGAGGAATGGAAAGGATGAGTTTCTTACTAGCCAAAGAGAAAAGTAATATTTAAGCCAGGCATGGAACTAAAATGAACGCAGCGGCCGTTTTTCGGAGGCAACGCCTCCTTTCTCCCGCCGCGCGTCTTGGTCTCCGCGGCGGGCCAAGGAGCATCGAGCGCCTCAAACCCGTACCATATGAACCGCGCGTGGCGCATTGGGGCGACACCCGTATCAATTTCCGCAACACCCATGGGGTACTATTATCAATGCGTTTTTTTTTTTTTTGGTCAGTGGTATTCCCTGTAGGCCTATTCCACTGTGTCACGCGATAAAAATGTATAGGAAAAACGCGTTTTACTATCAAAATTTTAAATACGTTTGGGAAAACTTAATTTTCGCGCACGTTTAGACGTGCTGGGCATATCTAAAATATCAACTTTAATACGTACAACGTCGACCAGCTTCCCCGTTGATATTTTAAATATGCTCAGCACGTCTAAACGTGCGCGAAAATTAAGTTTTCCCAAACGTATTTAAAATTTTGATAGTAAAACACGTTTTTCCTATCCATTTTTATCGCGTGACACAGTGGAATAGGCCTACAGGGGATACCACTGACAAAAAAAAAACGCATCGATAATAGTACCCCATGGGTGATGCGGAAATCTATTGATACGGGTGTCGCCCCAATGCGCCACGCGCGGTTCATATGGTAATGGTCTGAGGCGCTCGAAGCTCCTAGGCCCGCCGCGGGGGCCAAGACGCGCGGCGGGAGAAAGGAGGCGTTGCCTCCGAAAAACGGCCGCTGCGTTCACTTTAGTTCCATGCCTGATTTAAGCTATTAACATAACAAAATATAATGTTTTAAATAATATAAGCATCATAGAAAGTAATAATGATCCGAATTCAACGATTCGTTAAGGGGACCTTCCGGTCTAGAGCCCCCCAAAAATAGGTTATATTTAGGAATTAATTAAAGGAAAACTACTATATATAATTTAATGGGACTTTTTGCATTGTATTACAGATGTATTAAATTATAGAAATATATTTTATGTTTTATAATTAATCATTGCAGACAGCCCTGGAGAATCATTAAAGTCAAGGCGTCAAAAAATTGATCCAAATCGGTGGGACCTGTATCTCTAAAAGTTATTATCCGATTCGACTGAAATCTTTTTTATTTTGAAGATTATTCTTCTGGCTAGGAAGGGAACTAGAAAAATGACAAAAAGGACATTTTTTTTAGAAAATAACGACACTTCAAGTTTGAAATCACTTTTCCCTGTATTTTTCGTCCTTTCAACGCCTTTGAAAATTATAAATTTTCAATTTTTGTAATTTTTTCTAGTACCGCCCCTAGCCAGAAATATATTCTTCAAAATAAAAAAGTTTCTGTAAAATCGGATAAAAACTTTTGGAGATATAGGTCCTACCGTATTTGCCGCTACTCAAATGCCTATAAGTTCGAGAATTTTAAGAATTTAACACGTATTCCTAAAAGGTTGAACATTCGAAAAATGAAATAAAAAAAGATCGACTTTTAGAGTGGAAGGTTCCCTTAAGTCTTTGCACTTATTAATTGGGTGACAGTGATTGGTACAAGCGTTCCAAGCATTTTGGTATTCCTGTCATAGCAGTAATTGCTCATGTCCATAACACGACGTAACCTTAAAATGACATAAACAGTATTAGGTTATCTGGTAATAATTGGGGTGTCAGTAATAGATCCCCAAATATATTTTTATAATTGATGAATTTATACATAAAAATCGAAGTTTTAAGATCCAACAAATTTTTTTCATCAAGTAAACGTATTAAACAATAATAAATAACAAGAACAACGTATACTTTTAGTCTGCAAGTACATAACTGTAAGATAATGTCAGCGTCAACGCTTTCAACTTATATGATAGAACAGCGCCGACAAAATTTTCGAAGGGAAGCACGGCGACCAAAGGGAAATGTTTGTCGGCGCTGTTCTATCATATAGGCGATGCGTGATCGCTGTTGTTCTGTCATATGAGCGATGCCGTGGTCGCCGTCCTTTACCCTATGTATACTCGAAGTCTTTTAAGAAGGAACTAATTTCGCGCATGTGAATGAGCTATTCGACTGTCGCGAGGTCTCTGTTCCCCCACTTTACCACCCAGGCTTCCCTCTCTCCTTGCACCGTTCCGATTTTCTTTCTTATACCGGGTAACCAAATAAAACGTGTATTCTATTAAATTCGTGCCATATTACGAATTTATTTATTAGTCGTATTATACTGAAATGTTTACGGTATTAATATTTTGAAATATAACAACAAAGTATAACATATAAAAATAAATTTTATTATATAAAACATAAACAAGTACAATTTGTATATATTTATAAAACATTGGTATATTTTTATAAAACGCTGGACAGAGGACGATTATTATTAACGTTTACAATGACAAAAAAGCTCAATTTCCACACATGAAATATCAGGATCTAATGAAATTGGTTGGGACAACATGCGGTGTAGGATATCGTACCGTCGTCCACAGTCTATATAAAAGAATTTAAAAGGACGGGGACTGTGACTACACCTTCCAAGAAACGGGAAAGGCCCAATATATTGCAGAAGATGTCGCAAGAGGACATTGGAGCAATAAGGAAGCATGTCCACGCCTTTTGGGAACGAAGAGAACTACCGACAGTTTCGAGAGTTTTGGCGGCGATCAAAAATGACGAAAATTTACCAAATCTGTCGCAGAGTACGTTACAACGCCTCTTGAAGAAAATGAACTTCAAGTACGTTTACGGCAATACCCGAAATGTGTAATCAGGTAATTGACGATATGCAGGATAATGCGCAGCATCCTTCACCCGATGAAAGTGACCCACACCACGAAGGTGCACATTCAGGATTGGCGTCGGATCCGGATTCAGATTGAGACATCTACAAGAATAAATAAAAAGCACATTAAGTCCAGATTCAATGTTCTATTAGCACAGCTAGTTCAAAGATACCATACTTCTCTGGCTGATCCGGGAACTCTGAGTGGTCCTTCCTCAAAAAAGGTTCTGAAAAAAGTACAGAAGTACATAAATATATATACATAAGAAGGATAGATTGAAAGATTAGATTGTTCTCTATGAAATGCAGCTTACCGGACTACTGTGCATTTTCTCCCTTAATGTTTCAATCTGAATCCGACTCCAAATACGGATCTGGCTCGAATTCTGGATGTGCACCTTCGCCGTGGTCTGGGTCGTCTTCATCGGATGAAGAATCAGCTGCGTTATCCTGCATATCGTCGATTACTTGGTCCAGGTTGTACAATTTCTCTTCCACCTTCGTCGTGTGGCGGATAAAATTTGCCCACATTTCGGGTGTTGCCCATTCCACCCCTTGTATTAATAGCTGTTTTACATCAGCAAAGTGGAAAGTGTTGTTATTGGCTTTTACGTGGCCTTTTACTACCGCCCACGTGAGCTCAATTGGATTCAAGTCGCAGTGGTAAGGCGGTAGTCGGAGAATAATTTTCCCCGTTGTTTTTGCGTATTCATCGATCACATATTTATCATATTTGTGCTTAATTCTGCGAACTGCGTCCAATAACTGCCACTTCAGTGCGTCATCTGGCATTCGTATTCCCTTGCTGGTAAGCCACTCTCTTATCTGCGGTTTGTTCTAGCTCGTTACGGGACAGCGCTCCTGCTTCGCAGAGTGGTACGGCGCGTTATCCATCACAATAACGGCGTTTGGTTTCAAACATGGTACAATGCGCTTAAACCACTCGAAAAAGTGTTCCGCATTCATCTCGTTGTGATAATCAGCGCTCTTGGTCTTCGATTCAAAACACAGCAAGCCATTTTCCACAAAACCATCCTCCGATCCAATATGGAGTACGATGAGGCGCTTTCCTTTCGCAGTCGGAGTAGGTGGGCCAATCGTCAGGCCCCTTTCTCTGGCGTTCGATGCCGAAGCTATGGTGTTGTCCACCCACACTCGCTGCCGCGTGTCGCCCGCATTTACCCATGTCTCGTCCAAATAGTAAATGGGTCTTCCCGCCGCTCTGAATTCTCGAATTTTCGTGATGAACGTTCGGCGCCAACGAATTATGTCTTCCCGCTCGATAAGAGCACTATTGCGCTGTCTCTGTATGTACTTGAAGTTCATTTTCTTCAAGAGGCGTTGTAACGTACTCTGCGACAGATTTGGTAAATTTTCGTCATTTTTGATCGCCGCCAAAACTCTCGAAACTGTCGGTAGTTCTCTTCGTTCCCAAAAGGCGTGGACATGCTTCCTTATTGCTCCAATGTCCTCTTGCGACATCTTCTGCAATATATTGGGCCTTTCCCGTTTCTTGGAAGGTGTAGTCACAGTCCCCGTCCTTTTAAATTCTTTTATATAGACTGTGGACGACGGTACGATATCCTACACCGCATGTTGTCCCAACCAATTTCATTAGATCCTGATATTTCATGTGTGGAAATTGAGCTTTTTTGTCATTGTCAACGTTAATAATAATCGTCCTCTGTCCAGCGTTAACTATCTGTAAGAGAAACGTTTCCCATTAAGGGGGTAGACACGTCACGTGACACGGGCGATTCACCGTGCTGCAATACCGACAATCTAACCTGAAACATGGGTTTGGGATTTTTCGTTTTTCGTCCTTATATGAGCAGATTTTGGGCTGGGTGAGGTCTCATTCGAAAGAGGAAGATTCAATGCGGAGCGTTCTGCTCACCATTTCAGTCACAAAACTCTTTTAGTGACCTAAAAATACTTAATTAGGTAAACACGCCACGTGACACGGGTAATGCAGCGCGCTGCATACCGACACAATCTGGCCCGAAATATGGGTCTGGGAAATTACGTTGTTTGTTCTTATATGAGGAGATTTTGGGCTGGACAAGGTCTCATTCGAAAGAGGAAGGTTCAATGCAGCCCGCTCTGGTCATCGTTTGAGTCATAAAACTCTTTTAGCGACTTACAAATACTTGGAATCTGGGAGTGTATCTTGTCGATTTTTTCTCTACTTTGAACACTCGTATTATCAGATATCAACACAATCTCGTTGAGCCATGACCAGAGCGGGCTGCATTGAACCTTCCTCTTTCGAATGAGACCTCGCCCAGCCCAAAATCTGCTCATATAAGGACAAACAACGTAATATGCCAGACCCATGTTTCGGGCCAGATTGTGTCGGTATACAGCGCGCTGCATTACCCGTGTCTACCCCCTTAAACGTAAAGTAAACATTTTTCCGGATGTCAGGTTAATATTTATCGTTATAATATTACAGTTGCTTATAATATTTCAGTTACTTATAATATTTCAGTTGCTTATAATACTTCAATGGCTTATAATACTTCAGCTACTTATAATATTTCAGTTGCTTACCTGTCATTTTTAATTTTTTTGAGTATTGTTCATTTTCTATTACACCGTAAACGATATTTGTACATGTATAATATGTCATTTGCATTAAAAAATTGAAACACGCGGTATGTACGAAAGTGGCGCCACGCCAATGCTTTCGGCGCAGAACGGATGCGCAGCCGAAAGACCATTGGTGGTGGCATAGCCAATGAATGCCAACATGCGCAGAACCGATCTAAACTCGTCGGTCGGCAAGTTCCTTCTAAAAAGACTTCGAGTATACATATGTGCAGCTCATTTTGATTTCACATCTTTTTTTATTTTGTAATTATTATAATTTTTGTGATTTATTTGATTTCATGTATTTGACGTAATTTTTTTGCTTTTTTGAAGTTTTTTATGGGGATTTCATTTACACAATTCTAACACTAGATGCGATAGAATGTGGATAATAATTTAACATATTTTTATGAATAAATATTTTCGTGTTTGCAGGTACAACCAGTTGCAGAATTATCGGAATTGTCAAGTCGAGGTAGTAGTGACGGACAACAGATTGAGCTTGCAGCGGCGAATATCCGTGGCGGTACGCTTCGAAGATCTGGTAGTTTGCGGTTTCATGAAAATGTGGTGAGTATATGGTTTAGTATCATAAACTCCCTCACTATAGATCCTCTGCATTTTCTGGATTCATTGATTTATGATGTAACACTCATCGATTAGTGGCAAGGATATTTAATGTGTTAGATTATAACTTACAGGGTTAATTCCAGAGACACCCTAATCTCTGGCCCGTATGCATAAAAGCAGGTATAAGCTTTTACTAGTAATTTTTCAAGTAAATACTCAGTTCCGCGTGCAATAAAGGATGAGGTTAGTGCTCAACCTCTTAAAGGGCGATAGGGCCCGAATGAAATACACCGCTGTTTTTCGCTTTGTCTTAAGTCACTCTATAAACACATAAAGTTGTGTTCCAATCGGTGAGTGCGAGTTCGCGGTGTTTACTTGTAAGTAAATACCTACTAGTATTATTTACTTAAAATTTTTCATCATTTACTATTTAGTACTAGTAGAAGATTATGCATACGAAATCTAGTATTTGCTGTTATTTATACTTATTACTATCAAGCATTTCCTTATTTTTATGCATATGGCCCTCTGTTACAGAACACGGTTCTTATATGTATATTATTTCCCTGCAAGGCGTATCCGTTTAAAGGCGGAGTTTTGTGCGACAGTCTTAAATATAATTGGTTCCGACAAAACTTCTTCATAAATCGTAGGTGCAAAGGTGGGGAAAATATAGCTCCAAAAATCTAACGGAACTCCTCGTATTCTCCGGGCGCGACTCCTAAACGGATCGTTAGCGGGCCACGGTTTATTGCAGGTTTATTACTAGGGACATTTTCCTATGCGCTATAAAGTAATTAAAAGCATCTGACAAATAACTTTGCTTTAAATAAGTGGATTAGTTTATATAGCTCTTCAGTGATATCATGTTCTGGGGGAATGTGACGATTGATTTTAAATTCATTGCAGAACGTTCTATATTTATCCCAGTTGGTATAGAGGTCAATCCACGCCAACTTGATCACTTCTTTCCCTCGATGTTTCGGATTTTGTGCAAACTTGAATATGGCGTAGTCCTCGTGAAATTGGGGGGGGGGGGGAAGTTAATTCACCATTTTGTCGATTTCGAGCTTGTTTTAAAGAATATAGAGCCTTGAATTTTGCGATTTTTGCCTATACTCGTGAAAATGGGTTGTACTTATGAATTTTTATCTCGGAAACCATTTGTCGGATTTAGTTGCGCCTTACGTCATTTTAATGTGGAAGGATCGGTCTGCCTGAATATTTTTGTATCCGGTTAAGAAATTATTTTTATAATAATGAAAATTATAAATAAAGTTTTATTTTGCAAATTGAGGCTAAAGGCCACGATCGTAAAAATAAAAAAGAATACGGCTGTACTTCCGAATAACCCCAGTGGCTGATCGACACGAGGTTTGAGAGGAGGGGTGGGGTGAGTGTATGGACCCTAAATCTAAAATTGTTACTTCGGGAATTTATTAGTTTTCGAGATATGAATAAAAAACTGTTATGCCCAGGCAACGCCCAAGCACACGTGTCATACATACCGCTATACATTATACATATTGTTACGCCGGGGTGATTTCATTACCGGCCACCCCGACGCAAAAGAATTATTGAATGATAGACACGGGTGCACGACATGACTATATTTGAAGGTACAGAGCAATACACGTCCGAACGCTAGGGCGTTCGGTACAAGACAGTGTTTTGGCGTCTTCCTGACAGTCTTCTCAAAGGGGTCGATCCTCTTCTGTCAGCTGCTGCGAGCACCAGCAGGCTATGCACGGGCCTATACCTGGTGCTCGCAACAATATTATATTACGTTACGAAACATTCGAGACGTTTCCAAGCTAAGACAGCCGCTAGCTGCCGATTCTACAAAATCAGCAATATGCGAACGCATCGCCGCGACCGGACATGGTAACGCGTACCACGCCCAGGGGGGATATAAAAACCAATTCGACACCGCCGAAGCGGGCTCTAGACCGAACTCTTGACCTGTTAACACGGCTACACTTCTTGTATATCTCAGTCTAGTTTTAGTTAAAGTTTGAATAAAGACTTAGTCTCTGAGTTTAATCGAACTTGGGGTAGTTCACCCAGTAGATTCCCATCTTTTGTTCACTCCCGAACCTACTATAACGCCAAATCCCGCATCAGCCTTGCGAGCCACCACGCAGGGCACAACAAATTGGTGGTAGCGGTGGGATTGTGCATCGTAAAAAATTTTACCGAGCCTTGACGCAACCGATTGATCGACGTCGACCGAGGTTGAACTACCTCCGACAAGACTATTGGATCATCGCAGTCTAATAGGCTAGAACAGGCTATCGTCGCTACCGAGGTAGCACCGAGGACCGAGGAACGGCCTTTGAGAAAACGTTCGACGCAGTCCGAACGACGACGAGCCGGGTGGCGAGTAAAATCAGCCTGTGAGTGAACGGGTGAAACTACCAATTAACTAACACCCAATCCATCTACGAGGACGTCACTGATCCGAGAACCAGGACGCATGAGGGGACATTCGGACTGAGGAACGAGTCGAAGCCGCACCTGAAGGACGGACGGAGGACCGTACGAAGGAAGCAGCCGTCGGAGCATGCAGTAAACAGCTATACGGATCGACCTTGCCGGGCCCGATTCATCTTATCACCACCGTTGGTTCACGGACGAGAGGCCGCCCGACCGAGCAGACGACATGTGGTTGCGAACAGCCTTGTGAGTAACAGAATAGCGTAAACATACATATTGTAAACCAGAGTCCTATAGAAATTTAGAAACGGTGTATGCATGTCTATAGAAGACGAACGCGCGAATCAATTTAAGCTCCCGGGCCAAAGAAGCTTGTCACGATCATTCGAATCGTTTTTTAATAAAAATCTAATCTTCGTGCGAGAGGAACTAGACCTCCTACCTTCTATAGACTATCCAGGACCGTCTCGCCGAACATTTCGACCGTCGCCGCACAGTGTAACGAGTATATAGAAAAAAAATTCAAAAATCAATTTTCCATTAAAATATTGTTATTTACATGTAATTAATATTTTAATCATATTTATTCACAAAAAAAATCATTTTTAACATAAAATAACTCAATAAAACATATTTTTGCACATAATAAAAATAGAACAAATAAAATATATACATTTTTAAATACATTTATACACAAAGAAATAACAAACATATGGAACACTTACAAAAAAATAAAATTAATTTTTTAAATAATTTGTACTGATAAGATTTAAATTATTCATTTTTATTATAGATCTTCATCACTATCAGTTGAATCTGAAGGAATCGGAAGCTCAGCCTCTTTGACAACTAAATATTCTAGGACAGATTTGTCTAGTTTCTTCGTTTTAATGTGTGTATTCTTTCTTATGTGGGATAAATAAGGATCTGATGAAAGAAGTAACATTTTCATCAGGTCTTTATTCGTATCGCAACGAGAGGTCTTTCGAGTATGGTGTTCTCTGAAATACCTTACATCTTTATGCCTACCCTCTAATGCTTCCTCTGATAATTGTCCTATAGGTGTAATAAAAAAAAGAAATGATTTCGGGACCATGTACCAACAATTTATGGAGAGACATAGGCATATAGTACCAAGAATAGTGTTTTAAATAAATATTTTTTGTTTCATTTACTAAAGTAGTAAATTTTGAAATGTTTATTTCTTTCCCGCATGAAATTATTTTTAGGATGATACTTAAATTAATAATCAATGACAGATCTATACCCGTGATTTCGCTGCTAAGTTCTGGATTTCCAAAAAACCTACGTGCTGTGTTGCCATCGTTGGTTGATCCGAATCCAGGTTTCGGTATATCAACCAATAGGCCCATTTTTTCTTTGAATGCATCCTGCACTTTGCATTTAGTTTCGGCGAAATTTTTTTTCGCGGTGTCTCCTCTTACTTGCCAAGTTTTTATATTAAGCCTATAGGCAATATGTAGCAAGCATTCAAAGGATCGTATCCAGCAATGAAGAGTAGATAATCCAAGTTTATAAAATTCTACGTTAGGTGAAAGACTATTAACTAATTTACTATTCATCATTTTAGGGGTAGCACGACATATATAACACGTTTGCGTGGAATTAGTTCCATTTACGACGTTGCATACACTGCCGTCAATCATTGTAAAGAACATACGGTATAAAACTTTCCAAGTGTTATCCTCAACAAGCACTGTGCTCGATTTTAAGTTATCAATTATGTGCTCCATTTTCGCTCGTTCAGATTCAACTAATAATGGCGATTCTTTTGTAAATATGAATTTAAGTGGACGACAAAATAATGTCGATGAGGGTGTTTGATTTTCCCATAAAATCTTTTCATCTGCATCAATTAATCGCAAAGCGACAAAAGCAATGAGAAACAAATACTCATCTGTGTTGTGGGATTGGTTAAATCTCTGCTTATATCTACTATGCCCAGAGCTGCCATCAAACCCCCATTTACAAATCAATGTAACTGATCGAGAGGCGTTATTTTCAATAATTTTAATTATTGAAATTACCGTCTTTTCCAGTATCTCCTGATAATTTACTTCTGCGTGAATTTCAGATGTAGAAATGCAGGATGGCAAAAGCTGCTTTTCCGTATTTTTTAAGACATAGTAGGAAGGTAAAATATTTGGAGTGCAAGTATTCATGGTATTTCTCAGTATATTATACTTGCGAAAACTAAGACGTAAGTCCATATATAAAGCTAATGCACGCAGTGGTGATATTGCTGAATGATTAGCTGTAAGTGTTGTATCTTCAGAAGCAAGTGTAGCAGCAAATGCTAACTCGCTCGGTGATCGACCATCCAGAAGATCTGCCACCCTCCGCTTTTTCGTAGAAAACGATGCTTCGTTAAAAGAAACTTGTGGTCTTCCACGCGGATTTCCACTAGGCCCATGTCTATCACACTTGCTTGATAAAAAACTGAGAATTTCATTTGGCAATTTGATGCTTTTCATCAGCCAAGCTTTGTGTTTTTTCATAAATTTCTCGTAATCTCTACCACATCGGCTCCATTTCGTTTGTATTTCCAAACAAATTAATCGACAAAATTGATGAATAATCTGCTTCATTTCATCTGATAAATCACCCAGATTAAAAACACTCAATACCTTTTGAGATAAAGCGGCACGTCTTTTTTCTTTTGGCGTGTTTCGCCATACGTCAAAAAGATCGTTATTACTTATCGATTCTAAAAAAAATAAAATCTCAAGAAAGGGCACTCGGGGGCAGATAAAATTTATACCAAATTAAAGCACGTAAAAAGAACTAATTATAGTAAAAACATGAAAGAACCGATATGTTTCGTTTTTTTTTTAATTCTCTCCAGAAGTTAGAAGATGCGACAAAAAAAATAATAATTTCAGTCACTGGTACTTACCCATATCTTTAAATGCGAGAATGTTTGATTAATGAAACGAAAAAAGGGTATACTTTACTTATTTTAAACACAAAAAGAAAGATGAGAACTTATAAATACACAAAAATACAGTGGATAAATATTTCCTATGCGTGGTCTGTGACAGCTTGCGTTTGGTTATTCGACTTTGAATGTTGTTACTCACCTTAAATCTGTTATTTATGTTACTAAGTTACGATGTTCTTATGTCAGAGGACTATTTACTATCAATTCCATGAAATGAAATATAAAATTTCAAAACACAAATTTTTGCTTTTTGAACACGGTTCGTGACACTGTGCGCCGTTGCGACTAAGCGATAGAAAAAACGACGGTTCAAGTGCCGAATCGTCCCCGGAAAACTTTGTAACATCAAATAGAGAATACCCGATTGTGCTAGAGGATTTTAGTTTGTTGGACATAAAGGGAACGGAAGAAAGCGAAATGTCACTAAATGCGGAAAATAACCTCCCGGTACCAGACGTGAGAAGATTATCTACCGCGCTGTCGATAGTCGATAAATTCGTAGGAAAATCGTCAGACGAACTTGCAGAATTTTTGAAGTCATATACGAGCGCCTCGGAGTTTGTCCCCGCGAATGACTTACCACGATTCTTGAAAACAGTGATAGGTACAAAAATTAAAGGCAAAGCAGCCAAAGTATTAGAGTACAAAGATATAGATACTTTTGATAAATTAAAGGACATCCTAACTCCCTTATTCGTAGACAAAAGATCTATAGGAGCAGTTGGAGTAGAGTTTCATGCCTGTCACCAACGTGAAGGCGAAAGCGTAAAATTATTCGCGTGTAGAGTAGAAGAATTAGCTGGGGAATTATCTGAACTATCAGTAAAACCAGGGAACAGCGACGAAGTAAATAACGCGTTTACAGAATCGGTACAAGAACGCGCTCTAGACGTTTTTACCCTCGGGTTGAAATTAAAATTAAGAACGATCATAAGGTCCCGAAACTATGCAACGTTAAACGCAGCCATAGCCGCAGCTATAGAAGAGGAACAAGCCATGGGTCTAAACACGTCGCGAAATTACAAGAAATTCGGTAATTAGCCCAAGGGAAGGGAAGGATCAAATGTACCGCGCTGTGGTCGCTGTAATAAATTAGAACATTTAGCAAGGAACTGCTATACGATTGTCACAAACGACAATAAAAAGAGAAGTTCAGCGCATCACAATGGTTTACCACTACTGTAAAAAACCGGGACATCAAATCAGAGAATGCAGGACTAGAGAAAGAGCTAACGGACGAGGATATAGATCGCGTTATACGAACACGAATTACAGGCGCGAAGATACCAGACAGGATTCTAACAGAACTCCGGGTCGAGAACAAACTAGCGATAATCAAGATTCCCTTACCGCGAGCCGTGGAACAACCGACGATAGACAAACGAACGCAGGACCTAGAGTAGAGTCATACCGAACAAATATGGTAGTGACATCCCAGCTCGGAAACACAATCGAAATTAAAGCGCCGGAATTGACCAATGAAAAAGCGAATATGCTAGTAGACACCGGTGCCGATATTACGTTAATAAAGATAGGAAAGGTGCAGGACGATGTCCGTGCTGAAGACGAGATAGTCTCATTGCCGGGCATAGCCCCTATAGAAATTAAAACGCTGTGCCTAGTACAATTAAACATAAAAATAGGAAATAAAACAGTAACGCACCCTTGCCGGTTAGTCAGAGACGACTTCCCTTTAGAAGCAGACGGAATCTTAGGACAAGATTTTATGGCTAAGCACGACGTATGCATCAGGGCGAACCTAGGAATAGAGGTGTATGGAATACAATTCCCTTACTCAAGAGGAAACTTGACTTTAAAACCGCGATCTGAAACCATACTCGTAGCTAGAACGACAGATAAAGGCGAAGGTATAGTAGAAGGACAATCTATTGAGCTAGGAGTGTTCATAGGAAATTCACTAACAGTAGGTCGGAACGGAAGATGTGTAATAAGCGTAATGAATAATACAACAGACGAAGTCCTTATCAACACGCCAACCGTGACGTTAGAAACACTGACGAGCGATGATATTGACCCAACAGACGCGATCTGCGACAAGGAACGCGACGCACCGACGTACGTGGTACACGCCGTACACGGAAGAAATAGAATGCAAATCTTACGCGAAAATCTTAGAACGGAACACTTAAATGAGGAAGAATAGGCCAACCTACGCGGGCTGTGTGAAAAGTATAATGAAATATTCGGTTTAGAATGAGATAAGATAGGATACTCTACGAAGGCAGAACATTCAATTACCTTAATCCCAGGTACTAAACCTATATACGTAAAGCCGTATAGATTGCCACAAGCGCATAAGGAGGAAGTAAATAGACAAGTTCAAGAAATGGTAAAAGAGGGAATAGTTAGACCTAGCGCCAGCCAATGGAACGCACCGTTGCTAGTAGTTCCGAAAAAACCCGACGCTTCAGGAAAACGCAGACTCAGGGTGGTAATAGATTTTAGACAAGTGAATGAAGCGACAATAGGCGATTCGTACCCCTTACCAAATATAACAGATATTTTAGACCAATTAGGCGGAGCAAAATATTTTTCAATCTTAGATTTCATCAAATAGCCATGAAAGAGGAAGATCGCGAGAAGACGGCATTTTCGACACCATATGGCCATTTCGAGTATAATAGAATGCCGTTTGGACTAAAAAACGCTCCCGCGACGTTCCAAAGATTGATGAATATCGTACTATCGGGCCTACAAGGAATAAAATGTTTCGTGTATTTAGATGATATAGGGTAAAGGCAGGTAATATGGAACACCTGATTTCACAAGCTTGTCAAAAGTAGGGGAATTTGTTTTTTTTTTTTAATTTAACCTACGCGAGGAGATAAAGGATTTAATGCATAATCGTATTTACATAGTTAAATGTAAAAAAATCCAATTGTTTTACAATTATAGGAAAAAAAGTGAAAAAAGTGCAAATCGGCCGTTCGAAAAAATGGGTCCTAATATGGAACACCTACGAAATTTGTAAAGAAACCTGAAAAATCTTTACTTTTTTTTTTTAAAAATGAAGATTTATTAAAGAGCAAATACAAATAAACAATTATACATCATCTTTATAGTTTATTTCTGCTTTCTGCGTCTCCTACACATTGGGCACGTGAATAATGAGTCGGAAACACCACATTCTTCGTGTGCCCACTGAAAGCAGCGAATACATTGCGTCCACTTTTCCCCATTCTCATCATTTTTATAATTAGTACCGCAAAATAAACATTCCGCATCATCGTCATCAACATCATCTATGTCAGAAGAACTATCAGTCTCTTCTTTTTTCTTTTTTGGTATACTTTTGGCACACAACTTTTTTCTTGAATTAGACTTTTCATTCCTTTTATTGCCTTTATTTAAGCTTTCTTCAACGTCTTTTTTATGAAATGGGGAACTTATAATACCAGCAGAACCTGTTTTGCGAGTAGTAGATCTTTTAGGATTGAGCCGAGGTAAAGGCATTATGTCATAAGGTTCGATAATTCGACTAGGTCCGGGAATTGGCTCACTGTTTAAAAGCTGATTTGATGATGGACGAGGTACAGCGTGTTGATGATTTTCTGTAACGCTACCACTAATGGGGAAATCATAATCATGAAAAATTTCGCGATTGAGGGGATAGAGACCTGTCTTTCTAAAACCACTCATCGAAATTTCCATCGTAGCAGCATTGCAATAAACAGCGTTAAATAATCTGGAAATTCTAAACGGAGTTACTAAATCTTTATTTTGATCTCTGTCTTTTTGCGGCACGTTTCTCAAAAAGGTTTCAATTTCTGAACTGTAATAAGTTTTTAAAGGCCTCATAAAGGAAACGTCGAGTGGTTGGAGTTTGTGGGAGGAATGAGAAGGTAGGCAAACTATGCTGACATGGTTTTCAATGGCTCTTTCAATAATTTCAATATTTCTTGTATGCGTACTGTGGCCGTCAAGCACTAAGAGAACGGGATTATCCATACTTGGATTAGTATGTTTGATGAAATGATTAAACCACATTGTAAAAATATGGGTCTGTATCCAACCGGATGGATGACAAGCCCAAATTGATCCCGGTGGTGCCCATCCATCAATTCGTCCTTCATATTTTTCCTCGGCCAAATTATTAAGGGTGGAACAAAAGAGCCCATCGCGTTCATATAAATTACAACAGTAATTAATTTCCCTCTCTCAGCAGAAGTGAGAGCTGCAACTTCTTTTTTTCCTTTTACGCTGATAATTTTCTCCATTTTGTGTTGAACCACGGATATTCCGGTTTCATCCACGTTATAAATTCTATGTGGCATTCTTTTAACCTTTTCAAATTCGGGTTCATAAACATCAAAAAACTGCTTCACACATTCCGGAGAGAATCCCTTTACTCGTGCATTAGAAGTAGCACGTGGTGTTCTGATACTTAGAGTTGGATGTCGCTGCATAAAATTTTTGAACCATGTCTTTCCCGCAGTTTCATTTCGGAAAGGGTTCGGAATATTATTTCTTAAAGCTACTTGATATGCTATTTTCAATAAATCTTTTCTTCTCAAACCAAAAAACCTCTTATCCATTTCAATACAATAATTACTAAGTTTTAATTCTAAATGTTCAGGTAGTGCAGGTCTCCTACCTAATGGTATATTTACCAATGTAGATGGTGAAATATCAGTATTTAAAACATATCTACGTAGAGTGATTTTCGGTACTCCATATTTTTTCGATGCAGCTTGGTATCCCATTCGCTTTTCTCGAACTGCTGTGACTGCATTTGTCATGCTTTCTTTGTCCCAGGATTTTCTCTTAACCTTTAATGCTGTGACTTCCATCCTTATAAAAAATAATAATGTGTTTATAACAGATTATATAATCGTATTATGGAATACGCATGCAATATGGAACATGTTCCATATTTCACGCACTCGGTATGTTCCATATTACGCACGCACATGTTCCGATGAGAAAATAAGAATTATACTAAGAAGAAAACAACTTTGGTAAACTATTGTTGAATAATCAAGAACAAACATAATTAATGATAAATCATACCAAAATATTACTTGGTAACTTACCTTCCCTACAATATTGCACTGTTTAATGCACTTTTCAGAAACTTTTCCTTACCACGAAATATATAAACGCGTCTCTTTCAGTAATGGATACCCGACTGATGCTCAATTGTCAGTATGATTGTCTACTGTTTCGAGGGAACTAGTCTACACGATTGTCTGTAGAGTTCGTTATTTCTTTATCGAAATATTGCGAAGTTCCATATTACGTGCTGTTCCATATTACCTGCCTTTACCCTAGTTTACGGACGCTCGTTGAAGGAACACCAAGATCGTCTAGAACTAGTATTTGAACGCATACGTGAGAGTGGCCTAAAGCTTCAACCTAATAAATGTGAATTTTTACGAAAGGAAACCGTGGACCTAGGTCACGTGATAACCGAAAATGGCATCAAACCGGATCCTTTGAAACTCGACGCTGTTCGGAACTTTCCGATACCCAGAAGAGTCAAAGACATACAATCCTTTTTAGGCTTAACTGGATATTATAAGAGATTTATAGAACATTTTTCACAAATCGCGAAACCCTTAACGCAACTATTGAAAAAGGACCAAGCGTTCAGATGGACCGCACAGGAACAAGAAGCCCTTGAAATACTGAAAGAAAAATTAACAACGACACCGATATTACAGTACCCCGATTTCTCGAAACCATTCGTTCTGACAACAGACACTTCAGGAAAAGCAATAGGAGCGGTATTATCTCAGGGAAAGATAGGGCAAGATTTGGCGATAGCATACGCAAGTAAAGTGTTAAACAAAGCGGAAGAAAACTATAGCACCATCGAAAAAGAATTGTTGGCCATTGTATGGGCGACGCAACATTTCAGACCATACGTATACGGCACAAAATTCAAAATCGTAACGGATCATAAACCACTCACATGGCTCTTTAACGTAAAAGACCCCGGCTCTAGATTAATGAGATGGAAATTGAAACTAGCAGAGTACGATTACAGCATAGAATATAAAGCGAGAAAGACAAATAAGAATACAGACGCCCTCAGTAGAATGTTCGTGATTACGCGAGGAACAAAGCGACAGCCCAGCACCGAAACACTAGCCGTCGCCAGTGAAACGACCAACGAAGAAGACGAGACCCGATCAGAAGAAGACACTAAAGATACAACATATACAGAGGACGATAAAAACCGAATACTGCACGAATTTCACGATACTCCCTTAGGTGGACATTTAGGGGTAAAACGAACTCTGGAACGTATAAAATTAAACCATACGTGGTCAGATATGCGCCAGGACGTAGAAAAGTACATCTCCAGATGCGAGAAATGTCAGAAAAATAAACTAACGAGAATAACCAAAGCTCCCATGGTAATTACAGACACTCCCACGGAACCAGTCGAGAAATGCGCACTAGATATAGTAGGACCCTTACCCGAGACAGGTAGAAGCAAATACTGTAGCAAAGGAATTTGTCACTAGGATCATTTGTGAATACGGTAAACCACAACGAGTGCTAACCGATCAAGGAACCAATTTCTTAAGTCAAGTATTCAAAAACGTCTGTAAATTGTTCAAGATAGAAAAAATTCAAACCACGGCCTATCACCCACAATCAAACGGAGCTCTAGAAAGAAGCCATCGTACACTGGCCGAGTACTTAAAGAATTTTATCGCGGAAGACCAGACTGATTGGGATGAATGGTTACCGTACGCAATGTTTACTTACAATACCACCCCGCACACGTCCACTAGCTACACGCCTTACGAACTCGTTTTCGGGAGACAAGCTACCCTGCCAACCTCACTAAACCAAGCACCGCAATTAACCTATACCTACGATAAATACGCTGAAGAATTACACGAGAGACTACGATCGACAAATAGCATCGCGCGCGAAACTATAGATATCAACAAAGACAAATCCAAAAAACAATACGATAAAAAAACATCTAACAGAACTTTCAAAATTGGGGACCAAGTACTTTTACATGACGAGGCCGTGAGACGTGGACGATCGAAAAAACCGCCTGGATAGGCCCGTACACGATCCGGAAAACGCACGATAATAATAATTACTCTATAACTAAAGGGCGACGAACCCTTCGCGTACACGCAAATGGACTTAAGCATTTTATCGAATAGGGCAGGAATAGGAAATGGTCGCAGTCGCGAAGGGAAGTAACGATACGCAAACAACTAAATAAATTAATGAAAATAGAATAAATAAGGGAAATAAAAGGAATATATTAAAATAAAGCCATGAAAATATATAAATGTAATATAATAAGAAAGATCACTCCTCGAAGTGACTCCAAAAGGTAGACGGAACGGGCCCAACGAAGATATCTCCATAGCGTTCTGGAACAATAACCAGACGTGAAAGAGTTAAAATAAAGAATTTCACTAGGGAGAAACGACGATAAGCGAAAAAAAAACTCACCAAACAAGGCCCGAATCCCCCACGAGTCCTCAGCGTCTAGCCAAAACTCAACCGCCTCCCGGTATCGCCGCAAGCATGCCCGGTACTCGCGTACCGCGCGCCGATAGCCAAAATTTAAAAAACCCGGCGGGGCCGGATACTGCAACCACTAGAAGAAATAAATAAAAAATTTTTACACAAACCCTACAACCCCACGCACGTCACGGAGACACAAAACATTAATAAACCCACCAGTATAAACTGCGCGGTCTCTTGCGGAACATCCATGAGCGAAAACATGATGGAGACTGAAACGAAACGAGTAGTGACAAGAAAATCGAGCCTACGAAGGCAAACTGCCTACATAAGCAAAATTTTATCTCGAGCACGCACTGCACTCGCGCGACGAACGACTTCGAGACTAACGAAAGGCAGCACCAATTACACCTCGACATTATATTTTACAGGATTACCGTCCTACAAATGACGATACTACTCATAAGAGGGACGACCCCCGACACAGATTTCGCCATAAAAGAATTTCAAGACCACCCAGGCATTTACTTCGAAAACATAGACGATCTACAGATCTACCGAGATAGTTGGAAATTAATATTACACGTAGACATATCTTACATTTACCGACGCGAATCAAATCTCCAGGCAGCACTATATGATATACTTGCTCAATGTAAAACACCTTCTACTGATAACTTGCAAAAATTCTGTAAAACGTTCGGCACGAAAATTCAAAGCAAAGTAGACCGCATAACCAAGCTCCTTACTTACGTTCAGCAAACCATAAGCTCCGCATCGAAACAGCGTCGCGGACTAATAGACGGATTAGTTTAATCGAACTTGGTGTAGTTCACCCAGTAGATTCCCATCTTTTGTTCACTCCCGAACCTACGATAACGCCAAATCCCGTACCAGCCTTGCGAGCCACCACGCAGGGCACAACAAAACCATTAATATTTCTGTTGACTTATTCCGACATAACGTATTCCACTTTCCACCTTGTCCCGAGTATTAGTATTGGTTTATTGAGTGTGGCGATTTGAACCCGGAACCTCTGAATGCGACCCAGCCTACTGTATAGGGTGTTATTGTACTGATAGTCAATATTCTAGGAGGTGATTCTGTACGTCAAAATAAGACGAAATTGTAGAAAACAATGTTTTAACATGGCACTTCGTTTTTGCGAAAATTGACTTAGAATGTCAGCTAATTACGCGTTCCTTTCCGGCGCCCGAGGAGCACGCGGAGGTAAGGTGAACGCGTGGAGCAGTTATCGAAGCAGTTTGGGGGGGGGGGAAGGGTCGCTGGGTAGGGATGCTCGCACCTACGTCGAAAAGAAATTTAAAAAATAAAGGAGCAATAATTGTTTATTACTATTTTGGCAAGCAAAAAGTATCGGAAGATACAATTTGTGATTAAAGGTCCACATCCCCTCTCCACACCGTCCTCCAAATATCATATCGATCGGCAAGTGGGGCCCTTGGGAAGAATATAAAAAAATACCCCTACATTCGTTGATGATTCTTGTGTTGAATCATTCTACATATATGTTGGCAATTTGCATATTCAACGTCGCATGCCGTTGTAACCGACAGCGGCGCGGCTCCGTACCCCTGGCACCCTTTAGTACTTACAACAGGTGTAGCAGTAACTCTCTCCCTCTCCCTCTCCCTCTCCCTCTCCCTCTCCCTCTCCCTCTCCCTCTCCCTCTCCCTCTCCCTCTCCCTCTCCCTCTCCCTCTCCCTCTCCCTCTCCCTCTCCCTCTCCCTCTCCCTCTCCCTCTCCCTCTCCCTCTCCCTCTCCCTCTCCCTCTCCCTCTCCCTCTCCCTCTCCCTCTCCCTCTCCCTCTCCCTCTCCCTCTCCCTCTCCCTCTCCCTCTCCCTCTCCCTCTCCCTCTCCCTCTCCCTCTCCCTCTCCCTCTCCCTCTCCCTCTCCCTCTCCCTCTCCCTCTCCCTCTCCCTCTCCCTCTCCCTCTCCCTCTCCCTCTCCCTCTCCCTCTCCCTCTCCCTCTCCCTCTCCCTCTCCCTCTCCCTCTCCCTCTCCCTCTCCCCCTCCCCCTCCCCCTCCCCCTCCCCCTCCCCCTCCCCCCCCCTCCCCCTCCCCCTCCCCCTCCCCCTCCCCCTCCCCCTCCCCCTCCCCCTCCCCCTCCCCCTCCCCCTCCCGAGCTGGTGAGAAAATTAGCCAGTCATCAATAAATATAACCCATAACCACAAATCGAAACGACTTGAAATCAGCTACTCGCTTGCTTTACGAAAAGGACAAAAAGCCGCTGCGTTCGGGTCGCTAGTTGCATCGTGATTTGAAATTAAATAAAAAATATTTCTAAAGAAGTCAGAACTGCAAATCCATGTAAATCCATAAACAATAAAAAGTAGAAAATAAAAAATATATAAAAAAAAAATTATGTTAAACGATTCTATTAAAATGCAGTAAAACCTAAAAAGATTTGAAAGTGGCCAAAACTAGTACCAAACATAGCCAAAACTAGTGTACAAGTGGCCACAAACGGTGAAAAATGTATTTCTTATATATTTTTAACTTTATTAATTATTTAACGATTTCTCTAGTTAATGAAAACTTAGATATTAATAGTAAAGATAGTGTAAAATTTGGTAAAGCTTACAGTTTCTTGATTTTAAGTACAATTTTAAAGATAATTACGATGAAAGTCACTGAAATCCCTAAGGTGGCCACATACGGTGCATCTACCCTACATAGTATGTGTGTAGTTTATAATATATTGCAGTGAATAATTAAATTGTACAAAATATTATTTTAATATATCCAGGTTTTGTTGCATTTCCGTACGATCTCTTACAAATATTCCCCATTTTCATTGGCAAGATATGAGATAGATCATACATAATATTATAATTTTTCATTAATTAAGTCGGGGAAAAAAATTATATCAATAATTGTGCGAGAGATTTAGTAACCTACTCAAATAAGTCCAATTATTAACACCCTTTGTTAATAATAAGACAATACAAACACAATTACGAAGGGAAACCGAAAAGAAAGAGAAAAGTGAAGAAAAGAAGGAAGGTAAAATAAAGAAAAGTATATGAGTACGTTTACAAATACAAAATTAGAAAGATAGTGATCTTAATAAATAAATAATAGTTATTTCATATATATCGTAATCAGAAAAAGTCTCCTTAACAATTATTATATCTATTCCATTAGAAAAACATACGGTAGAATATCCGAAACATTTATTATACTCGATCTGTACGAAAGATGTACATACATTGTACATACTGTACGTCGCACCGGCTCGCGTGCTCGGATCGTTCGAGCTATCCGATTATGTCCAGCCGCTCGCTTTAACCGACCCACTTGCTTTAATCGAGCCACTCGCTTTATTCGAGCGCTCGACTCGGCTCGGAAACCGAGTCCCGGCTCGACTCGACTGTCAAGCTACTCGAATATGCGAGTACCCGATCAACTCTACCCCACAAGCGGTATCGCTGGGCCTTCCGATCCTGAATTTGAAACCTCTATACGAGCCATGCCCAGAGAGTATCTGCATCGTATAGAAGTTCCCGATGACCGAAGGACCCCTTGGGTCGACAAACGTCCGAACGTCAGGGACCAGGCGCTTAACCCATTCATGGCCAGGGGAATTGTCCCATTCCGCCTGCCATTTAACCAAGTCTGGAGAGAAGGGGATCTTTCCTATCCCGAGCCTTCTCATTACCGACTGCCCGGTCCATTTCCGCCTTGAAGTAGAGGGGCATACGCCCCGAGAGGACGCACAGTAATAAAAAGGCGACCGAACGGTACGCCGCCGTTATCCTAGTTAAGGCCGTTTTCTGAGCCTGCCTAAGGATTTTTCGGTTCCCCGCCCAGCCAAGGGATTTCGGCCATACGAGAGCAGCATATAGAATTACTGACTCCCACATGGCGTAAAAAAGCCTACGCGACTGGTGGGAGGGCCCCTGGAATTAGAGAGGATTCCCGCCAGGGCACCCGCAACCCTGTCAGCCCTTGCAGCCACCTCGGTGAGGTGTGGCCTAAATGTTCTTCGCCGATCGAAGCGGACTCCCAAATACTTCATTTCTTCTTTCGGGGGTATGGGAGTGCCGCAGACTATGAAGTCCCGGGTCTCGATCCTCTTCCCCGTCAAGAAGATAAGCTCCGTCTTCTCTCGGGCCAGGGATAGGCCTGTGAGGTCAAACCAATCCCTGACCCTCGTCATAACCGGGCGGACGAGCCTATCCAGTTGGTCGGCATTTCAGGCAGATATTAACACCATAAAATCATCGGCGTATGCGATGGCCGTGACGTTGGGGTCAACGCCATTCAACGTCCGGAGGATGCCGTCGTAAACCACATTCCACATGAAGGGGCCGATGACAGAGCCCTGAGGGACCACAGCAAAAATCTCTCGCCGGACCATCCCTTCATGCGTATGGACGACGACACCCCTCCCCGAAAGGTATCTCCTGATCAAATCAAGGATACAAGGGGAGACACCTCTGTCCTCTAACTCCCCGATGAGCACAGACTAATCAAGAGTGTTGAAGGCATTCCGGACGTCGAACGAGATCATGAGACAGGCTCTACGCTTCGCCTTGCAGTCATCGGCGATGCTCATGACCTCCGTCACAGCCTCCACAGTTCCCATGCCTCTTCTAAAACCAAACTGGGTAGAATGAAACGGGTCCCTACCCAGCTGAGGCTCCAGCAGTTCCTTGAGGGCATACTCCCAAATCTTCCCCAATGCCGGAAGAATACTAATAGGGCGGTATGCCCTCGGGTCAAGGGGGTCCTTACCGGGTTTCGGGATCAGGACCACCCTTGCCCATTTCCAGGTCGGGGGAATACTACGCCTAGATAACGTGTCCCTGACCATTGACAGAATATCGGCCGGCTCCGCCCTAGCAATAGTAGAGGCCACCTCCGAAGGAACCCTATCCAGACCAGGGGCCTTCTTGGGCTTAATGCCCGTAAGGGCCCTATCTATTAGATGGGAATCTACCAAGGAGAGGGTATCCTCCTCAAAGGGCCCACCAGAGGGTGGGGGGACTCGCCTCACCCACCGCTTGATGGAAGTCTGGGCACCCGGACGCATAGTCCTCCCGAAAGTGCGGGCGCCATCGGGCCGGGGTGGTGGAGGAGAGGTCAAAAAGAGGGTGTCAAGGACGGCACCCACTTGCGGCAGGGACATCACCCTCTTGAGTGACTTCCCCCGGAGTCTGGCCATCGCCATCTTATATGGCTTACCCCAGGGGTCGGCATCCACCGTACCGCAAATATCGCTCCACCACCCCTCCTTGGCCCTCCATATGAGGGCCTGGACATTTCTCCGGGCGACGGAGAAAGTCTTCCTTCTATGGGGCACCAAGGGGCCTCCCTTTTTTCGGGCCCTCTGGAGAAGTCTCCTGAGGCGGAGCATCTCTCTCCTAGCCTCCGCAATGCCCTGATTCCACCAGGAATTTGGGGGGGGGGCGGGACCCCCTAGGGCGCTTAGCCAGAGACAAGGTCTCACAAGGGACCTCCTCCAGGAGCCTTTGTAGGGACTCCGCCCCGGGGTCCGACGAGAGAGAGGGGGAGGGGTCCGAGGTCTGGGCGGGACAGTCGGCGTCCCGTCTCCTCCTATATTCGTCCAGGGATTGTTTTGGGTCGAAATCCTTAGTAGACAAAGGAGACCACCAAACTCCTGGATCAGAGGCCCGCCCCTTCCGTCTCCTGATCTCATGGAAGACATACCTATGGTCGGAGGCGGTATAACGGCTCAGCACCTCACTCCTCTTAACAGAGGACACCGAGACCCTATCCGCTATTGCGACGTCGATTAGCGACGTCCGACCATTCCTCTCGAAAGAGAATATCTGATGGAGCCTGATCGGGACCAGGCCAAGTCTGCCGATAAGTCCCATACAGGCCTCTCCCTTCCAATCCCTAACGCGACCCCCCCCCCTCACGCCGGGGACTTAGCATTGAAGTCCCCCGCAATGAAAATCCCACTCGCAGGGGAGATCAGGGCCCCAAGAAGACCCTCAAAGTCCTCCAGGTAATCCAGAAACTGGGCCCGGGTCTTACTGGGGCGACAGTAACAGCTGCTACTATCCCTTCAGATGCCACGGGGGGGGGGGGGGCAAGGGAGGCAAATCTCCCATTAAGCCCCGTAACCCAGATGGAGGCGTCTTCCGTGGCGTCATTGGCCCAGTCCGGCTTGAGGCGATACGGCTCAGAAATGATGACAATGTCTGCACGGAGCGTGCAGACATTCTGAACCAACGAATTTTGGGCCAGCCTGCATCTATTAAGATTTACCTGGAGGATCCTTAATATTGAGGGCTTTTATGCTCCGCCCCTCCGCCACCGACCCTCTACTAGCGGGACCCCTCGAGGCCTTTTTACCGGCCGGGCAAGCCAGGGATGCCGTCACATGGGCGACCCTGGTACCCCCTAGGCCCTCAGTCACGCAGATGACGCACCTCGGAGGATTAATACTGATGTTGATGTTATGGTCGGAAGCCCCACACTTCCGACACCTCTCCGAGCCGTCTGGAACCTCGGGACAATCCCTAGCCAAGTGCCCTAGCCTATGGCAACGGAAGAACCTGACTATCTTAGGGAGAATCCTCAATTTGCAGACCGTAAGGCCAATCCTTATCCGGTGGCCCTCTACCGCACCCGAGAGAACATTGGCCGGGAGGTCAATAACCGCGGTTTGTGACCCCTCAGGGCCCACCCGGAGGGATTTGAGCGTCGGGGCCCCCTCTCTAAGTTTCAGCGCAGCTGTAACTTCGGCGAGGATCTCCCGACCCTCAGCTAGGGGGTCAATGCCCCTTAGCTCCAGGGCCGATCGCTCCTGGAGGGCTTCGCATACAAACCCACCGCCCATGGTTTGGGTCCGTGCGCTGGCCACTATGTTGGCCTTAGCTTCCCTCTCGAGTTCCATGAGGACATGCCCTTGCCTAGACCTCTTAACCGATTTAACCCCTCCTATGAGGACCTGCTTGGCCTTCATGAGAATTCCCCTGTAGGTGTCAATAAAGGACAACCCCGGGGGAACCTTGACCAAGACCGCCTCAGGGCGCCTCCTAATCTGCAGCGCCTTACTGCGCTTAGGCGCATTAGAGGTTTGAGTTTGGGGCGGGGGGGGAGGGGCAAGGAGCCGCTGAGGGGCAGTACCCACCCGCGATTCTCCCGCCGCCCCATGTCTCACCGCCCCAAGCCGCTCCTGGCGGGGTGCCGAAACCGGAGGGTCGTGGGCTGTCGCGTATTTACGGTCTTCTGTATGGCCAGCTCCCTCAACTGCTCGGCCCTCTTGGCCGAGAAGAAACGATCCGGTGTTTGGAATGTCAGAACACTTTTCATCCAGGATGTGCAAAAATACATCGTAGGCGTAACGAGAGTAATGAATTTGCACTGTGCAAAGGAATTACGCAAAAAATTTTAATAGGAAATATAGAATCTGGTGAAACAGTGACTGATAGTAGGAGCGAATCAGGGCCAGTTATAGGTTATGAGAGTAATGCATTCGAGAATAAGCTAGACTTAGTATTGAAGGAGATAAAAATAATGAAAAATGAACAGATTAAAGAGAGCCGCTTAAAGTCCATGATTAATATCATTGTTAAAGAAGAAATACAAAATTTACGCCAAGAATTGAAGGTATGGAAACATAAAATGATAGTTCAGATTTCAAACTGTATTGCAGGCAAAAATAAATCAGGGGTAAATATTGGAATGGATGATACATATGCTCAGGTAATAAAGAAAGGTGTAGAAAAGGAATCTGTAATTATCTTAAAGCCAAAGAATAAACAAGATGGAGATAAAACAAGAGAAGATTTGAAGAATAATATTACATTATCAGAATTAGGAATAGGAGTTAAAAAGTTAAAAAGGTAGCTGATGGTAAGATAGTGGTAGGATGCCAGACGGAGGAGGAAGTAAGGAAGTTAAAAAATAAAATAGAAAATAAAATAGGAAATGAGTATGAAGTAATGGATCCGATGTTAAAGAAACCAAAGATTAAAATAGTAGGAATTGAGAGAGAGGAAATGCAATGTGAAGATAGGATGGTGTTAGATAAGATAATAAAACAAAATGCACTAAATAATGTTAGAATAGACAGGCACTTTAAAATATTACATAAAAGTGATAATAAGAGTAAACAGCAGCAATCTATTATAGCTGAAATAGATCCTGAAACACATGCAGAATTTATAATGGCCGAGAAAATTAAACTAGGATAGAGGATATGTCCGGTATTTGACTTTATTAGCATTATCCGATGTTACAAATGTTGGGGATATGGACATATGATGAAAAACTGCAAGTCAGAAATTAAATGCAAAAACTGTGGTGAGGATCATAGAGAAAACGAGTGTAAGGAAACAAGTAGTAAGTGTGTTAACTGTCTAAATGCAATAAAAAATAGAAGCTATGTTGATGTAAATGTAAATCACCAGGCAATAGATCGAAAATGTCCAATTTATGTACAGTTGTTAAGTAAAATGAGGAATATATTTGCAATATGTTACATACTTATCATACATACATAGTTATGATGCGTACTTGTGATACAAAATTAAAAATATTTCTTTTTCCCGAACAAAAAAATTACTTAATTCAACTTGGTCTCACTTGAATATCACAAGTAACTATATCAATTTTTATAATTTATATAAATAATCATGGATATAAAATAAAGAATATTAAATATGAACATTTATAGATATTTCTCTGCAGAATGAATTTTTTTTAGCAAATCTTCATTACTCGAGATACTCTTACAAAATTCTTCGCAGGAATTGGAAAAAATTGCACTTTACTTGTAATATTGCTTTCAACGTTTCTACATTCAGCTGGGTTTTTTTTCTGCGGTCCAAAATTTATTCATCAATGAAAATACTCTTTCTGTTACAGTATTGGTGCCTGGCAAGCATAATGCAAACTCAATTACTTTCTTAACATTCATAAATGGTATGTTGTTCGTATCAAAGTGATTAAATATTTCTATCCATCTTGCATCAATCGACATTTTTTCTTCATTCCAAACCTTTATTTTTGTATCATCAACATATTTTCTTACGTATGATATCTCGTCAAAAAGTTTGCTATCTTCCTTTTTAGCATCGAATATATCCTTTTCATCATAAAATTTTGAAATGTATATAATGTCTTAAATTTCCTTATGTTTATAGGTAAAGGCAGGAATAATCACAGATCTGTGTTTCTCCTGTAAAAGAGATTTCTTATTTATTTTATTGTTCTTGTTTCTATTTACAACTATTTACAACTATTTACAACTATTTACCTGTAAAAGAGAAACGACATTAAATGTCAATTATTCTCTTTGTCTTTCCCTGATTACGAACTTTCCTTAGGTTAGGTTTCCCCTTGCACGTGTTCACTTTACGCGGGATAATTTAAAAGATCGTACCACGTACTGTCTTTACATCTCCCCGCTTGAGGACAAAATTTTGTAAAAATTTTCTCTACAGGTACAGAAGACTAGTGCATTTCTTCCCATTCATTCATTGTAATGAGAGTTGGTGTTAGTTTCGTTACGTGAAACATGTTTGACTCTGGTTTTTTGTGTCCCGTATCTATTTCATATATAGAATTTGATATTTTCTTTAAGATTTTGTAGGGACCAATCTTCAGTTCGTCTAACTTTTTTCTGTTTAGTTTGTTACCATTTTCTACAAAAACCATGTCTCCAACATTGAATTCCCATTGTTTTCTGCTTTTATCAAATATCTTCTTGTTGTAGTTGTGTGATTGTTTTGTCCTTTGGAGAGCGCGTTTTCGGTCTTCCTGTAAATCGCTTTGTGTTTTTTTCTGTTTTAATTCTTTTGGTAAAATTGCAGTGTTCTCACCGTCCAGTAAATATTTAGGTGTAAAACCTGTGACTGTATGCTCTGTTTCATTATATCTTTTCGTGCATTCTATGGCAATCGTCGTCCATGCAACTTTTTTTTCTTTTGCATTTATTGTGCATCTTATTTTATTTACCAATGTCTGGTTCAATCTTTCGTTGAGTCCGTTGGAGAAAGGTGAATTTACTGCTGTGAAGATCAATGGTATTTTTTTCTTTTCTAGAAAGTCCTTAAATTCTTTCGAATTTATTCCTGGGTATTGGTCTGTTAGTACCATACCAATCTTTTCGGAATTTTCAATTTTTTTAATTATATTTATAAAATCATTGGCACTCTGGGTCTTTGACGTCAATATCCAGGCGTATCTTGTAAAATGATCAACTAGTAAGTGTAGATATTTTTTTGTTGATCTTGACCCTCCAAATCCTCCAATTGTATCTATTGATATAATTTCGAACGGTCGTTCAGCCGGTCCTAAATGAGACATTAGGCCATATTTCTCTGGACCTCTGGATTTATTTCTTATGCATGTTGTGCAATTTTTACATATTTTATTTATGTTCAGCAGTAGATTTTTACTCGTGTAAAATGGACTAATTTTGTTTTTCATTTGTTCTATACCTATGTGGCAATAGTGTTCATGAATTTTTTTGATAAATTCCACACTAAGTTTTTCTGATAGTACAATCTTTTCTTTTTTTCTTATCTTTTTATAGAATATTCTATTTTTTTGTATCATTTTTTCCTTTTCAATTAGCAAATCTTCGTTATTTCTTTGGTCGCTAATAATCTCTTCTGCTTTTATGAGGTTTACAATTTTTAGCTGTTCATCTTCGTTTTCGTTTTGTTCTAGAACCGGATTTCTGCTTAAGCAGTCTGCTTCTAGGTTATATTTACCTGGAGTGTATTTTATATTGAAGTCATATTGCGATAAATAATATATCAAATCACCCAATTCTTCGTCAGTCCTACATTTTATTTTCATATTTTCTAACGGTTTGTGGTCCGAAAAAACCGTAAATTTTTGTCCTATGAGTCGATGTTGCCAGTATTTTACAGCTTCCTTTATAGCCAAGCATTCTAAATAAATGGCTTTTTTTTTCTTTTGAGCATCCTTTAATTTTTTTGAAAAATATGCAATCGGTTTTTCTTCTCCATTCATTTGTGGCTGTTTTAAGATCGCTCCTATTCCTTTCAAACTAGCATCCGTGTATATGTTTATTGGTAATTTTTGATCAAATATCCCTAAAATTGGTTGACGACAAAGAAGATCTTTTATTCTCTCGAATGATGCTTGACAATCTTCCGTCCACCTGAATTGTTGATTTTTTTTTAGTAAATTGTGTAGTGGATCTAAAATGATTGCATTGTCTTTTACATATTTATTATAAAAATTTATCTTTCCTAAGAATTGTCTCACATTTTTTTTTGTTTCTGGTGTAGGAAAATTTTTTATTGATACTAGATTATCTTTCAATGGGCGTATTGAATTGTTTTGTATTATGTGACCTAAATACTTTACCCAATTCCTTGCAAAAACGCATTTTGAAAACTTTAATCTGAAGCCTTCTCTCATTATTGCTTCCAATAATTGTGTTAAGTGTTCAATATGTTCAGCAAATGTTTTTGAGAAAACTAGTATGTCATCGATATAGTTTACTACAAAGCCTGAAAGTTTATGTTTTCTTATAATGTTACTCAAAATCCTTTGGAAGATCGCTGGCGAGGTTTTCAACCCAAACGGTAGGCATGTCCATTGAAAATGGCCCTCCTGTGTCACAAATGCTGTTTTCTTTTTATCTTCAATTTTCAAAGGTATTGCCCAGAAAGCTGAGTTTACGTCTAACGTAGAAAAGTACTTACAGTTTATCGTTTTCTCCATAAGATCTTCGATCAAAGGGAACGGCTGTGATTGAGGCACCACTATTTTATTTAGATCCCGAAAATCAATGCATAATCTTGTTTTTTTATTCTCTTCTCGTTTGTATGCTAGGGTTACCGGGCCGGCGAATGGACTGTACGATTCTTCAATTAATTTTTTTTTTAATAATTGAGCAATTTGTTGTTCAATTTCTTTCCTGTCTTCAATCGTACATCTATACGGTCTTTTACTAGGATATTTTTCAACTAGCAAATCTATGTGAGCTTCATAATTCTTCACTGTTCCTATATCATATTTATCTTTCGCAAATATTGCTCTATGTTTTTCTATAAGTTTTTCAATCTCATTTTTCTCTTCATATTCTAAGTGTATTGTAACTGTTTCAAAATTGTTTTCATCTATGTGTTCGTTAAAATTTACAATATAGTTTTCCTCTTCCTCTTTAATTTCATATCTTCCTTCCTTGTTTTCTAAATCTGTATTTTCTTCTTTTAAGTCTTTTCCCTCTTTATCATCATAGTTATTCTCTATTTTTTTCCCTATTAGACTGGGGATTTTCATATTCTTCTTATCTTTATTTATGGAATCTTCTCTAATTAATTCTGGAATTATTCTTTGTTTTATTTCTAATTTTTCATTTTGGCATAATTTAAATTTTTTTATACAATCCAAACCAATTAGGAAATCATAATTAAAATATTCACTGTTTATAACAAAAACATCCATCATATTTTCCACATTAAAGATTTTTGTTTTTACAGTTATTAATCCATCCGCTTTTTTGACACCATTGATTGTTTTTAAATTCGTGTTACTAGTATTGCTTATTTGTTTTGTCTTCATTTTCAACAATCTTGAGTTTATCAAGGATACATTTGAACCGGAGTCGTAAATACCATT
This sequence comes from Andrena flavipes, assembly GCA_963971345.1. Classification (NCBI taxonomy): domain Eukaryota; kingdom Metazoa; phylum Arthropoda; class Insecta; order Hymenoptera; family Andrenidae; genus Andrena; species Andrena flavipes. The sequence continues at coordinate 40,595,353 of OZ020479.1, read as the reverse complement.
TACTTCCAGAGTATCATTGAGTAATACCTTCACTCTAATCAATGGTGTTAAATCTAGTTTTTTGGATTTTCATTTATTAATGCATTTTCTAATTCCGAATTATTTACAAATTCTATTTTTTCTTCATTCTTCTTTGGTTTAAACCAACATAATGCTTCGGGGTGGTAACGCGCACCTTTGTTATTTCTCTCACAAATTTTACATGGTGTTTTTGTTGCTTTATTTTCCATCTTGGTTATCATTTTTTTTTCTCCAAATTTTCTTTTTTCAGTCATGTGCTCCAGTTTTCCTATCTCATTAAATAAATCTTCAGTCTCTTGTAATGATTCTCTGTCAATTCTGTCTGCTATGAAATTTGGTAAACTTGCAGCTATTAGATCTATTAATGTACCAGTATCAATGGTTTTCCTTACCTCTAATAGAAGCTTTTCTTTCTTTACTGCATATTCTAGCAGTGACCCTGTCTGGTATCTAAATGACATTGCATATCGAATTTGACTCCATCCTTTATTTGCGAAGGTTTCAATAAAACTCTTTCTCCACTTTTCCCACTCTGAGTCTATAGTTAATTTTATCATCATGCTGCTATACCAATCTAGACAAGATTTCTCTAGGAATAGTTTAAAAATTTCAATTTTCTTTCTATCTTTTATTATTTCAAAGCGATGACATTCCTTTTCAAAATCTTGTATCCATTGACATGCATTAGTACTTTTTGTTTGGTATTTTTCTAATATAAATTTCTGTGAGATCTTTTGCAAATTTTGACGTTCATAATTTTGCTGTTGGTCTATGAGTTTTTCTAATAGTTTAGTCATAGAGTCTTCTGTGACCTCAGTATCCTTTCTTGTAAGCGTCTCTTTCTCCACTTCTTCTAAGTAATATTCATTAAACATCAGATTCTCTTCTTCATCCAGATAAGTTTTTTTTAAATCTTCTGTAAGAGTTATCCATACTCCTCTTTTCTGGTGCCTTTTTTTTAGTGTATTCTTTATTCTATCATAAGCTTTTGTTTTTTCAAGAGTTGTGTGTAATTTCATTGCTTGATATTCTGCTGGTATTATGAAGTTTTTATCCTCTTGTGTTCCGATAGAGGTTAGCGTAATTACGTTGGTTTTCCCATCCCCTGCGGCTTTCACAGCAAAATCGAATCTCAATTTATCCATAGTCTTGTTTTTCTTGACGTTAATGTCGTTTTATAATGTCTTAAATTTCCTTATGTTTATAGGTAAAGGCAGGAATAATCACAGATCTGTGTTTCTCCTGTAAAAGAGATTTCTTATTTATTTTATTGTTCTTGTTTCTATTTACAACTATTTACAACTATTTACAACTATTTACCTGTAAAAGAGAAACGACATTAAATGTCAATTATTCTCTTTGTCTTTCCCTGATTACGAACTTTACTTAGGTTAGGTTTCCCCTTGCACGTGTTCACTTTACGCGGGATAATTTAAAAGATCGTACCACGTACTGTCTTTACATGTATTGAAAACTATTTTGTACATTTAGCCAATTAATACTGCTTTTAAGATTAATCCACTAAACGAATCAATGTGTTCAAATTGTAATAAGCGAGGTTCTAAATATTCGATGCATTTTTTATAGAATATGTTAGCATTGGATTTGAAGGAATCTATTTTGGACCAACCATTCTCTGCTAACTTTCTTAACTGACTGCGTACAGTCAGTGGTAGATACTGTGTATTCATTCTTTCTTCCAATTTGAATTTTAATTCATCTATTTCTGTAACAACCTCTATAACAGTAATTTTATCACCTTCTGCGCTGTCATCTTCAAAAAAAGATTTCAGAATACTTGGGCAGTTGTTGATGGACAAGAAATATGATTTTAAAGGAGAATACAATTTTAAAACTCTTTCAATCGCAGGCATCACTGTCAACCATCTAGTCTTACTATATCCCAGCAAGCGCATATATTCCACCTCTACATCGTCACAGAATTCTTTTAATAACCCTACCCTTACTGTAAATATATAAAAATAACTGCAAATTTTTTTTATGATGCCCTCAATATCAATAGGAAGTTGATCAGCTGCTGTCTGAATAGTATTGTGTACTATATGTGCAGCACATCCTATACCAACAATATGCTTTCCAAGATGCTTCATTAGTTTAGTATACACGTTATTTGTTCCTTTTCTAAGGAGACCACCAAAGTTTGTATTTGCATTATCAGCACAAACTGCTACAACTTTATTTTCCAAATTATTTTTCTTTAATACTTTGTGGACGTAGCGTCCCAGCGCGAGGAATCGCGCGCAACGGTGTGACCGGGAGTGAGCGAGATGCCGAGCGCACGGACGACCGCGACCGAGCACCACCGAACCGGCCCGAGGCGCGCCGGTCTTGCGACGCGTCAAATGACGCTCACTCCCCACTGCGCCGCTAGATCGCGTCGATTTCTCGCAGCTGGGAATTTCCGAGAATCGGGACATAAGCCCTACCGCGACGAAGGACCGGCAGTTCGAGTGGGGATACGGAACCCCCCTCCTAGACGCCTGCCTGGATGCTGCCCGGTGCGAACGTGATAGCGAGAAATCTCCGAATAACCGCGATCAGCTGATCGATTACCCTGTCTCTTTCCTCCTACCGTACCGCACAGAGACGCCTGGACGTTGCCCGGTCTCTTTCCTCCTACCGTACCGCATAGAGACGCCAGGACGTTGCCCGGTCTCTTTCCTCCTACCGTACCGAACGGAGACGCCTGGACGGTGCCCGGTCTCTTTCCTCCTACCGTACCGCATAGAGACGCCAGGACGTTGCCCGGTCTCTTTCCTCCTACCGTACCGAACAGAGACGCCCGGACGCTGCCCGGTCTCTTTCCTTCTACCATACCGCATAGAGACGCCAGGACGTTGCCCGGTCTCTTTCCTCCTACCGTACCGAACAGAGACGCCCGGACGCTGCCCGGTCTCTTTCCTCCTACCGTACTGAACGGAGACGCCCGGACGTTGCCCGGTCTCTTTCCTCCTACCGTACCGAACAGAGACGCCCGGACGCTGCCCGGTCTCTTTCCTTCTACCGTACCGCATAGAGACGCCAGGACGTTGCCCGGTCTCTTTCCTCCTACCGCAACCGATAGAGACGACGGGTGTTGCCCGGTCTCCAAATCGGGCGAAACACGCCAAGCCGCGTCGCCCTTGGCGGCAACGCCAGGACTGTAAATAGTGTACATAGTCTGACATAAGAGGTGAATAATAAAGAACGTTAAAACCCAGCAACGAGGACTTTAATCGAACCTGGCCAGCCAACTGAGCTAACCCCAAATCCTCGGAGTGACGTACGTCACAACTTCAATAATTGAGTTCGTAATTATCTCAGAACTTTCCCCTGGGAGAGATACAAAATCTAAAAGTTTTATTTGTTTCCCAGCTTGTATAAAAAAAACCGAATTACTGATGGAAATAATTTAGTTTCCTTATGATTTGATGCATCCATAAATATTGTTATAAAATCAGTAGTTTCCAATGTTTTCAAAAGTTGATTAATCATATAAGGTGCAAATACATTTTTTATAATTGCTTCAGATTTTGTGCGAGCGCAAGTAAACTTTGGCGCGAAGAATGTACGAATAAGTTTAGACGTACAATCCATTGAGCGAAATGTGTGATTATGAATTACAGTATGATACGCAAATACTGCCTCGGCAATTGCTAATTCTCTTTCTTTGGGTCCGAATTCAACTTTACGAAAATAACCACTTAATTTTGTTGAGGAAGCTGAAGCTAATAATGCTCGTTTGTGTTTATCTGACAAAGTATGTCTCTTCATATCACTTCTACCTCCCGACCCAATCGAAAAATCACTGTTACAAGTATCACAGTGAACGTTGTTTTCAATTTTACTTTTTTTTATAAAAACAAATTCACTTTTTAATTCTTATGTAAATGTATAGAGTCTTTTCTTCGACATGGCTATTTGAAATTAGTTTTTTTATTTAGAATTGATATTCTAATTAATAATATATTAAATATTAAAAATTAATACATACTTTTTGTTGTAGAAACACTGAATATAATAAAAATAAAATAATCTTAGGTTAGGTTCCCAATAACCAAATAACGTTTTCATACGAATGACGTTCTGATGAATCGTGGATACGTATCGTATCCGATAAAACAATTGAAACATATTCGGCAGGGACCATAGATGGCCGTGATGAATCTGTGACTCAGGGCGGTATTCACAGTCGCGTCTTCAGCAAATGCTTGAGATCATCTTCTAGAAGACGATCTTGTTTGCCTGAAGACATCAGGTATTCATAGTCGTTGCTCAAGATGATCTTAAGCATTTGCTTGGAATAAGCTATTGCTTATATGACGTATCCATTTACTTTATAAAGCATTTACTCAAGCATTTGCTCATTCACATTCGGAAACTTTCGGAATAATTCTGTTAGAACAACCAATGATGAAGGATATTCTGTTCGTTCTTTGGTGGACGACGGAGTAGGATACTCGAACGTGAGTGATGCGTATGACCGTCGAGGTTATATTATAGCGATGCCGGGGGACAGTTTATCGGAGAGTCTCCAGAATGGCGAGGATAACCCCTCGCGGTGCTTTATGATTTCAGGAACAACGTAATTCGGAGCATAATCAAGGAAATTAGATGTAAAATTGATTTATATTGTACTGATTATATGTAATGAACTAATATATAAACCCAACTACTAAACTGTAATGCACGTGATCGTCGAGGTTATATTATAACAATCCCGGGGGAACAGTTTATCAGAGAGATTTTTTTAATTAAATTAATTAAATTAAAGAGTAATTTACATTTTTAAACAGCCGGGATTCCGGGATTACGATTCCGGGATTGAATTCCCTAATCATAACCTAACCATTAAAGCAGGCCTAACCAAGTAGGGGAAACGCACTCCTAAAACAGATGTTTCGGTTCTCCCTCCAACGCTGCGCCTTCAACTAAGGTGGGACGATTCCTCTCTCTCTGCTTCGCTGCGGCGTTAATGTCTCCTCTGAAAGAGGGAGTGTTGGAGGGAGAACCGAAACATGTGTTTCAGGAGTGCATTTCCCCTACTTGCGAAGGCCTGCACTAAAGTGATGTAATGTAAAAGTAAAAACACCTGAGGTAGGTGTTTAACTCCATTTAATTTTATTTAGTACATACATAATATATATCGATATTAATATTGATATTAGCGATATTGACGAAGATGATTATATAGCAGACATTAAAGTCGTTAGATGATACATTCAGAACGTGCAAAATCCATTTGAATATTACGATGAAGATGAATTTAAAAGGCGATTTCGATTTAATAAAGACTCTGTATTACATGGTATTTTACCGAGAATTATTGAAGGACTGGCGAAAATAAATAATCGTATGCCAACAGTGTCCAGAGATGTTTTCCGTGTGACAGCTTTCGAAGTCTGCATCGAGTCCCCAAGCAGTTACTATAAATATATTTTAAACAATTTACCTCATGCACACTCTTTAATTATCACTATTTTAGACGTTAAAAATAAAATATTAGATTTCTAAATTACCTGAAAACTTGCAGTTGCATAATAGCGTAAGCATGCAAGTAGTTGCAATTGCGGGGCAATCGGCAGGCCACGATTATTTATTTTCGCCAGTGTAACGTTCTCGAACGAGACGTTGCCGTTCTTACAGGAGTTTTCACAAGTAGAGCGGTTTACTCGTGAATTTGTAGGATTTGGTTCGGGTGGCGTGCGATTAAGAAATGAATTTCAAGGTACTAGAGTCCTTCCTTTAACAATACTTAACAAAGATTTATTCAAATAAATTGTTGAGACACTAGGTCTATAAAGAACATAGATGATGGTGGTTTCGTTTGACGTATCGCAGTGTTCGGTTTTAAGCTAGGTCGGTAATAGTAGTTTTTAGGTTATGACGCTAAGTCGGTAATTCAGTTTAATAGTAAGAATATAGAAACTAGGAGTAAATAGGTATAACGCTAACTAAATATTAATTATATCTAATGAACAGGATTTGCGACGCTAGGTCGGATGCGGTATATAATACAAGAGTTTGACGCTAGGTCTTTTGGTTTTAGTGAGAGTCGTTTTGAATTTGGGTGCCTATAAGCTGGCCCCACGCTGTGGCAGTGGTGTAGGCTTAGGTTAGATGAGGAGCTAAGTAATGCTACCTCGGGAAGATTTTGAGGGGGCTAACTAAAGCGACCTCGGAAGGAAGTTGAGGGGGCTAGTCAAAGCGACCTCGGAAAGATTTGAGGGGGCTAGTTAAAGCGACCTCGATGGATTTTGAGGGGGCTAGTTAAAGCGACCTCGAAGGATTTAGGTAGTAGGATAAGGATATACTCAGACCTTTCCCAAACAAGGGGGCTAGCTAAAGCGACCAAGATTTGGTAGGTTCGGTGGTAGAACCAAGTCTGCTTTTCAGCTGCCGGCGGGCCGGTATTTATACCGGAGTGCTGACTGGCCTGCGCCAATCACAAGCCTGCGTGATTTTGCGTGCCAATGAAAATTAGCTTCCGGTTCGCGCCACTCGCGTACTACGCTCGGAATATTTGGCGTCCGGTTGTTTGTATGATATGCGCATGCGCGCTCGGCTCACTCGCGGCGCTGACTCTGTTGCTTGAATCGGCGGCTATGCGCATGCGTTGCCCGTCACTATCTTTCTAGCGTGCTATTTGAAATGCTTTAGCATGCGTTATACACTATTTACATTTAATATAAGGAATTTAACAATATATAAATGGAAAAATTTATGGCGGTTGGTAGCGGTACGTTACACCAGTCCTTCAATAATTCTCGGTAAAATACCATGTATACAGAGTCCTTATTAAATCGAAATTGCCTTTTAAATTCATCTTCATCGTAATATTCAAATGGATTTTGCACGTCCCGAATAGACCTTCTAACGACCCTATTGTCCGCTATATAATCATCTTCGACAATATCGCTAATATCAATATTAATGTCGATATCGTCTTCAAAATCCATTTTTGGCGTCCTTTATGCAGGAAATGGCGGAAGTATTTGATAAATTAAACTTTCAATGCGGTGCCGGGGAATAGAATCTCTGGAGTGGAGGGAGACTATCACGTGACGGTACATGGGTGATGGAATCGTCACGCACACATACGGCCGCTGCCGTAGATGTTTCCCCTCTACTTCGGACATTCTTCTGGTGGAATCTCAAGACGGTCTCAAGACATGTAAAACTTCGTCTTGAAAATATAACCTCGCTTTACCGTCTATTTTGACATATGTGACGTCATACAAGAATTTACTTATTTGAACAAGATTTTCCTCAAGCAAATGCTCAAGACACGACCTCAAGACGAACTATGAATCTAGGCGGCATCTTAAGCAAATGCTTGAGATGGTCTTGATCTCAAGACGCAACTGTGAATACCGCCCTCAAACCATTGCGTGACAGTATTAGCGACATCTGGTATGAAGTACAAGAAACAGTAACTTTATGCCACTGCGAAAATGTAAAAGGTTACATGTCCAATGCGGGACTCTTTGCGGGACATTTTTCATTGCGGGACAAAGGGCTCAAATGCGGGCAAATGCGGGACTGTCCCGCATAATGCGGGACGTCTGGACATTTTAACTTAAAGTTTAAACGTGCAGGGACTTCTATACCATAAAAATGAAATTGAGGAGGTAATAATAAAGAAATATAGGCCGGATGTATTTATTGCAGTTGAAATACATGTAAATAATGAAGTATTGGATCGTGAGATTGCAATACAAGGATGTAGAACAGAAAGGTGTAATAGTACAAATAAAAGGACTGGTGGGGTCATTGCATATATCAGCAGCAATATTAGATATGAATTAGTATGTACAGAATGTTACTTAAATAATACATGGTATTTAATACTAAAGATAAACAGTATATACCACAGAGGTTATATGGGTGGTTTATATCATTCGCCAAATACTAGTCATGCTGAATTCCTTGAGATACTAGAGAATATTACAGAAAATGTATTAGTAGATATGAATTCAATCATTATGGGAGATTTCAATATTAATTTATGTATGGATTTACATTATACTAATAAGATTATACAGATTATGCGAGAATATGGATTTAAACAGGTAGTAGCGACGCCAACTAGAATTACGGAGGTGTCAAGCACCATAATTGACTTAATATTCTGTAATTTTGAAGTCGCACATAAGGTATGAAATAGAATTACAGTGACCGATCATGCAATGTTAATGATTAAATTTAGGAAGTGTTGGAGAGAAAATGTAGAACAGCAGGAAGAAAGTAGTTATAGAGATTTCACAAACTTTCAGGAAATTATATTTAGCGGCAAACTACGACAGGAGATTTGTAATATATACAGTGTACCAAATGAAGTCGATAAAGATAATGATGCAAGTGTTTCTGCGAATAAAGTCATGGATATTATGACGACGGTACTAAATGATATAGCGCCGTGGAAAAAGAAAGTTAGAAAGCTTAAATGGCCCGATAATAAGCGGTTTGATAAGGATATTAAGGTAGGGATACGAAATAGGGATCGAGTGTTGGATCGTAGGGGTTCAATCAGCAAGTGCGTTTTAACACCCTATTACATTTTTATATAATGTTATTATAAACAACTTTGGGATGCACAATATAACTATATTTCTCATAATGTTACACATAGAGGTATCGAGTACATGAGCTAAATCTATATATAGTGTATCGACCTCCTCGGTCGATGGAACGCATGTTATGACATTTGCTTTTCATACGCGGGTGCTCGACGGCCATTGACTCTACCTTATCGACATCGAGCATATAAGATAGCAAGAGCAGACAACAACCAACAGGATTGGATATACTATAGACAATGTAGGAATAAAGTGGTCTCATTAATAAGAATAAAGAAAAAACAGTATCACGAAAGAGCGATCGACGATAACAAGAATGAGCCGAAGGAAATATGGAAGGTGCTAAAGGAAATTGTTGGAGGTAGCAAGAATGCAGTAAACACAGTTCCAGTGTTGATACAAAGGAACTGGTAGAGGGATACAATAGATATTTGATTACTAGTATTACAGAAATTAGAAATAGTAGTGAACATATAGAGGAGGAGGAAGAACTGAGATTTTTTTTTTGTTTTTGAGATCTCCAAGGAACTTTACAATTTGTCCTACAAGGACATTCGGTAAATTGATTTAGCTGTATCGTGGGTTTATATCACGTAGATACTGTTTCATTAGAAAGCATCTGTCCAGAAGTTACAACGCATGTTGTGGGAGAAGGTCGTTTGGATGCTTTCTGTGCAGTCTTCTACGTAGATTTACAGCGTATAGGTTTATGGCTAGATCGCTAGGGTGACTTTTTAATCTGGTTTCGTATCTGTCACATAGGCGTGCTATTTCTTCTGTTACTGTTTTAACTTTAAGATCTTTACGTATTTCGTTGTTACGCACGTACCATGGTGCATTGACTACAGTCCTAAGTATGATGGATTGTAACGCTTCTACTTTAGTTATGTGGCTTTTCGCTGCCATGCCGCACAATTCAACTCCATATGTCCAGATTGGTTTTATGATTGTTTTATATATTAAAAGTTTATTATTTATGTTTAATTTTGAATTTTTGCTGGTATGCCAGTACATGTCTTTCCTTGTAATACGAATTTGCTTTATATTGGCTCGTATGTGGTGTTTCCATGTTAGTCGTGAGTCTAAATGCATACCTAGGTATTTGAATACTTTAGTTTGAGGTACAATGACATTGTTTAGGGTTACTGGCGGAACAATGCTTTTCTTTAACGTGAAAGTGATGTGTTTGCATTTATCAGCATTCCCTTTAATTTTCCATACACTTAACCACTGTTCAAGTTTTAGTAGGTGATTTTGTAGCATGGAAAATGCTGACTTAGGGTCGTCGTGCATGGCTAGAATTGCTGTATCGTCCGCAAACGTGAGTAGTGTGGTTTCTTCTGCAATCGGAATATCAGCTGTATATAACGTATATAGTATGGGCCCCAAGACATTGCCCTGCGGAACTCCTGCTTCAATGTTATATATGTCCGAAATGGCGTCCTGGATTTTAATATAGAATGTTCTGTCTTCGAGATATGACTTGAGCAGCTGATAGTAGGATACGGGAAAGTTTTATTTAATTTTATGTAAAAGACCCCCGTGCCACACTTTATCAAATGCTTTTTCTATGTCGAGAAAAAGGGTGGTGCAGTATTTTTTTTGCTCAAAGGCAAGTACGATTTTATTTGTCAATCTGTGGATTTGTTCTATTGTAGCATACTTGTTTCTAAAACCAAATTGATGCGGCGGGATTAAATTGTTTTCAGAGATTATCTTTTTCATTCTGGCTAGGATTATTTTCTCTAGTAGTTTTGACATTATGGGGAGTAGAGAGATTGGCCTGTAGGATGATGGTGTCACGTCCAGAATTGCCGGAACATTCTGGACGGAAGGGGGGAGTTCTTGCCCCATCGCTTCCAACGTAACCCTAAACCTAAGGCCGGTCGGTTACGCCGTAATGGAGTACTGTGCGGGGCGGGTGGATCGCGGCTTTGAAGGATCCTTGCACTGACCATCCTGAGATGGGGACCGCTAAGGTACATCGCCAAGGCGATCAGTGAACGTGGAGGAAAAGAAGAGGTGTGTTTCGTCTTAGGACCGCCAGTCAGAATCATGAGTAGGGCTACAACTCACGGTCCCTGCCCTAGACACACACGGGGACACAGAGGATATAATTTGGAACTTGTACATATAGAAATGAGATATGAATCGGGAACTAGCGAGAAAGAGTTAGGAAGATTAGAGACCTCTGGTGGCGCTGGCGAACACTAAGTCGCGCTCCCGTGGTGGGGCCGGGACGTCACAATGGCAGATGAGGTTCTTTTTTAGGCTTAAGTAGCATCACCACTTGCGCTATTTTCCAATTAATGGGAAAGTACTTAGTTCTCAATATGGCATTAAAAATTATAGTAAGCATTCTTACCGCTTTTGGTGAGAGTTCTTTAATGATTTTCCCGTTGATTAGATCAAAGCCAGGGGTCTTCTTAATTCGAATTTCCGCAATAATTTTTTTGACTTCGTTTACTGTGGTTCTTGTAACGTGTTGAGTGGGATCAGACTCAATCACGGTGGTTGGAGTTACACTTGAGTTAGCTGCATAGATGTTCGTATTATTGGGTTTAAACGTATTTTGTAGATGTTCAGCAAATGTGGTGGCTTTTTCCAGCGTACTTCTTGCCCAACTACCGTCTGATTTTCTTATAGCAGGTAGAGGGGTAACTGGCCTTTTCAATCTTTTAGTATCTTTCCATAGTGAATATTTTGTATCTTCGTCAGGAGAAAGACTAGCGATATAGGCATCAAATTCTTCATTACAATGTCTTTGAATTAGTTGTTTCACTTCTTTAGTGATTGCGTTTAGTTTCCTCTTATTAAGCGGTGTTTTTTGTTTTTGCCATGTATATTTTAACTTGCGTTTCAGTTTAATCATTCGTAAGATGTATTCCAGATAAGAATGAAATTTTCTTTTAGTTTCGACTTGCTTGGTGGCTGCCCAGCCGGCGTTCTGAATCATATTAGTCAAATTTATTACCGCAGATTCTATTTGCTCGGGGGTCTTTAAGGGTATATTGCAATGTATATTCTCTTCTAGGTATATTTTAAATTGATTCCAATTCGTGCTGCTATTGCACAAGTATGGTGTTGTTTTTGTGAGCATGGGTTTGGATAGGTAATTGATTAAGATCGGAGAATGGTCAGAACTAAGATCAAAACAAGATTGAACTTCAAAGTAAAATTTGTTTAATCCCTTAATTATCGCGAAGTTCAGAAGGTCTGGAGATTTATCATAAGCGGCCGGCCAGTACGTAGGCTCACCAATTGTTAATGTATCTAAGCATAATGCTCGTACTGCTTGTTCCAGGATTTTACCTTGTGCTGAAGTTAATTTGGAGCCCCATAGTGTGTGTTTGGCGTTAAAATCTCCACTGGCAATAAAGAGTCTAGCAGGGTAAATATGTGCAAACGGCCCCCACGCCGATTCCGGGAGTTGTTATTTTTTAAACAATGCTCCTTGGCTGAAAAACCATTGCGTAAAGTTTTAGATCGCTACCCCCCCCCCCCCCTCCCATTTAAGGGTAATACGGGGGTAAACACCCTTAGCGTTATTATTTTTTATCTCGGGTACTATTATAAATTTATAAATATTTGAATGAAAAAAACGACAATATAGCTACTTACTAACTGTACTTCGTGTATTTTTTTCTAAATTTTAAATCTATTATTAAGGTGGAAAAAAAATTAATTTTTTGGGGGTGGTTTTTCTAAACAACCCTTTGAGTGACAACCTCCAAAAAATCAAGAATAATGCTCTATTATCGAACTATTATATAAAAAAATCCTGAAGATGGTCGAGATGGTGGAACGTAGTTAAATAATTTAAAGGACATCATTATATTTTAAATATGAGGGGTTTTGTGCCGAGAAGGAGTACTTGTCGCGAGCCTAAACACGTGTCATTTAAATGCGAAGGGAAAAAACGATTGCAGTTCGTTTGGAAGATTGAAGTGTGACGGTGAAGGTAGCTGTAGAACAACGCGCATGCGCTAAATACGAATATTTCCCAGATATTAATAGGGTCTAGCGGAGTAAGCATAGGCAAACGGTCCCTACGCCGTTTCTTGTAATTGTTATTTTTTAAGCAATGCTCCTAGCCTGAAACACCATTATGTAAAGTTTTAGATCGCTACCTGCCTCCCCCCCTCCTCCCGTTTACGGATAATACGGGGGTAAACGCCCCTATCGTTATTTTTTCTCGGTTACTATTTAAGATATTTCAATGAAACAAAAGCGTCAAAATAGCTACATATTAGCCGTAATTCATATATTTTTTCCGAATTGTAAATCAATTATTACGGGTAGAAAGAAATTAATTATTTTTTGGGTGTGGTTTTTGCAAACAACCATATGAGTGACAACCACAAAAAATAAAGAATAATACTCTATTATCTATCATGTAAAAAAATGTAGGATGATCACGTTGGTGGAACATACTTAATTAACCTCTCAACGATGGCGATTGCGTCCCAATATTCCCTATACGACGATGTATCGAGGTCTCCATTGAGGGGTTAAATAATAATAAACAATAAAACTTTCAATATACGTATAGAAAACAAATATCTATTTTTATAAGTCCACAACAAAAAGTTGGTTTAACGAAATAAATCCGTAAGTAAATATACCTTTAATTTACGAAAACAATTAAAAAATTTCTCACGCAGAGATTGTGAAATTAACTTTGCTAATTCCAATTGTGTTCTCGTTCCCCGCTCGAACACTGATTCCTCTGTCACTTTTTATACTTGACATTCCTTTATTGGCCACAAATCAATTCAGTGCTCAGATTTTCAGCTTCGGTTTTAAGGAATTAGCGGGCGGTGTATAAAAAAAAAAACTATGAAGTCGACTTCAAACTGTAGGATTTTTCAGTAAAAATGACTGGATTACAGAAAAGACCACGCACTATATTTTATTCACCTTAAAGATGATAGGTTTGAAAGAGTTTGTAATGACCGAAATGGTCCGTTTGGATTACAATAGCTATGGTTAAACTTTCGCTGCAGCACGCGCTGCGTACAAAATTAGCCCGTTCGCTTTGTTATAGTACACGCTTTCTGTAGCGTAACAAAATAATACAACTATAGCTTATAAACTTGCCCGGTGGCTCTTTCGCCTTAAGCGGGACGAAATTGTTTTCACAAACGGAATTGTAGCCCGTGACTCTTTTATCAAACCGCTATTACTGCCGCCGAAATTGCGCACAACTCTTGTATCAAAACGAAAACGTCCTCACACTATCACAGTTCGTAGTCTAAGCGCGCTCCCCATGCGCTCGGTCCGACCGTCTCGCCTACCGTCTCTAATTTTGCGCCATCTATTGGTGCGAATCTTACAAAACATATTCTCCGTTTCATATTCTCCGCATCTCTCTTACAGCGTATTCGGACGGTCGTACTGGGTGCGAATTTTCGCCAATTGGAAGCGAAAAAGTTCGCATTCAGTGCGCATTAGTGCAGGTTGCCGAATGTGCTATTAATTTATTACCGACTTTGATTTCTTTTAAATTAGCCTCTATCTAGTTTTTATTATCTTTCATCGTAAAATGATCTTCATACGACGTTTTTAACAGAAGATGCCCCTCTTATAAAAGTTTTTGTGTCAACTACAGACCTCTCGCCCGCTAATTCCTTAAAACCGAAGCTGAAAATCTGAGCACTGAATTGATTTGTGGCCAATAAAGGAATGTCAAGTATAAAAAGTGACAGAGGAATCAGTGTTCGAGCGGGGAACGAGAATATAATTGGAATTAGTAAAGTTGATTTCACAATTTTTGCGTGAAAATTTTTTTAATTGTTTTCGTAAATTAAATTATCTCTACAATTGGAATTAGCTAAGTTGATTTCACAATCTTTGTAGGTGAACTTTTTTCGTGAATTAAAGGGAATTAGTTTCTTTCATACATGAGTCATGTTTATTGGGGGGGGGGGGGGGGAGATTTCATCACTTTTTTCATAATTTGTTATCAATTACTAAGTGCCCTGTTTCATAACATCAGCATAGAAATGTATTGACAATGACAAAATTAATCAAACGCAAGGTCCAAAAACGTTAAAAATGTGTATATTCTTTTTTTGTATCGTCAGAAATGAAAATAAATCTTATTTTTTAAACGAATTTATTCAGTTTCGATTCCTCTGTTTGCTTCTTGTACGTCTGCTACATATTTGCAAATTCAAATTTAAACCAATTTCACCAATCAAATTCTCTTGAAACTTTGGAGGCGTGCGTAGTTCGGATGACAATATGATACTTTAATAACCAAATAACCCCGAGGAGGTGAAAATTGTACCCAATCAGCAATCATCAATAAATATAACCCATAACCACAAATTCAAACGACTTGAAATCACTCACTCGCGGTTTTACGAAAAAGACAAAAAGCTACTGCAAATACGGCCGCCACGGCCACGGTACTGGGCCATTTGAAACTCACGGCTTAGAGCATATAAACATGGAGGAAGGATGCAATAGGCGAAAATGTAGACGGCGATAGAAAGAAAAAGATATACACGTGGGACACCATCTTTCTCCCACCAGCGTTTTTTTTATGTTAGAAAGAGAGAGGGTGTCATCATGGTGTCCCGCATGTATATCTTTCAGTTTCTGTAAATGTACCGCAGATCACTTCCCGCCGCTATCGTGCGAGATCTTTTTTACCATCGTGACGTTTCAAAAATGTTAACAACTAACTCGTAGCAGGTTATGATTGAATGACAGCCAAGTGACATTTATAAATTATGCTTTCGAGGCGACAGCTACTGGCGTCAAGTGGAGGAGGAAAATGTGACGTCACAACTCTTAATCCTAAAAGTATCATTTTGATAACTATTAATTCAGAATAAATCTTATATATTTTAGACAGGTAGCTTGATACATTAATTAAAAAGACATATGGGTTTGAAAAAAAAAAATATTCGCTTAAGGTAGTTCCTAACCAACTATGCTAATCAAATTAGAGCTGGATAATAAACGATAAATATAAAGTAGTATGATACTATGGAAATAATAATAATAACTTTTAACATCATGTATATGGGTCATTCCACGTCAACCGGATCACCTTCGAATCCAAAATTTGGGGAAACGTAGACAAACGTTTGAGGGCTTAAATTGTTCGTCTGCACTTGTACTTTCGAAAGAAAGTTGGCATTTTGAAAAATTCAATATGGCGGATCCAATATGGCGGCTACAATCTGCGAAATTGGGAGATAGTTTAGTAATACTATTAATAAAAATCTGAGAATGACTCGAACGGCTTGAAAATGGAGTGATTACGACTCGACATGAGTCGCTGATTACGAATCTGAAGTGAGAATTGACGAATTCAAAATGGCGGATTCAATATGGCGACTATACACTCAAGATCTTGTTCCAAGGGACTGTAAGTTACTCGAAATGATAATGACATAATTACTCGGGGTTTTTTGAAGCCACTGATCACGTATCTAAAGCCAGATTTTAAAAATTCAAAATGGCGGATGGAAAATGGTCAACCAAAATTTTGAAAATTTTTCGATTTTCATGAAAATTTGCATGTAGGGGTTCTTTGGGTCTCTCGTTACGAATTCGCTGTCAGATTTCCAAAATTCAAAATGACGGATCCAATACCAACGCGACGGCCGGGAATATAAGGGCCCTTGAATGAGTGGGATTCTAGGAGAGTACAAAGTAAACAGGCGGAAATAAAGTGAAGTAGATGGTTACTTCTTCTTGAGTTATAAAATTTTTTCTTACACATGTTATACTGTACAGTTGCATTCGCGTTCGGCAGATGGCGACCGCTGTGTAGCGCTTTCTCACAATTGAAGTCACTACCTCGCATCCTTAAGTATGAGGATATGTTTTCATTCTTTTTATCATTCTGCACTTTACACATCTTTTTTCAAGTCTCTTTCAGGGCAATATTACAAACGTCTTTGTCAGCACTATTAATACTCATTTTAAACAGTCCTTTTTAGGGCTAGTCCTTCATCAGTTCTTTTTAGAACTATTTTTTTCTTCAGTTCTTCTCTAAATTGCTTCGCTGATTCGTTGTGCTTCTTTGCACCAAGTTTTGAAATATTTATCCGAAAGTAATTTTGTAATTTGATTATTTCAGAGTCCCTACTCTGACCTATGGAGAAATAGAACTTGTTTCTCTAGCAGTTACTTTCTGATACATTATCGATTACCGGCCGTCGCGTTGGTATTGGATCCGCCATTTTGAATTTTGGAAATCTGACAGCGAATTCGTAACGAGAGACCCAAAGAACCCCTACATGCAAATTTTCATGAAAATCGAAAATTTTTCAAAATTTTGGTTGGCCATTTTCCATCCGCCATTTTGAATTTTTAAAATCTGGCTTTAGATACGTGATCAGTGGCTTCAAAAAACCCCGAGTAATTATGTCATTATCATTTCGAGTAACTTACAGTCCCTTGGAACAAGATCTTGAGTGTATAGTCGCCATATTGAATCCGCCATTTTGAATTCGTCAATTCTCACTTCAGAGTCGTAATCAGCGACTCATGTCGAGTCGTAATCACTCCATTTTCAAGCCGTTCGAGTCATTCTCGGATTTTTATTAATGGTATTACTAAACTATCTCCCAATTTCGCAGATTGTAGCCGCCATATTGGATCCGCCATATTAAATTTTTCAGAATGCCAACTTTCTTTCGAAAGTACAAGTGCAGACGAACAATTTAAGCCCTCAAACGTTTGTCTACGTTTCCCCAAATTTTGGACTCGAAGGTGATCCGGTTGACGTGGAATGACCCATATATATTTTAAAAAGTTCAATGTTAATATAAGTAATTGTAATACGAAAATGGAATATTAAATTGGTTAGCGTAGTGAATTGGAGCAGCAGATTTGATAACGCCGCATTCGTTCGAAGCGTCTTTTATAACCAAAATGTCAGAAAAAAAATGTTCATATGAATCTGAATCTTCGTCTGCTATTTAAATGTCTAAACATATCGATTGTGCGACGTTGCCACGTTCACTGCTCTACGTAATTTCTAAAAAAATTTGCACGTAAACCTATTTTTTATGGGCATTTACGAAGAAACTATGTGGTCAGTTTTGCAGAAATTAATAAATTCATTTCCTGACATTTCGTTGTACTTTTGTGCCAATTTTGGTACATTTCTTAAATATGGTTTTCCTGTTTTAGAAGAAAAACTGAAACTATAACCCTCTTTATTTTTTTTTTCATCATATGCCACTGTGTTAAAATGCATAAACTTTAATTAACAATTTCTCGATAACTATGCGGTAAATCGATTTTAAACTTTGTACAAGGGTTTCTTGTATTCCAAGTTAGTTTTGTACGAAATTTGAAAGAATTCTGTAATTTAGTAGATTATTCAGGAACTACCTTAATCATGTAAAACCACCGGGTCTGTGTCATAAAATAAGATAATATGGCTAAAATAGATCCGACGACCTGTCAATTTCGCTATCTTTTGTGTATAGAGACATGGTCGCTGAGTGTGCCTATGGGTAGAGGGGAAGGGGGGAATTAGCTTCCAGACCAATAGTTAAAGAAAAAAAAACAAATAATATTCTTTAATTATGCCATTATAATATAATGACCACTAATACAAAAATGGATTTAATCTGCGTCGCTGTTTTCTTCGGTAACTGCGGATGCCATTACGACATTATCACGACAAGGAGTTGTCACTCAAAGGGTTGTTTAGAAAAACCACCCCCAAAAAATTAATTATTTTTTCCACCCTTAATAATAGATTTGAAATTTAGAAAAAAATACACGAAGTACAGTTAGTAAGTAGCTATATTGTCGTTTTTTTCATTCAAATATTTATAATAGTACCCGAGATAAAAAATAATAACGCTAAGGGTGTTTACCCCCGTATTACCCTTAAATGGGGGGGGGGGGGGGGTAGCGATCTAAAACTTTACGCAATGGTTTTTCAGCCAAGGAGCATTGTTTAAAAAATAACAACTCCCGGAATCGGCGTGGGGGGCCGTTTGCACATATTTACCCTGCTAGACTCTTTGTTCCCTAAGGATCGAAGAAAGTCTGTGTATTGCAGTAATGAATTTTTGTGTTTTGGGGGGTAATACGCAGCAGTTAGTGTAATATTGCCATGGGCTGTGTTGATATTTACAGCGGTAGCTTGTATGTGTGCTTCAGTGGTAGTTCTGTGAAAAAAGTGTTTGATATCTTGTTTGATAATTATTGCTGACCCACCGCGAGCTTTACCGGATGGATGCTTGGTGTCTGAGATATTATAAGAGGGAATTTTGATGTAATTTTTGTTAGTGAGATGAGTTTCTGCAATAAGTATTAAATCAATTTTGTTATCGTATAAAAAGACTTTTAACTCCTGTATTCTTTGTTGTAGTCCATTATCGTTCCAGATTGCAATTTTTAACGTATTATCCATTATTACTTGTTCCTGGTGTTGTTGTCAATCACGCGCGTGAGAAGTTCTATCATTGTGTTAATTTGTTGTGACTGCTGGCTTAGGAGTTTAGTTTGTTCTAGAAGCATGTTGATGATTAGTTCCGTATTTTTAGCTGATTGTAGTAGTAGATTTTTTATTTCTGTTGTGTCTAGCGCTAGTTCGTGATTCTGTGTAGTGAGAAATGTTTCACTTTGAATTTCCTGAGTTCGGGTTGCTTGGGCATAGGTTTTTGTATTTATGCTGTATTGCTGCCTCATAGGAGTATTATATTGTCATTAGCAGTGACGGTTTGACTGATGAGATTTGAATTATCTATCACTGTTTTGTGTCTGAGTCTGGGCAATATCTTTTGTTGCAACATTTTACGTTGTCTATTTTTCCTATAAAGGAACAGCTCGAAGTCAGGTGTTTGCCTGCACATTTGACGCATGCGGGATTTCTATTGCAGTAATACTTAGTGTGACCATAGGCTTGGCAGCGTAGGCATTGAAGGATGTCCCTTTTAGTTCTAGGAGGTGCAAAGGATACTATAGTGTTTAGTAGTCTATTGATTTTATATATTTCTTTATTATTTTCACTGGGTTCAAGCTCGATAAAGAAAAGCGGTAGCGGTTGTTTTGTGTCATGTTTTACTATGTTATTTATCTGCCTTACCTGATGGTAGAGCTCTTTTAGTTCGTTGGTGATTGTGTCGGTGTTTGTTTTAGGGTGCATCCCTCTTAGTACTACCTTATAACTTTTATCTTTCTTCAATTGGTAAGTATAAAAGTTTGCATTCTTCTCTTTCAAGGCTAAGACAACTTAACTATAAATCTCTGTAGCGTTCGCTTGGACTTTGACGTGGTTATATTTTAGTTGTTTCATAGTGAAGTTATTATTTGCTGTTTCCTTTAGGAGCTCCATGAGGGGGTCGATGATTTGTGCCTCGATGTATATCGGTGGAGGTATTGTTTGAGTTTGAGATGTTTCAGTTGTAACGTTTTCTGACGGTTCGTCTACAATTTCTGATAATACACTGTATGGGTTTTCAACGGGTATATTTGTTAACCATTTATTGTGATTTATATCTGGGTCGATTGTTATTTTACGTTTCTTATTGTTAGTTGTAGTGGGTCTACTATTTGATGGTTGATCTGTGTCCATTAGATTTTCCATAGTTTTATTGACCTGACGTTTGTTAATGGTGTAATTATCACCAATTTTAGAGGGGGAGAGGGGGAGAGGGGGAGAGGGGGAGAGGGGGAGAGGGGGAGAGGGGGAGAGGGGGAGAGGGGAGAGGGGGAGAGGGGGAGAGGGGGAGAGGGGGAGAGGGGGAGAGGGGGAGAGGGGGAGAGGGGGAGAGGGGGAGAGGGGGAGAGGGGGAGAGGGGGAGAGGGGGAGAGGGGGAGAGGGGGAGAGGGGGAGAGGGGGAGAGGGGGAGAGGGGGAGAGGGGGAGAGGGGGAGAGGGGGAGAGGGGGAGAGGGGGAGAGGGGGAGAGGGGGAGAGGGGGAGAGGGGGAGAGGGGGAGAGGGGGAGAGGGGAGGGGGGAGGGGGGGGAGGGGGGGGAGGGGGGGAGAGGGGGAGAGGGGGAGAGGGGGAGAGGGGGAGAGGGGGAGAGGGGGAGAGGGGGAGAGGGGGAGAGGGGGAGAGGGGGAGAGGGGGAGAGGGGGAGAGGGGGAGAGGGGGAGAGGGGGAGAGGGGGAGAGGGGGAGAGGGGGAGAGGGGGAGAGGGGGAGAGGGGGAGAGGGGGAGAGGGGGAGAGGGGGAGAGGGGGAGAGGGGGAGAGGGGGAGAGGGGGAGAGGGGGAGAGGGGGAGAGGGGGAGAGGGGGAGAGGGGGAGAGGGGGAGAGGGGGAGAGGGGGAGAGGGGGAGAGGGGGAGAGGGGGAGAGGGGGAGAGGGGGAGAGGGGGAGAGGGGGAGAGGGGGAGAGGGGGAGAGGGGGAGAGGGGGAGAGGGGGAGAGGGGGAGAGGGGGAGGATCACTCTATATAATAGTATACAATATGATACTTATATTTTCCAGATTCTGCATTTCTGCCAATTTATTATGATGTGTCGATTGTTGAACGTAACTATCCAGTCGCTTGCGACGGATTGACTGCCACGGATCGTCGAGCTACAGCTACCGCTGATGGAGGGGGAAACACCATGAACTGTGTCTGTGCCAGTCACGCACACATAACCACCGCTCCTGTAGATGTGTCCCCCTCTATCAGCGGTACCTGCAGCTTGCCGATCCCCGCCTTTGTGTGGTGTGTAAAACGTCGTTTGTTTCAGAACGCACAACAGACGAATCTTCGGATTCACATTTCACGTTCACGGTTCGCGTTTACGTGTTTCTGTAACGGGTAGAAGGAGTTTGAGTTGTGTTGCGTTGTGTTGTATTGTGTTCGTTGGTCTTGTGTAAAATGAGTGGTACTCTAAATGTGAATATGCAGGATGTGCAAGAAGGTATGGACAATAATTCTTCGTTTCGGCCGCGAAAATTACGTCCGTACGCAAAGAGATTATCGAAACGGATAGTAAATCGCCAAAAGAGAAAGTCTTTAGCCCTTCAGAAGAAACAAGAAAGCGCAAAAACGGCAGACGACACTGCCTTAGGACAACATCTAGAAGAAGTGGCCGAGGAGCGTATGGTAGAGGAACCATCAACATCCGATGGACGAAATCATACGTCCTAAGAGATAATGCACTCGCCATCCAATGAAGACACTGATACGGCCAGTTTGGGAGAAACTGCAGACGTGCTTCAAAAATTTGATGTTGAAAGTAACGAAGAAGAAAACTTCGTTGTAGGAAAAGTTGCGAAGAACGAGCCGCAAGAGCAATCGCGTCTCCTAAATAGCAACGATGTAATGAATTTCCAAAATGTGCTTGCTCAATTACAAAAAATAGGTAAGCATGCGAAAGATAGGGAAGACTGTGGCATTGAACACCTACGAATAACTGGTGTGTAACGGTGTGGCTTCAAGAGTGTCTTCAGCGTAATGTGCACTTTATGCCATTACAAAGCTGAAATCCACAATCAATCGGACGAAGCCGAAGAAGTGAATAGCAATCAGGGCGCTGTTATTGCAACAATCTTATGTGGAGGCAGTTATGCTCAGTTGGAACATACTTTTGCAGGAGTGAACATACGGTGCATGTTGAAGAAAGCATTTGTGAAGAATCAAGATGAATTCATCAAGTCCGCAATTGCCGCTGCAGAAGAGAGATGTTAGCAGCGGCTGAAGAAGAAAAACGTTTGGCGATTGAAAGAGGCGACGTTCTTCCCGGATCAGGGACCCTTCACATCCCCGTTGTGGCCGACGGAAGCTGGATGAAGAGATCCTACCGCAGTAGATGTTACGATTCTGCGTCTGGAGTCGTCGTGATAGTTGGCTATCACACGAAAAACGTTTTATTTTACGGCGTTCGAAATAAAGTTTGCAGAATTTGTCGGATTGCTGCGAAAAAACGAGAAAGAACCCTGAAAGCACACATGTTTCAAAAACTGGAACACATCTCGAGCATCGACTGCTATGGAAAGCGATGCTATAGTAGAAGGATTCAATACTAGCATAGAAAAACGTGGACTCGTTTATTCTACACTGATTGCTGATGGGGACAGTAGCGTGTATAAGAAGATTATTGATGCGGACCCATATAAGAGACAGATTCGTGTAAAAAAGATTGAATGCACGAATCATTTGTTGCGAAACTTTGGCACAAAAATGAAAGCGATTGTGAGAAAGACCAGATCTGGACCATTGAGACAAACTGTGGAAAGTAGCATTCGCCGGATGCGCACGGACATCGTAAAAGCCGCAAAGTTTGGATACATTCTGAATGTATTAATCGACGAGAAAACGAAGAATTTGTATGACGACATACAGAATGTTCCAAGCCACGTGTTTGGTGAACACGCGGAGTGTGCAATACTAGAATATTTCTGCGATGGAAACAATAAAGAGAATGAAAAAACATCGTTCCAGAATTTATGAAAATTGGAGTGTACCAGGATATAAAAGAAATACTTTGTCCACTATGAGCTCATGCGGAGAGCTTACTCTATAATACTACTAATAACGCTGTGGAAAGTTTGAACGGACTAATTGCCAAGTACACTGGCGGAAAAAGATTAAATTTCACCGGAAGAGGATCTTATGCAGGGAGATGTGCTGCTGCTATCGTGGAGTACAAAAGTAACCAAGTACACTCGCGATTGGATGCGGTAATAAAGAAGAAAACGTCCGAGGTTGTGCGCCAAATGGAAGAAAAAAAGAAGAAAGAAAAGGAAAAGAGAGCTGAAAAACAGAAAGAAACGAAGGCTGCGCGATATGTACGCAAGCAATTGTCCTCGCAGAAAGATTCTGATTATGAACAAAATGCACAGAAGCCAGACATGTCATCCGAAATGTATGAACTGGAGCGGAAAAAGTATATGCAAATGCTCAGTGACTGGTAAGAGAAAAGACACGCTATTGAAGATGAAACCATCGGACAAGCAAAGAACGGCAGATGGTTGCAGTATAGGTCCAAATTGTTGACAGCATCCAATTTTGGACAAGTGTGCCGTCGCCGACCTGACACGTTTTGCGCAAATGCCGTTAAATCAATTCTTTATCCGAAGATAATTTAGTGTACCCGTGGTGGAATGTGGGAAAGAATGTTAAAAAATTGCTCGCGAAGAATTGAAGAAGCAATACTCAGATATTGCAGAATGTGGAATTTTCATCGGCATCTGCATCGCCTTCATAGGAGCTTCGCTAGATGGAATCATCGGTCAAGAGGGTATTTTGGAAATTAAATGCCCAAAATCAGCGGAGACCTTCACGCCAGAAGAAGCTATTGAACAAGTTCCCGCTGTCCGACGCATGTTCACGCGTAACACAGGTATTTCAATGAGCAAAACGCATCACTATTTTTATCAAGTACAAGGCCAGTTACATATTACTGACAGAAAGTACTGTATATTTTGTCTTTAGACCCCGAAGGGGCTAAATTCTATAAAAGTAGAGAGAGATGATGTGTTTTGGAAAAGAGAAATAGAGCCAAAACTGGTTCAATTTTATTTAGAATTCATGCTACCCGAATTAATACATAGTCGGCACAATAGGTGCATGCCTATTCGGGAACCACAATTTATAGTAGCAGAGAGAGCGAAAGAGATACCGAAAAGCTTGAAAAAGCGAAAAAGGTCTTCCGAAAATAGTGAAACTATTGTAACGGTCCGGCGCCGCACCACGCCGCAAAGCGCGGTACCACTGACTCGGGCAGTGGTGACAAGTACTAGCAATGGCACTTTTACTCACGGATCATACGATCACGCGAGTCAATCAACACCGCCCGCTACTTCCCCAAAAAAGTGACGAGGGAAATAATAAATTTGATCGATCCGGCGTCGCACAGTGGGGCTGGAGAGGAAAAAAGTCTTAAAATGAAAGTTGTATTTTTATGTATCCATCACTATATCCTGATAGCCAATAGACCAACGTATCTAACCTATATGACAGATATGTCATATTCGTGTTAATTGCAAAGAAAAATTGATCTGAATTTGGCCTTTCGTGTTCTAACGGAAAACGTGTCAATATTCGTACCAGATTGTCGAATTTTTCCTGAACTCCTCTAGATATTTTTATTTTTTTACCGCATGTATTTTAAATGTGTATAGTCTCAGCGTATTTGTGACATAAATACTTTTCGAAAACTCTTCACCGTAATCCCACTATACAACTTCAAATGAAGCTACCTAGTATTTCAAGTTTTCATTAACACTTTTAGGTTTATAAAAAAAGCGCCGCCTTCCTCCGGGCTCTAGATAGTACTAATTGAAAGCAGATACCATCTACTAACAGCCCTCCAAAAATTGGCTGCATATATTTGCAACTTTGGCTGTTATTAATACATAATCACCCGAGTGCGCTGTGCATGCGATTTCGAAGAAACTCTTCACAGCGGCATTTCTCGATATTTTTGCATAGTTTCTATTTTATATTACTTTTTGATAGTTTTAGTTTGTATGGACAGTAAGGATAAGAGTGAAACAGAATTGGTGGGAATAGCGAAAAGTCCGTATCGTGTACACGAAACCGAACTCTCAGGGAGACAATACTGTATATACTTTTTTTATCTGTAATTGTCCATTTCAAGGGGGCGAAAGCTTGAATGTCTTATTTCAATTCTGCAATGAAGTGGGATTGATTTATTGCGATGATTGTAACTTAATTAGAGACAAAGAAATATATAAAAAAAATGTTATGTTAAACGATTTTATCAAAAAGGCACTAACCACTAAAAAAATAAGTTTATTCTTGTACTACAATTTCGATGGTGCTTTTTCGTTTTAAATAAAATCGTGGAGCAGGGTATCTCACAACAAATTCATTTCGACGCTTGATGCTATATTAAATTGATTCATTTTCTGTTATGAAAAATCCTGCTCCACGATTTTATTTAAAGTGAAAAAGCACCACCGAAATTGCAGTGCAAGAAAAGAATTATTTTTTAGTTTTTAGTGTTTATGGATTTACATTTCGCAGCTCAAACTTTTTTACAAATATCTTTTATTGCTGTATGCAGTTTAATAGATTGCTTGAACCCTACAGTGCTAAAAGTTCGTAAAGAACGGAAACGTAAAGAATGGTTGATTTTAAATCGATTGGATTTGTGGTTATGG
Source organism: Andrena flavipes (assembly GCA_963971345.1). NCBI lineage: Eukaryota > Metazoa > Arthropoda > Insecta > Hymenoptera > Andrenidae > Andrena > Andrena flavipes. The sequence continues at coordinate 40,569,693 of OZ020479.1, read as the reverse complement.
GTTATTATTTATTTGTGACTGGGTAATTTTTCACCCCCTCGGATTTTTTTTCATAATTTTGTATTGCCATCCAAACTACTCACCCCTGCAAAGTTTTAAGACAATTGGATGGTTGGAAGTGGATTAAAATTAAGTTTCCAGATATGAATCAAACATACAAACAAACAGAGAAACGTAGCTGAATAAAATCGTTTAATGAGAAATTCCAAAATATACGTATTGTTAGTACTGATCTCTATTAAATTGAAATATACTTTTTGTCTAAATTGATGTTTTAAAAAAATGATTACGATATTAAAATTGTATTTAAACAATAGACAATTCTTGTTGATATAAAAGATAATTTGATGTATAGCTTAAATTTCATTACGATCGGCGTGTTACACTTCGGTGCAGAGTTGGGCAAAATGTAATCTAATTACAACTTACAAATTACGATTCAAATGTAATTGTGCAATCAACCACAGAATTATATTTTAATCGTAATTTGCAATTTGTAATTAGATTACATTTTGCCCAACTCTGTTTCGGTGATGTACCTTATTTAAATTGTATGATTTGAAATTGCACATTGATTGTACAAAATATTATCTACAACATACTACGTACAAATAAAAAGATATTGATTCGCAAATTAGTATTGTTTCATCGATATATTTCCGTCCTTCAATATCCAACCTCTCTATCTTTCATTATTGCTATCCTTCTTTACGTTCAGCGAGGTTCTAACGCTAGACGCAGCTGTCGTGCCGTATTCCTTCAAGACTTCTGGATAGAAAGAGCTGCGGCAACAGTGCGGCAAAGACAGAGTGAACAGAACATTTGGCAACTATGCATAAAAAATTCGTCTACATAGAGTACCTGGAGATGTCACCTCTGTACAACTTCTTTTTATCGACCGCAGTAGTTTCATTAGGTTCCGTCTGTTTACTGGGGACGCTTCGATCGATTTGGACCATAAAAAGGAGACGGCCCCCTTAAAACCGGTAGTCATACGTTACGTACAATTAGTTACAACATACATACATATGCACACCATGTATGCTGCGGTATCGTAACCAAGAAGGAATATATGAAGAAGAAGGGAGCCAGAGGAGTGAGGGAAAGTACTTTTATAGTGGAGGACGAATACCAGCCGTAGGCACACGCCTGTCACTTTCGTCCGTTTCTGATCTCCTTGGATCTCCAACGTACCGTACCGCTCTTTAGCTTCAGTCGAGAACCGGTTGGCTCGAAGTCCTCATTGTAACAGAGCCTTCTTCCATAGCTGTTTTTTCTCTCTCTTTCTCTCTGCTTGTGCCATTCCACGCATTATCTCAGTTTTTTCCTCTACCCATATTTTTTCCAACGTTTAAATCTTTACGGTTGTAAGTGTACGTTGACCGAAGAGAAGCATAAGAAATTCAATTCTCATTTATGTTTATAAACACGTAGCAAATTCTTCGGTGTTTAAATTTATATAGTTTTCAATCAGGTATATGCGCTCTGTGGCTTTTTGTTACACATACAGAGTGTCCCATCTAAGCCCAGACAGTCCGATATCTCCTAAACTATTGGAGATAAAAATTTGAAGAAAAAATGTGTAAATTCATGGTTCGATGGGGCTACCAAATTAGCTTGAACGAATTTTTTTCTTCGATTGATATTTTAAATGATACGATGTTCAAGTTTCGTTTTATAAATGGGACTATGTTTTCTGAACACCTGAGTTTATAGTGCGTTCCAAGACAAATTCAATAAGCTTTAATGTATACACTTGAGTTCCACTGGTTATTGAGATATTGCGCTTGCAAAATAGCTGATTTTCACTGGAATGAAACCCTCTGAAATGGCAAGAACCGGGGTCGGTTTTACTGGCGCCATGGGTGGCAGTGCCCGTTGAAACCGATACCTACCTGCCGAAGGTGTACGCCGGGGATGGTAGGCCCAAAGGCTGGACAATACTTTTCCGTGAAAAATGCTGCTTAGGTAGGTACATCTGCGGTATCGAGAAGCGTACCGCTAATGTTTCAAAACATCATAACATTCACTCGGAGGGATGCGAGTTCGATTGGTCAAGTTAGGAGGTGTGAAACTTGCTAGACCAAATTTCAATTACAGGGAGCAGATTGTACTAGGACTAATCGGATTTGCATCCCTGCCGGTTGCTGCCTTGAAGAGGTCCTCTTCACAGTAATACCTCCTCCCCAATGCCCAACTTCTCTCGCACGGAATACGTCAACGCATGCTTTTGGACAGTGGGCTACCCCTTTTCTTCCTGTGTCTCTCCACAAGGTGTATTGACTGTGGATTGTAGGAGCGTAGATGTCTGGATGCCAGTTATTGAATTCAGGAGACGATTGAAACACTTTATTACAAAACACACATGTACTATAATTAAAGTAAATCGTATCCCTCTCGAGCAGGAGTACTGATAATTATCGAACTTGCCCCCCACTTCGCGCAGACCGATTACACGGAGGGTAGTCGGGTCATACACTGCACAAATGATACATGCGGCCTGGCACCCCGTGGCGAGGGACAACCCTTCGCAGGGCCTCACTCGATTTTTATGGCTTTTTCTGGGAAAAAGGTATGAATCCTGGGCCGAACGTAGCGAATTGGAGTCGAGTTCCCGCAGTCGAGAGTGGAATATTCGTTACAGCGTATTAAGAAATTATTTTCTTCGTCGTATCGAAAGGGAAGTGACGCCAATGGATTCCTCACGTTTTTCCGATGAAAATCATACCAAATATCATGCAAATCAGACTACTTTGACACTAGCTATTTGTATTCCCAATGTGAAAGTTGTCCGATTTTCATGATATTTGGCATGATGTTGATCGGAAAGACATAAGAAATCCATTGGCGTGACTTCCCTTTCGATACGACGAAGAAAATAATTTCTTCCTATAACAATGGAATTCACCTATAACAATGGAATTCGTCCAATTCTTCAAGTTCCGCAACCAGTCCACTGCACCCAACCTTCATTCAATTTGGATGAATCATAGGATTCTTGTACATAAATGCAAATGTCTTCACCGTCTTCATTACCACTGTTATCGTTATCCTTCCGATTTTGTTTAATTTTGTATTTTTTTTCTCTTTAGTTGTAGCCCTTTATTAAGATTTTTAAGTTTAATGTTGATAATTTCTTTGTTACACACATTTTGTCCAAAACCGGGTACCTGGTTTTACCCTAACAAACAATTTTGTAAATTTTACGAATTATCGAAAATAATGTATAATCACGAAAAAAGGGAAAGCCTCGGCACGGGACTCAAACCCCCGATGCCCAGATTCGTTGCGCGTTGCCAGCGCCTTAAGGGGGTAGACACGGGTAATACAGCGCGCTGTATACCGACACAATCTGGCCTGAAACATGGGTTTGCGGGTTTACGTTGTTTGTCCTTATATGAGCAAATTTTGGGTCGGGCGAGGTCTCATTCGGAAGAGGAAGGTTCAGTGCAGCGCGCTCTGGTCATGGTTCGACGAGATTGTGTTGATATCTAATAATACGAGTGTTCAAAGTAGACTAAAAGTCGAAAAAATACACCCGCAAGAATCCAAGTATTTTTAGGTCACTAAAACAGTTTTGTGACTCAAACGATGAGCAGAGCGCACTGCAACTGAAGTTTCCTCTTTCGAATGAGACCTCACCCAGTCCAAAATCTGCTCATATAAGGACAAACAACGTAAACCCGTGATTGCATTCCCAAATACGAGCTCCACCATATTGGCGATAATACAGAGCAAGTCACGTGACAAATTGAGTTCAGCTAGTGGATACGAGATGGCGCCTACTCGGGAGGACTGCCAACATGGAATCGTAGCAAAACTGAAGCGTTAGCTACATACACAAGCCACAGTAAAAGCGTGATGCAGTGAATGCGTGCATTTTCGGACGATTGTAGGTTGGGTTATATACAGTCAGAGTTGGACAAAATGTAATCTAATTACAAATTACAAATTATGATTAAAATGTAATTGTGAAATTTATTACATTTTTTTCTGTAATCGTTAATTTAGGTAGTTGACTACAATTTCGTCAACCACCTAAATATTATGGATTGAAACTTTTTTACTAATACTGGAAATATTAATTTACTAATATTATATATTCAGAATGTGGAAGTTACAGCAATTATTTGCAATTACGCTTATTATTATTCTTCTGACTATTGAATAAAACATATAACAAGGAAAAGCCTCCAAACCGGTCAACAGTTGACTCCCTGATTTTTTTGTAATTCTTTACGGTTCTATGCAGAGATGGGCATTATTTAAATAAAAGGATATACTTCAGATTGGCCCCAGTGGCCTATCGACACGAGATTTAGGGAGGGGGGGGGTGTACCCTAAATCTAAAATTATATATAGCTTCGGGTATCTTGGGCTCCGAATAATTTTTCATCTTTCATTGAATCTTCATCCTAAGGTCGTATTCAGATATATTGGCCGGTCGATTCGTTTTCGCCAACAGCAATCGAGGAAAAATCAGCCACCACCATCTGACGATCGTGTATTTGTCAGTTGGGGTTTGCTGGGCCCCCGAATGGTATGGTGGAGTAACGGGAACACTGCTCGGCTCCGTCTGAACGTATCCGTGTGGCTGCTATATATTCTTAAGGCTGCCGTCTCAAGTTTGTTATGGTCCGAATCGATCGAAGCGTCCCCAGTAAACAAACGGACCCTAATGAAATTACTCCGATCGATAAAAAGAATTTGTACAGCAATGACATCTTTAGGTACTCTGGGTAGACGAATTTTTTACGCATAGTTGCCACATGTTCTGTACTCTCTATCTCTACCGCGCTGTTGCCACAGAGTTCCCTCTTTTCATCGAGAAGTCTTGAAGGAATACAGCACGAGAGCTGCGTCTAGCGTTAGAGCCTCCCTGAATGTAGCAATAATGAAAGATAGAGAGGTCCGGGAGTGCAAAAAGGAAAGATGGAAAGATAATCCGACACAATTTGAACTATCATTATTAACGTGTTAAAAACGTTGTTCTAAGGGTTGACACGAAGCTCGATCCAGGACAGTTCTGGGGTAAGGACTGAGCGCTCTCTCACAGTTCGCATACCAGAAGGCATCACCTTCCCCACTCCGTGGCCAGATCCTCCAGGAACAGAGTCCCTATTCTTTGGCAATACGGAGCACAGTGGTCTGGAATTAAGAATTTGGTGACATTTGTCTATAACTTTTGAACTATAAAAGATATCGAAACGTTCTTTGCGCCAAAAAATAGGAAAAAATTATCCCCTTCTTTTTTATATTTATTTATTTATTGTTTTTTAAATTTTTTTATGTTAATTGTTATAAAAAAAAATTGAAAGCTGTTTATTTGGTACCTTATTTAATACTCTTTTCAGTGGCTTAAGTTGCATGTTGATAAAACTTTTCGTTTTCAAGTTATAAGGAAAGTCGTATAGTAGAGGAAAGTAGTGAAAATCGCTTGTTTTTAAATTAAAGAGCAATCTTGTGCGATAAAATGGCATCTTTTATTAGTAATTAATGTAAATAATCCATTAAAAAAATAATGCTGAATGCAGCATGGTAAATTTTCGAAATTCTTTACTTTAAGAGAGAATATCTTTAAAGTCCCAAAGAGTCCCACATTCTACCGAATTGAAATATTTTCAGCTAATCTTCCTCTATGTAATCGCGTAACAACCATTTCCAACTTCGTCCAACTTCTCAAATTAATACAGTTTAATGCCGTCAGTGTTACGCCGCGCCGCGTCGCGTTTTACGTATCACGTCCGCATCGTCCCAAATTCATAAGGAGGTATGGCGTTTCTTCGAAGAAACTGTTTAGAGCATAGATACTTGATCTGTTTATACTATGGTGTAGATAAGCCTACGAATTTGGGACGATGCGGACGTGATACGTAAAACGCGACGCGGCACGGCGTAACACTGACGGCATCAAACTGTATTAATTTGAGAAGTTGGACGAAGTTGGAAGTGGTTGTTACGCGATTAAATAGAGGAAGATTTGCTGAAAATATTTCAATTCGGTAGAATGTGGGACTCTTTGGGACTTTAAAGATATCCTCTCTTAAAGTAAAGAATTTCGAAAATTTACCATGCTGCATTCAGCATTATTTTTTTAATGGATTATTTACATTAATTACTAATAAAAGATGCCATTTTATCGCACAAGATTGCTCTTTAATTTAAAAACAAGCGATTTTCACTACTTTCCTCTACTATACGACTTTCCTTATAACTTGAAAACGAAAAGTTTTATCAACATGCAACTTAAGCCACTGAAAAGAGTATTAAATAAGGTACCAAATAAACAGCTTTCAATTTTTTTTATAACAATTAACGTAAAAAAATTTAAAAAACAATAAATAAATAAATATAAAAAATATTAAGTTATGCATCATTAGAAGGGGATAATTTTTTCCTATTTTTTGGCGCAAAGAACGTTTCGATATCTTTTATAGTTCAAAAGTTATAGACAAATGTCACCAAATTCTTAATTCCAGGCCACTGTGCGGCGTCACGCCGATTGCCATTCCTAGAACCTTTATCTTACTCTAAACAACCAATCCTTCGACACCCGATAGTTGGAAGACCCAAAGTGGTCGCCAGCCATCACCTGATGTCAGGACTGTTTAGTCTCATGCACCCTCATTCAGGAATACTCACAGCCCAAATCTTAGTCATAAACCACCGAAGGCAGGACAGCATGGGGCCATCCGCCTTCGACCCTACCCTTAAAATTGGTGATGCTAACACGGCCAACCTGACAAGCTTCACGTTCTCGGGAAGCATCCATTCACACAACAATTGCACTTCATACAAGCTAGTCAATTTACACTCTAACATTCTTACATAAGTTTCAATTACAATTACCCGGGGACACAATCGATTCAATCACTCAGTCGGACTCCAACGAATCACACACAAGATGATCGTTCTTCCGACCCCATTTACACGCATTGTATTACAAAATACAACTTTGCATTTCTCATTGAGATCGTAACAGCCGCAACCCTGTGACTCAAACACTACGGTGCCGTTACTCTCAATTCTTCAACAATAATAATGCCCTCAAGCATGCTGCAACAATCTCAGACGGCCCACAAAAGCTCGCCTCACAGTTCAACAGCCATGACACCCGCAAGTGCGTACTCCAAACACAGATAGTATTACAAAATACCTCTGTAACAGAACGATATTCCCAAATACTGTTCAACCACAAAGAAGAACATCCTCCAGCACCTTACGAAAGAAATAACTGGTGTACACGAACAATAAAACAAGCAACATTTAAGCCCAACAAACATCATATATTTGACTTAATGTCATACAATAACAAATATCACTACATAGTGTCTTACAATTAATAAAATATTCTAACTCTGTTAAAGTGCTAACACGGTTCACTCTGGACCTCCATTTTCCTCACTCTCCGACAAATCACCCGGCAGTTCACCGTCCCAACGACGCAAACGGTCTTTCGGTGCCACTTGTGGTCTACCAGACTTCCCTACAATTTTATAACGATCGTTCGTTAGGACTTCCGAAATGACAAACGGGCCTTCATATTTCTTCTCCAACTTAGCGTTACGTGTAGCAGCTGGTTTAATGAAAACTGTATCACTCAGTTTAAACTCAACATTTGTGCGTCTCTTCTTATTGAACCTGCGGTCTTGTTTTTCCGCATTTTCTAAAAGTCATTTAAATGCAGTTTCCCTGTCCTGATTTAAATTAATCTCTTCGCCCAGATTTGACAAATCTGCCTCCGCATGTACCGCGTTACCTGCACTACGTTCCATACCAAACAATAGCCGATAAGGCGAGAAACCCGTACTACTCTGTACCGTAGTATTTAATGATTCTTGAACTTTGTTCATTTTACTCGGCCATTCTGAAATTTTTGATAACTCTGCCGTTAATAAATTAGTAACTGTACCTACGTACCTTTCAGCTTGCCCATTTGCTCTTGGGGCACCAGTGGCAATCAAATGTAAGTGTACATTTTGTTTTTCCAGAAACACTTGCAAAGACTTATAGGTAAAATTAGTCCCGCGATTTAATACAATAACCCGTGGTCTCCCAAAAAGTGTTAATCTTTCTCTGAAAACTTGTAATGTTTCCCCCCCTGTCAAAGATTTTAATGGAATAAGTTGTAAATATTTTGTAAATGCATCAACCATTATTAAAATATGTTGATAACCATCTTTGGACCGAGGGAAAGGTCCCACACAATCACAATGGATAGTATTGAAAGGAATCGGTGTCTTTTTAATAGAATGTAGTAATCCCTGTTTCGGCCCAACTTGACGTTTAGACACAGTGCAGGTAAGGCAATGTCCAACGTACTTCTTTACAAAAGAACGCATCTGCGGAAACCAAAATTTACGAGCAATGCATCCATAAACATTTTCGCTACCAACATGTGAATTTTCATTGTGATACAATCGCAACAAATCAAACCGACTGCCCTTCGGTACATAATATCGGTAAAGTGTTCTTTTTTTATCGCTACACAGTTTGCGACACAACAAATCATTAACTACTTCTTCATCACTAATTACAGCCTCCTTAGCTTTCACCTTTTCAATTAAGTCGATGGTATCCTTATCGTTTCTTTGCGCGACTTGTAACCAGGATTCAACAGATATTATATTTACATTACAAATATCTGCAGAAACCACGCCACCAGCCGAGTCAAGCGGCGGATTTCTACTAAGAAAATCTACATGCTCTATACCAGGCATGGAACTAAAGTGAACGCAGCGGCCGTTTTTCGGAGGCAACGCCTCCTTTCTCCCGCCGCGCGTCTTGGCCCCCGCGGCGGGCCTAGGAGCTTCGAGCACCTCAGACCCGTACCATATGAACCGCGCGTGGCGCATTGGGGCGACACCCGTATCAATAGATTTCAACATCACCCATGGGATACTATTATCGATGCGTTTTTTTTTTGTCAGTGGTATCCCCTGTAGGCCTATTCCACTGTGTCACGCGATAAAAATGGATAGGAAAAACGCGTTTTACTATCAAAATTTTAAATACGTTTGGGAAAACTTAATTTTCGCGCACGTTTAGACGTGCTGAGCATATTTAAAATATCAACGGGGAAGCTGGTCGACGTTGTACGTATTAAAGTTGATATTTTAGATATGCCCAGCACGTCTAAACGTGCGCGGAAATGAAGTTTTCCCAAACGTATTTAAAATTTTGATAGTAAAACGCGTTTTTCCTATACATTTTTATCGCGTGACACAGTGGAATAGGCCTACAGGGAATACCACTGACCAAAAAAAAAAACGCATCGATAATAGTACCCCATGGGTGTTGCGGAAATCTATTGATACGGGTGTCGCCCCAATGCGCCACGCGCGGTTCATATGGTACGGGTTTGAGGCGCTCGAAGCTCCTTGGCCCGCCGCGGAGGCCAAGACGCGCGGCGGGAGAAAGGAGGCGTTGCCTCCGAAAAACGGCCGCTGCGTTCACTTTAGTTCCATGCCTGTGCTAAGATTAATTCAAAGATTTTGAGTTTATTGTTGGAAGTAATATACAAATGTTACTATTATACATGTAAGAAATTATACTTTTATTAAACCACATGCATTGATACTTCGAAAGTAGCCAAAGACCGAAAAAAATTCAAAACAAATTTTGACTCCTATAGCTAAGGAGCATTCTACGGGGCACCGCGTCGATTGCGCGTAGCCACGGCCCTGGCGAGACGCGGCAGGCGAGCCATGGCCGCCAGGCGGCAAAACACCGTGCACGCGTTCCCGATGGATATTTTCTCGAACAGTCCGAGTTATAAACCGTTCTGACATTTTTCGTGGATGGTTTCTTCTTCAGAAATGTCTACAGAATCCGATACTGTGTAGCGAATTTGTGCTAGATAAACAACTTTTCGTAAAAATGCAGAAATACTGAGAAATCACTATTTTTTCAAAACTTCAACTCAAATGTGGCACGGGTTCCCGTTGTCCAATCACTTTGAAACTTTACACACATCATTTTCTCACCAAACCTCATATTTTACGCGCGTAAGACCAAAAAAACTAAAAAAAAAAAATTCGACCCCTATAGCTAAGGACCACCCTAAGGAACATATTGTACCCAGATATAAAAGTAATTATCAAGGCAAATAATATATATGTAATACCTTACAACAGGCATGGAACTAAAGTGAACGCGGCGGCCGATTTTCGGAGGCAACGCCTCCTTTCTCCCGCCGCGCGTCTTGGCCCCCGCGGCGGGCCTAGGAGCTTCGAGCGCCTCAGACCCGTACCATATGAATCGCGCGTGGCGCATTGGGGCGACACCCGTATCAATAGATTTCCACATCACCCATGGGGTACTATTATCGATGCGTTTTTTTTTTGTCAGTGGTATTCCCTGTAGGCCTATTCCACTGTTTCACGGAATAAAAATGGATAAGAAAAACGCGTTTTACTATCAAAATTTTGAATATGTTTGGGAAAACTTCATTTTCGCGCACGTTTAGACGTGCTGGGCATATTTAAAATATCAACAGGGAGGCTAGTCGACGTTGTACGTATTAAAGTCGAAAGCGAGGAATCGCTTAGCCGTGTGCGCTGTTCTGTCTTAATGGCACGCATTTTTGAGAACGAACATTCGCACAAATATGTTGACCCGAACATGGAAAAAATTCGGAGTGCGAAATTTCTAAGTTTAGGGTATGTCGATTCTTCTAGCGTTTTAAAGAATTCGGCTCCTTTTTCTTCCCTCGTTTTCAAGGAAATGTCGTGCTGAAGATCGCACAGTTCTTCTTGATACTCGAGGGCCTGTTCTTCAATTTTTACGGTGAGGGGATTCTCAAAGAGAATTAGATCATTTCTGAGCGAATCGAAGTCAGTGAAACGCTCATCGAACTGATCTATCACCGATTGAAGAACGTGTAAATGATTATCAAAATCACACTCATTGCCGAATTCCTCGAAAATTACTCTACAGGAGGGAAAAAAGAAAAAATTTTTTTCTTCCAACAGGAGATGATTTTGATAAACTACCAGCCTCCTGCGAAAAGAATCGACGTGGCTACACAACTGCGAAATGGTTTGATCGGGTTTCTGCAGTTTTAAATTTAACGTATTTAAATGATTGGTCAAATCTACTATAAGTGAGAGTTCACAAAGGAAACTCGCATCTGTTAATAACGGGAAATATTCCGCTGCCTTTTTTTCTTGGTATTCTTGCAAGAAATGAAAGATCTCATTTCTTATAGCAAAGAATTGATTCAGACATTTCGCTGCACTGAGCCAGCGTACTTCGCAATGCAAAGCGACATCAGTATAAGCAGCGTTATGCGTTTCAAGAAATTCTACGAATTTCCTGTGAGATAGAAATTTATTTCCGCCCTTAATAGAATTGATTAGTTGCGTAACCTTCTTCATGGCGGAAGATAATTTTATATCTCTCCCACATAACGCTTCTTGATGAATGATGCAGTGCAGCATTGGGAATTTAAACCCACGTTTTTTAAACTGCCCGTTCAGTCCTATTTTGGCACCTGTCATGGCTTTTGCACCATCGGTTACCACTACAGAGCATTTGGAAAAGTCAACCTGGAATTTTTCAACAGTGTTCTCTACTGCGTTAAAAATATCCAGTCCTGTCGTTGTGTTGTGCAAAGGCACGAAGTCCAAAAGCTCCTCGACATACGAAAAATCATTTTGTACAATGCGAGCGAAAATGCTCAATTGACTCGTATGCCGGTTATCGGTGCTTTCATCCAAACACAAAGAGAAATAACGACAGTTAGTTAAAAGTTCAATTAACTTTTGCTCTGTGGATGTGCCAATATCTAAAATTCGGGAGCTCACAGTTTTTCTACCCAATGCGATGCTCTCAGCTTCTTCAAGAGTAATACACGTTCCGAAGGACTTAACCGCTTCAATAATACATTTCTTTACGAAATCGCCTTCAGTGAACGGTTTACCTTGCTTTGCTATTAGATGAGAAATAGCATAAGAAGCTATGCGAGCTTTTTCCACCGAAGAAGCTTCTTCGGGAATATACGCACGACCTTCTTGATTTACTAATTTGAGCCCCTCTATTAAATCAAATTTTTCGCGGCCTGCATACGATGCATACTTTTCCGCATGATTACGTGAAAAGTGCCGTTCAATAGAATTTTTCTTTACTAGGGCAGGCTGAAATCCGCAAAGAAGGCACGTCGTACGATCGCTAATTTTAGCGAAAAAAAAGTTTTCCCATACCTTGTCAAAATTTTGATAATACCTTTGCTCTGTGGACATCTTGAGCTGTTTCGCCGTCTGTTCGAACTGAACGAATGGAAACAGAAAACAGTCGCTGTAGCTGTAACGTATTTTCGTTTCCATTCGTTCAGTTCGAACAGACGGCGAAACAGCTCAAGATGTCCACAGAGCAAAGGTATTATCAAAATTTTGACAAGGTATGGGAAAACTTTTTTTTCGCTAAAATTAGCGATCGTACGACGTGCCTTCTTTGCGGATTTCAGCCTGCCCTAGTAAAGAAAAATTCTATTGAACGGCACTTTTCACGTAATCATGCGGAAAAGTATGCATCGTATGCAGGCCGCGAAAAATTTGATTTAATAGAGGGGCTCAAATTAGTAAATCAAGAAGGTCGTGCGTATATTCCCGAAGAAGCTTCTTCGGTGGAAAAAGCTCGCATAGCTTCTTATGCTATTTCTCATCTAATAGCAAAGCAAGGTAAACCGTTCACTGAAGGCGATTTCGTAAAGAAATGTATCATTGAAGCGGTTAAGTCCTTCGGAACGTGTATTACTCTTGAAGAAGCTGAGAGCATCGCATTGGGTAGAAAAACTGTGAGATCCCGAATTTTAGATATTGGCACATCCACAGAGCAAAAGTTAATTGAACTTTTAACTAACTGTCGTTATTTCTCTTTGTGTTTGGATGAAAGCACCGATAACCGGCATACGAGTCAATTGAGCATTTTCGCTCGCATTGTACAAAATGATTTTTCGTATGTCGAGGAGCTTTTGGACTTCGTGCCTTTGCACAACACAACGACAGGACTGGATATTTTTAACGCAGTAGAGAACACTGTTGAAAAATTCCAGGTTGACTTTTCCAAATGCTCTGTAGTGGTAACCGATGGTGCAAAAGCCATGACAGGTGCCAAAATAGGACTGAACGGGCAGTTTAAAAAACGTGGGTTTAAATTCCCAATGCTGCACTGCATCATTCATCAAGAAGCGTTATGTGGGAGAGATATAAAATTATCTTCCGCCATGAAGAAGGTTACGCAACTAATCAATTCTATTAAGGGCGGAAATAAATTTCTATCTCGCAGGAAATTCGTAGAATTTCTTGAAACGCATAACGCTGCTTATACTGATGTCGCTTTGCATTGCGAAGTACGCTGGCTCAGTGCAGCGAAATGTCTGAATCAATTCTTTGCTATAAGAAATGAGATCTTTCATTTCTTGCAAGAATACCAAGAAAAAAAGGCAGCGGAATATTTCCCGTTATTAACAGATGCGAGTTTCCTTTGTGAACTCTCACTTATAGTAGATTTGACCAATCATTTAAATACGTTAAATTTAAAACTGCAGAAACCCGATCAAACCGTTTCGCAGTTGTGTAGCCACGTCGATTCTTTTCGCAGGAGGCTGGTAGTTTATCAAAATCATCTCCTGTTGGAAGAAAAAAAATTTTTCTTTTTTCCCTCCTGTAGAGTAATTTTCGAGGAATTCGGCAATGAGTGTGATTTTGATAATCATTTACACGTTCTTCAATCGGTGATAGATCAGTTCGATGAGCGTTTCACTGACTTCGATTCGCTCAGAAATGATCTAATTCTCTTTGAGAATCCCCTCACCGTAAAAATTGAAGAACAGGCCCTCGAGTATCAAGAAGAACTGTGCGATCTTCAGCACGACATTTCTTTGAAAACGAGGGAAGAAAAAGGAGCCGAATTCTTTAAAACGCTAGAAGAATCGACATACCCTAAACTTAGAAATTTCGCACTCCGAATTTTTTCCATGTTCGGGTCAACATATTTGTGCGAATGTTCGTTCTCAAAAATGCGTGCCATTAAGACAGAACAGCGCACACGGCTAAGCGATTCCTCGCTTTCGACTTTAATACGTACAACGTCGACCAGCTTCCCCGTTGATATTTTAAATATGCTCAGCACGTCTAAACGTGCGCGAAAATTAAGTTTTCCCAAACGAATAGTTCCATGCCTTTCCCAAACGAATAGTTCCATGCCTGCCTTACAATAATGTATAAACATTAATTCATAAATGTATTTCCTATATTACATAGACATAAATACAATTATGATGTGTACCTATTAATATGTTAGTGAAAATTTTAATTGTACGAAGGACGTCGAGGTTGTCCTTTCTTTCATCCAGAAAATTTTACAATGTTGTTACAATTATGTACATGAAATAGAAAATATAAGAATTTCATTTTTCAAAAGATCATATAAATGATTTATTTCGTATAAGACGCGTTATATATGTATTTTTTTGCTATGAACATAATGATAGCTGCCGGCAGGCTTGGCTCTCCCCTATAAGCAAAATTAGGTAAAAATGGTATGTATTTTCATTGCTATATTGTTGAAAATAAACTTTAAAATAAAATATTACAAATTCTACTGCAACTATTTTAAACTACGAATAGAAATTCAGAGTAAGGTCACCAATAATCTCAATTAAATGTATTATAATAAATGGCGGAATTTGGCAAGTTCGCCTAGGGCGCAAAAAACACAGCGTTCGAAGCTCGAACCAAGATCAGAAGCCGCCGCCGAACAGTCCAAGTCCTCAGCTCGAGGCGAGATCGCGCGTTGAATGTTATTGGAAGCCATCGAATAAAAGTCGAATAAAATACGAATAAAGATAAAAGCCTTATTCGACGGTTCGAATAAAAGTTCCTCGAATCAAGAAATTATCTTTCGACTAAATTCACTTCGAATAAAAAAAATTATCTTCCGCCGTCGAATAAATTCACATCGAATAAATTTATTTATCCGTGATGTTTCTAATATAGATAAATCGTGTCATTCGAAGCTCCGAATAACGAATAAACGTAAATCGTGTTAGTCGAACATTGGAATAACGATAAAGTATCTTTTATTCGACATTTTTGTTTCCCGAATAAATTCACCCCTATCAGGACCCTCGCCCGAACCGCTTGACAAGGAGACTGAACGATGTGAACCGATCGCGAGTGAAACACCGCACCAGCGGGGCACGCTCGGTCGACGGCGACTTGAGTCATTCAGTACTGAATGCGAAAATGTTCATATTTCTCATTACACCTTGAGGAGAGTGTTACCATCCATGGATTGTTGGTGAGTTAATGTCAACGAAAATGAGTCGAGACAGGAAGCAATTCAGTCTATTTTTTCTTATGAATACCTGATTAGGACACACTTTACGTTCACTCAAAATTGACCGAATTGCTCCACGTTCGACATCATCTTCAACCTAAAGCATCTAAAACCTCTTAGGAACGAAAAGCATATTATAGCTTATAGCGATATGTGCTCAGGACAAAACAGGAATATAAAAATAGTTTTGACTGGATTAAAAATTATTCAATCTACAGAAAATAATGTAGATGTCATTGATCATAAGTTCCTGCTATCAGGGCATTCATTTCTACCTAATGATAGAGGTTTCGGAGTTGTAGAAATAGCGTTAAGGAAAAACAATTTATTGTTTATCCCTCAGGAATTTTACAAAGTCATAAAAAAGTGTCGAAAGAATAAGTTCATTCTAAATGAAATGAAACGTGAGGAGTACATTTCAACTAAGCCTCTAGAAAACGCGACTTTAAAAGGCTAGAAATACTGACGGAGAAAGAGTAAATTGGTTACAAATATCTTGAATGAGATTTTTGAGAAGCGATCCATGTAAAATATTCTATAAAACGACAACGAATGAGGATACACCATTCAAAGTATTGGATTTACTACTGCAACGGGGAAGACCGAAAAACTTTAATAATATTAAGTTGGCACCACTATAGAAAAAACGAGACCACTCACACACCTAAAATATAAGGACTTAATGGATTTATTATATTATATACCACCTGCACACCATAATATTTTAAATCACTCCCGCATAGAGAAACTGGAGAAGACTGAATAATAATTAATAAAACATTATTAATTTTAATGTAAAAATTACTCAACAAAGAATAAAAGTTGAATATTTTTTTCATTTTAAAACATAAAAGTATATACATTTATTTTTATTTCAAGGGAAATTTACTTTTCCTATGGACTTGTGTTTTCTTAAGAATTGAAAACTATCGTCAGTTTTATGTTTTTGTTGAGTGTTCCCAAAATCTCTCCACTTTTTTGAAGAACGCATTGATTAACTGAAGGCTCATCGAATCGAAAGATATTTTTTCAAGCCGGATCGTGGGTGGGAACAACGTCAAATCGCGATTTAAATCTTTGACATCGATTCCTGTCAAGTTTATTAACAATAAATAAAATATTCTATATACGGGTTAAAATGAGCCCAAGGCGGAGGCATTATCTTTAAAAATCACCGAGATACTACAGTTTAAGTGATGACGCGTCAGCCGATTTTGTTTCAATTTTTAAAACTTTAACATTAAATATTTCGAAAACTATTTGACATAGGCCTTTAAAATTCAGTATACTTTGTTTTTGCAAGGTTATCAACATATGCTGTAATTTTGAAGAGAATCGGCGAGACTAAACTTTTCACCTATCTGTTTTGACGTGGTATAGCTCATACGCGCCTTGTGAACATAGCTCGGCGCGGTGTGTCGCGCTATGCCCAGTGTTCGGAGGTCTCCAGATTAATCCCTCACCTACAAGGAGGGATGGTAATGTGTGCGTGATACGCCACGGTGGGAGACGAACCGACACCACGGCCAATCAGTGTCACCGGGACATATGTTGTCGACGCTGATTGGCCGCGGCGTCACTCGCTTGGCGCTGGCGTCGGTTCGTCTCCAATCGTGCATCTCACGCACATATTACCACCGCTTCTGTAGGTGTTACTCCTCCATCACGTGACACTGCGATGAATTATGGCGGTAACATTCAAGAGTATAAGGTCCTTTACGTCCCTGTTTCTAATAAAATGAATGGAAATATGTGTAAGATTGGTGGCAGGTAACAGAAAACACAAAATAATAATGAAAACATTATGTATTTATGCACTAATAATGGTAAATTGAAGGACTGTATTCTGTTATAATGTACTACACGTGTAAGGTGATAAAACGTATTTTTGTATTTAAGAAAATATATATATTAAATATAAAATTTAATATTATAGGTGTGTACATTTTTTAATGAAATATTTACAAATCTTTCGCGCTGTCGGTGGTGCTTTGATCCTCCACATCTGCTAATATATTTCCTAGCAGCTCCTCTGATATTTCATTAGTACTAAAGTGAAGGTGCTATCACTGCCTGTTCATAAAATATTAATTTCTATTCACCCAATATTAAAAAACAATTTCACAAAAATAATCATTGAAGAAAGAAACTACGTTCGGTTTATAATTCTCTGATTTCAGACATTAATAAATTAAAGATATTGTTGCGCCGGGGTGTTTTCATCACAGTCCACCCCGACGCAAAGGAAGTATAGAATGATAGACACGGGTGCACGACATGACTATATTTGGATATACAGAGTAAAATGGTACAACCTGCACGTCCGAACGCTATGGCGTTCGGTACAAGACAGTCCTCGGCGTCGTCCTGATAGTCTTCTCGAAGGTGGTTGACCCTCTTCTGTCTTCCGCTGCGAGCACCAGCAGGCTATGGACGGCCCTATACTCGGTGCTCGCAACACTGCTTCCCTCTCTGGAAAAGTGAGCGTCCCGACCGCGTTGGCTCCTCTTCGGAATCTTCGTACCCTGGTCTGAAGAAGTGGTCGTGTTGGCTGCATGGGCCTCTGCAGACCGCCGCCTCGACATTCGTCTTCACGCCTGAGGAGAAAACCACCTAAAAACCCTGGCCAAGGCGTGGGTACTACGGGACGGCTGGCGGGATCTCCTCGTCGCAAAGTCCTCCAGTAAGATCCTTCCAGTTCCTTGACCCACGACGTCCCTGGGACTCTACCCTTCAACGACGATACCACTGCGTTGCGTTCCCTCTGCGGGAATCTCCAGTGACGAAGTATCCTGGCCTCGTCAAGTGTCCTCTGCTCGTCAAGTGTGCTCTCGTCCTCTCCCGTGTGTCCCGCGACGAAACCCACGGAGAGCTCCAACGATGCCCTTCCGGTGGCCTGGTCCGGAACTCCAGTCCATTGATGACTCCGGAGTTCCTTTGCAAAAGGGGGTAAAGAAACATTAACATTCTGTCTCACTCGCGAGAATCTTGACATTAGAAATATTTCTCCAGCAAGAGACTTCCTTGACTTTCAGTCGACGGACGCCGCATCTCGACTAACGATTCGACTCTTCGGGACTCCTCTCTCGTGGTTCTGGCGATCCGGCGACGGTATTAGCCCTCGAACTTCCTCCGTCGCGACTTCGCACTCGGCCATCCTGCGACGATGTTCACCCTCGAACTCCCTTCATCGCAGCTCAGCAGCTTCGCGCACTCCAGGCGCCTCCATGTTGCTACGGTGGTGCCGCGCTCCTGGGGACGCCGCTCGCCAGCAACACAACTGCATGGATCCCTGGCCGTCACCCAGAGCCGCACACCCACCAACCCTTGGTGCGGCCCATACACTCCTGGACGTCTTCGCATCTCTGTCGGAGTCGCATCTCCGCCACCAACTCTCCGAAGATCTCTCTACAACGTCCTAACATGGCCTCTTGATGATGATTCCCCGAACCCGACGAGCCCCTCGATTCTCCTTGTAGCTCCAAGTCGATTCGGCATTGCTGTACATCGTTTCTGAATGGCGTTCGACGACCCTCACCGTCCTCACGGACAACCGTTCTCTCCATTTCAGGAGAAAGTCAAAACGTTAATGTCAAAACGTCAATATGTCAAAGGGACAATCTTGCTCGTTACCCGCAGAAAGAGCCAAGTTCAGAGCGTAGTCATTTCTATTTGACGTACGCTTGTATTACATTTTACGTTACTCAACGGGAACGTAAAATGACCTTTTCGTAGGTCGGCTTCCCAAGCTTTCAGCCGACTCAGCGATGGCCTGATTTCCTTCGATTTTCAGTATGATCCCTCGTCGGAGTCTCGAGGACGCTCTCGACGTCGACGTTGCTAGCCTGTTGTTCCTCGACGTCGGCGGGCCTTGACCTGTTGACGGGCCGTGTGTCCCGCGTGGTCCAGCTGCCTTCGATGTCGGCGGGCCTCGACCGCCGTCGCCGCTCCCGCTGTTCCTGTATTCGTCCCTCGATGTCGACGGGCCTCGACCGCCGTAGCTACTGCTCCTGTGGTTGTCCCTCATTGTTCAGTTGCAGGCTGAATCGCACGCAACGGCTCCTCGCGTATCGCACGCGACAGCTCTTTGCGTTTCTTCGGGATTCGTGACTACGGATCCCACTTCCGACACCAATGTTGCGCCGGGGTGTTTTCATCACAGTCCACCCCAACGCAAAGGAAGTATAGAATGATAGACACGGGTGCACGACATGACTATATTTGGATATACAGAGTAAAACGGTACAACCTGCACGTCCGAACGCTATGGCGTTCGGTACAAGGCAGTCTTCGGCGTCATCCTGATAGTTTTCTCGAAGGGGGTTGACCCTCTTCTGTCTTCCGCTGCGAGCATCAGCAGGCTATGCATGGCCCTATACCCGGTGCTCGCAACAATATATCTTACTTGAATCAGTCCCTACATCCATGACTGTTGTATCAGCAGTACTTGTTGCTTCATCTGTACTCACTGCTTCATCAGTATTTGTTGCTTCATCTGTACTCACTGTTTCATCTGTACTTCTTCCTTCACCTGGTATTGAACTTTTTCCATACTTCATGTTCCTGATATGCTCTTGGCTATTTCCACGACGTTGTAAATTAGATTTTATTGCCGTAATATACATATCACACAATGTACATTTCCCAAGGTGTGGGTCGTGCTGGACTTGTTGCCGCCACGGTTGAAAGGCTGGGTTCCCCAGCCAAACTTTGCAAAATGTTCGCTTCTTTTTTTTTATGTTTCTTGCAGCGGGAACGGTGAAGGTGCTATCACTGCCTGTTCATAAAATAATAATTTTTATTCACACGGTTTTTAATTTTATGATTTCAGATACATTATTGATGTATTAAAAAGATGTATCTTACTTGAATAGGTCTCTACGTCTGATGTTATATGTCCGCTAGGTCCAGCAATGGGACCTAGACTGGCATCATTGCCTATGTGTAAAATATCCATCATTAGTATTAAATCAATATCATTAATTAAAAGTATTAAGTATTTGTCTTACCTGATTCCTTATTCATATTATAATTCAGTCACTGTCTTACGTGGTAACAAGTGTTCAAATGCTTAACGCACAGTAGTAGTAGTACCCGTACGCGCCCGTGGCGCATGTAGCTTGGCTTGGCGCTGGCATCGGTACATTCGTGACGTCACATTTGTTTCGCTTTGTCGCCACTTGGCTGGCTTCGCGCTGGAGTCAATTCACGCACACATTACCACCGCTCCTGGAGGTGGGGGATTAATCTGTAGACCTCCAAACACTGGCTATGCCTTTTGTGGCTCCTGCCAAGCCTTTTGCCTCACGATGGGCCTGGCAGCATACGTTTTTCTTACACATTCTTAATGTAAATAATTAGTACAAAAAACTCAGATGTAGATATATGACCGCAGCGGAGAAAATTAACGTTGAATTGCAGTCGTCCTAGAAATGCAACTTGCCGTGGCGCGGTTTGTGGCGTTACACCTTTGGTAATAGAGCTGTTTCGAGACTCGAAACTAGAGCTGTTCGGGTACTCGAATAAAGCGAGTCGGGTACCTGTAAAATCCGGACGGCTCGAAAAATCCGGATAGCTCGAATTTGTTTCGGGCTACTTGAAAAATTCGGTTAGTCCGAATCGTTTCGGGTCGCTCGAAAACAGGAGCTAGCTCGAATTGTTTCAGGTGACTCCGAAAGTCAGTACGCCTTGAATTCGATTCGAGCAGTGCGACTGTGTTGAGTAGGTGAAATATTTCGAACGGTATGGAATATTTTAAGAAATATTTTTGTACTGGAATGAGTATATGATGGTTATCAATAATGCGAAGAATTAAAATGCAAACGTTAAATGGAAATATTCGATAACAATTGAAAATAACACTAGTTTACAGCCATTTTGCGCAGCAGATGCCACTATTTTTTTCGTATGTAAAATGGGCCGCTGATTCCAATAATAAGGTGTAAATTTTTTTCTATGGATACGTTTTCGAGATATCAACATGTGAACTTTTTACCTGTCTATCCCACTTAATTGCGAATGACCGATATGGTCGAAAATTATCTCAATTTAAAAATAATTGAATCACCAACAAATCTACCTTACAATTGCATTTTAATTCTTCTCATTATTGATAATCATCATTTACATACCAGTAGAAAAATATTTCCTAAAATATTCCGAAGCGTTCGAAATATTTCACCTACTCAACACAGTCACACTTCTCGAATCACATTCTAGGCGTACGGATTTTTCGAGTCACCCGAAACAATGCGAGCTAACAGTTGACGTAACCGACGGAGAAGAAAACAACAGCCTTTTCCCTCAAAAACTTATTAAGAATGTTAGAATGCTTGTTGAACGACGAAACCGTGGGTGATCAACAAGCATTCTAACATTCTCAATCAGTTTCTGAGGGAAAAGGTTGTCGTTATCTTCCCCGTCGGTTACGTCAAATGTAAAGTAATCTGGGCAGACAGCCAAAAGCGTCTTGTGCTCTCTACTGGCATCTACACGAACCTATACTTTTAGCAACAGCCTATAGATGGCCGATGTATCGATATATGATAGTAGTAGTAAGTATGCAGTAGTAAGAATTTCGATTTCCGCGACATAGATAATTAGAAATTATTCAATTCCATAATTACGTTTGTCTTTTGGATTTCTCGAGATAATTTGTCTGGATATTGACGGATGAAATTACTTGGAATATTCTTCGATTTTGCCGGCACTGACTGCCACTGTCAGTGACTGCCACCTCAGACCTCGAAAACGAACGCAAACTGGACGTAGAGTCTTGACCAACGCTCTTGAATCGACACTCGGATTGGTTGCACCATAGTGCCGAAACTCGTGATTGGTCAAGACTCTAAAAAGTAAAAGTATTGCCGATGGTCATTATATACGAGTATGGTGAGGGGCAAGGACACAACGTGGGTATCAGTTGATAATTTACAAATAGAAAAACAAGCTTGGCTAGGAAATGCTAAATATGCATGCATATTTATCTTCAAAAGGTGTTAATTGTTGTTGTTATTACACTTCAATCTTAACTTTTTACAACGCCAAAAGCTGTTTTCAGCGTTGTAAGCTGCTTCGCGCACTATGTATTGTATATAAAGTACTATACATATAATACATATAGATCCGCAATGCGGTGCACATAGTTTCTTTTCGTAGTTGATAAACTTACGTAGAATGTATCCTTAATTCTCTCCCATGATAATTTGTAAGTTATAATATTAAAAATGTTCTGAAGTCATTCCCTATGCAAATTATCTTTGTAAAAAGAAGTGAGATCCAAAAAATTGCGCTAAAAAAAGGTACATGAAATGTGTGCTCGAAAGTTCCCTAAAACCCTTTGAGGGATTGCTCCCGGTGCACTATCGAGGAGAAAATAAATGCCGTACACAGGTTGGTGGTTGAATCGAGTGTCCGATATAATGGCCGCTCATACAGCACGTGGTGGCACGGAGGTATAAATTGTGTTTCGCTTAACACAGCGGTTAAGGTGATAGTCTCACTAGACTAAACGCGCGAGCAGACGCTAAACGACTTTATTTAATTAAACTCGTAAATCCGCACGCGAACACTCGCGTGCGAGTTACAACAGGAGCACCGGCACGCACGTGCGCAAAGGTTCAATCAATATCGGTAACTAGATCGCGTGATTAGATGCGCAACGCATTAACGCGAAGAAGAAGCGCCTTCGGCGAAATTCGCGAACCCCCGGTCGGGTTCGGCCGCCCCCCTTGCCGATCCCGCGACCCGAGCTACTCGGTCCACCCGAATCACGGAACCGACGAGAGCAGGCAACCTGTCCCATCGTTGGCCCGCGCAGTTTAAAATTAGAACAGCAAACATGTACAAGGCTTAATTACTAAGATCCACACAGAAATACTTACAGTAGCCTTCGGGACTCGTCCCGAACAAAATGATAAATCACAAAAATAGAAGATAATAATATAAATCACAAAAAATAGAAGAAAATATACAATTTAAAAAAGGATGTAAAATCAAAATGAGGTGCAAGTACATAAAGGGGCTTTCCAACTGCGCTTAAGATGACACAACTACGTATACACAGCTAAAATCTGTGTTGCTGTACATTCCACTACTCATATCTCCGACATTTTAATTAACCCATCAAAAAGAATCCCATTTAAAAACATTGCCGTAAATTAATAGCTTTACAAAATTAATGATATACAAAAATTGCGCAAATTATAACAATAACTATTTATACAAAGAAAAAAGTGTATTAAATAATATTAAGCAGATATATTTTTATACAAATAAATATTTTAATACGAATAAATATTTTATTCAAAATACTTGGCGCCGCGAAACCGACAAAATGTTAATTGTCTTACTTAGTGTTAATAATTTACATTAACTCCGTTACAATCTAAAACACATAAACATATACATATACACATTAGAAACACAGTCAGATTTATTATACATATATTTAACTCTAATATCATACCCTGATAACGAGATGCCTGCAATCAGGATCCTGACGTCAGATGGGCAGCAGATCCGCAACAGATCCTGCCGTTTGCCTGATACGTATAAAACCGTCATTTGAGGGTCAGAATTGGCGAACAATTCCCTACGCGTGACGTCACATGGCCGTTCCTACACACCAACACATGTGTACCTTGATTGCTATAGGTGTATTCCTACCCTTACATAACCATCAAGCAGATTCTACAGTTTATTAAATAATTAATTCTATTTATTTCAAAAAGTATTTATTCTTTGTTTAATAATACAGGATTGGAAATTACAATTATTACAAAATAATATAAGTAGCGCATATAAATTCGAAGAAGAACATTCAATATTTACATTTATAAATCTATACATAATACGTTCCGTAATCAGTGGTACCTATTAGGTGCGATATCAGAAAATTCCCTATATTTTAGACTTCTTTTTTTCTGTAGAATATTCCGTATTGTGTTAGCGCTGAGAACAAATAGAACATTAGTATAAAATTAAACGTAACGTATGAATAAACGGGATACATGCGACACTTATTTCAGCTCCATCTCCACACAGCACACACCCTAGGCGATCATGCATGCTCCTGAGAACATTAACATTTATAAGAAAAGATGTGTTAAATTATTATCTACTAAACAAGACACTAAGAATTCGCATTTCGCGCATAACCATACCTTTTTGTCTTGCAGATTATGTGAATATCGATTTCCGCGACGTAAATAATTAGAAATTATTCAATTCCATAATTACGTTTGCCTTCTGGATACGTCGAGATGATTTGTCTGGATATTGATGGATGAAATTACTTGGAATATTCTTCGATTTTGCCGGCACTGACTGTCACTGCCAGTGACTGCCACCCCAAACCACGAAAACGAACGCAAACTGGACGTAGATTCTTGACCAATCACAAGTTTTGGCACTATGGCGCAGCCAATCCAAGCGTAGCCCATTGTACAAATTGGTACACGTGGTACATCTACATATCGTTTATTCAAAGTGGTATTCGTTGTGCTTGTAACGAGTTATTGTCGGTGGGACGACGAAATTACCCCCCCCCCCCCCCCCATTACGCGGCCGAGCGAAGCAGCGCTTACCACACTACGCCAACGGTCTTGCCCCCCACCATTCGTCCGCGGGTAGCGAGAATAGGCGCGAGAGGATCATACGCTGAGTGTCTCTCTCGCAAGCGAAATTCGCGGACGAGGACATATAGGCCGGGGGTATAGGCCTATTCGGCAGAGAGACCGCCTTGAGCGTTCAGTACGACAAGAACGGTCTCTCCCAGAGACCTCCTGTGCGATTCCACGTTCTTGTGCCGACACTCGTTCTTGCGAAAGACAAGCGCTCGTGTAAGCACCACTTCCCGTGCGTCGACAGACTGAGTCCCTGCGCGTTTTTGGACACTCCTCCTCCACGGTTCCCAGAAGGACAGCGTGGGCCATCCTCTAGATGCAGGCCGTTATCCGCCATCGATCTCCCGAACAGATTGACCTGCGTTCTCGAGAGCGTCCTTACAATATCCGATTCACCCGCGGGTTGTGCCTACTGGGTGACCGGATCAAAGACTCTCCGATCAGGGTCCACTGGCAGGGTTGGCCCGCCAGGGCACCGAACGATCAAATCGTCTATCCCTTTCCCCTTCGCCGAAACGCCGCTACCGACAATCGAGGTATACGCCGCGATACGCGCCGGAATACACGCCGCCGTACATACCGCGATACGCGCCGGGACACACATCGCGATGCGCGCCGGGACCCGCGCCGTTGTACACACCGGGACTCGCGATAGGTTAAGCCGCTTGCACACTGTGCGCCAGCATAGACCTGGCCGAGGTACCTTGTACATAAATATAAGCCCGAATAAATTGTCGTACTCTACCTTACCCCTGCGTACGATTATTCGATCGGCAGCCCTGGACCACCGTCTTGAGCTGGCGATACGGTACCTCCACCGTCCCACCGGTAAACCCGCGTTCTAAGGTTACATGCTTGAAGACGAACGTTCGAAAAATATTCCACGTGATTTTAAACATCAATATCCAGGCAAATCATCTCGACGTATTCAGAAGGCAAACGTAATTATGGTATTGTATGTAATTTACAATTATCTACGTCGCGAAAATCGAGAGTCACATTATCTGTAAGACAGAAAAATAGGGTTATGCGCGAAGTGCGAATATTTAGCATCTTATTTCGGAAATAATAATTTAACACATGTTTTATTATAAATGTTAATGTTCGCAGGAGCATGCATGGTCGCCTAGGGTGTGCTGTGCAGAGATGGAGCTGAAGTAAGTATCGCATGTATCCTGTTTATTCATACGTAACCTTTAATTTTATACTAATGTTCTATTTTTGCAGCGCTAACACAATATGGAATTTTCTACAGAAAAAAAGAAGTCTAAAATACAGGGAATTTTCTGATATCGCACCTAATAGGTACCAATGGTTACAGGACGTATTGTATATAGATTTATAAATGTAAATATTGAATGTTCTTCTTCGAATTTATATGCGCTACCTATATTATTCTGTAACAATTGTAATCGCCAATCCTGTATTATCAAAAAAAGAAT
Source organism: Andrena flavipes (assembly GCA_963971345.1). Taxonomy (NCBI): domain Eukaryota; kingdom Metazoa; phylum Arthropoda; class Insecta; order Hymenoptera; family Andrenidae; genus Andrena; species Andrena flavipes. The sequence continues at coordinate 40,543,283 of OZ020479.1, read as the reverse complement.
AAATACATTTTGAAATAAATAGAATTAATTATTTAATAAACTGTAGAATCTGCTTGATGGTTATGTAGGGTAGGGAATTGTTTGCCAATTCTGACCCTCACATGGCACTGTTATACGTATCAGGCGAACGGCAGGATCTGCTGCGGATCTGCTGCCCATCTGACGTCAGGGTCCTGATACCTCTGTACTCGCGGTGTTTACGGCTCTGTACCTCAGAACGCAGCCTAATGCGGACATAGATGACTACGGATCTGACGTCAGGCTCTGCGCTCCAGATCTGGTTATCAGGGATACGTAGTACAGGGACATTCATTATGACTGCAACCTACGCGCGCGCGAACAGGTACATTTGGCAACACCGCCTCACGGACGCATTCCAGTACAACCATGCGCCGATACCTCCGCCATCTATGAGCCAATGATGAAAGTGTAGACTTTTAGGTGTCAGTAGCGAGCCCAGGGTTCTTTTGGCTTTCGCCTGAAAATATTAAATTTGATGTAGCAGACGAGTTTGAAAACGGTAAACATTTTAAGAGTGCGACCGCGCCGATCCCGTTATCTACGTATGCAATGGCTGAGCAGCGACATTAGACCAAAAAGGAGATATAATAAGAGGCTTCACTCGACAAGGACAGAATAACCTAGGGAAATCGCTAGACAACCAATTTAAATGCCCATTCGGCGATGATCGGTAAACTTCGGCAATGATCAGTAAACTTCGGCAATGATCAGCCAATTGCGGTGAGGTACATTTAACCGATTTGAATATCCTGCTCGAATAGACAACCAATTTAAATGTATAGGTCAAGTAAGAACTTCAAAGGTTCCGCCCGGAGTGACGCCTCTTATTATATCTTCTCTTTGATTAGACCAGAGTTGAGCAAAATGTAATCTAATTACTATTTACAAATTACGATAAAACTGTAATTACTGTTTAATAGTTGTAATTAGATTACATTTTGTCGAACTCTGTATGAGACCACGCTGACGCGTTAGTGGCCCAAGTTGAAGAATTTGGGGTTGTTTTCGCATAAATTTTGAACTACAAAAGATGTCGGAATGCAATTTGCGCCATAAAATGGGGACAAGTTATCCCCTTCTAATCGTGGAAAATTTACCAAATTTTACGTTTACTTAATTCTTCTTTTTTCAATTTTTGAACCATAATTGTTGCGTAAAGCTTTTGCAAACTGTTTATTTAAATACTTTATATAATGCTCTTTTTAAAATTCATGGCGCCGATTAACAATATTCCAGTTATCCCTGTATCAATTACTTTTACAAGTAGAGGAATTAAATTTTTATTCAATTATTCTTTTTTGAATTTTTTCTACAATTTTTGTGTCCGAATGTTTTAACCCTGTAGTGGCTTCTGTTTATGTCATCTTTTGGAATGGCACATGAAAATGCGCAGGCTGGAAGATATTACAATTCTGCCGTTTTTACACATAACCAGAAACAATTATTTGTTGTGCTACCTACAAAATCAGCTCATTTCTAGAATGGTTCCTTTCAAATTAAAGTCGCAAACAGTTATTAGGTAGTGAAGCAGAGGCCCCCGCCTCAGGTAAGCGGGCTGGGCCGTCCGCTTTTATGGTGGGTTTACCACTCGCACCCCAGATTACTGTAACGAGGTTTGAAAACAGTATCAACTGGTCCCGTACCGGCCTAAATTTTAAACTTTTAAATTGTAAAAAAAATTTAACGACCGCTACTCCAGTTTCTCCTTACCTCTAATCTATGCATATCTACATTAAAGATACAATCATAAAAAAAATAACAAGAACATGAACAATGTATTTGAACTAAAACTGTGACTATGTGGCAAATCGTGTGGTTCACATGTTACAATTTTTCCCCAAAACAATTATGCAAGAATCAGTTCCTACTTCGTCCCTCTATTCATGTTATTATTATTTGAAGACGTTCGCGCTGAAACGACCGTCCACGATCGGTGACGCAACGCGTTCCGAACGTGGCCGAACACCGAGCGCGAACGAACCAGGCAACGGGTGTCTGCCCGCTACGAGGCCCGAGTGTGTTCGAAGTTCGACTTTTAAACGGAGGCACACTTCTTGCACCGGCCCCGCATTCACAGCTGTCAGCGACCGCTGGGTAGCAACGATGCCCGAGCTACGAGAATTTTAAGATAGTTTCTTTCAAAGTAACGTCACAAAGAGTTATTCGCGAATTTCCCGACTCAGGTAAGCGAACCGCGCGCTCCGCTTTTAGGCTGTGGTTACAGTGGACGCGTCTTCGCGTGAAATGAACATCGCGCGAACCACGCGGTGCCATGCGACGTCGTCGCGAAATTTCGCGCTTTGTTGCGAAATGTGCGCTGAATGTGTCTGGGGACATTCTAAAATATTCAGAAAAATTACTTCGTTTGTTCAACAATCATTATTAATCTAAACCTAAACCAAACGAAAAATGAATAAATTTTTTTTCATTTAGGTCCAGTTTTTTCAACTCTCCACCCATTAATTTAGGGATGGCTGTGGCGTGCGGATAATGGAAAAGCACCTCTAAAAAATGATGTTTCCATTTTGGCTATCGTCATATACGAGTAAAAATATCTATTACAGCCACGTACTTCTGAAAAACAAATTTTCGCGCGAAATTTGGCGACGACGTCGCGCGACAACGCGTCCACTGTAACCACAGCCTTATGATCGGTTTACCACTCATACCCCAAATTACTGTAACGAGGTTTGAAAACAATGCGTCGACAGGTCTCGTACCCGCTTCAATTTCAAAAATTTTGGCTACGACAGGGTTGGTTTGATTTTTCGCCACCTGCGTGTGAAAGCTGCACTATTGTGGCGTATCGTTTCAAAAGATGATATTAATGCAAGTTACCCCATAGTGGTGCACATCAGGCTCAAGAATATGGTTCCAAGTTGGAATACGTTATTGCTACTACCTCAACTTCGAAAAGAATATGGGTTCGTCCATTGTTTGCTCTCACTGCCTCAATTAACGATATTACGTATCAAATTAGTTTGCAGGATTGAAAGCCAGTTTCATTAAAAGTATTGGTATTTAATTTTTTTTTTTGCCAATTTAATCGGAAAAATACAAGGAATCCATTGCTGTCACATTCATATTGATACGATGAAAAATAAATAAATTCCGTTTCTGCATAATCGATGACACATCGCTCAGGAACCTCGCACTTCATATTAGACGAGTGAACGATACAATATCGCTCGGATCAAGGAGCCGACGACTTTGATCAAAGGCGCTCAAGGCTCGACCAGCTTGAAATAACTTTCGGATATGAATATAAATGAAAGCGAGAATATTATTTGAAGTATCGGGTGAATTCCAGTCGAATGAAAACATTATTTAGGGCGCTTCGAATAATAAATAACTCTAGGTTATTTATATTTCATGAGTTGCGAATAAAATTTCTGTCTTTAATTCAAAACCAATTTTTTCTTTAATATAATTTTTGCTCATCTCTGGTTCCAACTACCACTGATGCAGGGTGGGAAAGGTATCCTTCCATGCGGCCACCCGGTCTAGTGAAAATGCGCAGGCTGGATGCGCGTGATTATTATGTGGTCTTTAAATTGTGATGGTGATTAAATTGTGTTGGATGTTGAATCCAACGCGTGATTATTATGTAGTCCCCTCCACGAAGTGACAGAAAGCATAACCTATATGCTACATGACGATAAATGTTTATTGGCTATTTCGTTCTTTTACGCTACATGTGTCAACTTGGTATGACTTAACATCCTTCCAAAATATTATTACGCCGCAACTGTATCTTTATGTAATCTGGTATTGCAGATAGGTTATATTTTCTGTCACTTCGAGGACAGGGCCACATAATAATCACGCGTATCCAGGCAGCGCATTTTCAGGTACCATTCCAAAAGATGACATAAACAGAAGCCACTACAGGGTTAAAACATTCTGACACAAAAATTGTAGAAAAAATTCAAAAAAGACTGCTAGAAACTACTTCCGATCTGTAATGCATGCACTACATTGAGGATAAAATCACATAAAAGGAAACCAGAGCATTAGATTCTGAGGCTGCAGAAGTAATACAATATAATTGAATAAAAATTTAATTCCTCTACTTGTAAAACTAATTAATACAGGGATAACTGGAATATTGTTAATCGGCGCCATGAATTTTAAAAAAAGCATTATATAAAGTATTTAAATAAACAGTTTGCAAAAGCTTTACGCAACAATTATGGTTCAAAAACTGAAAAAAGAAGAATTAAGTAAACGTAAAATTTGGTACATTTTCCGCGATTAGAAGGGGATAATTTGTCCTCATTTTATGGCGTAAATTGCATTCCGATATCTTTTGTAGTTCAAAAGTTATGCGAAAACAACCCCAAATTCCAGGGAGTCGAGACTAGGGCTCTAACGAATATTCGAATAATCTAAGTATTCAAACCTTCGAATATTCGAATATTCGGATCTATCGAAGTTATGATTGCACCGAATACCAATCTGAACATGAGATATTTGTTCACAGTTTATCGTGAAATTCTTTTCATATTGGCCTTTACAATTATTTGTTTTTCAATCGATAAATTTTTAACTTTATTAATCTGTGGTAAATTTATATATTTTGAAACGAAAACAACTATCAGTTATTAGTATTATTATTTTTATAATAATAAGTGGACAACCCCGACGGAATCGGCCAAGGGCCCTCTCCTCTAGGCCCACCCGTGTCCCATCATAAGCGGATGACAAACAGTATAAGCAGCCTTTTTTGTAGGAAGCTAAAATCCCATAAACGATTTTGAGGAACTATAATATTTTTATTTTTCCTTTGTAATTCGTGTCCAGAATTTTGGGAGGTGACAAATTCCAATTGTTTGCACTTACGAAGAAGAGGAGGGACCTCACCTCTGTTAATTCGTCGGTGGAGGGGGTACCTTCGTCGTCTTAACGAGGTGGAGGAAATGTATGTACAACCAGCTGGTCCCAAAAACTAGCCAGAATGATCGGACAGAGCGTCTCGCCAGGGTCGCGGTTTATGACGGAATTGCCCCGAGAGTCAGCGGTGGTCAACGGTACACACAGGTACCTACGGCTGGTTACCAAATGACCACCCGCCGACAGAGCAATATACGGATTAACTCAAAGCGAAGAAAGTCGAAATTCCTGAAAAAACGGGACGATGTCGATTGCCCTGTTACGTCCTGAAGGGACTTTTCAATAAATCATTCCGAGCGGCTGGAATGATCTATCGGGTTCTTACTCTGTTTAAGTGCTAAGGCACACCTTGACTATACTTACCGGGGAAGGATATAGAGAAAAGGGGGTTCAATCAATGGTTGACTCGGAAATTGAGGATAAAACATAAGAGTAAAATATATTCTTGATAAGATAGAGTCTGCTTACATACCCTTGGGACGGCGCTCCGTCCCAGCTGTCGCTCGCTGTGCTCTCGGGTAGCACGCGGCACGCTTGCCGTCTAAGGTTTCGCTCGCTCTCGGGGTCTCTGGCCCGAGCGTAGGTCGTGGTCGCTCGCTGTGCTCTCGGATGGCACTCGGAAGGCGGTGAACTGACGCCCGTCGTACCGCACTGTCTCTAAACGTCGGATAATAACGCGGTCCTACGTCGGTCACGATTGACGCGAAGGGCTCTCCCGGCTAGGCCGTTCTCGGTGTGTCGGATGGAGTTACTCTTCGGACGAATTACTATCGGCCGATCGTGCTTCGCGGAATCTATCCGGAGACGTGGTCGCGGTATCTGGACGGTCCTTTAGTCCGTCGCGACTTCCTAGTTCGAGCTCCCGAATTCGAATCTCCAATCTTTCCTCATCGATCCCGGTTCTTGGCCGTGCCTCGATCAATCCTCGCGATTGGGGGAAACTGCCCCGTCGGCAGTCGTCGCTCGCCGCACGCGTCGGAAATTCCCGGGCCCGGGCTGCAGAAGGTCACGTTGTCCCTACTGTCGCTACGCGGCTCAGCGCAACGTGACTGGCACGCGCGAGGCGATTCCGCTGAATCGCCATTTACGGAGTAAAGCGACGCGCGGACAGCAAGCACGGGAAAAGGGCCTGAAGGGCCCATGTAACAACCCCTATTCGTCATCTGGCAGCCAAATGTTTCCCGATGAACGCTTCGAAAATAAGCATTGCCCGATTGTAAAGGAATAAAATGAATTTCGCTTCGAAAAATACAAAATTGCCGGCTGTAAACGATAATGAATTTTCGCTTCGTTCCAAGTCCTAGGGATTAGCCTTAGGATTACATTATATTACAGTCTTCTCTCGATATGTTGCCGTGAGTCGGGACCGACGACACCTATTCCGAAAATATTAAAAATTACACAGGATGGAAATGCTAAAATAAACAATATGTGATATAGGTGTGTATATTACTGGATTAGTTTTATCACATATTTTAAGAATATTAAAAGAATCGTATGGTCCGAGCACGCGTCCGCAAAAAAAACGAGACCGCGGTGTGTTTATTGTGCGACAGCCTCGCACGATAGCCAGTCGAGCCGTGACTTCCGAACGAGAAATTATTGTTTTCAGAAACGAAATATTAAGGATTCGAAATGTGATTGGGTTTATGATGCGAGCGTGATCTCTACGCTATTTGTGAGCTTAAGAATTTACTTTGGTACCATAACCGGAAAAAACTCCGTCACTTTAGTGACTCTTGTCGGCCAACGTTGACAGCTACATAGAAATATATTGTTCCGCGATACCCATACAAAATATACACAGTAATAAAACATTATTGCCATAGATATACGGACGACCCACCAATGTACATAGCTAAATTTAAGCTGTTAATCTTAAGTAGTTTATACTAGTATTGTATCCAAATATCTTTAGAAATAAGTTTTCCTCGTCTTATATTGCCCATCTTTAACTGCAGCTGTCAAATTCACCATAACGGAACTCTGTGATTTTTTTTCAATATCTCCTACAGCAGTGTACCTACGCGTTTATTTTTTATAGCTTCTATCCTTTTAACGTTTTCTACCATTCAAATATTCTCGACACTTTAGACCATAAAAGAAGGTCCAAACTTCTGGTCGACGGTCGATCCATTCCGCGCGGCACTACCGGGATCATAAACCCGCACTGCCGGTAGACGCTTCCAAATTCGGCGCGGTCAAGTCAAACTTTGACCTCGCACCTTTATTGTTTTCACGTGCAAGCATCACCCTACCAACGGACTTTTCCTCCACCATAAGTCCCAAGAAAACCTAAGGGCTGCCCCCTCTTTGAGGATAAAACCAATAGAAAATCACAATTTGCAACCGCCCACACGATGGACTCAACCAATCATAGGAAATGCGAGTCTTCATTAACGCTTCAAGACTTTCGGAAGTCAGTGTGCACGATCTGCCAAACTGGGAAACACCGTCTTAGTTTACGCGCAAAACAGTGAAAATGCCGAGTTGGGTTTGGGACCACTGCAAGAAGTCAGCAAATGGACAGATGGCTACATGTCTAGTGTGTGATAGCGTGCTGAAAACGCATGGTGCAACGACACCACTTGCACTCCATTTGCAATCACAGCATCAGATATATTGTCCGCCTGAAAAGAGAAGGTAAGTCAATTTTTGCAATTCTACAGTTACCAACACAAATTGAACTACCTACAAAATTGTAACCGCACAGTCCACTATTCACATTATCTTATGTTTTTCTATTTTTATATTTTACTAAATGCCATTCTCATTTGTGTCATTCCACGCGAAGTCGGACACTTTTCGGAGTAACATTTCGGATTTTGGCGCAACTTGGATATGTTGTAGTCTTCAGGGGTATATAAACATATCTCGAAGGATTTTTCTAAATGTCAAAAATTGTGGATGTTACAGCTCTTTGAAATATAGTGTTTACTTTTTTTCCAAAAATTATAACTGTTGAACTAATAAACTGATAAAAATGACCTTTTGGGTGCTTACAGTGGAGGTATAAGAGTACCTAATAAAAATTGTTTCACTTAATAAAAACGAATATTTGACCATTTCTTTAACAATTGTTCTTAACGAATGCAATTTTATAGTTGAAGACACCTTTTTAAAATTTGGAAAAAATAGGAGGATATAGCCCTGTTTTTCCTCTTTACGGATATGTTTTGAAAAACGTGGACGATTTAAAATTGGCCAAATGAAAATTAATTGAATGTAACGCTGCGTCAAATCACACCGGCTCGACTGGTCGTTCGGGCCGTGCGGTACTCGCAGCGACCGCTGCAAGGTTTAATAGTTACTGGAAACTCACTCTCTGTCGATGGCACTTATTGTTTGAAACATTTAAGTTGCCATTATTCAATGGAAACCACGAGAAGGTGGTGAGTATTCTTCCATCGGGAGAGGATGGGATGTGATGGGATTATGTTAAAGGATAAATATTTTACCGTATCTTTGAGCGTATTTTGGAATATATGACCGGTTATGTAATTACTCATTTGATAATTGCTACAACTTTTGATTTGTCACTGTATAAATAGACTTTAGCTTTTAAATGAGACACTGTATCCGTTGGTATAAATGAATGAAAGTTTCGCGTTCCAGAAATTATTTTTGCAAGTCCACGTCTCTCTAGTAATAATCGTGAATGTTTTTGATATTGTTCTATTGCTCAATAGATTGCAAAAACAATTTCTGGAAATCGAAACATTCATTCACTTATACTAAAGTCTATTCATACAGTGACAAATCAAAAGTTGTAGCAATTATCAAATGAGTAATTACATAACCGGTCATATATTCGAAAAGACGCTCAAAGATACGGTAAAATATTTATCCTTTAACATAATCCCATCATATCCCATCCTCTCCTGATGGAAGAATACTCACCACCTTCTCGTGGTTTCTATTGAATAATGGCAACTTAAATGTTTCAAACAATAAGTGCCATCGACAGAGAGTGAGTTTCCAGTAACTATTAACGGTATTAGTACTTGCAGCGGTCGCTGCGAGTACCGTACGGCCCGAACGACCAGTCGAGCCTGTGTGATTTGACGCAGCGTTACATTCAATTAATTTTCATTTGGCCAATTTTAAATCGTCCACGTTTTTCAAAACATATCCGTAAAGAGGAAAAACAGGGCTATATCCTCCTATTTTTTCCATATTTTAAAAAGGTGCCTTCAACTATAAAATTGCATTCGTTAAGAACAATTGTTAAAGAAATGGTCAAATATTCGTTTTTATTAAGTGAAACAATTTTTACTAGGTACTCTTACGCCGTTACGCACATGAGCGGTGCACAGTGGGACAAAACGATCCGCCGGCGATAAAAAATCTATAACTTTGGTTCTAGTTAAGATATTTTAATGTAACTGGGCGCATTTTAACCGCAAATTTACGGCCTTCAAGCTGTATTAATATAATTGATATTAATTTAGACCCATGTTTGCGAAAAGTGGGGCTGCAGGCCAATTACAATACACATTATATTAACATTACTATATTTTATTGTAGTAAACCCAGTTTCTTAATATTTGCTATTGTTTTCATGCTATCGGTGCTCAAAAATTGCCAAAACCGCAAAAGTATCGCTTATCAAAAACTTTTGTTTCCCACAGTTTTTATTCACGATTCTGAAAAAAATTTCTTTGAGAGCTGCAATTTGAGTTAGTTACAAAGTTAATTACTCTATTAAGGCCATTCATTTGGGTAAAATGTTAATAACAATCTTTTATAAATTTTAAAAAGTTGCAACCATATGCAAAGGGGTTTAACTGATATCATGTGAAAGAATAAACCTTTCTCTCTTAGAAACAAAAAGAATTAGGTGCTACTTTGTGCTACTTTCCAAGAAAATGGTAATTTAAGTAAAATCGACCTTACCTGCCTATTAGAATTTTCTGTGCTGTCTCAAAATTTAGGACAATATTAAATGTTCTTTCTTGTGGTCTGCCAGTGAATGTTGCAAAATTCGGTGTATATGCAGAAGAAGCAGAAAAATTGTTAACAGAGAATTATCCTTGGCGAAAATTAACAGCCACAGTACACAAGGTTTTAAGGCATGGAGAAAATATCAGTCTTCACCACTTACTGCCAATTGGTGAGCTGTCAGAAGAGGCGCAGGAAACGAAAAATAAAGAATATAAATATTACCGTTACCATAACAGTCGAAAAATTTCTCGAAGTGCACAAAATCAAGACCTGATGAATATGCTCTTGATATTTTCGGACCCTTATGTCTCATCGTTTCGAAGAGTAAGAAGCAAAAAAGATGTAATTAAGATATACCCGGAGGAAATGGTTCAATTATTAGATGTGTGACTAAATATCTTGTATAGCCGGAGTCATGAGACAGCACAGAAAACTCTAATAGGCAGGTAAGGTCGGTTTTACTTCAATTACCATTTTCTTGGAAAGTAGCACAAAGTAGCACCTAATTCTTTTTGTTTCTAAGAGAGAAAGGTTTATTCTTTCACATGATATCAGTTAAACCCATTACATATGGTTGCAACTTTTTAAAATTTAAAAAAAGGTTGTTATTAACATTTTACCCAAATGAATGGCCTTAATAGAGTAATTAACTTTGTAACTAATTCAAATTGCAGCTCTCAAAGAAATTTTTTTTCAGAATCGTGAATAAAAACTGTGGGAAACAAAAGTTTTTGATAAGCGATACTTTTGCGGTTTTGGCAATTTTTGAGCACCGATAGCATGAAAACAATAGCAAATATTAAGAAACTGGGTTTACTACAATAAAATATAGTAATGTTAATATAATGTGTATTGTAATTGGCCTGCAGCCCCACTTTTCGCAAACATGGGTCTAAATTTACGGGTCCAGCACGGGCCTCTGAGGGTTAATATCAATTATATTAATACAGCTTAAAGGCCGTAAATTTGCGGTTAAAATGCGCCCAGTTACATTAAAATATCGTGACTAGAACCAAAGTTATAGATTTTTGATCGCCGGCGGGTCGTTTTGTCCCACTGTGCGGTGTATCAAATTGGGACGCCCACGTGCATCTGATATTATAAACACTATGATCATATTGTTCATTGATAAAATATCTACGTTGCAGCATACCACTTTCAGGAAAAAAATTTATCGTGCAAATGAAAACAAAGAAAAGTGATCGATTTGGCGTGGAATGATCTTAATGTAACATCTCCAATCAAAATAAATAATCGACGAATAATATATCATTATATTTTATTTTAGGAGAAATGCAGACTCAGAATCGAATTCCAATGCTGGTAGCAGTGATGTGGCTACAGATGAATTAGTTTCAATATCATCGGTTTCGGGTAATGAAACGACAACACCCCCAGAAACTCCCCGACCACCTCCACGATTGCGGAGACTTGGAGCGCCTTTGGAGGATGCCACCGCATTCTCACATCCATGTAATAGGGACCGCACGGAAATAATTAATCAAGCGCTCGCACAAATGATCGCTATTAATATGTTGCCCGCATCGTTCGCTGACAGTGTTGGTTTCGCGAGGTTTATGCGCGTTGTGCCCAAACCGTAACCAGGAGGCTGCAAGCACTGCATGACGACATTGCCTTGAAAATCAAAGAGGCACTGGCTTCATCATCAGCTGTTGCCATTTCAGCGGACAACTGGACCTCACGAACTCAAGATGGATATCTGACCGTACAAGCCAGATTCCTTGACAAGGGGTGGAAAATTGTAAATGTCACATTAACAACCGAAGAAATGAGCGAACGCCACACGGCAGAAAACCTTGCAGCAAGATTTACTCATATATTTTTGGAGTGGGGGATCGAAACCATTATTAGCGGCATCGTTACAGATAATGCATCAAATATCGTTGGTGCAGTGCTACAGCTACCAAATGTAGCTGAAAAAAAGAGAACTTACATGTAGCGTGCACACTCTGCAATTGTGCATCAATGCAGGGCTGAGCCTGGAGGAAATAAAACGGGTATGCTCCAAAGCCAGTGCAATTGTTACGCACTTCCGCCACTCAAATGTTGCTACTGCAGCACTTGAGGAAGCACAGGTGCAATCTAAATTAAAACCCTTAAAATTAATCCAAAGCGTCAAGACACGATGGAATTCTACTTTCTTCATGGCTGAGCGCCTTGTGAAGAATACAATTCCGGTCGTCAGCGTTTTGGCCGACAGAAGTGTAATTAAGGAAGCCACAGCTATAAAACTGGAAATGACAGGGACTGAGTGGGGCATATTGACCGCACTAGTCACAGCGCTTAGCCCAATGCAGATTGCATGTGAACTTTTGTGTGCAGACACTTCATCTGTGTCAATGGTGCAACCAATTTTGAACATGCTAGTTACTCATCACTTACTACCTACCACGGATGATGCGCTTGCGATTGTAGAATTTAAGAATATTGTATCTAATGAATGTAGTACTCGCTTCAACCTCGATGATAACGGAACTTTCGTTTCCGCACGAAGAATTGCATCCTTCCTCGATCCGCGGTATAAAGATTTAATGCATGAAAATATTGAGGCAAGGCTTGCTATTAAGTCAAAGGTGAACCGTCAGCTCCAGTTAATGGAGCCAACACCTGTGAACGGGTCTCATGAAGCTGAAACCAATAATCGAATCACAGCTATGGACATTATATTCGGGGATACAAATAAAACAAATGATGTTACGGCACAATTTCAGAAATACATGTCTGAACCGCAAATTGACCGAAATCTGGACCCATACGGTTGGTGGAAAAATCACGAGCATGTCTATCCACTAATCGCCAAACTTGCGCGGTATTACTTATGTATTCCAGCCACCTCAGCTGCATCGGAACGTACGTTCTCTACTGCAGGAAATATTGTTACGGCAAAGAGAATCTGCCTTGCACCAGAAAATGTAAACGTTTTCGTTTTTCTCCACCAAAATAAATTTTGGTATGAACCTAAACCGAACGAAACAAATAAATGAAGCTGTTCAATACCTACTTGGACTTGTAACATCTAATACGTGTGAAGTACGTTTTTCAGATTCGTATTCAACGCATAAAAATGTACAAGAAACACGTATTAGATGTTAAAAGTCTGAGAAAACGCTAAAATATGTAAATATTGTAAATAATTGTAAATAGGATAGTTAACAACTAAGCTAAGTTAGATGAATGTAGATATGTACATGGATATAGGTATGTGTATGGACGAATGTGTATATAAGACTGGAAGGGGGTAAAGTAGGATACATAAGACTACTTAGCGAATAAGGATAAAATGTATGAATGATACAATGTTATCCCGTAAAACGAAGCAAAGAATAAAATTCTACTATTGCTATTAATGAGCATTACAATTCAACATATAAATATTTTAAATACACTAGGTCCCTATATTTAAATAGAATTTATACTTTTCGTTGCAAAATTCATAGAACCAATGATTAATAAAAGTCCAAATTCATCGTTTGAAAAACAAATAATTGTAAAGGCCAATATGAAAAGAATTTCACGATAAACTGTGAACAAATATTTCATGTTCAGATTCCTATTCGGTACAATCAGAAATTCGATTGATCAGAATATTCGAACGTTCGAATATTCGAAGTTCGAAGTTCGAATATTCGAAGGTTCGAAGTTCGAATATTCGAATATTCGAATAAATTATTCGTATTCGAAATTATTCGAATAGTCGAATAATTAGAGCTCTAGTCGAGACCGATAGAAATTCGGTTTCGGTCGCGGTCGCGGTCAGTGAGACCGACCAATATGGCATTTAAAGTTCTCTCGACCCAAACTCGAGAGAGAATTTCTCTCAGACTTTCGGTCCTGACCGGTCGCAAACGGTCGCAAACGGTCGAGTTAATTTATGCAGAGATTTCTGTTCCTCTCCATAAATTACGAGTCGGAGCGGTTCGGTTCTGTTCGTATCGGTTCAACCTAGCTGAATAAGCCGGGAAGGTATGGATGCTATTCCTACCGCTCACACTGCTTGTCACTCTCGTGACGGGTTTGTTGATAGCAGTGTAACGTCCCACGGGGACTCGAACCAACAATTACCGACCATCGATAAAGTAGAATCGATCTACACTACCGCAGAGCAAATCTGTAATACCGCGCAGGCTCATTGTACATACTTTTAATTGTAAATTATAATCCAAACGACTATTAGAGGAACAAATATTATAGAAATGTAAAGAATAATTAATTAGATATATTGACAAAAGCACAAAACAAAATAATATATAATAAGCGAGAAAACTGCGAAATAAGAAATATCAACACACTGCGCATGCGCCAGCCCGCCAATTCTCCAGTATAAAAGTAGGCGCACGCAGCACTCAGCGCGCTCATTCGAATACTGATACGTTCTTGCAACTAACGAATACTAGTTCCTGGAGGTAGCTTAAGTATTATCCAGTAGAATTTCAGCACGCTCCGGAAACGGCAGCGACTGGTTCTCAGTGTACAAGATACTGGTGCTCCTTTTTGGATCTATCATTTAATAGTTGAGAACTTTGTTTTTGCGGAGGTTTCAAGCGTTGCTCCTACTAGTAGGCAGCAGCTTAACCGCTTAACAAAGACAAAGTCTACAGAACAGTAAAATAAGAACTCTGCCAAGAGTGTCGGGAACCGCTCCGGAAGCGGCAGCGGCCGAACTTACAGCAGTAGCACACACATATATATATATCCAATTTTACATAGCGCATTAGGATACATTAGCATAGAAAAAACCCAAAAAGCACAAAAACACAATATATATAATCGTAGTAGTAAGCTATATTAACATTATTGTTATTAGTTTAAGTGTTGTTTGAATAAAGTCATTGTTAAGTTTAAGTTGTATTTCACTCCTTCATTCCACACGGAACCCCCACCTATCCTATTCTCGGAGGAAGCCGCTCTCCTCTCGGGAACCTGTCTACATTCAGTCGTCCCTGGACAGCTGAACGTTACAGCAGACTTTTGCAGTTATTTGTTACTGTAACACTGTCCATTCCAAACTATGTCGATCTGCCGAGATATTATTGTATTTCAAACACTAGTTATGTATTATTTTAATAGAAGTAGTTAATATAAATAAATTATTGTTAATATACAAATAACAATAAAATAGTTGAAAATATAATTCTATCATGTGATTATTTTAAAAGTAGGGGAAGGTTGGGTAAAACGGAACGCCTAACTTTGAAGGGTGATAACTTAAAATCGGGAGGAGAAAATGACACGAGACTTCAACAGGAGTCTTCAGTGGACCTTAGACTATAAGAAAATCATGGTCATTGATAAGAAAAATCTTTGGGAACGACGGAAAGTGAAATTTACCGGAGGTATCGAAATCTTCGCCTCGCTCAAATCGTGGGGTAAAACGGAACACCCACTCGAAGACCGTGTAAACGTACAAAATCTTTATTTTTATGATTTAAAATGTATTAATTTATGTTAAAATCTATAAATATATGTTTTAGGTATAACTATTGCAAATAAAATATAACAAAAATATAACAGTTTGATCGAATGAAAGATGTATCTCATACATCATAATTTTCTATACAAAATCAATTTTCTTGGAAACAAGAATAGTAATTAAAAGTTTAATCTACAATCTAATAATTAAAAGAGATAATAAACACGTACTAAGAGACGTTTCCATTCTTCCCCATGTATAATAGGCGTTCCGTTTTACCCCGCGAAAAGTGTTCCGTTTTGCCCCACGTGCAGTCATTTAGTAAACATTTAATATTTACACTTCAGCGTGAGGTAAATAACTTTTTATATACGTCAAAATGTAGCGTAAGAAATATAGAATCCAACGATGTACTTGCCGTTATTAATTTTCGAAGTCCAAGTACCGAAAAGTGGTCGAAAGTCCAACGCAATATTGAAACGTCGATACCGGAAATTTTTCAAACTCTCTTAATGGAAAAATAACTTGTGCAGGGGTCTATGGTCTATCATAAAATGCTATGAGGACCCTTTGGTTCCATGTCACGCGGTACCAACCCATTCGCACCTCTTATCTAAGAGAAACATTGGTGTTCCGTTTTACCCACCCGTTCCGTTTTACCCCACTTTCCCCTATGTAGAAGTGTGGAAAAAACAAAAGATAGGAATATAATAAAATGTAAATACATTTAACAATAGCATAAATAACAAATTTGAAATTTGCATAAATTTCATATTTGTTATTTATGCTATTTGCATAGATTTGAAATTTGTTATTTATTCTACTTGCATAAATTTGAAATTTGTTATTTATGCTATTTGCATAAATTTGAAATTTGTTATTTATGCTATTGTTAAATATATTTACATTTTATTATATTCCTATTTTCTGTTTTTTCCACATTTGGACATACTTTTAAAATAATCACATGAAGAATTATATTTTCAACCATTTTCTTGTTATTTGTATATTAACAATAATTTATTTATATTAACTACTTCTATTAAAATAATACATAACTAGTGTTTGAAATACAATAATATCTCGGCAGATCGACATAGTTTGGAATGGACAGTGTTACAGTAACAAATAACTGCAAAAGTCTGCTATCAACAAACCCGTCACGAGAATGACAAGCAGTGTGAGCGGTAGGAATAGCATCCATACCTTCCCGGCTTATTCAGCTAGGTTGAACCGATCCGAACAGAACCGAACCGCTCCGACTCGTAATTTATGGAGGGGAACAGAGATCTCTCCATAAATTAACTCGACCGTTTGCGACCGGTCAACCGACCAGTCGGCGGACTAGTCATGCCTTCGGTTTGGTTTCGATTGGTCTCGTTAAAAGTACGGTCTGAGATTCCCAGTCGAGAGGCAATCGGTCTGGAGTTCGGTTTCCCTCCACAACCTCTCAATGTTACGGTCACAACAGCGGTCCCTTTTCGCCTCGGTTACTGGTCGCTAGACCGGTCGCGACCGGTCTGAAATTCGGTTTCTGCTTCGGTCTCGACTCCCTGCCAAATTCTTCAACCCGGGCTACTAACGCGTCAGCGTGGTCTAATACAGAGTTCGACAAAATGTAATCTAATTACAGCTATTAAACTGTAATTACAGTTTAATCGTAATTTGTAAATAGTAATTAGATTACATTTTTCTCAACTTTGGTCTAATTAAAGAGGAGATATAATAAGAGGCGTCACTCCGGGCGGAACCTTTGAAGTCCTTACTTGACCTATACATTTAAATTGGTTGTCTATTCGAGCAGGATATTCAAATCGGTTAAATGTACCTCACCGCAATTGGCTGATTATTGCCGAAGTTTACTGATCATTGCCGAAGTTTACCGGTCATTGTCGAATGGGTATTTACATTGGTTGTCTAGTGATTTCCCTAGGTTATTCTGTCCTTGTCGAGTGACGCCTCTTATTATATCTCCTTTTTGGACTAATGTCGCTGGTGGGCCATTGCATACGTAGATAACGGGATCGGCGGGGTCGCACTCTCAAAAGAAATAAATACAGAAAAAATGATTAATGCAATTTCTACATATTTATTCAGTACAGCAACACCAATTTGGGGCGCAACGCCAAGTATTTTGAATAAAATATTTATTCGTTTTAAAATATTTATTTAAATAAAAATCTATCTGCTTAAAATTATTTAATACACTTTTTTCTTTTGTATAAATAGCTATTGTTATAATTGTCGCAATTTTTGTATTTCATTAATTTTTTAAAGCTATTAATTTTCGGTAATGTTTTTAAATGGGATTCTGTTTGATGGGTTAATTAAAACGTCCGCGATGTGAGTAATAGAATGTATGAACACAGCATCTTATGTTAGCTGTATACATGTAGTTGTGCCATCTTAAGCACAGTTGGAAAGCACCTTTATGTATTTTTATTACCTTTATTTCACAGCTTTTTTTATTTTGTAATTATTATTATCTTCTATTTTTGTGATTTATTTGATTTCATGTATTTGGCGTAATTTTCTACTTTATTGAATTTTTTATGAGGTAAAAATTACATTACATTATATTACAAAATATGTTTCTTCTCATTACTTCACAAACCCTTCCATTATTATTATTCAATACAAAAAACTGTAACGTATTATAACATTATTTTGTGACCGATTCGCATTTGTAACTAGTAGCAAAACAAAAAGATATTGCACACGTTGACGCATATTGTATAACTTATAACGTCAACGATTAGAAATATATCAAACATATCTGAGTTGGACGTAAACGAACGTGTAAAGTATAACATTTTGAAAGTCTTTGGTAGGCACTTTGCATATGTTAAGGGTGCCGTCTCACTGGGCCTTGAATGTGTGCGCACGCTCACACAAGCTAGGAAAAGCGTGTACGTATACGCGATGTAGTAAACAATCCGTTTCAACCAACTTACGTCGTGGAATCGGCAAGAAGGAAGCTTTTGCGGGTATAGTTGCCTCCAGTTGACATCCGTGCAGACGGGTCTGGTGCGTTTGAACGTTAATAAGCACCGTACGTTGAAATAATAATGAATTTATGACTCGAAAAGTGACAGAATTGAGGCTTCAAGGCTTCTCCGTTGGTGGCGCTAATGTACTCGAACCTCAATTCTGTCACTTTTCGAGTCATAAATTCATTATTATTTCAATGTACGGTGCTTATTAACGTTCAAACGCACCAGACCCGTCTGCACGGATGTCTACTGGAGGCAACTATACCTGCAAAAGCTTCCTTCTTGCCGATTCCACGACGTAAGTTGGTTGAAACGGATTGTTTACTACATCGCGTATACGTACACGCTTTTCCAAGCTTGTGTGAGCGTACGCACATATTCAAGGCCCGCTGAGACGGCAGCCTTAACTATCAATGGAAATAGACCATAACTGTATAGCAAGTATAACAACAAGAATGGAGACAAATTAGAATATGCTTCAACGTATCTAATACCTTGTTGTATTACTTGCTATACAGTTACGGTCTACTTCCACTAACAGTTACCATAGGCAATGTGTCTACCAAAGACTGTTAAAATGTTGTACTTTGCATGTTCGTTTACGATCAACTCAGATATGTTTGATATATTTTTAAACGTGGGCGTTATAAGTTATAGAATATTATAGATATGCTTCAACGTGTGCAATATCTCCTTGTTTTACTAGTTAGAACTGCGAATCGTTCCCAAAATGTTAATGTTAATGCGTTACAGTTTTTTTTAATAATAAGTACTACATTTTGAACTCGGGATATTTTATTATCAGTTTCGTTAATAATGTAACTTTTATCGATTTTAAATGGAGGATCATTTCCACAAGAGGGATTTTTATTAAGGGGGGAGACCACTGTAACGGTCCGAAATGTAAGGGTGTTTTCGGGAATTTATTTCAACCAAACAACGCAAGTAAATCAATTTATTGCTTAGTATAGTTAATAGTGTACATATCGAAGGGTAAGAAATTTTTTTTTCAATCAAATTCATAAATCAGTTTCCTGTATACTCTTCGTCAAAAATTGCGCTGCGGCAAAAACATGCTAGTCACGTTGACAGCGCCCAGGCCATATGGTTAATCCGAATTCAAAAACACAATAATATTTAGAAACTAGAAGCCTGCCTCTATTACGTGACGATCAAAAAATGTCAAAATTGTAAAAAATTACAAAATGGCGGACCACTGAAAAAAAAATCATTTTTTCGGGGTACAAAATTGGGGAAATGTTAATAAAAAAAATAGAAGCAGGTCGAAAATTGAAAAAAACTGATCGTCACGTAATAGCCACGGGTTTTCCCTACAATAAATGTCCTTGATCGTGTTAATTGGACGTATAGTTTTCTCTGTAGACTGTCAACGCGGTTGAAAAATGTCATTCTGAGAAAAACGCGTTTAATGTTTCGCGCGGCTCAGTCGCGCGTTTGACGCCGCTTCACAGAAAATACTATATCTCCGTCAATTTTGCGAATTTCTTCATAAAATTTGGAGACAGCATTCTTGAAATGTACGTTTTTCAGAAAATGTAAAAAAAAAAGAATCAATTTGTCAAATTTTTTACAGTGGTCTCCCCCCTTAATCGTGCTACCAATTGCAGATTCATATTCGTGCATACAACCTGTTAATTGTTGATTCTGATTGCTTGGAAAATGTTCTATACGTTGAGATTGAAACATCTGGATCAAATGTGGGCGCATCAACGCGTGATTGTACGTTACTTTGTCTGGTAATATTTTGAATAATAAAGAGACAGCAAATGCAATCGCAAAAATCCCGCAATCCCGATAGTTAGGTTGAGTTTGTACATGTGGAAATTTAATAAATTCTTCGTTAATTGCACCGTCATCTTTGTTCGAAAAAGGGTATAACTTCTGCAGAAAAATTTTATGATGACTATGCAGTTTCGAGAAATTCAAAGAATCATAAATATAAACGCTTCTTTCATCATGTTTATACCCACACAGCACCATAACATTGCAGCAACGTCTCTGCAATAGTGCGATGCAAGATTGCAATGTTGCACTATGACATTGCAGAGACGTTGCAGGTTCAGTCCTATGTCCGCCATCGCAATATTGCAGGTGTGTATTTTTGCAATGTTGCGGCAGCATTGCAAACATGTAGTCCTGCAACGTTCCGGCAATGATTCTGCAACGAAACGGCAAAATTCTGGCAATGATCCTGCAACTGTTCGGAAATATTGCGGTGCGAGATTGCAATGTCGCACCGTATCATTGCAGGAAAGTTGCAGGTGCACTCCTATGTCCCGTCTTAGCATTATATTCCCTAAGTTCCTACCCTGTATTCCCTCAATGTTTCGGAAATTTTACAGCAATGGTCCCACCGCAACGTTTCGGGCAGTGAGGGACGCGACGACATGAATGTGTGCAGAGAATCGTAGTAGGTAGTATAACGCCCGTGTGTCTTTTTCTCATATAAAATATTTTTATCCCAGGGGGATTCGAACCGAGGTCCTTGTAGCATCGTAGACGAACACTTTTCCTCCGTAGCTACAACCGCTGATTGATAAGATTGCTTAGGTATTCGAACTTATACTCCTACCGTGTAAAACTCAAATTATTCAAAAACGAAGGCTCATTTGACAAACGTATTAGGGATTTTTAACACTGTAAGTGCCGACTCTAACTATAACCCGGTGTCATTTTAGATTAGGTTGGAAAGTACCCAGCCAGACTTTCATGAGTTAAATTCTTGATCATGCAATGAATCAATACATTTACTACATGTTTTGATCAATATTGCTATATCGTTAGACTCATGTTAATTTACTAAATATGACTAAAACATATGTTGTAAATATAATGTAAAGTGATGATGCCAATTTGCAATCATTGTGTGCTGCATTGATTGCTGCAAATGTGATTCAAATATGATCCCAATGCACAACTGTAGGTAAATTTTGCACAAATATAAGTTAAATAGATGACGATCTGACGCGGGAACTCATCGGATATCCTCATCGAGTGTATAAAGATTGCTACAATATTTTCTGTTCTAATTGAATCATTACATGTCCTAAATTTAACGCCAAGGTGAGCACTCACAAAGCGCACAAGATTGCTGCATTACGTGATTTGATATTCGATAAATTTACGCAAATTTGCTGTAAATTGTCTGGCTGGGTAGTCTTTAGACTATACCTTTGCATTTGTCTTTTCATCTCTCTTTCCTCTTGCTTGGTTGTATATACGTGTTTGTGCAATAAAGACGTTTAATAATAATAATAATTTTACACATTTGGTAAAGTATATAGTATCTACTCTATCTAAAGAAATTAAATTCATTTTCAAATCTCTTCTATAATTCAAATTCATGTACAAACAACTCTCACGATAACACTTTTTTCATATCTTCAACGGCAAACGAGAAATTCTAGCATATCTGGTTAAATGAAACATACTGTAGAATCTACTCGACGTCATATTTCAAATTTGGTCAAAGTCATAGCTACATCAGAATATTGCTGTACTGTTTCTACAATATTTCCACTACACTCTACTGTATTGCACGGCAATATGTAGGCAATTTTGTTGGGTCGTTGCCACTGAAACATTGCACATCGATGTGCGCGCAATATTGCCGAAATATTGTAGAATCGTTGCTAGTGGAACATTGCACGTCGATGAGCGCGGAATATTGCAGAAATATTGTAGAATCGTTGCCAATGGAACATTGCACGACAACGTTCTTGCAATATTGCTGCAATATTGTAGGATCGTTGCCAATGGAACATTGCACGGCAACGTTCTTGCAATATTGTTGCAATATTGTAGGATCATTGCCACTCCAATAATGCACGGCAATATTGCAGGAACGTTCCTACAATTTTGCAATGCAACCTGCAACAACGCAATATTGCAGCAACGTTCCTGCAATACAGCTGCAACGAAGTGTGCTGTATGGGTAGAAGCTACAAACCCAGTGTCCCCCTGCATTGGTTTTAAAATCTTCGCATTGGTGCAAAATCTGTATGTGATCCTGATTTTCAGGAACAGGTTGAATTGTATCCGGCAATTCAACTCTCCATGTCTCGCGTGGTATATAATTAGAGTTAGCCTCTAATAATTTATGAAAATAATCGATATGATCATCTTCTAACCATTCGCCTTTAATGATAATTTGCATCGTCTTACAACTGAGCGCTAAGAGTCTACTATTAACTACAGACATGATGAATTATAATTTTATATTTATATTTATAATAATATAAGATTGAAAAGTTCAATAACAATGTACGTAATTCAACAATTCAACAACGATTTATAACCAAGAATATTATTTTTATTGAATATCACGCTTTAGCAGCTGAAATTACACTTTGTGATAAATAGTGTATTATTATGGAATTTAAGAATGCTTCGCATTAGTTCAGCGCCTATGCAGCTGAGAATTTCGGCGCATAAGCAGCCGAGAGTTTCGCCGCATAAGCAGCCGAGAGTTTTGGCGCATAAGCAGCCGAGACTACTTGAAAGAAAGAGAAAGAAAGACAGGAAAAATGAAAGAGAAACAAAGAGAGGTTAAAAAGTATTATAAAGTAATAGAATAGAAAGAATGATCCCACGATGGTTTATAAATTAATGTCCACGATCTGAAAATAATAATTTATGCACATATTAACTTGATTAATTATTAGACAATTTCAAATGGAGTAATCCAGTCTTACCTAAAACTTCTCTGATGAATATATCAATCTCGATTAAACGATTATTTTATTATATGTGATAAATAAATATCCACGATCTGAAAATAATAATTTATGAATATATTAGCTTGATTAATTATTAGAAAATTTTAAATAGAGTAATCCAGTCTTACCTAAAACTTAGCTGATGAATATTTTTATATTCATAATATTATAATTGAGATCATAATGAAAATATGAGTGAATATATTAGAATATATATCATCACGCTTGCCAATTGCCCGTGCGGTCATACCATGGACAATTACAAGTTTATCGTTTGCGATCCATCGATTTCATTTTCATTTCAAACAAGGTCACCAACATATGTATGAACGAGACATAGTGCTTCTATGGAAATTTGATGAGTGATACCTGTCACGTCCCGGGTGAGGTCTTTGGGAACGATGACAATTTCGGAAAGGAATGAATGTCAGCGCGAATCTGTAATCCGTCACTCTGAGGTTTAATGGAATTCAGGCGCGAATCTGTAATCCGTCACACTGAGGGTTTTAAAGGGGAATTAGGCGCGAATATTAAATCCGTCATTCTGAGGTTTTGGTTGGAATTTAGGCGCGAATCTGTAATCCGTCACTCTGAGGTTTGGATGGAATTCAGGCGCGAATCTGTAATCCATCACACTTAGGGTTTTAAAGGGGAATCAGGCGCGAATGTCAAATCCGTCACTCTAAGGGTTTAAGGGGAATCAGGCGCGAATGTCAAATCCGTCACTCTAATCGACCAGGGAAGGTTTAACAGGTAAATACACACCCGGAGAACACCCGTTATACTACTTTGTATTTGTTTTGGTTTTGAAAGTTGCATCCACCGTTGCATTCACATAAGAAATTACGTGCAATACTTCCGTTAAACCCGTCTAGATATAGGTCTATACAAAAGAATGTTTGTAAACACAACTGGCACTTTCGCGTTCAAGAATCGAGATCAGCTGTTGCTGCAATTTGTTTTGGTTTGGGAATCTTCGCAAACAGAAGACTAGACACAATAATTCGTAACGTGATTTAAATAGAAATTGTTTATTCGATTTGATGCACTGTTTGGCATGGTTTTGCGTTATAATTATGCGTTAGGCATTTAGCATTAGCACATAACATTTATAATATATAATGGTTATTGAAAGCGTATGAATATGAACATGAGTTACATATGAATAAGTAATAAGCAATAGTTATTGAAAGCAATATATGATCGCTAGAAGCGTAGACAAGACAATGCAATAAGCAATAATAAAGTAAGTAATATGAAATCGCAATAAGCGTAGACAAGACGATGCAATAAGCAATAATTAAGCAATTAATATGAAAGTAATATAATATTGAATACTATAAGCGTTATTAATACAAACGAATACGAATGAAAAGCAATAAGCTTTGGAACACGAAATATAATAATAATACAAAATAGTAAGATGATGATGATATGCAATGTAAATGGTAAGTTTAAATGCTTACAATGATTAGTCAGATGATTTGGTCGCACTATTTAAAATAGACATAGTTGATTATTGAGATAGTTCTCTCGTTGATTTTCGGCGAAAGAGCACTTCTGTCTCGGTCCCCTCGTGTTTGTAAGGATGTTGCGGGGGTTACGCGCGGAGCGGCCTTGACACATTTAATAAGTGGGTCACGGTAGGACTTCCGGGGTTTTTACAATCGGTATGTCGATTAATAGACATATTTCGTCGCAATTACCTTTCAGGTGTTTTTATGACTGTGTAACGGAGATACTCAACCCATCGAATGGATTTTGGTTGTTTTAACAGGAAAGGGGTATTTGTGGTTTTGATTTGGAGGGTCGTAGAGAAGGGGTGAGACGTGGTCTCGATTTAAAAAGAATTTGGGGGCGAGGGACTTGTTTAGATTTAGTTTGAGGAGGGAATTTGTGCCTCGTTGGGCGAATTAAGCGAAGAAGGTTTCGTACCGACCATCTTGAGATGGGGACCGCTAAGGTACATCATCAAGGTGATCAGCTATTGGGGAAAAGGGGTAAGAGTTGAGTTTGAAGGACTTTGGTGGAGGGATTTCGTGATTTATGATAGAAACTTTAGAATAGGACCGCGCGAAAAATATTGGGACGTCACAATACCTAATAGCAAGAAGCATAAAACCCCCAAAAAAATTTAAAAATAATTATTATCATTTTTCTTGACGTTCATTGCAATAAAAATTATTTTACATTTCTTCGTGACATCATTTACGCTACAGCATCGAACGGAGCAGACCGTGAAGATTTATAATTTATAATATAATTATGATAATGCAAATGTCGTCACAGTGATGTTTTCCTCACGAAATAGATGTGTTCTAGACGGGAATCGATGACTTTACAGTGCCCTAAACCATGATCATGAAATACAGTAGACTGTTAGCGACAAAAAAAGGCCAACCATGGTAAGTTATCCCACAATCGAATCTCGATCGGCCAAAATCGTTTGAGCCGTGTGTACCACGAAAATGTGCCGTAGGTCACGTCCCGCCGCTGGTGGGCGAGATCTTCTTTACCCTCGCTTAACGCGAAACGTAATAAAGAAAAATTTTGATAATTACCAGAACCGATATTTACCCTCGCTTAACGCAAAACGCAATGAAGAAAGATTTCGATAATTACCGGTATCGATATTTACTAAAAAAGTGATCGTCAATTGTTTACCTTGCATCTGAGCAAGCTTCACCTTCTTGTGGTTTTTGTTCGTCTGAAGCCGCGTATTCACCTGCGCATTCGCCCCGAATGCGCATTCGGCGCGCACCGGTTTTTTGCTCGTGCTGTGCGCGGCGTGCATTCGGCGCGCATTCGGCGCGCCATGCATCGGCGAAGAACGAGGAGAAAAGTCATGGACGAAAATATTGCAATAGCTAGTGCTAGGTTCATTGTATTGTATACATTGCTTAAAAAAAAAGAATAAAAAGAAGAAACGTTAGTGGACAAAGAAAATATATACTAGCAGGTGCAACGAAACATTTCTACGGGATTTAAATGCTGAAGTGGGAAGCAACCAATTTCAAAACTTCACGAGGATGACATCGGAAGATTTTTTTATTATATTAAATTATATTCGCGATAGGACAGGACAAGCGAATTCAGCGAATATCGCGGTGTTTGGGTTTATCCCGCGTTCGAAATTCCCCCACTCTCCCTTAGAAATATTTAATATTATTTATCTCGTCCAGTTGTGGTGTTCTTCTTAATTTTTCCCTTTTCCCGTCTGTACGAGCTTTTTAGACTCTCCACTTTCGTCTTGCAATGTTCCGCGTACGTTCCGATCTCTTGGGCAATTGTACACCACGCGTCGTCCATTTTTAAAGCATCGAAATAACACGGGTGTCTGGAATTCCATAATAATTCGGGTTTCTCGAATACCTCAAGGAGCTTGAGACAAACTTGCGGCGTCCACTCCATCATGGTGTCGTTCGGACGCGAATGCGCGCTTTGATGAACCGCCAGCAAGCGGATCGGCGCGAATGGCCCGGCGAACGCTCGGGTCGCAATCGCCTCGATGTCGGTCCATACATTGTATCCGCAGTAACACTACACGAACCCCGAATGCGCGCCGAATGCACGTCGAGCACAGAACGCGTGGCGAATGCGCGTCGAACGCACGCTGAGCAAAAAACCGGTGCGCGCCGAATGCACATTCGGGGCGAATACGCAGGTGAATACGCGGCTTGACACGACGCATCGACAAACGTGGAAAAATGGGCTCCGAAAATGGAAATGTAAGTAATAAAAAAAACTATTCACATACTCATAGCAAAGTTATTATTATTCATATAATTTTATATATTCGTTACGTTTATTCGTGATTCGTGAGATTTATTCGTCACAGAATCCCTTGTCATGGAGCATCTAGTTCGGGGGAAATCAGAATTTAGTCATTGTCACGAATAAAACTAACGAATGTATATGTAAGCTGCAACATTTTAATAGTACATTAATGTTTCTGCCCTCGCTGCGCTCGGGCAGGAAACTTCCCTCTGTTCGAATTCGCTTACTTCTCTCCCTTATCACGTATATTTTCTTTGGTAGGCACTTCGCCTATGTTATTTAGCTTTTTTGTTAATTAATTATTTATTCATTTTTATAGAAAACAGGGGGAGGACGCTCTTCTATCTGGTAAGTTTTATATTATTATTTTTTATTTATAACTTACAGAAAAATTATTATATACTACATTTATTCAAATTTATTTTGGTAATTATTTAGAAGTTTTCCATCCTCACCGATTTCAATGATTTTTGGATATGTTGTCAGGGACACGACTCTGAACAACTTTTTCCTATACATGTTACCGTCGCTCGACCTTCGTTTCCGAGATATTCGCGAAAAACTGCTGCTACTACACTATGTATTCTGCCATATACCTACCTACAGTACGCGTCCGTGGCAGCGTGTGCGCCAGCATGCGACAAAACAATTGACGAAACTGACCTTGGTTTCCGAGATATTTGCGAAAAACTTCTTTTGACTTATTCCGGCGCAACGCATTTCACTTTCCAACTTGTCCCGGGTATTTGTATTGATTTTGGTTAGATTAGCGCGGGGGTGCGCGCCCGCTCGCGGGCGCGTAAAGCGTGGTAGCGAACCCATGTGAGTCGAGGTGTTGACGGACATCCGCAAGTTTCTAGTTCAAATCTCTAAACTCACATCAGTTCGCTACCATGCATTACGCGCCCGCAAGCGGGCGCGCGCCCCTGCCCCAATCTAACCCAAACCAATACTAATACCCGGGACAAGGTGGAAAGTGGAATGCGTTGCGTCGGAATAAATCAACAGAAAGATCGACATTGTATTCTACCTATACGTACGCGTTCGTAGCGGCACAGCGTTCGACGATTCGATTTTGTTCTCGATTCTTTTTTAGTAAACTCATGTTCCTTCTTGCTGACCAATCAGTAGTAATTCACGAGCCTCTGAAGTCAAGCGTGTTGTCGAATTCAATGCAATGGTAGCAACAGTTCTGTGCGAATATCTCGGAAACGAAGGTCGAGCGGTGGTAACATGTATAGGAAAAAGTTGTTCAGAGTCGTGTCCCCGACAACATATCTAAAAATCATTGAAATCGGTGAGGATGGAAAATTTCTAAATAATTACCTTTATTTTTCCAGGCTCTGATGACGATATTTTGATGGTTGTTTGTAATGAACCAGTTGCCACGGCAGCTATAGACAAGGTACTGCTACCATCACAACCGAAAGTGGTGGGAGCTGCAGCAGCATCGAGGCCTGCGCTGGCAGCGAGGGCTCCAGCAGCAGCGGGGCCTGCGCTGACGGCGGAGGCTGCACCAGCAGCGGGGCCTGCGTCGGCATCCGTGCGCAACCGGTGGGCTACATGTAAGTGTTTTTATACAAAAATAAATCCATAATTTCTGTATTTTTTTATTTATTTTCTTGCGAGTCTTTCTTTTCTTATAATTTAGTTCATTTAATTTCTTATTTCAGATCGAGGCACCAGAACTGGACGAGGAAGGCGTTAAGAAAATTTCATGACGTTTTTATTAAAATTAAGCAGCGCCGAGTATTATTGGGGTAGGAGGAGGCGGGGGAGAAGGGGGGTGGGGAGACAGGAGGGGGGCAGGAGCGGGGGCAATTAATGTATTTTAATGCATATAAACATTTGATTTGAAGAATCTTTATTTCCTTTAATTTATTCCTTGTTTCTTTATATTAATTATTAATATTACATTAACTGATGGTTTTATTATAAGAATAAGAAATTATAATATTATTACAAAATGAACATTATATTCCTTGCGCACTTTATGCGCCATACCGCACGTGGTTTCTTTTTCATACACACGTCCATACATAAGAAAAGAACAAAGAAACACGGGGCCTACATTGAGGCGGGAACGAGCGCTGATTTTAAAACTTCTATTCACAACACCCTCCCTCAGCGCGAGTTATCTCGCTCTTAAGACCTAATCCTAGTCTACATCTACGATGCGCTGGCGCAAACAATCCTTTAGTCAAAACATCGGCTACATTATTCTCCGATGAAACATATGTAACATTTATTTCTCCCTGTTCAAAAACTTCACGGACATAATGGTTACGAATGTGAATATGCTTAGTGCGCGCATGATGCACCGGATTTCGTACTAGATTCTGAGCTCCCTGATTGTCACAAAATATAGACGTAGCCGGCTCATCCTCTCGCATTACATTCAACTCCTGTAGGAAATTTCGCATATACACTGCTTCCTTCGCTATTTCCGACAATGCAACATATTCGGACTCGCTACTAGACAACGCGACCGATCTTTGCTTACGAGATTCCCAAGACACAGCTGCTCCAGCCAACCTCATCATGAAACCCGTATAAGACAATCGATCATCCAAATCACCTCCCCAATCAGCGTCCACGAATCCGACCAGAGGATCGCCTGTTTTTTCATAAACCAAGCCCATTGAAAGTGTTCCCTGAACATATCTTAATACACGCTTAGCCGCTACCCAATGACTTTGTCGTGGGTCACTATTATATTGACTGAGCTTACTCACGGCATGACTTATATCAGGCCTAGTAGCCACACATAGATACATTAACGATCCTATTAAAGACTTATACCTAGTTACATCGATTTTATCTTCTTCAGTACATTTCCATCCAGCGGCGTAGCTACAGGGATAGCATCCTCCATACCATGTTTTTTCAATACATCCCGAGCATATTTCTCCTGTACCATAGTAACTGATCCTGTAGATTCATTTCGCTTGAATTCTATACCTAAGCAATAGCTTAACTCTCCTAGATCTCTTAACTCAAAATCCCTGGATAAACAATCTTTTAAACCATTAAACAACTCATCCGAATTCGTTGCGACTATCAAGTCGTCTACATATGCTAAAACAATAAGAACAGAATTTTTAGTCCTTAACATATATACGCACCTGTCGGCATTCATTCTTTTAAGGCCATTTTTCTTTAATACAGTGTCAAGAGCCTCTGACCATTGTCTTCCTGATTGTTTTAACCCGTAAATAGCCTTATTTAGTTTATATACCATCTCTTCTTTATTAGGTTCCACAAAACCCTCTGCTTGTTCCATATAGATTTCTTCATTTATTGTTCCATTAATATATAATCATTTTATTGTTCCCCTAGGGGTTACAATCTCCCACATACCTTCTCCTGTACATCTTGACCTTACAAACTAGCTTATTCTACCGCCTTATTATCACCTTAACCTAACTTAACCTATCCCTATCCCTCTCCCAACCCTTGCTCCCGCTCGCTTATCGCTCGCTCGCTCTCTCTCTCCCGCCTCCCGGACCTCCGCTTCCACTCGCTTCTCCTCTCGCTCCCATTCCTCAACTCTCAACTCCAATCACCCCTCACATACCGCTCTTCTCTCCTCCAACTTCCTCATCCATTCCTCCCCCTCTCCCTCATCCCCTAACACCTCCCCTACCATCTCCTGCCATCCCTTCTCTATCCCCCATCCTGTACAGACCTCCCACACGTGTTCCCACGATTCCTCCTCCTGCCCACACATCCTGCACCTCCTTTTATCCTCCTCCTCCCAGTATCTCCCCCCTTTCATCTCATTCCCTAACCTAAACCTCGCTATCCTCCTCCACCTATCCTCCCCCCACCCTTTCTTCAAATACCCAGGTACCCCCGTTCCTTTCACCCTCCCGTACCACTTGTTATACTTCCCCTCTCTTATCCTCCCCCACCTTTCCTCTTCTTGCATCCTTCTCTCCCTTTCCACCAGCTCCTCCCCCCTTATCCCCCCTCCAACCCTCACCACCTCTACCTCCTCCACTGTCCACCCCCTGTCCTTATAATATTGCTCCCTTTCCCCCTCCCACCCTTGCAGCACCCTCCCCCTCTTCATCCTCCTCTTCATTTCCTCCCAGCATTCTCTTGCCAATTCCCCCCCCTTCCCCTCCTCTAACTTCCTCTCGTATCCCCACGCCCTCATTCCCGCCCCTCCTCTCATCATCCCTCTCTGTAGCTCTTCCCTTACCATATACCCTGGGGTATTCCGGTCCACCCCCAACACCCACCTCAGGTACCTCTCCTGTAGCGCTTCCACCTTTTCCCTACCTTTCCACCCCCACACCTCCACCCCATAGCTAATAACCGCCCACACCAACTTATCGAACAGCCACAGCCTTCTTCCCCAGTCCTTCCCAAATTTCCTTTTTCCGATCCCCCATATCTGCCCCATCACCGCAGCCCCCTTTCTTACCCTTTCCTTCACATGTTCCTCCTGTCCCCCATTCCCCATTACTGTGTACCCTAGATACCTGAAGCTCCTTACCTCCTCCAACTCCTTCCCCTTCCACCTCCACACTACCTTTTTCCACCTACCCCCCCCCCTTCGACATCTCATCACCTTCGTTTTTCCTACATTCACTTGTAGCCCCTTTCCCTCCACGTACTTCTCCAATTTCCCCATCATCCCCTTCATCCCTTCTACATCCTCTGCTAGAACCGCCACATCGTCCGCGTACGCTAGCGTATAAATTTTCCTATCCCCCAACCTCACTCCCCCCCAACCCCCCCTCCCCAGCTCTTCGTCCATATCCGCTGTCAGTAGCGTAAACAGCGTGGGGCTTAGCGGGCACCCCTGCCTAACCCCCCTTCCCGTCCAGAACCTTTCCCCTTCCTCCTCCCCTACCCTGACCCTACCTATCGTTTCCCTCAGAACCTCTTCACACCTCACTACCAGCCCTTCCCTCACCCCCCTGTTCCTCATCGCCTTAGCCAACACCTCTCTGTCCACCGAGTCAAACGCGGCCTTCATATCGACAAACAATATCACCAACCTCCTCTCTTTCCTTCCTATCTGCCTATTTATCAGGTAGTTTAACGTGTATATGCTGTCGATACAGCCTACCCCCCTCCTAAACCCCGTTTGACTCGGCGGCAGCAACTTCTTTTCCTCTACCTCTTCCCTTAGCCTCTCTGCCAGTACCGACGCGTATATCTTATACGCCGTTTGTGTTAATGTGATCCCCCTGTAGTCTTCCACCCTTTCCCCCGCCCCTTTCTTCAATACCGGAACCACCACCCCTTCCTTCCACCCCTCCGGCCACCCTTCCCCCCTCCATACCCTGTTGCATAGTACCCACAACCACTTTTCCACCTCCTCCCCCCCGTACTTCCACACCTCATTCTGTATCCCATCCCCGCCTCCCGCCTTCCCGTCTTTTAAACCCTTCACCACCCTTCTTATTTCCTCCCTTTCTATCTCCCTCTCTCCGTCCTTCTCCCTCACCCCCCCTTCACCTTTCAGCACCCTCCACTCTACTCCTCCCAACAGTCCCCTAAAATACTCATCCCATTCCTCCATTTTAATACTTTCATTCACCCTCCTTCTCCTTACCCTCTCTCTATTTACCACTTTCCACACCTGTCCTTCTGTCCTCACCCCTTCCAGTTCCCTTTCCCATCGCTCCATTTCCTTCTTCTTCTTTTTCTCACACATCCTTCCATAAACCCTCTTCCTTTCTCTGTATACCTCCCCAGTTCCTCCCTCCCTCCTCCACTTCCTCAACTCCTTCCTCACCTTATTTTTCTCCTCCCTACACTCCTCATCCCACCAGCCTCCCTCCCTTTTCCTCTCCCCTCCCACCTCTGGCTTTCCCACCGCTACCTTTATCCTTTCCCTCAGCTCTCTCCACTCCTCCTCTACCCCCTTATTACCCTCCTCCCTCCTCCCAAACCTCCTCATGAACTCCTTTCTCCCCTCCTCCGTCCAGTTTCCTCTTTCCCCTCCCTTCTTCTTACCCCCTTTCTTCCTCTCCACACCGCCCTCTCCCTCGCCCCTCACCCAGACCACCAGCGGTTGATGGTCCGAGTCCACTCTCTCTCCTACTTCTACCCTTTCCACCTTCTCCCGAGTGTCTTCATTCCCAATCACGTAGTCTATCACCGTGTTAGACCTCCCTCCTGTGAACGTCCACTCCCCCTCCTCATCCCCCTCCACACCCCCGTTTAAGATACTCCACCCCTTTTCTTCCAGGTAGTCGCATAACCTCCTCCCCTCACCATTTATCTCCTTATCTTTTGATCTCCTACTTCCCCGCCCCCCTCCCTCGCCGTCCTCCCACCCAAATACTCTCCCCCCTTCCTCCCCAGTCCTAGCGTTAAAATCCCCCCCTATTAACCCCCTCACTCCCCACTCCCTCTCTTCCATCCACTCCCCTATGTCTTCCAGCTTCCTCTGCAGGTCCCCGTTCACATATACTCCCACTATCCTCCACCACTCCCCCCCCAGCTTTACCTTTTTCGACATGATTCCTTCCCTACCTCCTTCCCCCTCCTCTCCCACTTCCAGCCCCTTCCTCACTCCCATCAACATTCCTCCTATTGCCCTACCCTTCTTCTTTTCCCTCCGTGCCCATTGCCTAAACCAGATATATCCCCTGGGCAGCTGTTCCATTAATATATGCCATTACTACATCTAAATGATATAATCGCAATCCATATTCGACAGATAACGCTATCAATAATCTTATTGAACTCATTCTCCCAACTGGGGCAAAAGTTTCAGTATAATCTTCCCCAAATTTTTGCGTAAAGCCTCTCGCTACAAGTCTAGCCTTTCTGCGCTCGACAGAACCGTCAGTATTATATTTAGTTTTCAAAACCCATTTGCAACCCACTACATTTTTATATTTTGGTCTCCTCACCAAAGTCCAGACATCTTGTTTTGTCAGACCTTCAAATTCAGTTTTCATGGCTTTTCTCCATTCCCTTTCATGTGGTCCACTTAAGGCTTCTTCTAATGTCGGGTCAACCTCTTGATGCTCGGTATCAACTTCTACCGATTTGTTTGCTGCATAATGGTAAATCTTCCTTGGCCGATCTCTTTGCCCAGTTCTCAATAGACTTGGCCTACCTCCTATGCGCCTCTGATTTTCTCCAGATACATTTGGTTCTACGTAATCTTCCACTTCTTCCGATTCCGCAGTATCTGACTCTCTAGACCTTGCGTCTTCTTCGTTTCTTGTTAATTGTATATCCATTGATCGTTCACGCTCTGGATTTTCGATTTCAGTAAGTGAGTCATCCATAACAATTTGTTCATTACTGGTATTTTGCATCTTAAAACAATTTTCTGAGAATCTCACATCTCGAGCAGTAATTACTTTTCTTCTTTCAATATTCCACAATCTATAGGCTTTAGATTCGCGTGAGTAACCTATAAATAAACATTCGCTTGCTTTTGGTTCAAATTTGTCTCTTCCAGGCTTCTTATGTAACGCAAAAGCTTTGCAACCAAATGTTTTAAAATAAGCTATGCTTGGCTTATAACCATGCCAAAGTTCGAAAGGGGTTTTATCTTCCAACTTCCTCGAAGGACAGCGATTTCTAATATAAGCGGCTGTATTTATCGCTTCTGCCCAAAACACTCTCGATAGGCCGGATTGACACAACATACTACGAGCCATTTCAACTAGCGTACGGTTCATTCTCTCCGCAGTCCCATTTTGCTGAGGAGAATAAGGTGTTGACAACTCTCTTCTTATACCACTTTCCTCCAATATTTTGTTAAATTCAGCAGAGCAATACTCAAGACCGTTATCGGTCCTCAAACATTTTATTTTACTATTTGTTTGATTTTCAACCATCGCCTTATACTTCTTAAACGCAGTAATTGCTTCGTTTTTCTGCTTCAAAAAAAATACTTCTACCGAATTGGAGTACTCATCAATGAACGTTATAAAGTAACGTGATCCGCCATTAGACACATTTCGCATTGGTCCACAAATATCT
Organism: Andrena flavipes; assembly: GCA_963971345.1. Taxonomy (NCBI): domain Eukaryota; kingdom Metazoa; phylum Arthropoda; class Insecta; order Hymenoptera; family Andrenidae; genus Andrena; species Andrena flavipes. Next base: position 40,508,517 of record OZ020479.1, on the reverse strand, counting down.
GAATGAACCAAGTTTAATAAGCCTGAGCTGCTTCTGTTCGAGCTCTTTGGGAACGGCGTAGCTGCTTGTTTACTTTCTGCACAAACATCACAAAAGGGCATTTTTTCTTGTTTAAAATGCAAACCTCTTACCATCTCCTTTGACGCCAATTTCTTCAAATCATTTTCGTTTAGATGTCCACAGCGCATGTGCCACAACATTAATTTACTTGTGATTGGTGCAACCATTTGGGCTGTATTTATTTCTTCTTCTATGAAATATAAGTTACCCTCCTTTCTAGCTTTGAGTATCATCTTACCATAGTCATTAATTATTCTTGCACCATAGCTATTAAAAATCACTTTTCTTCCATTTTTGGTAGCTTTCAACACGGACAGCAAGTTTGCTCTCAACTCTGGAACATACAAAGTATCTTCAAGCCTTACCTTAGATTCATTTAGGTTCAAGCATACTGTTCCTGACCCAAGCACATCAATCGCTTTATTTGCAGCCAATTTAACTTGTACTCCTGATACTGGTTTCAATTCAACAAATAAGGATTTGTCGTGACACATATGAGCTGTAGCTCCGCTGTCCACACACCAGCGAGAATCTTTATCCTTTGAGAAATCTGAAACCCCTAAGCCTAAAGCAAACTCTTTCTTTTGATTCGATTGCAGGTTAACTTGCGATTCCACTCTAGTGGTCAATAAGGTTTCTTCTCCTTGAGCTGCGCTTTGCGTTTTATTCGTTGATTTCGTATAACATTCAAAAGACCTGTGTCCAAGTTTGTGGCACTTAAAACACTTATATTTGGGTTTATCATTATTGTTCGGTTTTTGTGAATTCGACTTATTGTGATTGTTTGTTTTTGCTTTATTTTTGTGTTGTACACCTTTCGAATATAAAGCACTACCTTGATCCTTTAAAACCGTGTTCTCCTTTCTTGCCTGTGCCTCTTCAATTAATTTAATTTTCAACATTTCTGGTTCGGGCAACTGGTCTCTAGCTTCTATGGCACATCTAAAAGAACTATAACTATCTGGTATACTATATAATAATAAAATCACCAATAAATCCTTTGACACTTGAATGTCCATTTCTGAAAGTCTGTCAATAATACCAAAGAACATATTCAAGTGTTCAATCATACTCTCTTCTTCTTTTAACTTTGTAAATAACAGCTGTTTTAAGAGAGTCGCCTTTCGTGCAGGTCCTTTTGATTGATAAACATCCTGCAATTTTAACCAAACGTCCCTTGCTGTTGCACAGTGTTTTACATAACACAATTCTGATGGGCTCATAGAGAGAATTATACTCGACTTAGCCTTCTGGTCACTTTTATTATAGAACACAGTTTTCACCCCCCAAATCTGAAAACGGGGAAAAATAAAAAAATACGTATTTCTTATTTTTCAGTCCTCTATAACATATCCAAAAATCAAAATGATCGGAGGCGGACACCTAAAATACTCTCTTTGTAAGGATTCTGGGATGAATCAATGAAGGGTGACTACGAATGGTTCCTTGTAAGAGAAACTGATCTTAATGCGGGCAAAAGAAACAGAAAGAGATAGAATTTATTTTCAAAAATGAAATAAAATACATTTAAATTTATTTTCACTGATTATATTGCTACCTATGTGTAACTATAAATAAACTTCGGATAATTGGGATTGATGGAATTGGTTTATTTAAAGTTGAATTTTCAGATATAAAGCAAGCACATACAAGAAGGAAACAGAGGATCGAAGCTGAATAAACTCATTTATTAATTATCATAATAATAATAATTTTAAGGTTAAAAATACGGCTATTTTTTTAAAAATTTCTAATAATATTGTTACGTCTTACGCTCATGGTAATACGATTTTAATGTACAACAACAACAGAACATGAACAGGGCTTATTCAACAACTAATATAACTCAATACAATCTATACAGTAAGGGAATCTGGGTATCGATATGTCTGCTAGGAATGGCGGCTGACTCTCGAAAGAATCCTTGACAGGCGATCGATACGATCGCCTTCTTCTTGCCTTCTGTTGTCTTCGTCGCGAGCACCAGCGGGCCATGGATCCTATCCATCGGGTGCTCGCAACAATATCTCAAAAACGTATCCATAGGATTTTATCTCATGTCGATTTTTGCGTTTAGGGGACCACCTTACATAAGAATTTTATAGCGGAGTCTACAGAAATGACTGTAAACTATTGTTATCTATATATACATAAAATCCTTAGTTTATTTACAAATAAAAAACAGTTTGATGATATTCACACATGGCGCTATTCAAATTTCGGCAACTTACCTTGTGTTTGAGACTGCATTTTGATTGCAATTTGATGGTACGACGATACATACTTGTAAAACACGTTTATAACTTGGTTATAACTTGATGGTAAGCTGTCAAAATTTGGAGGAGATTGCATAGTGAAGATAGCGATTGACGAACGAAACATGAGTTAGTTTCTGTTAGCTCAGCGCTGTTCAAGGTCGCTCACGCGTGAGCCCGGGGTTCTCCCACTCTCGTCCCCGTTGCCAGGGATACCGCGCGACGCTAATCGCGAAGACGCTTGCCCGGCTGGCCCGTCGTGACAGTCTTCGTAGCGTCGCGCGATCTCCTTGACAACCGATGGCACGCTGGGCGAGAGAAAGATTGGAAGGGGAAGCAGGCGCGTGAGGGGCCCCTACGCTGGACAGCACTGTGTTAGCTGAAGGTGTGCATGTAACGCGTACCAGGAGTCAAAGAACGAAGCATGTGTTAGTTTTATTTTGGCTGATGGTGTGCGTGTAACGCGTATATACGTATTATACTGACGAAAAATTCCTTGAAGAAGAAAAATCTTAAAATTTCCTACTGATCCATGAGACGATATTATGATATCTCTGTCATACGTGTACCGATTTTATTGAAATTGGTCCTATTCGAAAGCTTATATGCAGTTTCCATAAGAAAAATGCCTTTAAATTTTGGAAATATTGCAGGCGTGATGAGATATTAATGAAATAAGTTTCAGGTTAGTTTGGATTAGCCGAGCGACAAGTAAATGATAGTGGTAGCCACCGTCGACATATACAGGGTGTCTTTCGTGTACTTGGCGTCGAGACGCTATCGTGTCTCTAGATCTTCTATATAAATAAAAATGTAAATGTTCGTTTGTTCAAAATCTTAAATCTCCGAAAGTTCTTCATCCATTGAGTTGAAATTTTGACACAACGTTGCATTCCAATACGCGCGTGTTTTAATACACCTATTATTATATAGATGTCACACCTGTGACAGGTAAAAACATTTAAGGGGGTACTCCACTGTGGACGGTCGAAAATCAAGCTATTTTTAAAGATTTTTTTCTCAGTAAATACAACATATAATGAAATAAATCTTTTTGGTTTTTATAAAGCTGTTCTTATATTATACCAAAAAAATTAAAAAAATATTTTAAGTTGTTTTACTTGTTTTTTACAAAGCGTCATTATGACACGTAAACAAAAACGTGGTGCAGGTGATTTCTCGGCTTAGGCTTATCTGAAACAAAAAATCCGAAAAGATTCTTAATCTGTATGAGTGTCGCTATCGTCCTTACCTGAATTAACAATTTTTATTGAAAAATAACAAAATGGCGCCTGTTTGAAGGAAAAAGTTCCCCAAAATGGTGTTTCTCAAATGTTCCCCGAGAAAAATCTCGGTTATTTTTCGGCAAAAATTGTTAATTGAGGTACGGACGATAGCGACACTCATACAGATTAAGAATATTTTCGGATTTTTTGTTTCAGATAAGCCTAAGCCGGAAAATTACCTGCACCACGTTTCTGTTTAAGTGCCATAATGACGCTTTGTAAAAAACAAGTAAAACAAATTAAAATATTTTTTTAATTTTTTTGGTATAATATAAGAACAGCTTTATAAAAACCAAAAAGATTTATTTCATTATATGTTGTATTTACTGAGAAAAAAATATTTAAAAATAGCTTGATTTTTCGACCGTTCACAGTGGAGTACCCCCTTAAGGCTGCCGTCTCACCGGGCGTTGAATGTGTGCGTACGCTCACACAAGCTAAGTTGAGCGTGTACATATACGTGTATAGTAAGCAAACCGTAAATTACAACTTTCGCCCTGAAATCGGCATGAAAGACGTTTTTGCGGGTATAGTTGCCTTCAGCAGACATCTGTGCAGGGTGGTCTGGTGCGTATGAGCGCTAATAACCACCGCACGTTGAGATAATAATGAATTTCTGACTCGTGTACTGAGACAGACTCGAGGAATGACAGAATGAAGCTTCAAGGATTCTCCGCCACCGGCGTTGATGGTATATTCGTGCATTGTACCATCAAACCCGGTGGAAGTCTAATCTAGCCGATAAATGTAGGAAAGACATAGTTGCCGAGACGTATAGAGAGTCGAATCGCGCTGATGCCGCATTTCCCCTATCACTATTTTGCCATCAAGGAGGCTTGAATGAATCACGGCGAAGCGGTCAGAGAACAGAGATGGGCAATGATAATAGGTATCTGGATAAACTCAAATAGGATTTGAGTTCTTCGACGGTGCACAGTGGGGCATTTCGGTTCGAAACACGGCACTAAGTCCTTTTACAAAAATATCGCTAGACTGCAAATTTTCTTTTACAGGTAGTTTGCAGGTAGTATGATTGTTTTTCACATTCATTAATTTTTAACGCGACTACACGGTTTTGAACAAGAGAACCACGAAACTCTTCAGAACTTGTATTGTTGTTTATAGTATTGTTGTTTACTTAATTCAACTAATTTTTTATGGAATTAAGTGTTGAGGTATGTATTTGAAGTATACCAAATTTAATTTTGATATCCCTGATATTTTTGGAATTATATCGTACTGAATGTCCCAATTTTGATTGTTTATATTTAACGGGAGTTTAACTGAGGTAGTTAAAGGGACGAGATGGGGTCTCTGACGCTTTTTTTTTACAAAAATGCCTTTTCTGCCATTGAAATTCAAAGTAAGTGAAGTATTTTTACATGTGAAAGATGCGGAACTTTTTCCTATGTACAATGTGGTCGATATTGTCGGCAATTTGTAAAAAAGTACTATGCCGTATTAAATAAACAAATTTCGTTAATTCTACTGGCCCAATAGGATCACAAATATACATAATAACTGAATGAAATGCAAAATTAACGATAAATATATGATTTGGGTGAGAAAATGTTTTGTGCCGTGTTCCGACCCGAAATGCTCCACTGTGCGGTGACTTGTAATCTCGGTTGGAGAGGCATACAATGTTGATAAAATGTAAAATGTCACGTTTTCGATATTCAGTAACATACTGCTGAGATTTTCCACATTAAAATGAATTCGAATATGGTATAAATCGGATTATTTCTAGAACTGTACTAGATACTTAAATATAAATACGTAACATTTCTAATCTAATAATGCTATAAATAATCCGATTTATACCGTGTTTAAATTCATTTTCATCTGAAAAATCTCAGCAGTATATTACTGAAACGTTCATGCCGATACGATAGAAAATGTGAGCCATTCGGAAGAATATCCTTTATTCGTTGTATTTATTCGAATTAAATCTTCGAATAAAAAAAGGTAATTATGCAGAATAGGTGTTTCCTCACCGATTTCAATTATTTTTGGATAAGTTGAATGTCCCAATTTCTGCTCATTTAAGAGGTTACTTGTCATAAAGAGGGTGTAAAAAATTTGTTTGTGATCAAAATTTGCAGAGTAATTGATTAATTCTTTAATAATAAATCAACCAATTCAAAAACTATTTAAGAAAGATATTTCATGATGTTTAACTATTAATAATTTGTAATTAAATATTTGATGCTCTAAATGTCCGTATTTCTGCTCATAAAAAATATCGATGTATGTATTGCCCCAAGCTCTTGCTCGTTTTCGGATTCTGTCACTCTCGAACAAAGAATTCTAAGAAATTGTGGGGATAGTCGCCGGGCTCCTAAATAACCAGAGATCGGCGGGGCTCGAGGTACCACTGCTGGAGGGAGAAACACCTACAGGAGCGGTGGTTATGTGTGCGGAACAGCGCGTCAGTCACGTCAGTCACGCACACATAACCACCGCTCCTGTAGGTGTTACCCCCTCCATCAGCTGTAGTTGAAGGCCGCTGATCCCTGCCTAGACGCAGCTCTCGTGCCGTATTCCTCCAAGACTTCTCATCAGTAGAAGGAGCTGTGGCAACAGCGCGGCGGAGACAGGGAGAACAGAAAATGTGGCAACTATGCGTCAAAAAATTCGTCTACATAGAGTACCTGGAGATGTCACCTCTGTACAACTTCTTTTTACCGACCACATTAGTTTCATTAGGGTCCGTCTCTTTACTGGGGACGCTTCGGACGCTTTGTTTACTATTCGGACCATAACAAACTTGAGACGGCACCCTTAACATGCTTTTTAAGCAGACTGAGCCACAGCAACGTGTGGCCGGGTATAGCTAGCGAATAAAATAAAACAAGATAAGACACCACTGAGACAAGAAAGAAAGAAAATGATTTTAATGCAATTTATACATATTTATTCAGTTTAACAACATCAATTTAGAGATCAGCGCCAAGTATTTTGAATAAAGTATTTATTCGTATTAAAATATTTGCTTGTAAAAAAATATATCTGCTTAATATTATTTAATACATTTTTTCTTTGTAGTAGTAAATAGGTTTATTTTTTGCCTTTCGGCCTCAAAGTGGGGTTACATGTGTTATGTGTGTAAGTGTTTCTGGGACTGTTAATTCAAGAATGCGCTTTCGTTTTGATTTCTTCCTTTATCTTGTTCTTCTTTTCTTCTCCTCTTATCCAGAACCATTCGCATCCACTGCGCTCCTTCTTCTTCTCCCTTTAGAATCGCTTTGATTGTTGCATTCTCTCTTTTCAACTCCTTACAGTCTTGTAGCATGTGACTCAGCGTCTCTCTAGCTCAATTGCATAGTCTGCACACTGTGTCTTTTTCCTCCTTCCAGTACTTGCTTTTCGTTTCCACATCTGAACCTTGCAATCATGCTTTGGTCTCTACCTCTGTAGTTTCCATTTAGCTAATTTGCTCTTTGGTCATCCCTGATTTCTGCGTTGTACCTGCCTCCTTGTATTCTGTCGTATTGCCATTGAACTTGCTCTGCCCTGTCCATTTGCGCTAGTTTCTCAGCGAACTCTCTTCCTCGCCTTCTTTCTATTTCCATTTCTTGGATATCCATCATTTTCTGCCTGCAGTATGCATCCCTCATTTCCTCCCACTTCGACTTTTTCTCTGCTTGCTTCGCGTCTATTTCCCTCCAGCAGTCTTGTACTATTTTATTCTTGTTCAGCCATTTCGTTTTCTCCTCATATTTTATTGCTCTTTCCCCCGCTTCTATCCTTACTTTATCTGTTTTTGTTTCCTCCAAAATTAGATATGCTGGTGTATTGAAGTCCAGACCTAAAGTCCACCTTATGTATTTCTCTTGTATCTTCTCTACCTTTTCTGCTTCCATCCATCCCCAAATTTCTGACACGTACAGCAAGATACTTTTCACTATGCTTCTGAATATTCTCATTCATCTCTCAAAATTGTTCTTGAACATTCTTTGTCCTATTCCCCATATCTGCGCCATTGCTATTCTAGCTTTCTTTATAACTTCCCTTATATGCATCTCTCTGCCCCCATTTTTCTGGAAATTATACCCTAAGTATTTGAACTCCTTTACTTCTTCCAGACTGTGCCCCTGCCAGCCCCATTCTTCTCTCTTCTTGTTTCCTCTTCCTTTATGGAAAATCAGCACCTTAGATTTCTCTGCGTTCACTTGTAACCCTTTCCTTTCAAGGTATTTTCCAAATCTTCGTATCATGTCCTTAAGATCCTTTGGCTCATTTGCCAGTAACGCTATATCGTCCGCATATGCTAGAGTCCAGGTTTTTTCTTTTCCTTCTCTAACTCCTCCTGCTTGGTTTTTCCTCATGGTTTGCTCCAAGTCCGCTACATATATTGTAAACAGCGTTGGACTCAGTGGACATCCCTGTCTTACCCCTTTTGTTGTCCAGAATTTGGATGACATTTCTCCGTTTACTTTTATTGTATTTCTTGTTTCTTTGTAAATTTCTCCGATTCTCATTCTCAAGCATTTACTTATTTCCTTTCTCTTCATTATGTTCTGAAGTTTTACTCTATCCACGTTGTCAAATGCAGCACTTAGGTCCGCGAAAAACGTATACAGCTTCCCCCCTTTTTTCTGTATTTCTCTGTTAGCTACATAGTTCAGTATAAAAATGTTATCTGTTGTCGACCTACCGCTCCTGAATCCTGCTTGCGTTTCTGGTATTATGTGGTTCTTTTCCAATTCCTCTTTTAATCTTTTTTCTAGGATCATAGCATATATTTTATACGCTGTGTTTAGGATCGTTATCCCCCGGTAGTTGTTTACCTTTTCTCTATCTCCTTTTTTGAATAGTGGTGAAGTCACCCCTTCTTTCCACCTCTCCGGGAATCCTTCTCCCTTCCACACTTTATTGAAAATTTCTGTGATCCTTTTTACTATTTTCACGTTACCGTAAATCCAGGCTTCATTTTCTATTTTGTCTTCCCCTGCTGCGTTCTTTTTTTTAATTTCCTGATTTGTTATTTTACTTCTGCTTCTGTTATTTCCTCTTCCTTTTCTCCTTCTTCTCCTTCCGTGTTGTCTATTTCTTCTAACTCTCCTAATTCTTTTTTATCGTCGACGCCTTCTAACAATGTTTTAAAATGATCCTTCCATTCTTTTAAATCTATTTTATTGGAGATCCCTGTTCTTTTCTTTCTTTGTTTATTTATATATTTCCATATTTGATTTTCTCCCTGTAATTGCATTATCCCATTTTCTATATTTTCTTGTAATTCCCTTCTCCTTTCTTCACACACTTTTTTGTACTCCCTTCTTTTCTTCTGATAGTCTTCTTTGTCTCCTTTGCCTCTTCTCCAGTTCCTCACTGCTTTCCTGGCTTCTCTTTTCTTTTTTGTACAGTTCGAATTCCACCACTTAAAGCTGCCCAATTTCCATTTCTTTATTTTTACTTCTTCTTTCCGCACTGCATTATTTATTTTTCCTGTCAATTCTTCTACCATTTCATTCACCTCTGTCCTATTAAAGTTTATTTTGTTTGATTCCATTTGAAACTCTCTCTTTCCTTCCTCTGTCCAGACTCTTCTTTCTCTCCACTTCCTCTCCTGATCTCCCTCTCGTTCTCTCATTTTATTTCCCCTATATAGTTCTGCTATAAGAGGCATAGGGTCTGACTCAACTCTATCTTCCACTGTGAATTTCTTGATATCTTCTTTCGCCTCGACATTTGTTATTATATAATCAATTACCGTGCTGCCTCTCGGCCCCGTGTATGTGTACTCTCCTTTCTCATCTGCCTCCATATTCCCGTTCAGAATATTCCATCCTCTTTCCTCCACCATCTCTAATAACAACTTTCCCTCCGTGTTTTTAACTTGGTCTTTTGATCACCTTACGTCATGCTTTTCTTCTATTCTAAAATCACCCCCTTGCTCTCCAATTCTCGCATTGAAATCTCCTCCGATTATCAGTTTCTCCACCTCCCTCTTCTCTATTGCCTGGTCTAACTCTACTTTCGTCTCCTTCATATCTCTGCTGTACACTGTACACTCCATTTTTCATTTTGTATCCTGATTCTTCTCTCTTGAATATGTTCCGTTCCTACGTTCGATTCCTCCTCTTCTATGCCCTTTCTTACACCTGTGATAATTCCGCCTATCGCTCTCCCTTTTTTTTCTCTCTAGTGGCATATTTACATTTCCATGCAAATTCTTGTGGCAATTTATCTTTCAACCCATCCCATTGTTTCTCTTCAATCCACGATTCTACTAATCCTATTACATCGAGATCTTTTAAGAAATCCCAAAACTGTTTGTCTTTGCTGAATAATCCTGCTACATTCCAGTAGCCTATTTTAAATATAGCTATCTCTCTTTGACTTCTTATTCTTTTCCCAAATCTGTGTACCCCCTCTCCCCGCATATCCGCATCCGCAGGCGCGCGGGGAACGGGTGTTGGTACTGCCTTTTGACGTGCGTTGGTTGTCCTTGTAAGCTCTGTGATCCTCCAATAATTTAGAGGTTCACAGAACTTTGCCGACTCCAAAAATTTACTTCCTTCAGCCCACCACCTTCTTTCCAAATAAATGTCTTATCGTTGATTTTTACTTTTCTGTATCCAACTTTCACCTTTGCCCCTTGCTCCCTTTCAGCTTTGGCAATATCTTTAATATTTTTTTGTATCTCCCTTTCCTTTTTCGTTAGGTCATTGTCAATAAACAGCCTCTTATCTTTCAGTGTACTCTTCTTTAGCATTACTGCTCTTTTGTGTTGCCAGCTTTTTAACTTCGCTATCAGCAGCCCCCTCTTCTCTCCCATTCCTATCCAGTAGGCTTCCTCGATTTCTGCTTCTGCCTGCAATTCGTGCCTTAACACATACTCCACCGTATCCTTCGGCGTCTCTTGCGGTAAGTCCTCTCCCCTCAGGGTAATATTATTTCTTCTCTCACTTTTTTCTCTAGCCTCTTACTTCCTTTCTAACCCCTCCAATCTTTCTGTCAGCCTCTCTGTCTGATTCTTTTTGGCCTCCAGTACTTCTAGCCTACCTCTCATTTCCTTTCTTTCCTTTTCCCATATCTCGTCCCTCCTCTTCTACTCGTCCCTCAGCTTTGTATTATTTTTTCTCAGCTCTTCCAATTCATTCTTAACTGCCAACACTACTTCCAACAATTTGTCTAATTTATCCATTTCTCTGTCTTATTCTGTCTCCTGGCAGAGCGGCGTTTCCGCAGTTCCTATAACTACCTCAGTTTTCTTCGTCGGTGGCGACCTCCCTACTGTCCTTGCTTTTAGGAATTCTTCCTCTATTTCCTTTACGGCCCTTAACCTCTCTTGCTCCTCCTCGCCATCCCGTTTCCTCTTGAACGAGTCCAGTATCGAGCCTTCGCTGCCCGCTCTACTTCTTCCCAGCTGTTCTGCCAACGATGGTCTTCCCCTTCTTCTCGTTTCCTTTTGCACTTCCCCGCCTTCAACTGCTCGGTTTATTAGAGTCTCTGCTCTTCTTTACCTACTGCTGTCTCCGTTTTGTCTTCTTACCTCTTCCACTCCCGTAGATGTCACTTATCCTTGCCACGTATCTTATACTTCGTGCACTCGTTTCACACCTTCTCTTCTTCACTTTTATTTCACCTTTCGACACTTTATTAACTGTCAATTATACTGTCCACCGGCACCTTGTCTTCTCCCCATGTTTTCCACCCGGCCTCGTTACTTTCTGCGCACTTTTGCCACACTTTTCGTCTATTTCTTTCACCTGTCTGCTTACACACGTTCTCCTCTCGCGCACATCACGTGGTCCCCCCTTTTTTTCTTTGTATAAATAGCCATTGTGATAATTGGTGCAATTTGTGTATATCATTAGTTTTGTAAAGCTATTAATTTACGACAATGTTTTTAAATGGGATTCTTTTTTATGGGTTAATTCAAATGTCCGCGATATGAGTATTGGAATGCATGAACACAGCATTTTAGCTGTGTATATGTAGTTATGTCATCTTAAGTGCAGTTGGAAAGCACCTTTATGTACTTGCAGCTCACATTGAGCTATGAGAATACTTGGAGAGAGAACAGAACAATAGCGGCCGGTCCAAGAAAGATGGAAGATAACAGGTGAACCTATCTCTATCTTACAACAGGCTATGGGTGTATAGTGCATGTGAGTGAAGTTACTAACGCACACACATACATAACACAGAGAGTACAGAGTGAGATGGATAATAGGAAGAAGGTTAGGTTCACCGCTTATCTTCTATTTCCCTCAGACCGGTGTCGCCTCTACTTCTTCCCACTGCTGTTCTCTCTTCAGGTATTCTTATAGCAGCTCATTTTGATTTCACATTTTTTTTTATTATATAATTATTATGTATTGCTTTAATGAATTCTCCTTAGGGTTACATGATTTTCTTTACATCTTTCCTTAACCTCTACATATTTCTATATCTTAACCTACTCCTCTGCGTCTCCTCGCTCCCTCGCAATAGATGTTGTATAGTGATGGCATCAGGGTCACTCCCCTGTAGTCATACACGCCCTCTCCTCCCCCTTTTTTCACTAGCAGCACTATAATACTCTCTTTCTATCCCTGCGGGCATCCTTCTCCTTACCACTCCCTTCCGCAAATCTCCCACGCTATTCCTACCGCTTTCTCTCCCTTATACTTCGACACTTCGTTCGGTATATCGTCTCCTTCCATCGCCTTCCCATCCTTTAGTTTCTTCACTACCCTCCTTATCTCTTTCTTACTTATTCCTTACTCCTTTCCACATCCCCTCCCATCCTCACCCAATTTTTCACTCCCCTTAACAGCCCCATAAAATACTCCTTCCTTCTTTATCCCTTCATTCACACTTCTCCATGTTTTTCTACCCTTATTTACTACTTTAAAAAAGTAAAAAAATACGCCAAGTACATGAAAATGTCGAGGACAAAAAAGAGTATAATCAAAAATCACCAAAAAAAAAAAGAAAATAGTATACTTGAAAAAGTCGAGGAAGAAAAAACGTATTATCAAAAAATAAATATAAAAAAACAAAAAAAGGACAAAAAGCATGAAAAAGTCTGGGACGAATAAAGTATTAAAATAAATATAATCACATAAATAAATAAAAAATATGTAATTACAATATAAAAAAAAGATGTGAAATCAAAATGTGCTGCAAATACATCACAAAAAAATAATATAATCACACAAAAAAAAAGAAAATAATATAATCACACAAAAAATAAATATAATATACAATATAAAAAAAAATGTGAAATCAAAATGAGGTGCAAGTACATAAAGGTGCTTTCCAACTGCGCTTAAGATGACACAACTACATATACACAGCTAAAATGCTGTGTTCATACATTCCATTACTCATGTCGCGAACATTTTAATTAATCAATCAAAAAGAATCCCTTGAAAACCATTGTCGTAAATTAATAGCTTTACAAAATTAATGATATACAAAAATTGCGCCAATTATAACAATGGCTATGTATACAAAGAAAAAATGTATTAAATAATATTAAGCAGATTTATTTTTATACAAATAAATATTTTAATACGAATAAATATTTTATTCAAAATACTTGGCGCTGCGCAACCGAAAAAATGTTAATTGTCTTAGTACTAATAATTTACAATCACTCCCCTACAATCTAAAATACATAAACATATACATATACATATTAGAAACGCAGTCAGATTTATTCTACATATATTTAATTTTAATATCATACGTAGCATATGCACACGCGCGCATACACACATTCACGAACGCACGCACAAGAAAAGAAAAAGATTAATGCAATGTATATACATATTTATTCAGTTTAGCAACACCAATTCGGGGCGCAGCGCCAAGTATTTTGAATAAAATATTTATTCGTATTAAAATATTTATTTGTATAAAAATAAATCTGCTTAATATTATTTAATACATTTTTTCTTTGTATACATAGCCATTGTTATAATTGGCGCAATTTTTGTATATCATTAATTTTGTAAAGCTATTAATTTACGACAATGGTTTTCAAGGGATTCTTTTTGATTGATTAATTAAAATGTTCGCGACATGAGTAATGGAATGTATGAACACAGCATTTTAGCTGTGTATATGTAGTTGTGTCATCTTAAGCGCAGTTGGAAAGCACCTTTATGTACTTGCACCTCATTTTGATTTCACATCTTTTTTTATATTGTATATTATATTTATTTTTTGTGTGATTATATTATTTTCTTTTTTTTTTGTGTGATTATATTATTTTTTTGTGATGTATTTGCAGCACATTTTGATTTCACATCTTTTTTTATATTGTAATTACATATTTTTTATTTATTTATGTGATTATATTTATTTTAATACTTTATTCGTCCCAGACTTTTTCATGCTTTTTGTCCTTTTTTTGTTTTTTTATATTTATTTTTTGATAATACGTTTTTTTCTACCTCGACTTTTTCAAGTATACTATTTTCTTTTTTTTTTTGGTGATTTTTGATTATACTCTTTTTTGTCCTCGACATTTTCATGTACTTGGCGTATTTTTTTACTTTTTTAAATTTTTTTTGGGGGATCTCACTTCTTTTTACAAAGCTAATTCATGTACTTGGCGTAATTTTTTTACTTTTTTAAAGTTTTTTATGGGGATCTCACTTCTGTTTACAAAGATATTATATATAATAAATATATAATTTTATTTTATACATAAAAATGTGGTTATTTCATTTATTTCATTTACTCCCTTTCAGCTGTTGAAATAATTCTCTTCGTCTACATCGTTAACTGAAAAATAGGACACATTTACGAATATCACACGTGCTCATGTTAAGATCATTGAATCATTGAATGAATAATTGCGTATGCAAAACCCTACCTGAAAATTTGTGCGTACATAGTCTGACGTAGATCACACTGCATCATCTTCTGCTTTGATTATCTGTAAATATATAAAGCCACATTTTAATTATATACAACTTAACGTAGAACTTATTATTTATAGAAATAGAGTGCCCTTTTGCTATAGTGAGTGTAGAAACTAAACAATGTGTCCAAAGGAGGTGAGAGCGTATGGCAGAAACTCTTGTTACAGGAAATTTAAATGCTAATGGTAATAATTCAGCAAAAATGAACAAGATCCAATATTTTTAACGCACAATTTATTGGTGTTGGAATAAAACTAATTTAGTATATTTATTGGTGAATTGAAATAATGGGAATCTAAAATATTAATGAATTAATGAATTGCGTGGCAACTACTGTCGATTTTACATAAAAACTTTAAATTGCTGGTATAAAAATATCTGACAATTTAAATGCAATGCAATTTGTTACAATATATTATTTTGTACATGCATGGTATGGTACAAATTACCAGATACTTATGCGAAAGAAAATGCTTCTCTGTCGAACCTTCTCCGGACAACTTCCAAGTCTGCGACTCTACATAAAAAATCTATTAAATAAATTTGGCGACTTACCTTGTTAATTGAGATAATAATTCAGTCTCCTATTTAGTGTAAAAACTCGTGACATTTCAAATTCGGACAACCTACTTTATTTGACACTTCCCACTTGGTAGGTTATAAAATTCAAAATAGTATACATAGGTATATATATGTACAATGGCGGACGACGATCCCTGCCGAATGATTCCGAGAGTCGACGAACGAAGAACGAAACGTGTTAGTTCGTCGGTGTGCGTGTAGCGCGTTATACGTACGTATGTATATGTTTGACGAAAATTTTGACTGGAGAAGAAGAATCAGGAGAAAAATCTTACCGAAACTGACAGATCCATGAGACGATATTACGATATCTCTGTCATGCGTGGACCGATTTTATTGAAATTGGTCTTATTCGAAAGCTTATATGCGGTTTACATAAGAAAAATGCCTTTAAATTTAGAAAATATTGCAAGCGTGATGAGATATTAATGAAATAAGTTTCAGGTTAGGTTGGAATAGCTGTGCGTCGAGTAAAGATACACGGCAGCGACAGGCATATACAAGGTGTCTTTTCTTTCATGTACTTGGCGTCGAGACGCTACCGCGTCTCTAGATCTCCCAGACCTTATTCTCCGTCCTTACCTTCGCCACTCCCCTTATCACAGTCTCTCTCTTCCTGTTTCATCTTTTCACACAGCTCTTTGTATTCCCTCCTCATACTCTTGTACTCGTCACACCTGCTCTTATCTCCTCTCCATCTCCTGAGCTCCCTTCTCACCTCCTTCTCTCTGCATACTCTGTCCCACCACCCTTCCCCCACCGCATCTTCCCTCGTCCCCTTCCTCCACCCCTTTCCTTATCTCTTCCTTTATCCTCCCCTTCACCTTCCTCGCCACCTCCTGAATCTCTCCCTCCTCTATCCTCACACCTTCCAACCCCTTCCCGAACTCCACCTTTATCCCCCATCCATCGATCCTCCCCTACTTTTTTCTCCCCCGTTTTCTTGTTTCTCCCTCCCACTCCTCCCTCCTTCATTGTCACCACCATTGGGTGGTGATCCGACTCTACTCTATCTCCTACCTCCATCTTTTCTATCCCTTTCCTCGTCCTCTCATCCCCCAATATATAATCTATCACCATTTCCCCTCTTCCTCCTGTATATGTATATCCCCCCCCTCAACCCCTCCTATACCACCGTTCAGGATTTCCCACCCCGTCTCTTCTACCATTTTTATTAGCTTTCCCGTCCCCATTTATTTTCCTGTCTTTCGACTTCCATCCCCCTCCCTCCCTTCCTCTTTCCCCTCTATCCTACCACCCTGTTTGCCTGTCCTCGCGTTAATATCCTCCCCTGTTATCACTCTTCCTTCCTCCTTTCTTTCTTCTCCATCTCCCCGTTCACATATGGGACATTCCACGCCAAATCGGACACTTTTTGGAGTAACATTTCGGATGTGGCTCAAAATGGAATATGTTGTAGTCTTTAGGGATGTATAAACATATGTCGAAGGATTTTTGAAAATTTTGAAAAATGTAGATTTTACAGCTGTTTGAAGGTAAGTGCTAACTTTTTTTCAATAAATTATAGCTATGGAAGTAGTAAACGGATGGAGTTGAAATTTATGGTGCTTATAGAGAAGACATTGAAGTTTTAAGAAAAAATTATTTCAATTTAAAAAAAAATAATTTGAACCATTTCTGTGCAATTATTATAAACAAATGCAGTTTTTTAACATCGGGCGCGATTTTAAAAATCTGGAAAAAAATTAGAATATAGTTCTATCCTTCCCCTTCATGGTCCAATTGTCAAAAATATGGACATTTTAATATTAGCCCTGTAAAAATTGCCGAAAGTCGACGCCGCGTGCGGGCGGACTGCCGCGGCAGGCGCGTCGTCGCCGGTAGCCTCGACGACTCCAGCGGGCGAACGTGCGTTACTATCTGCAACCAAGGTGACTATCAACCGACATTATTCTAAACGATCTCCGAATATTTGCAAGATTTAAAGCGATTAATAAATATTGGTAACTCACTCTTTGTCAATGGTACTTATTGGTGAAAACATTTCAGTTGCCATTGTCCAATGGAAACCACGAGAAGGTGGTAAGTTTTCTTCCATCGGGATGGGATGGGATATCATGCGAAATTGGATTAAAGATTCTACCATATCAATGAGTTTGTACTATAGTACAAACACAAAAATTGTAAAAGTTATGAATTAATTAATTATAGATCTGGTTATTCATTCCGTTATACACTCATTGATATGGTAGAATCTTTAATCCAATTTCGCATGATATCCCATCCTATCCCGATGGAAGAAAACTCACCACCTTCTCGTGGTTTCCATTGGACAATGGCAACTGAAATGTTTTCATCAATAAGTACCATTGACAAAGAGTGAGTTACTAATATTTATTAAACGCTTTAAATCTTGCAAATATTCGGAGATCATTTAGAATAATGTCGGTTGATAGTCACCTTGGTTGCAGATAGCAACGCACGTTCGCCCGCTGGAGTCGTCGAGGCTACCGGCGACGACGCGCCTGCCGTGGCAGTCCGCCCGCACGCGGCGTCGACTTTCGGCAATTTTTACAGGGCTAATATTAAAATGTCCATATTTTTGACAATTGGACCATGAAGGGGAAGGATAGAACTATATTCTAATTTTTTTCCAGATTTTTAAAATCGCGCCCGATGTTAAAAAACTGCATTTGTTTATAATAATTGCACAGAAATGGTTCAAATTATTTTTTTTAAATTGAAATAATTTTTTCTTAAAACTTCAATGTCTTCTCTATAAGCACCATAAATTTCAACTCCATCCGTTTACTACTTCCATAGCTATAATTTATTGAAAAAAAGTTAGCACTTACCTTCAAACAGCTGTAAAATCTACATTTTTCAAAATTTTCAAAAATCCTTCGACATATGTTTATACATCCCTAAAGACTACAACATATTCCATTTTGAGCCACATCCGAAATGTTACTCCAAAAAGTGTCCGATTTGGCGTGGAATGTCCCCTCTGCAATATTGCGGTGCAAGATTGCAATGTTGTTGCACTATAACATTGCAGAGACGTTGCAGGTTCAGTCTTATGTCCGCCTTCGCAATATTGCAGGTGTGTATTTTTGCAATGTTGCGGCAGCATTGTAAACATGTAGACCTGCAACGTTGCGGCAATGATTCTGCAACCAAACGGCAAAATTGTGCCAATGATCCTGCAACTCTTCGGAGAATATTGCGGTGTGAGTATGCAATGTTGCACCGTATCATTGCAGGGAAGTTGCAGGTTCACTCCTATGTCCGCCTTAGCAATATTACAGGAGTATAATCCCGCAACGTTTCGGAAATTTTACAGCAATGGTCCCACCGCAACGTTTTGGGCAGTGAGGGACACGACGACATGAATGTGTGCAGAATCGTAGTAGTATAACGCCCGTGTGTCTTTTTCTCATAGAATATATCTTTACCCCAGGTGGATTCGAACCGAGGACCTGTAGCATCGTAGACGAACACTTTACCGCCTCTACAACCGTTGATTGATAAGATTGCTTACGTATTCGAACTTATACTCCTACCGTGCAAAACTTTAAACTCAAATTATTCAAAAACGAAGGCTCATTTGAAAAACCTATTAGGGATTTTTAACACTGTAGGTGCGGACTGTAACTATAACCCGGTGTCATTTTAGGTTAGGTTGGAAAGTAGTCTTTAGACTAAACCTTTGCATTTATCTTTTCATCTCTCTTTTCTCTTGCTTGATTGTATATACGTGTTTGTGCAATAAAGACGTTTAATAATAATAATAATTTCACACATTAAAGTATATAGTATCTACTCTATCTAAACAAATTAAATTCATTTTCAAATCTCTTCTATAATTTAAATTCATGTACAAACAACTCTTACAATAACACTTTTTTCATATCTTCAACGGCCAACGAGAAATTCTAGCACATGTAGTTAAATGAAACATGTTGTAGAATCTACTCGACGTCATATTTCAAATTTCGTCAAAGTATCATAGTTGCTTCAGAATATTGCTGTACTGTTTCTACAATATTTCCACTACAGTATTGCACGGCAATATGTAGGCAATATTGCTGGGTCGTTGCCACTGAAACATTGCACATCGATGTGCGCGCAATATTGCTGAAATATTGTAGGATCGTTGCCAGTGGAAGATTGCACGTCGATATGCGTGCAATATTGTCGAAATATTGTAGGATCGTTGCCAATGAAACATTGTACGGCAACGTTCTTGCAATATTGCTGCAATATTGTAGGAGCATTGCCACTCCAATAACGTACGGCAATATTGCAGGAAAGTTCCTACAATTTTGCAATGCAACCTGCAACAACGCAATATTGCAGCAACGTTCCTGCAATACAGCTGCAACGAAGTGTGCTGTATGGGTATCGCAGATATTTTAATAATTTGTGCAGATAAAGTGTAACATCTAGACATCAAGGTGTCGATGAACAAGAATTATTTAAAAACACAAATAATGAAAGTGTACTCATATTGCCAGAGTTTTAAATTGACAAATTATCCGATGAATGCTATATATATTGTTAGAGTTTTAAATTGATTAAATTGACAATTTATCTGAAAGCTTGCGAAAGGGAGGGTATGGTTATTGATGATCTGAGAATACCTTGCCTAGACAAATGTCTAGATGTTACATTTTATCTGCACAAATTATTATAATGTCCACGATATGAGTAATGGAATATATGAACACAGCATTTTTGCTGTGTATATGTAGTTGTGTCATCTTAAGCATAGTTGGAAAGCACCTGTATATTTTCTTTAATTTTTTTTGTGATTCACTCTTTTCTGTCCTCGATTTTATCATGTACTATTACCCGGCCAAAAGAAGATCCCCAACAGGCGGGGTCGGGCGATGCAGTCCGCCGCTGTGACGGTTGGTCGAATCACCTATTTGGGCACACTTTTTAAAACGCGGCACACGTATTTTGGTTATTGGCTGAAGTAGGCACATACATTGTCGCACCGCGCGACGAAGAGAGCGAACAAATCACATTGAGATCAAGTGGGATAGATCGATCTGACCGACGAACGACAAAGCGATAGCGTAGGCATCCCAGACGGTTATCAAGATGTCAATTAAAAACAATCTGTGCGAGATTGCATTTGGACTTATTTTAATCAGGAGAATCTCACCAAATCAATGATAATACTTTTCTGAAGATATTATGAAAAATAAGAAAATTTTTATGTTATACATATATCAATGGTTAACCGTATGAGATGCCTACGCTATTGCTTTGTCGCTCGTCGGTCAGATCGCTCTATCCCACTCGATCTCCAAGTGTTTTGTTCGCTCTCTTTGTCGCGCGGTACGAAAATGTATATGACTACTTCAGCCAATAACCAAAATACGTGTGCCGCGTCTTTAAAAGTGTGCCCAAATAGGTGATTCGTCCAATCGTTACAGCGGCGGACTGCATCGCCCGAGCCCGCCTGTTCGGTATCTTGTTTCGGCCGGGTAATAGTACTTGGCGTAATTTTTTTACATTTTTTAAGTTTTTTATGGGGTTTTTTATATTCCTACGCTAAGAACTCGGTTTGGCCTACACGTCAGGAGCTTGGCGCTATCCCCACCACTTCTGGCTCATTCTTGTTCTGCGATGGTGAAAGCGAGTCAGAAACCGTTGAGAAAATGACCACCGAGGCAGGCAAGCGGTATGGTGGGCGAATACCCCTCACGAAACTCTCTGGCCAATATATCTGGCCCCGACCTTAATTACATTTCGACTACCTCTATGTCTATATAGAAACATCACACACTTTGTATTTTATGATACTATGAAGCGTTTTGTTTTTTTGTTGCCAGGCACGATCGGAGGAGCATTTGGCACGAGAACAGGCATGGTTAAGTTCCGAAAGAGTTTGGTTATTGCATCGAGGTGGCTTTACGCTTGCAATAAAATGTGGACCAGCAGATCCAGATACAGGAAAATTAAGAATTTGTTTAACTGCTTCCGGCGAGGAGCTTCTTGTGGACGAAGAGGATGTCGAAAAGGTTTTATTATATATCTTATAATCTTGTTACGATATTACTATTAATGTTAACAATTCTTTTATCTTCAAATAAGCATAATTTGGATTATTTACTAAGGTCGGTATCAAATATATTGGCCGGTGAGTTTGTTTTCCCGATCAGCGATCGAGGAGAAATCAACCACCACCATCTGACGATCAGAGAGAGAGCGAGAACGTTGAGAAAAGGAGCATCGAGCAGGCAAGCGGTATGGTGGGAGAATACCCCTCACGAAACTCACCGGCCAATATATCTGATACCGACCTTAGTACGGTATAGTAGTTTGTGACAAGCCTGTATAAATAATTGCAAATGTATACAGCAAAGCGTAAAATATATTTACTGCGAAACCTTGGAGGGTAGAAATCATTCCAGTGAATAAGTAGGTTACGTTGAACTAACTGTTTGTTTTATTTACAGGCTAATCCCCCACAGTTTGACAAGACGGAAGATTTTTCGCAATTACGGTTCCTCAATGAGTCTTCTGTTCTTCATACACTGAGACAACGTTATGCTAGTAATTTAATACACACTTATGCGGGAGATAGCATGATTATTATCAATCCGGTGGCGCCCTTAGCGATTTACTCAGAAAAGGCAGGTGATCTTATCTGAATAAGTCTTTTCATTCTTTTACCAATATTTTTCGAATGTAATTATTAATTTAGTGCGAAAGATATTTCACATTTTTTCTTTGATTGTATTGCATGTTTGATAATGTTATTTCGCAATGTTTTAAATATAAACGAGTTATGACAAGTTGTTTGACAATTTAGAATCGTGAAAGTAAAGTGGTAAATATTTAATATCAGTAAAGTGCTTTATAAATGGTTACATGTTTTGAAGGACAAGTTACATGTCCGAGGATATTTAATTTGATCGCAGGTTCGGCGTCTAAAAGCGTATAACAAGAAATATCACTTTTATCATAATTCACGGAGTGTCTTTAGATAAGTGCCACATACAAATTGTGACAGATACAAAGTAACGTAATTTTTCGTTTTTTTTTTCTCAACATTTAATGTTGTAGAATTTGAAGGTGTCAAAGAAGCTTTTTTCCATGTTTAGCAGTTATGCACATCAAGATCTTTTTGTATTTTCGTACAGGCAAATGTCTAAATGTTACATTTTATCGTCACATTATTAAAATCTCCGCGATATGAGTAAAGGTCGTTGCTCACAAGGCCGAAGCGCTGCGAAACGAAGCGGGGCGACCACGCATCATATGACAGAAGAGCAGCGCGCACGCATCGCCTATATGACAGCGCCGACGAACATTTCGCTTTGGTCGCCGCGCTTCGCTTCGGCGAAATGGGCGACGACCTTAATGGAATGTATGAACACTGCATTTTAGCCAGTGGCGGATTGAGGAGCCTTTCTTAGAGGGAGCGAAATATGTAAAAGTACACATGTCCATTCTTGAACCTTCTTTTTATAAGAAGATTTAAAATTTGCTTCTAATTTATATTTTAATATATCTATCTGATACTATAGCCTTAATATTTAAATTCACATTAATTATACAGAATATTACATAATGTCATAATATTTTTCTATTTTATTACTCATGGGGAGGGGGTGGGGGTGCACAGTGGTCCGGACCGCCGAAAACGTGAAAAAAAATCCTTACGCTCACATTTTACCCTATATCATTATGAAAATGGTCATTCCAGGGGTTTTTGGTGTTGCAGAATCTGATTTCAAGGTCAAAATTGTTATTAAATTAAAACTAAGCCCTGTAGGGGGGAGGAAATGCCGATAAAATAATGTTATGTTTTTTTAACAGTACTGTCTGATTTGATTATGTTATTTGAGATTAATTACGGCATCAAATTTTGAAAAATTTACAGTGATAGCGTTTTTAAGATAGCAAAAGCTATTGAGCGCGCGGAAACTAGAAGGTCAATAATTCGTATAAATTCACACTTCAGATATTGAAAATGCTTTCATTTATCCATAAGATGAAATTGTGCATTCATTCGATGTTATTGAAATATATAAAAAGTTATAAATAACAGAAATACGAGATGGTCGTTTTTAATCGCATGTTACATTTTTCGGAATCGAAAGGCATCTTTGAAACTTATATTATTTAATAGTCTATAGTTTAAGGAATGTATGTGCAAAAGGAGAAATTGCACTTTTTTGCGACTTCCGAGTAATAACCAATTATGTTAGCAGCAATCGAGCCGCTTGCGCGGAAGAAGCAAGTATCTGCGTCCCGCCAACACGCTTCTACATATATTTCTGAACATAATTGGATATTACACGGAAGTCGCAAAAAAGTGTAACTTCTCCTTTTACACATACATTCCTTAAACTATAGACTATTAAATAATATAAGTTTCAAAGATGCCTTTCGATTCCGAAAAATGTAACATGCGATTAAAAACGACCATCTCGTATTTCTGTTATTTATAACTTTTTATATATTTCAATAACATCGAATGAATGCACAATTTCATCTTATGGATAAATGAAAGCATTTTCAATATCTGAAGTGTGAATTTATACGAATTATTGACCTTCTAGTTTCCGCGCGCTCAATAGCTTTTGCTATCTTAAAAACGCTATCACTGTAAATTTTTCAAAATTTGATGCCGTAATTAATCTCAAATAACATAATCAAATCAGACAGTACTGTTAAAAAAACATAACATTATTTTATCGGCATTACAGGACTTACTTTTAATTTAATAACAATTTTGACCTCGGAATCAGATTCCGCGCCCCCAAAAAACCCTGGACTGACCATTTTCATAATGATAAAGAGTAAAATGTGAGCGTAAGGATTTTTTTCACGTTTTCGGCGATCCGGACCACTGTGGACTGTCGCCCCCCTCTGGATCCGCCCATGATTGTAGCTGTGTCATAATAAGCGCAGTCGAAAGCATCGAATTTTACATTGTGTTATACAGTGTCACCTTTCCACGCTGTGGGAAAGCGCGTTTATGTACTTGCAGCTCATTTCGATCTCACATCTTCTTTTATATCATATATATTATTATCTTTCTATTTTTCTGTGATTTATTTGATCCCTGATAATATGCCGGCAGTCTGCCAGCAGATTGACGGCAGGCTCTGCCAGGAGAGCGCAGGATCTGCCGGCACCTGCAGTGCAGTCTATGTCCGCATTCAGCTACGGTTCTGTCGGCAGATCCGCGGCAAATCCTGGTGCCCGCTAGACACATCCAAGAGCGCCATCTGAGGCCCGGTGCAGACGAGCGGTTTGCGGCAGTTTGCCGCCGCGGCAAATTACCGCCGCGTTTTGGCAGAACATAGATTTATATGAACTAGTTCACACGGGACGCAAATTTGAGTGGCTACCAGGCGGCATGTTTGCGTTCGTTTTGACAAACGCACGTACATCTTCACCGCGAATGAACGCTGCCGCGAAGCAGTACATTGTTTTATATACAAGCAATTCACACGAGCGTTTTGCGTTTATTTAACGCAAGAAAATGTCCGAACTAGATGTCGAAATATTTATCAGCGAAATAAGAAAATTTCGAGCCATATGGGATTCTGGTTCCAAAGATTACCATAATAAAAATAAGAAGGAGGATGCGTGGGTGCAAGTGTGCACCTCAATAAATCCAGATTTTGAAAATTTGCCCGTGAAAGATAAAACAAATTTTGGTTATTATAAATTCCACATATTTTTGATATTATACATACTGTAATATTATTATACGTACTGAGAACTACATTAATAAGATTATACTAAACAATTAAACCATGTTATCTTGCCATGATAGTTTTCCAATATCACTTACAAAATAGTTTGTGAATTCTTGTCGGATTTGGTTTAATTGTCAACCTCCTTGCACAATTACTGGCTCGTGTTCTAATTCATAGAAACCTTCAATGGAATAAGTATCTTCTTCCTGATAACCATCACGGTCTCGAACAAAGTTGTGTAGTACACAACAACATTTGACAATATCTATTGCAAACTGTAAATTAACATTCAATGCTTTCTGAAAAATACGCCATTTATTCGACAAAATGCCAAATGTGCATTCTACATATCTTCTAGCACGACTGAGTCGATAATTGAAAATTCTTTTCTCATTGGACAAAAATTTTCCACTGTAAAGCCTTAATATATGATTGGATAGCGAAAAAGCTTCATCTCCAACGAACATATAGGGCATAGTTGGACCATTTGTTCCGGGTAATGGTTTTCCAAGAGGAATACATAACGAATTATTCTCTAATTTCTTATAAAATATAGAATTTTCAAATATGGTATTGTCCCCTTCCTTGCCTGGAGAACCAATATCGATATAGAGAAACCTATAGTTGGCATCAGCTATAGCAAACAGAACTATTGAAAAGAAATTTTTGTAATTGTAGTACGTAGAACCACTCATCGTAGGTTTCGTAATACGTATATGTTTTCCATCAAAGGCTCCTAAACAGTTAGGAAAATTTGTACGGTGTTCAAAATGTTTGCCTACTTCAAGCTACGTATTATATTCGTTAAATTTTGGTATGCATTTGTCTTTCGTAATTGTCTAAATTGCTGAACAGACCTTTCTTGTGATCAAAGATAACGTTGATTGTCCAATTCTGAATGAATAATGCAAGTCCATTAGGTTGCATCCACTTCCTAAGTACCTATACAAAAACTTTAAAATTACATTTTGTTCCAGGTTTAATGTTAATGAAAAAATGGAAAAACTTGAAAGATAATTACGCGAAAAATGTAAAAAAAAACAATTAAAATCTGGGAGTGCTGCCAAAGGGAGAACATATATTTATGCACAGCAATTAACATTTTTAAATTCAGTTCAAAGTTCAGTTACAACAGAAAATAGTACCTATAACGGAAGAAAATGAGAACGAAGAACAAATAGAAATTTCGAACCCAATCATTCAAATTCAAGAAGACCGTGGACCATTAAATGAAGAAATTCAAATTCCCAAATCATCGGCAAAACGTAAAAGATGTATAGAAGAAGATAATAACGATGATATGTTATTTTTTCAATCATTAATTCCCATTTTAAAAGATTTCAACACAAATCAGAAAATAGAATGCAGGACTGAAATTTTACACATCATAAATCAAATTCGAAAAAAAAACATGCCTTCTGTTAGTTACCATCAACAGCCCCCTCATCCTACAACTAGTAACTTTTATGAACCACCTTATCAACAATTGGGAACTTATCCACACTATCAATCCACAACTTTCAACATGAACGAACATCACGTATTTCCTTCAACATCAGCATCAACTACATGAACAGCATCCGAAAGTATTTATCGTTTATAAGTTATAAAATTGTTAGTAAATTATTTATTGTTTTATTGTTTACTAGTTCAATGCCATTGTTTGTTGGCTAGTATATTTTGTTTGTTTCGTTTATTTGCTAATTTCATCGTCTCTTCTATAAATCATTTAAAATTCGTTGTTTGGAATTTTGTCACAGAACTTTTCTTAAAACACTCAAGAAAATTATATTATACTATTTTTGTAACAAATAAATGTCCTTCTTACCTCAATGTAACAGCAATCACTTCCAGTGGCGGGATAGCAAGTCTCATGACAGTGTTTTGAGGCTTCAAATTTTCAGTAATTTTGGCACTTAATTCATCAAAAGATGTTATGGTCATTCGGAAATAAGTAAGAAATTTGGTTTCATTCTCTCTCAAATCTATAAACATAGAACTAAATGCTCCTTTGAGAAGTCTTGCACTAATAAAGGGATGTACCCAATATCTCCTTTCTCTAGTAGATCTGTATAATATTATATAACTTGCAAAAAGAAAATGAATTCTTTCCCTTTGATGGTTACGTGACAGCTCCATAGCTGAAATGCAGAACGCGAATCGTAGCGTTGCAAAACCGCTCATGTGAACTAATAGAAAAATTTGACGCGCGTCCCGCCGCGGCAAATTGCCGCGGCGACGAACTGTCGCAAACCGCTCGTCTGCACCGGGCCTGAAGGCCACAATTACCAATCAAATCCCTACACGTGACGTCACATGGACCTACGCACCAACACAAATATACCGTTATTGCTGTAGGTATATCCCTACTCCTCCATAACCAGTAAACATATTCTGCAAGATATTAAATAATTCATTATATTTATTTCTAAAAGTATTTATTCTTTCTTTAAAAATATGTGATTACAATTGTTACAAAATAATACAAGTAGCGAATATAAATTCAAAGCGAAACTTTCAATATTTACATTAACAAATCAATATACAGTACGTCCCGTAACCAGTGGTACCTAGTAGGGGTCGACATCAAAGTTTTTATTAAATCTGTTCGACTTCTTTGTAGAATCACCACATTCCCTGTTGTGTTAGCACTGAAAACAAATACAATATTAGTATAAAATTAAACGAAACGTACTTTCATAATAGCGGGCCGTTGTATTTTTATTATTTTCCATCGTAAAATGATATTCATAGGACGTTTTTGACAGAAGATGTCCCTCTTCCCCTACAGCATACGTTGTTGCAGGAATGTCTCTGTTACGTTGCGGTTTAATATTTGTAACATTGCACGGAATGTTGCCGAAACGTTACAAGTAAATTGCTACGTCCGCCCCTGTGCAGCATTGCAAGAGATATTTCTGCAACATTTTTACAGCAATGGTCGCGCAACGTTTCCAAAATTGTACAGTAATGATTCCGCAACGTTTCGGGCAGTAGGACTACAAATAAAAATAACGATGTTTCATACACACGTATATATATACATACAGTCCCGTCGAAAAATAAGTTGACACACTTTGAAATCGCATAACTTTTTTAAAATTGGTCCAAACGACTTGAGTTTTTTTTTTTAGAAGCTGGCGGAATTAGTTTTCTGGGTGACGTATTTCGTCATTTTGAAAAAAATGCACTTGGTCTGAATAGAAAAAAAAATAGTAAAGATCGTTTTTTTAACTTTTTTTTAAACTGATTTCCGTGAATTTCGCGATTTTCGACCTTATTCTACGATCTTTAAGGCTGCCGTCTCGCCGGACCTTGAATGTGTGCGTACACTCACACAAGTTAGGAAAAGCGTATACGTATATGCGATGTAGTAAACAAACCATTTCAACTGCTTTACGTCCTTGTAACGGTTTCGGACGTAGCGTAACGCGTCTTACAGGATCCCGGGATTGGTTCGAATGGCGGGCGATAAAGAATTAAAATTCAAGAACAAGAATTTAACTTAAATAGTGTTTATTGTAGAAAACACTTCTAAATGATACATAAAAATGTAAATTAACGCCTTAACGCCTTAACGCCTTAATAAGCTGATCGTCTTGGGTTGCGACACTAGGTCGTTACAAAAGAAATACCCGTTTGAACGAACGATTTGGAGTAATATAACTTAATTAACTATTAATGACGTTTAGTCGAATGATAGGAATTAGTTTATAGGTTATGACTCTCGGTCGATATAGGAATTGGATTATGGATAATGACTCTCGGTCGATATAGGAGTTAGCTTATAATTTAGGAATTAGCTTATAATTCTAGGAAATTGAATATGTTTAGTTTGAGAATCATTTGAATTGTTTCATTGTCATCAGGGGCGGTTTTGCCACCTGGAATAGTCTTGTTCCCTCGTCGCTCAGGAGTATTAGTACTAACCTGAGATTAATAATTATTAATAACTTAGCTTCATCAACTAAGTGGCCTGCAAAGCGGCCCCCAAGACAGAAAACCTCTCGTCAAACCTGGCGACTATGGCCTTAGTTTATTACGATCGGCTCGACCAAGTGTCCAGCAAGGCGGCCTCCAAAGTTGGAGCATTAAATTTATATTGGAATCAGCCAATGGCCATAAATGATTCGGAGTAGTATTCACTTTGAATCTGTAATTCATAATGATTCTCTCTGGGCTTTCTTGCTCGTATTTATACATATTCGGGGTTCTGGGAGCGCACCAATGGGAATGGATTTTGACTATTACGCGTCAATCATTCTTGTCTCGTTCGATCTGTTCTCCAGTCGGTCTACTGAGCGACTGGTTATGCGCAGGCGTGTGCGTGGAACGCTCGGTTCCCTTTCTCATTTGTCACGCACCAATTACAATCACTGCTTCTGATCCTTGCTCTCGTCGATCCGCTGGTCGACTGAGGATCGCGCATGCGTTCGATTCTCCCACTCCTTTACACTCTCTCGTCATACTCGCGTTTCGCAGTACCCTAAGCTAATATTAATATTAATCCTAAACACGCTTTATAAAAGTGAGAATAATAAGAATATAGTAAGAATATAAGAATATAAGTATTTAAATGATTATTATTTAAGTTTATTAATGAAAAAAAAAGAAAAAGAAAGGGCAGTTTTGGGGTTTGTTACATCCTGGAATCGGCAAGAAGGAAATTTTTGCGGGTATAGTTGTCTCCGGTAGACATCAGTGCAGGGTAGTCTGGTGCGTTTGAATGCTAATAAGCACAGTACGTTGAAATAATAATGAATTTATGACTCGAAAAGTGACAGAATGAGGCTTCAAGACTTCTCCGTCACCGGCGCTGATAGTATATTCGAGCCAGATTATACGTATACGCGATGTAGTAAACAAACCGTTTCAACCGTCTTTCGCCCTGGAATCAGCAAGAAGAATGTTTTTGCGAGTATAGTTGCCTCTGGTAGACATTCGTGCAGGGTGGTCTGGTGCGTTTGAACACTAATAAGCACCGTACGTTGAAATAATAACGAATTTATGACTCGTGTACTGAGACTGATTCGAGAAATGACAGACAGAGGCTTCAAGGATTTTCCGCCACCGGCGCTAATAAATGTTGGAAAGACATAGTTGTCGAAGTGTATTGAGAGTCGAATCGCGTTCATGCCGCATTTCCCCTATTACTATTTTATCGTCAAAAAAGCTTGAATGAATCACGGCGAAGCGGCTGGAGAACAGAGATGGGCAAAAATAATATCTGGATAAACTCAAATGAAAGACACTTTATGTTTATCCGTTATGAACCGACCTTTATTCGAAGGCTTCGGAGAACTATCGGCCGCGTGTTTATCCGAAACCCCGCGATCTCTCTCTGAGCTGAAAATTTGGGCTATTCGGCGGCTTCTGATTTCGGTTCGAGAAGCATACCGTGTTGCTTGCGATGGATTATGTATTAATAAAATATAAAACGTGACGTTTTCAGTATTCAGTAACATACTGCTGAGATATTCCAAATTAAAACGAGTTCAAACACGGCATAAATCGGATTATTTCTAGAACTGTACTTGATAATTAAATATAAATGTAATAGTTCTAATCTAAAAATAATCCGATTTATACTGTGTTTAAATTTATTCTCTTCTGGTAAAGTCTCAGGAGTATGTTACTGAAACGTTCATGCCGATACGATAGCGAATGTAGAAGTTTTACATTCTATCAAAACATGAAACATAAACAATCATTTTAATATATTTTTTTATGATTAAATATTAATGTTGTTCCCCTACGGCTATTTTCTCCCCGTCGCCCTGGAGATTTTGTTCAAATTGAAATATGTTAGAGTTCATGTAAAAATAAGGAGGTTTTAAATAATCATTTTGCCAAATTCGAAAGGTAGTTCTCAAAAAATCGATTAAAGTTGTGTACTTTGATGATCTGTTTTTTAAAACAATTTTGAATGTAGCAAAATGTGTGACAACTTGAATCCCTATTATTTTCACATGCGCTATAACGTGTTTCATTTTTAACAAAATCTCAGACATGGAGCGTTCAAAGTGATCCGCTTGGCATAAAATGAACCGTATATACAACATTGTTCATTCCAACCAAAATGGATCACTTTTATTTATAAATAAAACCCATGACACTAATCAGTAATTTTTTTATTGTTTTTTATTAATTCCTACATGTTAATAATAATACTATTTCCTCCGCGCATTGGGCGTCCCCGGGCCCTCCTGTTGCCCCCTCGTCAGCGCTGGAATTTGAGGTGCCTGACCTCCTTTTTCATTTGAAACAAAACATATTCGGACCTTTTAATTAAATGTTTGTTTTGACTGACTCGAGCGTTGGCACGTGTTTGGCTGTGTGAATCATAGAAGTTCTCTGTGTCCGTTATGACTGTCTTTGTTTCGTGATTCTTATGGCTTTTTCTTCTGTACATATTTTCTGGACAATATTTTATATGGTATCCTAACTCTTGTGTTTGAAGCTGTGTAATATCGCTTGAGTTTGTGCTGTTCGTGTTCTGTTGGCCTCTGAGTGTCGGAGTTAACTGTCAGTACTGTATCCTGTCATTCAATATGCCGGTGGGACTGAAGAAATGTAAGGGCTGCGGCGCCCAAGTGGCTAATCCGGTCACTTGTCCTGGCTGTGGCATGTTTTGTCACCCCGGATCGTCCTGTCTTAAGGTCGAGTTTCCTAGCAGCGGCCGGCGGCGGCGCACAGTGGTTCGAGTATACTACATGCTAGTTGGACAAAATTATTTTTTGGCGGGTTTGGGTTCATATGGGGTCCACATTGTTACAAAACATACCTGATTTGTATTACAGTTTATTATTTAACTAAAAATAGCAATAATATAAAAATATGACTAATTCACTAAAGGAAAAAGGACAAAACGACAGTATTGTACATTAAATATAATTAACAATTATAACATTATGTCTATTCCTGTAATTTCTGAGTTTTTAAGTTATAAAACCTGGTTTTTGAATTCAGTTTTCTCTGCATTGCTATTAAAATAGTGTTTTACAATATGTTCCACGTCGATCCACGCAACAAGGGTTGAATGTACGGAAAGTAGAGACTTTCTAGTTTATTTTAATCAATCGGTCGATCTGCAAAAATTTGCAAAACTATATTTTTTAATTGTTTTCGAGCGCGACGCTCGGTAGCACCACTCCGTGGATTAAAGTAGTGTTTTACAATATGTTCCAGGTCGATCCACGCGACAAGGGTTGAATGTACGGAAAATAGAGACTTTCAAGTTTATTTTAATTAATCGGTCGATCTGCAAAAATTTGCAAAACTATATTTTTTTAATTGTTTTCGAGCGCGACGCTCGGTAGCACCAATCCGTGGATTAAAATAGTGTTTTACTATATGTTCCATGTCGATCAACGCGACATAATTATTGACTTGTAACCTAGTAGTAAGTTTTTCTGATTTCTTATGTTTGCAATAATATATTTAGTGGGTTATACCCGTTAATAATAATAAGAATAATAATATTATTATTAGTGACAAAATAAAATGTGATATGAATCAGGTTTGATTTCTAAAAATGTGAATATAACAAGTGTGATATATCTCCTGCCGAGCGTCGCCCTCGAAAACAATTAAAAAAATATAGTTTTGCAAATTTTTGCAGATCGACCGGTTGATTAAAATAAACTAGAAAGTCTCTACTTTCCATACATTCAACCCTTGTCGCGTGGATCGGCGTGGAACATATAGTAAAACACTATTTTAATCCATGGAGTGGTGCTACCGAGCGTCGCACTCGAAAACAATTAAAAAAATATAGTTTTGCAAATTTTTGCAGATCGACCGATTAATTAAAATAAACTGGAAAGTCTCTACTTTCCGTACATTCAACCCTTGTTGCGTGGATCGACGTGGAACATATTGTAAAACACTATTTTAATAGCAATGCAGAGAAAACTGAATTCAAAAACCAGGTTTTATAACTTAAAAACTCAGAAATTACAGGAATAGACATAATGTTATAATTGTTAATTATATTTAATGTACAATACTGTCGTTTTGTCCTTTTTCCTTTAGTGAATTAGTCATATTTTTATATTATTGCTATTTTTAGTTAAATAATAAACTGTAATACAAATCAGGTATGTTTTGTAACAATGTGGACCCCATATGAACCCAAACCCGCCAAAAAATAATTTTGTCCAACTAGCATGTAGTATACTCGAACCACTGTGCGGCGGCTAGGCTCCAGCCGCGCAGTGTTCAGGGTCCCACTTTGGGTCGAGGAACGCACTTGAAAAGGTCTACGGTCAAGGATTCATGCCTGCTTCGGAAATAAAATAATTTTTTATTCTCTATCGTATCGATATGGAAGTGACACCAATGAATTCCTTACGTTTTTTCCGGTGAAAATCATACGAAATTTCATGTAAATCGGATTATTATTAATGAAGACAACTTGAAATGATATAAATGAATTTTTCATGGAATTTTCTTCACATGGTCCGAATTACGTCGTTCGCGGTGTCAGTTTAATCCGCGAAATATAAGGAATCCATTGACGTTGTTTTTGCAAAGATCTGATGGGAAATGCGGAAATCTTGCACATTTCTGACTTTTTAATGATATTCGAACCCTTTCGAGGGTCGAATGCCATAAAATTCGGTGAAGCACTGCGACGGGTTGTCCTCAAAGGACAGGCGCCGCTGGAGAATCACCCTGTATGTAGTAGTAGAGTAAAATACAACCTGCCATAACATCCAACTAAAAAAATTCTACACCAAGAAGGCTCGAAGCTATTATAAAATCAAAAGGCAATCCCACAAATTATTAAAACAGTAAATATTTAGTTTATTTCCATAGTTTATTGATCTTTTATTTAACTGTACGAATACTTACTGCGCGTCTACTTCTGCACGTTTATCTCCTTTTATTCATATTTTTGTTAATGTTAAGGGGAATAAAAATTTGTTTATACAAGATCTATTGTACAAACATTTAAAGCACCGACAGAGCAATATACGGATTAACTCATTGTCAGACTGAAGAATGTCTAAAATTAAAGACGGTACTACGTCCTTAACTGCCCTTTAGAAATGCTGGCAAACAGATGTTGTCGAAACGTTCTTGGGTAAATATGAAATTATCGGTCGAAAACAACGAATTAATTCTCGCTTGGCTCTGATCCCGGTTTTGTCCAAACGCCCAATGGGCGTCAATCTCAAGAATAGAGAAAAAAATTCAACATGCCACTTTTTCCAATCAACATGTGGAATCTTATGAAGCTACTTTACAAAACATCAGTAGTGTATCTGAAGAAATCGATAAGAAGTTTAGAAAATCTTCGTTTGAATCACAATGAGAATATTTTGAGCGTACAATCTTTTCTTTACTTTTTAAAACCTTTATTTCTAGCATCTTTGATCCCTTCATCCAATCAGCCGATTGGACGGTTGCCCAAATATTGTATAATTTCGTAGGAATATATTAACCCTTTCTGAACAGTATTTGGTACCTATATATGATAACATACATACAGGTTTGCAAATATTTCTTCACTTACCACAGTATGCAGGTATGTTTATCAAATTGTATTAGTTTTATTGGAAGTATTGACATTATTTTTTTAAATAACGCTAATCCACCGTATGAGTGGTATATTAATACTTTTTTTATGAACTTCCTTAATTATATTCGGCAGTTTCAGTGCAAAAAATGTGATGTTATTGAATTTTCCCCCATTTCTTGGCATTCAGCCTCACCGTGTGTGATAGAATACAGGTGATTACTCCATTATTGGTAAATATTGCCAAATCTTCTTTTCGCAGTTGCAAAGCCATATATATGTTGATTATAAAACAAAAAGAAATGCGCTCGGAAGTTCCCGGAGGGTAACTAAAAAGCCGATAATTGCTAATATTTCTTCAATGAGCTTGTTATGGAAAATAACTGTATGTAACTAATTATTTGCTATTGCTTACCAAAAAAGGTACTACTCATTTCGGTTCCCAAAATATTTGTGTATCTTTTATATTATCAAAATTCGAAAGACTCAATTCATAATTTTCCACGAGAAAAATACATATACAAACTTTGACACGTGTTTACACACAGATCAGAATTAACCGCCACGATATTTTTCCCTTTTTTAGGAACTCATATTATTAGTTTACAAGAAATATATTAAAAAAATATAATCCCATAACTTTTGAATTCTGACTTGTTTCCTTATTTTTGGGATTCTGTTCCACTGGGGCGCTGGATCGCCGCAGCGCGGCCGCGGCTACGACTCAGTTTGGAGGAGTCGAGCTAAAATCCGCCGCGGCTGGCCGCGCGGCTAGTAGATTCCGCCATCTTGGCGGCAAACAGACACTCATCGCATTGTGTTGCGTCTTGAGTAGCCTAGGTTGCTGCTGTAGCAGACGGGCGGCCGCCGCCGCTCGAAAACGCGGCTAGGAAAACGGTTACATGCTTCTGCATAAGAGCAGTGCTTAGGATTTGGCCGCCAGCCGCGTCCACCGACCGCCTCCGCCGGCCGCTGCTAGGAAACTCGACCTTTAGCCGATCGGGTCATCCCTGGTACGACGGCAGTCTATTAAATTGTCATTCAGGATCCCCAAGGCCAATAACCGCCGTTAACCAGTCCATCGTATCGCCGGTACAAACACAAACACTCTCTACCATACCTACGGCCATACTCCAGTCACTTTCCTCATTACCCACAGCCGATGTTATTAACCCGGGAGTAGGCACGCCAAATAACTTACATTAGTAGGCGCGCGTCGGTCATTTCGACCGATCCATAATGTAATGAGAAATAACTTAACAAAATGACTAAATAATATAAATTATGCATAACATTGTATATTACTTCATTCAAAATCGTTATACATAAATAATTTTCATTTTCATGAAATAAAATGTTATATAAAAATTTGTGCGATTGCAAAATATAACATTATATTGTTTGATTATTAATTTGAATTTATCACTTAAATTTTACTTTTTCATAATAGCACTTATCTAATATATTTTATATTTATATTTTTTGTTTAAAAAAATATACTTATAATTTTATGATTTTGTAAACGTATTAAATTTTTATAACTTCCTCAGATTAGAAACTGCTTCTTAAAAATAAAGAAACACTTACGTTTTCTTCACTCAAAGTATATGCCTCCCCTACACCTATCTCGATATCCGCACAATCAAATTCTGAATCTGTATCATCATCGGATTGTACAGGGTCATCGTTTAATCCTGCAACCTGCGCGCACGCGAACTTGTAAAATGGCAACACCGCCTCACGGACGCATTCCAACACAACCATGCACCGTCCCGGCGTTCGGAGAGTTGCTAGCGACCGCTGGCCAGCAGTGAGGCCCGAGCTTCGAGAATTTTGGGCTGGTCTCTTTCAAATTAACGTTGCAAAGAACTATTCAGAATTTCCCGGTCCGGGTTGAAAAATTTGGGACCTTTTTCGTATAACTTATGAACTATAAGAGATATCGGAATGCAATTTGCGACGGAAAATGAGGAAAAATTATTCCCTCTTAATTATGGATAATTTAATATATTTTACGTTTACTTAATTTTTCTTTTATCAATTTTTTAACCATAATTGTTTAAAAAGCTTTTGCAAACTGTTTATTTGATAATGTATTTAACGTTGTTTTTAAAATTCGTGTTGTTGATAAACAATAGGCTAGTTGTTTCTATATCATTACTTTCATAAATTGAGAAATTAAATTTTTATTCAATTATGTGTTAGTTCTGCAGACCTCAGAATCTATAGTTCTGGTTTTCTTTTTTATGATTTTATCCTTAACGCGGTGCATACCTAGATCAGGTGTAAGGGGTAACTAATGCGAGTATGTCTTTGATTGTAGCGGTGTTTGAATTTTTTTTGTAGAATTTTTGTGTTTGAATGTTTTAGCTACTCAACGCCACGCCTATACCGGCTTCCGTTAATGTCATTTTTTGGAATCATGTGCCATTATTGTGGCTTTTACAAGCAGGTAATGAAAAATCTCTCCATACAAAGGTATAGCGCCGCAGTCAATCCTGTCGTAGCTAAAATTTTTGAAATTGAGACGGGTAAGAGATCAGTTGACATTATTTTCAAACCTCATTACAGTAATCTGGGGTGCGAGTGGTATACCGATCATAAAAGCGGAGCGCGCGGCTCGACTACCTGGGCTGTGAAATTCCCAATACCTAGCTTTTTGCGACGCTAAAATTTTCGAAGCTCGGGCATCACTCTTGTCTAGCGGTCGCTGGCAGCTTTCCGCTGGGTCGGTGCATGGTTGTAGTGGAATGCGTCCGTGAGGCGGTGTTGGCATTTTACAAGTTCGTGCGCGCGCAGGTTGCAGGATTAAACGATGACCCTGTATAATATAATCAGAATCTTCTGCGGAACCACTGATCTCGTGTTCATTGCTTTCATTCACTAAGAAATCTCGGAAATTAGAATTAGCCATGATTGCCATATAGTACGCGTTCTATGCGACAGACGAAATGAGACTAACGTTAGCAGGCGCGCTATGGTCGAAAAGACCGACGTGTAACAATATATGTTTTAAAACCTTCACGAATGCACTAACTGTTGCTTCGCAACATAGACACATCGGGACGTCCTTCAAATGAGAATACCTCCACGGATAAAGTAAACAATCGAACGCTATGGATCATGTTTCAAAACATACGAAATCATCGGTCGAAAAGACCAACGCGCCTGCTCCCGGGTTAAGGATCAGTTTAAGACCGAG
This sequence comes from Andrena flavipes, assembly GCA_963971345.1. Taxonomy (NCBI): domain Eukaryota; kingdom Metazoa; phylum Arthropoda; class Insecta; order Hymenoptera; family Andrenidae; genus Andrena; species Andrena flavipes. The sequence goes on along the minus strand of OZ020479.1, from coordinate 40,471,043 downwards.
CTTGCGGCTTTTCGATCGGATATTTTATCTGTCTTAAAAACGGAATTATCGAACGTGAAGTCGGAGATTAAGTTGCTGTCTGATCATGTTAAGGCGCTCGAAGACAAACCTTTCATCCCCTCTGAGCAGCAGCCCTCATCTTCCATCGATGACATCATTGAGGAGTTAAACGACAGGGAGCAGAGATCTAGTAATATTTTAATTTTTGGTATGCCGGAATCGAACGTATCCTCGTTGGAGCGCGCAAGATCTGCGGATGCTGAAGGAGCATGTGCTATCTTGAGTGAGATCTGTCCTCTTGTTACTCAGACGCAGACCACTTATCGCCTTGGAAAACTGGGTACTACACCTTGTACACCCCTATGTGTTTGTCTTGACTCTGCAGCTACGGTTAAATCAATTTTGCAAAACAAGCACCGCTACAAAGGTCCAGCCAAAATCTCTGATGACAAGACCAGGCAACAACGTGAGACTCTCTCACAGCTCAGGACGAAGCTGCGTAACCTTCATGAACTTGGCGAGACCCATGTGTCCATTCGCTATATTCGTGGTGTGCCGAAGATAGTGCCGGGAAGACCCCTTAGGAACTCTACGCAAAAAAACTTAATCTGAGCCCTTTAGTGTATTTTCAAAACGTCCGTGCTTTGCGTACAAAGTTAGACACATTAATTAATTCTTTACTTTCTTCAGCAATGTCTTACGATATTATTATTTTAGTTGAGACCTGACTCACTTCGGCGATCTCTTCTGCTGAGCTTGATTTAGGCAATTATATTGTGTACAGGTGCAATAGATCTATAAAAACAAGTTGTTGTACAAGAGGTGGAGGTGTTCTCATCGCAGTTAAAAATTCGTTGCCATCCAGCCCTATTACTGTCAGCTGTTCTGATGTTGAGCAAGTGTTCGTTAGAGTCCACCTTCGTGAGAATAAACACCTATTATTGGGCGCTGTTTACATACCGCCTGCGTCCCGGCCTTCACTTTATACGAGTCATGTTGATAGTGTCATGGAATTATTCTATAATTGTAGCGAAACATGGGGATTTCCCCTGTGTATTAGATTATTTTAATTCTGTAGATTGGGATGAGGAGATCGGTGACCTTGATCCAGAGGTAGCCCTGGAACGTTTATATGGGCATATTAATCGTGCAATTGATGCCTTTATTCCAATTCGGTCTGTAGTACGATCCACGTTTCCACACTGGTTTTCCCCTGGTTTGAGGTCCCTGATCCGACATAAGAAAAGAGTGCATAGAAACTTTAAGCGTTCGGGTGCTCTTGGCGATTATCAGAACTTTTCCAGTCTTAGATCAAAATGCAAAGTTGCCCTTTTGCGTGATCACCGTATTTACATCGATGGCGTTGAGAGCGAGGTTTTAGATAATGTATCTAGCTTTTGGAAATTTGTAAATTCTAAGCGATGTGGGCAAGGAATGCCTGGTAAGGTGCATCTTGAACGTACTTCTGCTTCTACGCACTTGGCAGCTGCTAATCTTTTTGCAGAGTTTTTTGGCTCTGTTTATAATCCTCAATCCGGAGGGACGCCTGCCTTAAATCCCGGTCCGTCATCTGGCAATGATATAAATATTCACTCTATATCTATTTCTATTGGTCAAATATATTCCAAGCTTGAATCGCTAAATACTACTAAAGGTCCGGGATATGATGGTATTCCGCCGTTGTTTCTAAAGGAGTGTCGTTTCATTCTTGCAAGGCCTCTCTGGAATATTTTTAACTCCTCACTTTCGAGGGGCATTCTCCCAGCAACTTGGAAGACTACTTTGGTTACCCCGGTATTTAAGGCAGGTGAACGCGCAAATGTAAGAAACTATCGGCCGATTTGCAAATCATCTATCATACCTAAGATCTTTGAGAAAATTGTAACGGAGCACTTAACGCTCCATCTCGCAAAGGTCATCTCCGAGGAATAACACGGATTTGTTCCTGGTAAGTCAACGACAAGCAATCTGACGGTATACCGCAGCTCTGTTTTAGCTACATTGGATGCTGGGCTGCAAGTTGACACTGTATACACGGACTTCAGGAAAGCATTCGATTCTGTTGATCATTGTATCCTATATAATAAGCTAGTCTCAATTGGTATCAACGGGCCGCTCCTTGCATGGATCGTCAGCTATCTCGAGAGCCGTGTGCAGGTTATAAGGGTGCAGGAACAGCTATCTGATCAGGTCAAGGTGACGTCGGGTGTTCCCCAGGGATCGCACCTTGGTCCCCTTCTGTTCCTCATTTTTGTTAACGACATCAACAATGTTTTTATGCACAGTAAATTCCTTATGTACGCTGACGATCTAAAAAATTTCCGAACTATTAGTGGGGCTTTTGATGTTGACTTGTTGCAGAGTGATCTTATTAGGTTTGAGCAGTGGTGTATCACCAACAAGATGCACCTGAATACCGCGAAATATATGTTATTAAGGACCCATAGGGCTATTATTGGCATTCCATCGACGTACGTGCTTGGTGACACCCCACTGGCAGTGGTAACAGAAGTCTCTGACCTTGGTGTTACGTTTACTTCTGGTTTGAACTTTCGCAACCATTATCGCAGCATAATAGTGTAGGGCGATGGAAATGCTTGGATTTATCGCCAGGTTTGCCAAACACTTCAGACAGATCAGGACGCTGAAATTGTTGTATGTTGCTCTGGTAAGGCCAATAGTGGAATACGCGTCGGTTATCTGGAGCCCAAGACATAAGCAATATATCAGCTTAATTGAAAGGGTCTAGCATAAGTTCCTTAGACTTGCTATGAGAGCTACATGTAGTCCTATGCGGTTTGACGACCATAATCACGGTCCTGCTTTGCGAATGACGAGGCTTTCTAAACTTAGTGACCGCCGTATCTTTTCCGACCTACTATTTTTATACAAAGTAATCCATGGCCAGATAAAGTGCCAGAATCTGGTTGCATTGATTCGTCTTCGCGCTCCACAACGGTCACTGAGGCCGAGAACTCTTTTTGTATCGGGTGTCCCAGAATATTATCACTATACAGTTGATTCCTTAAATCGTGCAATGGATGAGATGAACCAATGCCCTGCGGACATAGACTTGTTCGCTGGCTCCCTCGTCTCGTTCAGAAATCAATTGCTGAGGAGACCGTTACCGCAGTAATTTAAATTAATTTAAGCACATTTGGTGCTGTGATAAGGTCATTGGCTTAGACTGTTATTTCACTTTATTTTATTTTATTTTATGTTTTTGTAAGTATTTGTTATATTTTCTGTATCTTTGTACTAATTTGCTTTATTCTCTGTACCTAAAGGGTTCTCCCGTTAATTTAATAATAATAAAAATAATATTATTACTTTTTTTTAAAATAAGAGTTTTGTGCATACATTTCACGTTCAACCACGCGGGACACGTGTAACGGTGTTAAAAATCCATCTTCCTAATACACGTGAACACAGATTATAAGTACACGTGTACACGGATATTTAAATTGGTTCATCACGATTAATTTTGCGATTGCTTAGTTGGTATATCACTTTTGTTTGTTTAGCATTGCATGAATGGTCTCACAGATCTAAATATGAGACACTGCCGTCTGCACGTCAAATACCATCTCATACAATCGACTAAGTAGAAATACGAACTCAGGACTGCACGAATCTTTCAGTGTGATGCGATGGAGGTATGTAAGTCTGCAGACTGCAGTGTCTCATTTTTAGATCCGTGAGACCATTCATGCAATGCTAAACAGACAAAAGAGATATACCAACTAAACAATCGCAAAATTAATCGTGTTGAACCAAGTTAAATATACGTGCAAACGTATACTAGAAATACACGTGTACACGTGTAATAGAAATACAGTATTGTCTTCCTGTATGCTTGGTTTGGTGTTCACGATACGGATTTGTCGCTATCACCACCATTTCTGTCTCACTCTTGTCCGGCGAAGGCGAGAGCGAGATGGAACGAGAGCGAGCGAGAGGCACTAAAAGTAAGCGAGGACGGTACGAGACAGAGGACGCGTTGATGTTTCGTCTCGCTCCGTCTTTCTGACGCCTGACACTCCGTCCTTCTCGTGCGCGTCGGGCGTGTGCGATAGTCATGAGCACTCATCGTAAACACGAACAGGGCTTCGCGAAGCATGACGCTGGCTCTGCTCAAATCTTTTTTGCGCCCTAGGCAAACTTGTCAAATTGCGCCCGTTATTATAATACATTTATTTGAGATTATTTATGACTCTACTCTGCAAAATTAAGCAACAACCTAGGGCGTAAGGTTGACAGGAGCCGCAAAATGGTCTTTTCATTGTTGGTGTTTCCGCCAAGAGTAGATTTAAATTGCCGGTGATAGGGCAGTGGAAAGATTGACGGGTAACCAAAACGCAGTCGGGTGGACGAGACACAGTGTATATTTGTCTGTCGGTGCTCTCATCGATGTCGTAACACAAATTACAAAACACACGTAGAACTTGCACAAATACGACACACAAACAACGGATGGGCGCGTGGGCGCGATGCGACCAAAAGGTCGCCGATGAACGCATCCACGAAATACAACAGGCGCAATGGGCGCGAAAGAACAAAAGAATGCCGAAGCGGTGTTGTCACGACGGTGTTGTTCGCAGAACTAACGGTCGCTTATCGAGCGCCCGCGAAAATGATTAGCGGTCAAAAACGTTATAAATGCGCCGCGGCTGACTCATCAGCTGTTGTGATGTGTCAGCGAGCATCTGTTCGAATCATGCGGCGCAGCGCGTTGCTTTCGGCCGCAACATTTGGCAATGTTGAAAATAAACTTTCGATTGAAATACTACAAATTGTATTGCAACTGTTTGAAACTACGAATAAAAAATTCAGAATTTCGTATAAAATAAATGTATTATAATAAAGGGCGCAAAAAGAGCTCATGCCGTGTTTGGCTATCTGCACATGCGTCGAGTAGTGACGATTTCATCTGCGCGCTCGGGCCCGTTGCGCCCGCCCGCCGCGCAAGCTAAGCGTTCCATCTCGCTCCCCCCTAAGGCCAGAAAGAAACCAGAAACGATCGCTCGGAATTAGGGCTCCGTTCACGATGACGGCTCAACGCCGGTCCCGACTAGCGAGTCCTCCGCGAGGAAATACTGTATGTGTGAATTTATCACAAAACCAATACGCACTTAGAAAATTGAATTTCTTTAGTACTCATCACAACTGGTTCGAGAGCAGAAAATAGAAATTGTGGTATATTTTATTAAAAAGTGTAGTTTGCTGCAGGTGTGGACGGATAAAATGAGTTCGAATTTCACTTAGTTTTACCCTATTTTCAAGCATAACAAGTAGAATGTTAGACAGACGTGCGTGGTTAGTGTCTGTACGATCGTAGTTACTGGAACTATACCTCCTTCTTACATAATTTACTCATTTATCAGAACGAATTACTTCCGAAAGGGATCGGTGGCCGATCGAGATGAGGTTTGGGGGAGGAGTGGGGAAGGGGTGTGAACCCTAAATCTGAAATTGCTATTGCTTTGGCGTTCGTCGGTCAGATCGTTCTATCCCACTCGATCTCGATGTGTTTTGTTCGCTCTCTTCGTCGCGCGGTGCGACAATGTATGTGCCTATTTCAGCCAATAACCAAAATACGTGTGCCCCGTCTTTAGACGTGTGCCCAAATAGGTGACTCGCCCAATGATCACAGCGTCAGATTACATCGCCCGAGACCGCCTGCTACGGATCTTCTTTTGGCCGGGTAATAGTACTTGGTAATTCTGTAACGTCAAATGGTGCCTGTATGCACTCGGTTAGGACATCTATTGGTTATGTTTGCTGAACAATTTCTGCCTGCGTTTTTTTTTCGTTACTTTTCATGCAAATTGGTGATGTATTGTAGTGTTGTCTCGTTATGAGTACGGCCGTCCTATTTTCTTAACGATACATTTCTATCCCCGCTACTACTTTTGTAGTCGCCGCGGTGAGTGTGTGAGACTAACAATAAGAATGAGCGAGAGAGCACGCGACAGCGGCAAGTCATTTCGTTCGAGACAGTAATCCAGTGAAATTACGATCTGTCTTCGGAATAAATTCCAGCAAGTTAAATTTTGCTATAGGCCTTTATTTTGTCGTTTTAAACAATATGCCAAAAGTCCCCATTGATCCGACCGCTGCTAAAAATTTTACCGAGGGTGAAAAAACAATTTTGAAGAATTTCTTGTTATCTAGCAATTTTACCACAAAAAGTCTCTACAAAACAGGTCGTGTGAGTTTTTTCGTAGGAGTAACCTTTTTCGCGTATACCAGGTTACCAAAAGTACAGGATCATCCGTTAAGACTGCAATCTACGCGCGCGCGAACAGGTAAATTTGGCAACACCGCCTCACGGACGCATTCCACTAAAACCATGCACCGATACTTCCGCCATCTATGAGACAATGATGAAAGTGTAGAGTTTTAGATGTCAGTAGAGAGTGTAATGTGCTTTTGGCTTTCGTCAGAGAATATTAAATTTGACGTAGCAGACGGGTAAGAAAACGGTAGCCATTTTAAGAGTGCGGCCGCGCCGATCCCGTTATCTATGTATGCAATCCTCCAGCAACGGTTAGACCACGCTGACGCGTTAGTATCCAGGGTTGAAGAATTTGGGGCTGTTTTACAAGGGGGCCGCATAGGTTATGTAATCGGTTCTAAAATGAGACTGGGTGGACATTGTAGTGCACACCTAGTGTAAAAAAACCGTAAAGGGATTTTGCAAAATGGGCCTTCGTTTTTGAGAAATTTGAGTTCAAAGTTTTGCGGGACAGTAGTATTTCAGTTGCACAAACATTCTTACCAAGCAATGGTCGTAGCTGCGATAATAAGGCGTTCGCCTACGGTGCTGGGAGTCCCTTCGGTTCGATTCCTGGTGCTTGGTAAGAATGTTTGCGCAACTGAAATACTACTGTCCCGCAAAACTTTGAACTCAAATTTCTCGAAAATGAAGGCCCATTTTGCAAAATCCCTTTACAGCTTTTTAACACTAGGTGTGCACTACAATGTCTACCCAGTCTCATTCCAGAACCGATTGCATAACCTATGCGGCCCCCTTGTTAGTCTAACTTTTGAAATACAAAAGATATCGGAATGCAATTAGCGCCATTAAATGGGAGCAAATCATCACCTTCTAACGGGTGGAAAATTTATCAAATTTTACGTTTTCTTAATTTTTTTTTTCAATTTTTTAACCATAATTGTGTCACATGGCGGGTGGAGGTTTTTAGGACTATGACTATGTGGGGTTAAAAGTCAGGCGAGAATGCGTAATCCTGCACACTGAGGGTTGATGGATGTCAGGCGAGAATCTGAAATCCAGCACACTGAGGATTGGTGAAGGTCAGGCGAGAATCTTAAATTCAGCAAACTGAGGATTGGTGGAGGATAGGCGAGAATCTTAAATCCAACACACTGAGGATTGGTGGAGGTTAGGCGAGAATCTTAAATCCAGCACACTGATCGACCAGGGAAGGTTTAAAAGGCGAACGCACACCAGGGGGACACCCGTTAGAGCACTTTATGTATGTTTTGGCTTGGTAATTGGATTTACCGTTGCATTTATATAAGAAGCCACACGTAATATTTCCGCGAAATACGTCTAGATATTTGACTGTACACGGCCGATGCAAAAGTACGTTTGTAAACACTGTAAGCACACTCGCGTTCACGAACCGAAATCAGCTGTTGCAGTAGCCTGTTTTGATTTGGAACCTTCGTAACCATAGGATAGACACAATAATTCGAAGCGTGATTTAAAGCAAAAAGGTTTATTAACTTTAAGCATGAATATATGCACTGTCAATGCGATAGAGAGGTTAACATAATAATGCATCGGACGTTAAGCATTAGCACATAACATTTATATAAATGGTGGTTAATAACAATATAAGAATATGAACATGAAATACACGAGAATAAGCCAATGACAATATATGAAAAGCAATAAGCGTTAATAATACAAAAGATATAGATGAAGATGATATGCTGTGGTAATAATGGTAATTATAACAGCTCACAATGATTGATGGTTAGTGATCGTTGGTCACTAAATTTAAATATATTGTTAATATGTTTAATGAAACTTCGCGAAGTAACTCCTGGTTGACTGAGTTCCGTAGAAGAGAGTGCGGCTTCTCGAATCCTTGTATTTATGTGTATTCGCGAATGAGAAATATCGCGATGAGCTTGTTCACCGGGGAGGTTATGTACGCCAAGCTACAATGCACGTATTTATGTAAAATGTTTGGTGTCTTTATTATATGTTGTGATCACCGCGTCGATTTTCTGGAGGTCGTAAATCTCCTCAACGCAATGTCACTTGCTCTTGCGACGTATTAAATTCACAAGAGCTCACTGGAAATTTAGCTTTACTAAATATTGTGTTTTTTGAATAATTGAGACACCCTGGTTAACAAATATAACAATTGTACTTTATTATATGTGAGAAAGCCTTGTACTGTATATAAATGGTGTCGGTACGCTTGGCGTGCTGTTGGCTTCTGATGCGGAGGAGTCTGACTTTTCACAGGAAAACTATAGATCCTCCCTCAGAGGGTGTGTCGTATACAAGAAGAAGTGGTAGAGACTAAAACTATTGGTGAATTGTGCAAAGGAAAGGGAAACCTTAACAAATAACTTAACTCCATGAGCCGTTGGTCGCGCGGTCATCTGTTTATCGTCGCGGCTGTCTAGAGACCCTTTGGCCGTGACGCAGGTATAACGATTGAGTTTTACAAGTACCGTGAAGCTATGGGTTTACAGCCCTCGTATCACTACGAGGCGCGGACTGACAGACTAAGTGTCCAACCGTTGGGGTGTAGAAAAGAACAAAGCATCCTTGTGCGTCCTTGGTCGAATGAAGCTAACGCTCAACATTATAAAAGCACTCGTTGAGTGGATTTTACAACAGTGAGAGGTGAGCAGAGCTTTTTACACAATAGCGAGGATAATTGAACAGTGAGAGACCACGCACACTGACCGCCACGCGGACGAGCCTCGACTACGATCCACAATCGATCTGCGCGTAAGTTAGACGTAAGCTATTGATTATCTTAGCGCGGTGAGTATCACTTGAGCACAATGAGCAATGACGAGAAAGATTGAAGTGAGAAAATTCACGAGTTACTTGAGAAAAAGATTGCAAAAGAAAAACGCGTCTTCACCAGTACTCTGCGTGAACAAGATTGAATCAAAGATCGCTGATCTATTTCCGTTAGTCGTCTTCTCCAGCTTTCCAGCGGATCGACCGACGTGGAGAAATCTGATTGGATGAGCGGTTTGTCGTTGACGTGTGATTGGCCGATCGATTATGGATCGGTCGTGTCGTTTCGCAATCCGTTGTGAGTTGGGTGTGGCGGAGATCCGTACTATTCGAATCTCAAACAATGTGGTTTACAAGAATGTCAGGTGTGAGGGGTACGCGCGGAATGCATCATGACCTATTCTAAATATGCGTCGCAATAGGACCTCCGAGATTTTTATTTGTATGAAATATGCATCTATAATTAAACGTGTTTATGACTCATGCACGAAATATGCGCGCAATAAGACTTCCGGGGTTTTATTTGGGCTTCTGATAAGAGGATACTCAACCCATTGAATGGAGTTTTGGTGTTTTGATTGGAAAGGGGTGAGAGTGGCTTTGACTCTGTGAGTCGTAAAGAGGGGTGAGACGTGGTCTCGAATTAAGAAAGTTTTTCGGGACGAGAGACTTGTTTGAATTCAAATATGAGGAAGGATTCGTGCCTTGTAGGGCGAATAGGGGAAGGAGCTTTCGTAATTGACCATCTTGAGATGGGAACCGCTAAGGTACATCGTCAAGGTGATCAGTGATTGGGGAAAAAGGGGTAAGACTTGAGTTTGAGGGATTTTGATGGAGTTTTGGTGAGATTTATGAGGGAGACTTCAGAATAATACCGCGCGAAAAATAGGGGGAAATCACAATTGTTGCGAAAAGCTTTGTCAAACTGTTTATTTAAACACTTTATATAATGCTCTTTTTAAAATTCATGGCGCCGATAATCTAATGCTCCGATTTCCTTTTTTGTGATTTTATCCTTAATGTAGTGCATGCACTACAAATCAGAAGTAAGGGGTAACTAATGGGATATGTCGCTGTTTCTAGCAGTCTTGGAACCAGACATGGGCAAAAAACTATTTTAATTAAAAAACTGGTTTCGAATAAAAGGCAGAAATTTTATTCGAAACTCACTAAATATAAATAACCCGGAGTTATTTATTATTCGAAGCGCTGTAAATAATATTTTCATTCGACCGGAATTCATCCGAAGTTTCGAATAATGTTCTCCCTTTCATACACCACTATTGTAGCTTTCACACGGAGGTGGCGAAAAATCAAGTCAACCCTGTCGTAACCAAAATTTTTTAAATTGAGGGGTATGGGATCATTCGACACATTGTTTTCTAACCTCGTTACATCTGGGGTGGGAGTGGTAAACCGATCATAAAATCGGAGCACGCGACTCGCTTATCTGAGCCGGGAAATTCCGAATAGCTCTTTGCGACGTTAATTTGGAAGAGGCCATCTTAAAATTCTCGAAGCTCGGGCATCATTGCTGACCAGCGCCACGGCCGGGTCAGTGCAAGAAGTGGTTTCAATTAGTCGTACATGCCTATCATTATACTTTCTTTAAATTAATTCCGCCCTTATAGTTGATTTCGCCATATTGTTCATCCACACTACTTTGCCCAGCAGCCACCATCGTCCCTTTTTAGGGCCACTAAAATCGTTAACGAGGATAACTTTGATCAACAAACACATCAACTCACCAACATATCAGCCATTGCACCCCAAATCGCTCACAATTTCCCATATTGTCACCATTAACCGTTAAATTTGAGATTTTTTACAAAGTAGTACGTAGTCGGGAAGCGTAGTTAAATCCGCTACAAGCAATACATATATCTTTAATTAAAAGATGCATCGCTGAAACCATCGACGAAAAAACGGTCAAAGTTGAAATGCTAAATCTGTTGCGAACTCGCATTTTGTTAACTACAGTTACCGGAGTATTTATGCCTCGTTTTAATTAATAAATGTTAGCATTTTGGGAGGATATTGTAATACAATAATTTTGGTTCCAGAAACTTTCAATGACAGTTAAGTTAAGAATTCTAGGAACGCGCAACGACGGCGTGACCGGGCGTTGGGCTATCGGGCGGTTCATGGTGTTACGTGCGGGCGTTAATTTTTAAGCGACCGAGCGGTTGAGTATAATTTCCTCACGCAACGCTTGACGAATTTTAAAGAGATTTTATAATTTTGACATAATCAGATTATTACGCAAAAATCAGGATTGTTTTGTCTACAACCCATTTTTTTCCTGGGCGTTTTCCAGGCACTCAGTCCTATTGGACCATTGTGCCCGAGCCCGCACGGGCAGTCCTAGTTGGGGGGGCTTGCCACTAGGCCGGCCTCTCGTGCAAACTCGAGAAGCCCGCTTAGGGTTGTGTCCTTCAGGTTCGACGTGCGGTGAAAGGCAGCTCCCAGCAATAGCTGTCTCTGGGCCGCCATACCCTCGCACTGCGTCATTAGGTGGAGCGGCGTTTCGTCGTCCTCCCCGCACCGCGGGCACCTAGGTCCCTCACCGATCCCTAGGCGCGCCAGGTCTTTCCTCGTGTTCCAGTGTCCTGTGACCATCCCCACGAGTAGTCGCAGCTGCGACCTATCCAGGCGGCTAAGTATCGCCCCTATTTTCTTTGAAGGCCGCTTCAGCACCTTCGCCTGAAAGACCGATACGTGTGGGCCCAGGGCTATGGACCTTTCCACCCTGGGCCTCTCCCCATATATCCCGGCTCCGGTTCCGGTTTTGGTCTTGGACCCATCTGTATACCAGATAAGTCCCCCCCGGAGAGAGTAACTCCTTCTCGTTTTCTTCCCAGTCCTTTCTGCTTGGAAAGCGAACGACGAAGTTATGTTGGAAGCGGTAGGCTGGGTCACATTGGTCTCCCTCGCAGTCCAGAGCCTCGTACGAGTCCCTTACGTCCTGCAGGATCGCCGCGTGCCCGTTCCCCGTGCCTTTCCATCTTCCCGCGAAATGTATCCTTAGGGCAGCCTTCCTAGCCCTGGCCTCCGCAGCTAAGCGCGGCGGCAGGTCCAGCAAGACCCCCATCGCCAGGGTGGGCGTGGTGGGGAACGCACCCATTATCCCCAGCAGTGCCAAGCGATACACCTTGCTCAATGTCCTCTTGTGGGTGCCCCTCCTCATGGAGGTCCACCATACCACTGAGGCGTATATCAGTTGGGGTTCCAGGATGGCTGTATAGATCCATTTAACCACCCATGGTTTTAACCCCCATGTGCTGCCGAACATCCTTCTGCAGGCCCAGTAGGTGACAAGCGCCTTCTGGGTCTGCTTCGTGATGTGGCTTTTCCACGTGAGCTTCTTATCAAGGGTCACTCCCAGATATTTCACCTCCGAAGAGATGTGAAGCTCCGCTCCGAATATTGAGGGGGCCTTAAACTTTAAGTTTCTCGTGAACAGTACCATCTCCGTCTTAGACGGATTTACCCTTAGGTTTTGCTTGTGGCACCATTCCTGAACCAGTATGAGTGCCTCCTGCATTCTCCTGGTCATGCATGTTGGGCTTGTGCCTCTGACAGCGATCGCTATGTCGTCGGCATAGCCCTGCACTATTACGCCTTCTGCTCCGAGCCCACGCAGTAGCTCGCCTACCACCAGGGTCCACAGCAGTGGGGAGAGAACTCCCCCCTGTGGGCAGCCCCTGTCGGCCCGAGCCCTTGTCGTGGTCCCTTCCCAGCTGGCCATCACGGCTCTAGTCCGCAACATGTTGTGAATCCACCTTCCGATCGAATCTTCGACCTTGAAGTTGTCTAGGGCCCTGCTTATGGCATCCAAGAATGTGTTGTCGAACGCTCCTTCGATGTCTAAGAATACGCTCAGGTCCGACTGTTTCCGCTCCAGGGCCCCTTCCACCACCCCTACTAGGTGGTGGAGCGCCGTCTCCATGGATCTGCCGGCCTGATACGCGTGTTGGGACATTTGAACTGATCTTTCCACAAGCGCATGTTCCCTTTCCAGCCTCTTCAGAAGGTTATTAGGCTGATGGGCCTGAAGGATTTGGCAGAGTCGTAGTCCTTCTTCCCTGGTTTGGGTATGAACACGACTCTAGCCATTCTCCATGTTTTGGGTATATACCCCAAGGCAAGACAGGATTTAAAGATAAGGTCCAGTCGTCTTATCAGGTCCTCCCCCCCCCTTCCTGTAGAAGAGCGGAGAAGATCCCGTCCATTCCCGGACTCTTAAATCTTTTAAATGAGTTTATGGCCAATTTGATCCTGTTTCTGTTTACCACTCTGGAGGCCATCCCCCAATCCTTCGGTCCATCCTTCTGAGGTTCCAGCTCTTCTATTGGCTGCCCCTGCTGAAGGAGTCCCGAGCCCGGGAAGTGGACTTCTATCATGTGGTCCAGAATTTGTTGCTGGTCCTCTAGGTACCTCCCGTCCGGGAGTCTGAGTCCGTTCAATTTTTCAGGAGGCCCGGATGCGAAGACCCTTCGAAGCCTGACCACTAGTGGTAGGGCCTCGGCCTCTTGGCAGAATTCCCTCCAGGTCCTCCTTTCTGCTGCTCTGGTGAGCTTCTTGTAGGATCTATGGGCTTCTCTGTAGTTTTCCCATTCGACCCTTGTGCCAAGCCTCATGGCTCTGTTTAGCAGCTTCCGGGTTCTGGCTCTGTGCCTACTCAGCTCCTGATTCCATCAGGGTACCCGTCTGCTGCTCTTCCTTTGCTTGGCCTTCGTACGATTGGGTGATCGCGGCCTGCAGTTTCTCAACCGCTTACTCGATCCCCCCACCCGTTCTCGGGGGTCCGCAGTTCCCCCCGAGCCTTCCTTCTAGCTCCTCTTTGTAGAGTTGCCAGTCGGTGGCCCTGGGGTTCCTGTAGACTTCCGTGGGTTCGTGGGTCGCATCTCCCGCCAGTCTAAATTCGATTAGCCTGTGGTCGGAGAGTCTTACTCCTCAGAGTCGTATGGTAGGTATGCTGAGCAGACCACGACCTTTTCCGTGTTCCCGCCCATTTTTGGCTCTATTAGGACCGCTGTTAGGTCCCGGGGTTCGCTTATAGCACCCGCTAACCGTCACGTCCCCCCCGCCCTTTCGTCTCGGCCCGGTCACCGAGTGATGATCCAGTCCGCGGCGATCATGGGGCCGCTTCACGCTCTGGCCGTTCTCCTATCCGCCACCCGGAGACGCGCTCGGTTGGTGCTCAACCTAGATCGACACGGGCCGATCTAGTCCCCCCGCTCCCCCCGGTCCCGCTCCCCTTTACGAGGGTAGGGGGACCGCCGAAGTCTACAACCCATACAGGTTGCCCAATCGGGATGTGGTATCTTGATATAGACAGGTTCGAACAGAATGAGACAATATTTAAGTAAATATTACCATGTATTACAAAATAAGCAAAAAGGATATGTTTAAAGGTGGTACAAAAATGAGAAATCTACATGGTTTTTGAAAAGAGTCGTAGATGACACACGAATCTAAAACGCTTTCGGAGGTTTGTAAATGAACAATTTCGGTTCGGTTTCGAATGTTTTTACACTCCTCAGACGATAATTCACCATGGGAAAGCCCCACAACTCACTAAGTGGATCAATGTTAACGCAATGTTTAAATTTTTCAAAGCGAACGGTTTAGGAGAATTTCGTGATCGGAATATAATTACACAAAGTAATAGAATTCAACAAATGCGGTACACGCCGAAAATGGAATTAAACAAATTATCGAGGGAAAACCCACAACTCACTAAGTGAGTTGGATTATTTGTTTATTCAGTTTTATAACGTAGTTAAAATGATTTACCGATTCGTTACGAAGATTGTTAAAAATTTTGAACGGCTCTCTCTCTCTCTCTCTCTCTCTCCCTCTCTTTCTCTTTCTCTTTCTCTTTCTCTTTATCTTTCTCCTTCTCTTGCTCCGTGTGACCTGGAGGGTCCTGCGTGCTGGGTGATGAAGTGCAAGAACGTCGCACAACACACCAATCTCAATGGCGGTTCACAATATAATGTTTTTATTAAAATGTTAAACGCAAGAATGTTAATAAAGATTTAATTAAACGATTAATATTTAAAACACAGAAATGTATATAAGTACGGTTTAAAATTGATTATAATTTAACGGTGAAAACGCAAAAATATATAAAAGTCTTTACGGGGACTGAGTCCTTCCACGCAATACAAGACAACACGGGAACTCCGGCTCAAAGACTATTTTAACGAATAGTTATGTCCCTCGGACAGAACAGCCACGCACTATGCGACTTGTCAATTGACTGTGTAAAATAGACGATGGTTTTGAAATAATAACCCAGAACTTCCTCGTTCGCATAACACACGAACCGATTCGAAACGTCCGTTACTGAAAATTGCTGCAGCTGATTGGTGGAAGATGTTAGTATTCTACCGTTTTCATACATAACCAGAAACAGTTCCTTGATGTGCTACCTACAGAATCAGCTTATTTCTAGAATGGTCGCTTTCAAATTAAAGTCCCAAACTCCGCTTTTATGGTCGGTTTATCATTCGCACCCCAAATTACTATAATGAGGTTTGAAAACAATATCAACTGGTCTCGTACCCGTCTCAATTTCAAAAATTTTAGCTACGACATGGTTGACCGCGACGCTATATCCCTGCACGAAAAGATTTTTTGTCATCTACGTGTAAAAGCCACGATAATGGCGTATCGTTCTAAAAAATTACATAACCGGAAGCCGGTGTAGGTGTGGCGTTAGGCAGTTGAAAAATTAAAACATTCAGACACAAACATTGTAGAAAAAAATTAAAGACCGCTGCAAACAAAGGCACATTCACTCAGTTACTCCTTACGTCCGATCTATGCATATCTACATTAAAGATACAATCGTAAAAAAAAAACAAGAACATGAACAATGTATTTGAACAAAAACGGTGTCAATGTGGCAAATCGTGTGGCTCACATGTTAAAATATTTCCTCAAAATAATTATGCAAGAATCAGTTCCCACTTCGTCTCTCTATTCATGTTATTATTATTTGAAGACGTTCGCGCTGGAACGATCCCCCACGATCGGTGACGCTACGCGTTCCGAACGCGACCGAACACCGAGCGCGAACGGACCAAGCAACAAGTGTCTGCCCGTTACGAGGTCCGACTGTGACCGAAGTTCGACTTTCAAATGCAGGCACACTTTTTACACCCCCCCCCCCCCCCCCCGCCGTGTTCAGAGCTGACAGCGACCACTGGACACCGGTGATGCCGGAGCTTTGGGAATGTTAGGATATTCTCTTCCAAATTAATATCGCAAAGAGCTATTCAGAATTTCCCCGCTCAGGTAAGCGAGCCGCGCGCTCCGATTTTATGATCGGTTTATCACTCGCACCCCAGATGTAACGAGGTTAGAAAACAATGTGTCGAATGGTCCCGTACCCGTCTCAATTTAAAAATATTTGGCTACGACAGGGTTGACTTGATTTTTTGTCACCTACGTGTGAAAGCCACAATAATGGCGTATGAAAGGGAGAACATTATTCGAAGTTTCGGATGCATTCCCGGCAAATGAACATATTATTTACAGCACTTCGAATAATAAATAATTCCGGGTGATTTATATTTAGTGAGTTTCGTATAAAATTTCTGCCTTTTATTTTTATAACTTTTTTATAAAATCATTTTTATAAACCAGTTTTTTATTTAAAATAATTTTTTGCCCATCTCTGGTTCCAAGACTGCTAGAAACAGCGACATATCCAATTAGTTACCCCTTATTTCTGATCTGTAGTGCATGCACTACATTAAAGATAAAATTGCAAAAAAGGGAACCGGAGCATTAGATTCTGAGGCTGCAGAACTAATATATAATTGAATAAAAATTTAATTCCTGAATTTGTGAAAGTAATTGATACAGGGACAACTAGCCTATTGTTTATCGGCGCCATGAATTTTAAAAAGAGCATAATATAAATTGGTTAAATAAACAATTTGCAAAAGCTTTTCGCAACAATTAAGGTTAAAAAATTGAAAAAAATATTTAAGTAAACGTAAAATTTGGTAAATTTTTCATCAGTAGACAGGGATGATATGCTACCATTTAATGGCTCTAATTGCATTCCAATATCTTTTGTAGTTCAAAAATTAGGCGAAAACAGCCCCAAATTTTTCAACCCGGGATACTAACGCATTAGCGTGGTCTAATCGCTGCTGGAGGTTTGCATACATCGATAACGGGATCGGCGCGGTCGCATTCTTAAAATGGCTACCGTTTTTTTTACCCGTCTGCTACGTCAAATTTAATATTCTCTGACGAAAGTCAAAAGTACCTTACGCTCTCTACTGACATCTAAAAGTGTACACTTTCATCATTGACTCATAGATGGCGGAAGTATCGGTGCGTGTGTAGGGACTTGTAGCAAACTTCAGTCCGAGCGTCGGAGTGGGGGAAGCGGTAAATGAGAGAGTCAGAACCGTCCAAACCTCTGAACGAACAAGTAGCATTGAGCACATGGTGTATTTCTTTATATCAGGCCTGGGAATTAAGTGAACGCAGCGGCCGATTTTCGGAGGCAACGCCTCCTTTCCCTCGCCGCGCGTCTTGGCCCTCGCGGCGGCCTAGGAGCTTGGAGTGCCACAGGTCCGTACCATATGAACCGCGCGTAGCGCATTGGCCCCCCCCCCCCTATCAATAGGTTTTCACATCACCCATGGCGGTACTATCATCGATGCGTTTTTTTTTGTCAGTGATATGCCCTATAGGTCTACTCCATTGTGTCATGCGTTAAAAAAATGAATTGGAAAAACGCGTTTTGCTATCAAAATTTCAAATATGTTTGGGAAAACTAGATTTTTGTGCACGTTTAGACGTGCTAGCCAAATCTAAAACATTAACCACTGACAAAAAAAAACGCATCGATGATAGTACCCTCATGGGTGATGTGGAAACCTATTGATACGGGGGGCGCCCCAATGCGCTATACGCGGTTTATATGGTACGGGCCTGAGGCGCTCCAAGCTCCTTGGCCGCCGCGGGGACCAAGACGCGCGGCGGGAAAAAGGAGGCGTTACCTCCAAAAATCGGCCGCTGCGTTCATTTAATTCCCAGGCCTGCTTTATATGAATAATAGTTCATTGTTGAGTTTTACAAAAACCGTTGGACGCAGTTATTTCGCTTCCCACCTTTTCTTGGAAGGCGGAGGAAAACAGCAGCAGTAGGGCGGCCCAGGAATCGATCCTGAACCGTTCAACCATTACACATGGTTGTAGTGGATTGCATCGGTCAGGTGGTGTCGCCAAATTCACCTGTTCGCTCGCGCGTAGATTGCAGTCTTAACGGATGACCCTGTATAACGCAATTTTGTTTGCTGCCCAAATTCATTGCAAGAGGGTGCAATCTATTGACCCCTGGAATTTGTTCTATTTTGTATTATTACTTGCGAACTGCAGGAGATAGAAAAAAAGTTTTCAGGAAAATGTTACTTCTGTTAATTAGGACTATCCTTTGGTAAATTACAGTTTTCTCAGTTCTTACAGTTCGCAAGATATAACACAAAATCGGAAAAGGAGCCGGATTTTCGGAAGTCAATTGCACTCGCTTAGAGTGAATTTGGGCAACAAACTAAATTGTGTTTTACTGGGGACGACATCCCCTATTCATAATTTTTTTCAACTAATCAAGGGGCATAAATTGTGAGTCTTAGTCTATAATTCTATATCTATAAACAATTCTGTATGTTACAAAAGTATTTACTACTTCAACGGTGCATTTATTATTTCACCTGAGAATTTTCCAACGGTGTACAGCATTCGACACACGCTTTTTGGTCACTAATTCTTCCGTAGCCCATACAGCACACTTCGTGGCGACAACGTTGCAGGATGGTTGCAGTAACCTTGCACTTGCTTGCGATGTTGCATGGTTGCAGCGCAATGTCGATGTATGGTTGCTGCGACGTTGCCGTCCAATATTGCACGGGGCGGACATAGAATTGTTGCTGCATAGTTGCTGCATAGTTGCGTTGCAATAATGCACTGCAACTTTGCTGCAACTATGCCGCAACTTTGCCCCAGCTTTGCCGCAACTTTGCTGCATCTATGTCGCAACTATGCCGCAACTTTATCGCAACTTTGCTACAACTTTGCAGCGTTAACAAATTTTAAAACATAATATCTGCAAAACCAGCTGAAATAAAG
Organism: Andrena flavipes; assembly: GCA_963971345.1. Classification (NCBI taxonomy): domain Eukaryota; kingdom Metazoa; phylum Arthropoda; class Insecta; order Hymenoptera; family Andrenidae; genus Andrena; species Andrena flavipes. The sequence continues at coordinate 40,451,861 of OZ020479.1, read as the reverse complement.
TGTATACATTATACCTTATTCAATTCGTCTTGAAACGCACTATCAAGTGATCTGTTAAAAAAAAAGAGTTCCTTTAAGAAAAAAATTGATCATCGTATTTCGTAAAATAATAATCAAAGAAAAAAATCGTCTGCCCCAGTAAATTTGCCCCCTCCAACCATGCAATTTCATATAATCAATTTTTTTTATATCTCCAATACGTTAGGAAATATCCAGGTGTTTACTGCCCTTATATACATTTGATTGAAAGTAATGACCAACGAACAGCGTGGGCTAATACTTAGCGCTCCTGACTAGCAACCATGAGGCCATCAGTTCGCTTCTCACTATTGGATTTTTTTTCCATTTGTATACCTATTGCCTCAAAGTTGCCGTGCAACGTTACAGCAGGCGGACAGAGAATTATTGCTGCATAGTTGCGGCAACGTTACGCGAATCGTTGTAATCTTGCACCGCAACTATCCTGCAACTATGCTGCAACGAGAGTGTGCTGTATGGGAGGATTAATATCCTTTATTCTGATTTCACAAGATAGCATTTAATTACGAAGCGATTTAAAAAAACCATCGTTAATCTTAAAAAAAAAATTATTAGTGTGCTATGCTATTTGAGTATTACATACAAAATGACGAGCAAAACATCGCGCGTAAATTGTTCCTTCTGTCGGTTAGCAACTATTTAACGTGGCACGTATCTAGAGAAACTATTCATATGATTTTCTATAAATAAAATACTTCTGTTTTCCTTTATTAAGGTGGCACAAATGTTCAAAGGATGTAAGAGTGAGGACATGCCACCGCACGTTTATGCGATGGTACAAGCTGCCTATAGAGGAATGTTAGCGACTCGGAGGGACCATTCCTTAGTTTTTCTTGGTCGTAGCGGGTCAGGCAAAACTACAAATTTTAAGCATGCTCTTCATTACCTTGTATTGGCTGCAGGCACAGTTAATAAGGTAAATAAAGGTGTCTATGGTTTAATGCATTACTGCTATGATTTTTTATGTATTCGTTGTAAATCATGAATATTTGTTCATACGTTTTAAAACAAGACTATACAACGCTATCAAATTTTACGATCATTCTCTTGTAATCAAACAAATATTTCAAATTTAGTGTGTTCTGATTTAAGATTGTAAAATAATGAGAACAAATTGGTTAATGATATTAGTAAAAACGAATATTCTTCCGAATGGCCCCAGTAGCCGATCGAGATGAAGTTTGGGGGGAGGAATGGAAAGGGGATGTGGACCCTAAATCTAAAATTGTAGCTTCGGGTATTTATTAGTTTATAAAATATTAATAAAAAATTATTGTTATTTTTCTTTTAAATTTTTTTGGACGTAGGTGCCGGCACCGCTACCTGGCGACCCTCCCGTCCCTCTAAAGTGTTTTACGAACTGCTGGACGTGTTCCCCCTACCCCCGCGTGAACTTCAGACGTGAATTTTGTCGAAAACAAAGCGCAATATTAAAAAATTTTATTCTATATTTTCGTCTTATTTTAGCCTGTAGAATCACCCCCTAGAATATTGACTATCAGTAGAATAACACCCTATATAGTAGGATGGGTCGCATTCACAAGTTGCTGGTTCAAATCTCCAAACTCACATCGGTTCGCTACCATGCTTTACGCGCCCTCCTCACTACACTAGCCCAAACTAATACTAATACCCGGGATAAGTTGGAAAGTGGAATGCGTTGCGTCGGAATAAGTTAAAAGAAGTTTTTCGCAAATATCGCGGAAATAAAGCTCAGCTTCATCATTTGTTTAGTCCCATGCTGGCGCATATGCCGCCGCGGACGCGTACTGTAGGTAGGTTTACAGCAGAATACATTGTAGCAGTAGCAGCAGTTTTTTCGAATATCTTGGAAACGAAGATCAAGCTGCGGTAACATGTGTAGGAAAAAATTGTTCAGAATCATGTCCCCGACCACATATCCAAAAATCATTGAAATTGGTAAGGAAACAACTGTTCTATATAATTACCAATGTTTTTTATTAAAATCTTGGAAACTAACAAATTTCCGAAGCAACAATTTTAGATTTAGGGTCCACACACCCTCTCCGCCCCACCCCTCAAACCTCATGTCGATCGACCACTGGGGCCATTCAGAAGTACAGCCGTAAAAACTTTTATTTTTGTATTCGTGGAATTTAATTTATATTAATTAATATACTCCCAAAAGGTTCTGACTATTGAGAAACTCAACGCCCTCTTCACAGTCATGGAGGCATTCGGAAACAGTAGGACACATATGAACTCAAATGCAACGCGCTTTACACAGATTTTTAGTTTAGACTTCGATCAGTCGGGTCAAATAGGATCTGCGTCTTTGCAGGTAATGTAAAATATACCTATATTCTATTACTTACCCACATTATCAAACAATGAAGCTAGTACACTTTGAGTTGTTTAATTATTCATTTTACATTGGATTAATTGCGCTTCTTCATATATGTATATGTACATAAATACATATACATATAAAATTTTTGCGATACAATACCACGTATCGTACTGTAAATTAAAGAATTTAGTTATCTGCATTCCAAGCAAAAATACAATCTATTTTTTAGGTTTTTGTAAGTCATTGGTTAAATACCACTATGTTTATTACCAATTCATTTTAAAGACTGATGCTGTGTGGTAAATAATAAAGTAAATATCCCTAATAATTTTACCTGCAACGACAAATTGTATGCTTTCCAAGTGCTTCAAAACTTTATTTTGACTCTGTTTGATTTTCTTCTTTACAAGGTGCTACTATTGGAGAAATCAAGAATAGGCAAAAGAGTAAACGGCGATCCAACGTTTCACGCTCTTTATCGGTTGCTAGCAGGTGCTGAGGGTGCTCTCAGAAAGGAATTACATCTTACTAATTTAGTCACTGAGAACAATCCATTTATTACACCTCTGCAAAAGCACGAAGATAAACAACGGGCCATGGTCGAGTTCAATCGTATTGTGGCAGCCTTTAGGATCCTCGGTATTTCTGAAGCTGATGTGAAAGTCATTTGGCTAGTGCTAGCTGGTATATATCATTTGAGTTGTGCCGGCGTTGTTAAAATCGGTACAAGTTCGCAAAGTCGGTGGCAGTTCGCGAGAGTCGAGTGTGCAGAAAAAGCTGCCACGCTGTTGGGTACTACTGTTGAGGAATTGGGTAGAATAGTGTTTTCTTCTAACGGAGTTGGTGCTGGTACACCGAGTAACCCAAGACCTGCTCTTCGGACACCAAGCCCTACGGAGCAGTGTAAGGATTTAATGGGCCTTGACGCTCTCGAAGATCTTCTTATTGGATTTTATTCTGAAGTGTTCCACTGTGTCGCAGCCCTTATTAATAGGTATATTTATTTTTGTTTGCACAACAATAAACAAAGGGCAGTATTGCTAATATTGGTATTTGTATATTGACAGATGCATCTCATCCTCTGTACATACAGTATCATCTTTATTATTGTGCGACTCGCCTGGTTTTCAAAATCCAGCTTCATGTGGACGGCAAACTGGGGCTTCTTTTGAGGACCTTTGTCACAATTACTTGCAAGAACGTTTGCAACTACTTTTTCATCATACAGCACTGGTAGCTCCAAAGGACAGGTATATTCATTCCAACCAAATGTATTAAATCAATTAAGGTCGGTATCAAATATATTGGCCGGTGAGTTTGTTTTCCCGATCAGCGATCGAGGAGAAATCAACCACCACCATCTGACGATCAGAGAGAGAGAGCGAGAACGTTGAGAAAAGGAGCATCGAGCAGGCAAGCGGTATGGTGGGAGAATACCCCTCACGAAACTCACCGGCCAATATATCTGATACCGACCTTAGGATGCTGTTAAGCTGATTAATTTGTACAATTTGTATATGTCAATTTCAGGTATGTCCAAGAAGGAATTGATGTAGATTACGAAGATGACTGCGATGAAGATGGTGTCGGCTCGCCTCAGGGGTTGATTGCCCTGTTAGATCGTGGAAGTTCACAAGGTGCGACCATGTTACGAACTAGCCAAAATGACCTTAGTGGAGGTAGACAAATGGAAAGAAAGGGACTTTTATGGTTATTGGATGAAGAAACAGTATGCCCTGGTGGCAGCGATGAGACATTTTTGGATCGATTGTTCTCTTATTACGGCGATCGAGGTAATTAAATATTTGTAACGCGAATATTGGAATGTGTTATACAGTTGTTTTTCTTTACGTCCTTTTTTTAATAGATCATCAAATGCTTCTAAGAAAGGCACCGGGTAACAATCAATTTATTTTGCAACACTTGCTGGGTACTAACCCTGTGCTGTACACAGCGACGGGTTGGCTTAAAGCTGCACGAGAAAACCTAGTTACCAAAAATGCCATTACAATTCTACAGGAAAGTACAAGGTATTTTTTAGTTATCTGTATGTAAATAAGTACTAATTAGAATTTTTAAAATTTCGTATATGGAAAGTGTTAAATGCACCATTTTATTCCAATATCAGGGAAGACGTAAGCGTACTATTTGTAAGTGCGCGTGGAGCTGGAGTTTCTGGAACTTTATGCAGTTCAATCCCTGGTTTAGAAGGTTCACAATCTTTAAGGAGAGTTTCCAGCATACGACGAACATTTACAGTCGTGAAAAGAAAAAATGTTTGCTTGCAGGTCAAATTTACTGTTGTAAGTATGACAATCATAATGTTATTGATACTACCTATTAATGATGGTCAAATACAATTTGCACAACTTACATTGTACTATATTACAGCACTTTTCTAACTTAATTTCAATGTGAAATTAAAGATATGTATTTCGATAAAACATAAAATCGACTTGTAACACAGATGGATTTTCATGTAGGTGTAATTCATAATAGAATTCGAAGAAAGACAACGCTATGAACAAAATTAAGTTAAAAAGTATGGAATAAAATGTTTTCATACGAAATTTCATTTTATGAAATAACGGACATATCACTCTTATAACTCATTACCTCAGTTGATATTTTGCTTTATTAAAATCATTTGTTTTCAATCAGACGTATCGTTTTACTAGGTTCTGAATTTCAATTAAATAATTATTGAAACATTATACAATTGAATATTACAAGTAAGAAGTATCCAGTCCTTGCGATCCATGTGTAAATAAAGCGATATAAAACAGACATTAGTTGAATGACACAGATATAAGAATGCATATGTCATTAAAATCTTTTGCGATTAGAAAAACAGTTGTAAACATATATAATAGATTACAAACTAAATGCAGTAGAAGCAACTTATTAATTTCTTGTGCAATTCGAAAATCACCCATCCCTGTGCTCTTAAATGAATATTTATATCACATACACCCGTTGTGTTATCGCTAATTTTGCGACTGTCAATGGTCATAATCATAAGCATAAGCAAAAATAATGGATAGCAGAGATATACTTCAAGATTAATTCAATTATGAAATGACTGCTTTCAAACAGTTCTTTTTCGTTTACATAATATTTAAAAGATATCGAATTTTAAAACTTTGCGATTCTAACAATCTTCAATTAACGCAAAAATTGGAACTATACGAAATACTAATTCCATAAAACACTCGGGCATTAAAATGTTAATTTCGTCTAAAAATTTTCAAGTTCACTCATGTTGTTTTAAAACAATTTGTAAAACAATTAGATAACTTATAGGTTTTTGGCAAAAAAAGAAGAAATTCAAACAGAATTCTTGTTGCAGCGTATTCGTCTTTCAGTACCATTCACAATACGTGTAAAACATTTTTCGGGTCGTCTGAGTTAGAGAAGATAATTGTACATCCTATGTGTATAATATGTGTGATGCACCGTGAGGAAACGAGATATATCTTTGTGTTTACCGTTAACTATTTATTGGTTCTCGGGGGTTACATAAGCTATAATTATAACTGTAACGAAAGATATTGACTCAAATACACGAGTACGCAAAGACAGTGTCACTTGGGTGCGTATTCGTGGCCGAATTATTTGTAACTACAACTGCCGCCATGTGTTTACAATCATTTCCTGGCGGTGTCGCATCCCCCCTTAATCACCGCCCCTACAGCACCGCGACGTTACAGCAATATTCCTATGTCCGCCCCGTGCAATATTGCACGACAACGTTGCAGCAACATTATAACAATACTACGTTGCAACCATGCAATATAGCAACGTTCCTGCAACGAAGTGCGCTGTATGGGCGGTCTCCACCACAATATGTATGCAAAAGTTGGAAACGTTTCTGAAATCGAGTTGCACATCACTTTAGTACTATTTTGTTTTTGTTATTAGTCCTTAGTGTTAGTTTATTCACACGAAAGGCAAGAAACGATTTCTGGTCATTTGATTTAACACAAACTTTCTATGCAGATTGAGAATAAAATTAAAATTCAATTTTTTACAGGATGGACTCATTGAGACATTAAGAAGAACACGAGTTAAATTCGTCCATTGTGTGTTGCCACAACATAATTCTGGCTGTACTGACAATAAGAGCCTATTGTCCGCAAAGTCAAATCAAAGTGAAGATAGCCTCGTCAATGTACCTCTATTACGATCACAGGTAAGAGTGCGGTGTTCTGCCATTATGAGTGTTGCATAAGTTTGTTAACAAAGCTTGATTTAAAATATTATTTCTGTTTCGGTGACAATTTAATTAATTGGTTATAACTGATGTTACAGTAATACATTATTATTTTATGAAATATTAAGCCTTAAGGGTCGTTCCACGCGACATCGGACACTTTCCGGAGTAACATTTCGGATTTTGTTGCAACTTGGATATGTTGTAGTCTTTAGGGACCCTCATAAAAAAATTCAGAAAAGTAAAACATCACGTCAAGTAGGTGAAAAGTCAAGGACGGAAAAGAGTATCATAAAATAAATCACAAAAGAGTAGAGGATAATAATAATTACAATATAAAAAAAAATGTGAAATCAAAAAAGCTGCAAGTACATAACGGTGTTTTGTAATAATCACGGACATTTTAATAATGTGAAGATAAAATGTAACATCTAGACATTTGCCTAGATGTCCGCGGACTGGAAGTCAAATACTTGGCGTGGCCAGGCAAGGTCAAGGTATCGACGAATAAGAATTATTTCAAAACGCAAAATGATGAAAGTGTATTCATATTGGCAGAGTTTTAAACTGACAAATTGTTTGAAAGCTTGTGAGAGGGAAGGTATGGGTATTGATGATCTGAGAATACCTTGCTTGGCCGCGGACATCTAGGCAAATGTCTAGATGTTACATTTTATTAAAATGGCCGTGCTTATTACAAAGCACCTTTATGTACATGCAGCTCATTTTGATTTCACATCTTTTTTATATTATAATTATTATTATTTTCTATTTTTTGTGATATATTTGATAATACTCTTTTCCGTCTTTGACTTTTTCATGTACTTGGCGTAATTTTCTTACTTTTTTCAAGTTTTTTATGGGGATCTCACTTATTTTTACAAACAACATTTGCATAGGGAATGACTTTAGCTAATTTTTAATATTATAAATTAGAAAGGTTCACCATCAACAGCCTTATCACAGGACAGAATTAAGGATAAATTCTACGCAAGTATAACAACTATGAAACAAACCATGTGCACCGCATTGCCGATCTATACTCCCCATCATTTGAGAAGGGACCTGTTTCGCGCATGTAGAATGAGCTCATTGGCTCCGAGGGAGATTTTGTTTATGGTATAGCCAATAGTAGCTTGTTTCGTCACCAATGAGCGCCAACATGCGCAGAACAGGTCTGAACTTGTCTGTCAGTGGGTTCCCTCTAAAATTACTTTTGATATATATGTATTATGTATATGTATAGTACCACAAACACTGATTTAATTCATGCATTATCGAAGGTGCCCATGTGTCAAAATAAATGAATAAGTATTGTTTCGTTTTGTATTCGGCATAACGCAACTCGCAAGTAACTCGAACGGAATGGAACATTAACACAATAACCAGAACAGTAACAGAAATGTAATGTAATACAATCTCTAAGATACAGCAAGGGAATATATGGGATTGATGCGTCTATTCGCGATGGCGTCGGACTCTCGATTGACAGATAGGCAATCGGATCGATCAAATTGCCTTCTTCTCGATCCTGTTCTTGTTTCCGTCGCGAGCACCAGCAGGCTTTGGATTCCATCCATAGGGTGCTTGCAACACTGCTTCCCCCTCTCGAGAAGCGGTCGTCCCGGCCGCTGCAGCTTCTCCCTTGCCTGCAGCCGTACCCTGGTCCGGAAGAGTGGGAAAGACGCTGCGTGGCCTCTTCCGACCATCTCCTCGGCATTCGCCTTCACGCCCAAGGGTAAACCACTGCAAAATCCGTGGGCAAGGCGTGGGTACGTAGATCCCCCGAAAGTCCTCTGTGTCTCCACCCTCCACTTGCGTCTTCAAACTAGCGTACTTCTTTCTTGATCCGGTTTCGTCTTCTTCGACGGCGCATCTTCTTCTAGGGTAGAGACGGGTGGGGAGGTCCTGTCGTCTACGGTCGGGACTCTTCGAGTCTTCAGTTTTCGGGATTCTTTTCGCGAATTGTCCAACAACGGCTGTGCCGCGACTAAGGGTTCTCGCGGCGGAAATCTCCCTCGATGGAAGGTTCCTTTGGAACTCCAACGACGGTTCTGGAACTCCGCTTCCGCGAGCGTGCCACGATGGCTCTATCACACCGACGCTGCATCTTCCTTTCCTCTAGAGGTTCGCCCTCGGTGTCCTTCGGCCCTTCTCGAAGCTCCAATCCATTGGTGACTCCGGTGTGAATTCCTCGACTGCTCTGGTTTCCCTCGCTTTCTGGGGTTCCCTTGATAAAAATGGAGAGAGAGACTTAATTTTATTTTTCTCTCGGGAGAATCCGGCGAAGCCGGACAGAACCGGGAAGACGGAAAGGCGAGACGAGCACGAAAGCAGGGAGTCACACTTATGAGTATGTTATCGGCCCGCTCCCCGATCAATCCGCCCAGAACTCCCAGCTGGTCTGCACTCTTCATTCTTCCAATCTCCTCCAGTTTTCCAATCCTTGACTTGAGAATGGTCCCAATCCTCTTCTTAGCGTCTGGTGCTGCTCTAGGGCACCGTCCTGTACAGCTCTTCAGCGACCCCATCTCCGCGATGCTCCCTCCGACCGATCCGTGCAACTGCGTCGCACGTCCGTCCGGTGAATGGGGACACCATTTCCCGTCTGCTGTCCACCCTCACAGGGGGGGGACCCCTTGGTATCCATTGTACCGGGGCAGATCCAGGATCCCGGCCAAGGGGGCTAGCGGGGCGATTTCACATATGTCCACGCCCCGCTGCGGACTGCTACTCTGTTGTAGCACATTCGGGGAATTCGGGATCGCATCCGAGCCGCGGTGGCAGTCCCCCGACACATTGTTCCTCGTCGTGGGGTATCGTGCACCTGTAACAGTTCAAGAAAGAGGGGGCCGGGCTACGAAGGCAGCCTCCACAGCCCAGTCCACCAGATTAGCTTAGACTAATCTCCTTTCTTGGGCCTTCGGAGCACTCCAGCCTTGAATCCTTGCGCCTACGGAGTTCTCCAGTCTTGAATCCTTATCGAGCTTCGAAACATCCCTCGTACTTTGCAAGGCGGCGCACGTGGACCACCTTGCACTTCTTTCTGGGCGAGCGTTGAATCCTGTAGACGATGTCGTTGATCCTGTCCATTATCGTATAGGGGCCTTCCCAATCCACTTGCAGTTTCGGGCACTTTCCTTTCACTCTTCGTGGTTGGAACAACCACACTCGTTCTCCGGGTTAGAACTCCACCGCGTGGACACGATTGTCGTACCACGACTTCATTTTCGAACTGTAGATGTCCAAACGGCGTCGAGCAAATTCGTGGATCCTCTTTATTTTTCCTCGGATCCATTCGGAGTATCTCTGTTCGACGTCCTCGTCTTGTTCCACTTCTGGGGGCAGTTCTCTCCAAAGCTGCAGAGGCAGGCCAAGTTCATGGCAATATGAGATCATCGCTGGCGTTAACTGTGTAGCCTCATATCGTACTGATCTGTAAATGAGGAGGAACATGGGAATCCACTCGTCCCAATCCCGCTGGTGCTCTGAAACAAACATTGCAAGATATTGGAGCAACGTCCTGTTCAAGCGTTCTACCAGCCCGTCGGATTGAGGATGTAGGGGAGTAGTTCGTGTCTTCCTGATTCGCAGCAGCTTCAGCAATTCCTTGAAAACGGAGGATTTGAAATTCCTTCCTTGGTCCGTGTGTATCTCCAACGGTACACCATGACGACATACTACGTTGTGCAGAAGAGCTCTTGCCACTGTGACAGCTCGCTGGTTTGGCATCGCGATTACTTCTGGCCACCGGGTAAAATAGTCCGTCACGACCAGCATAAACCCGTTCCCGGCCTGAAACCTCGGGAGCGGACCCACAACGTCCAGGGCAAGCCACTCGAACGGAGCTCCCACGTTGTACACTTTCAGGTTCCCTGCTCCCGTTTGACGTGATCCCTTCTTCGCCGCACAGGTGTCACACTGCCGGCATCACTCTTGAACGTCCTGTCGGCACGTAGACCAGAAGAACTGTTGTCAGATTTTCGCCAAGATCTTGTTCACTCCAAAGTGTCCAGCTGCTGAAGCGTCGTGGAACTCCCTCAGTACCTTTGCAACCATTTCACGCGGCACCACCAAAAGCCACGAGGTCGTTGCACCATCGTGGGACTCCCATTTCCTGAAAAGCAGACCTTCTCGAACTACCAGCGAATCCCAGATCGACCAGTAGTACTTCAGTTGTGGGGAGAAACGAGCGACGTCCTGCCAGACGGGCTTCTCTCGTTCCCTCTTCTTTTCAAGAATGAATCCGATTTCTTCATCCTTCCTTTGACTTTGTCTCCATCCTTCGGTGTCCTCTTCTACGGCAAATAATCGATGGATCTTTTTCGTGGAATCTCCTTCCTCTTCCGCTTCCTTTTTCTCCAGGCGGTTGCAGTTCTTGCAATCTTCTTCGAGGCAAGGTCTTCTAAAAAGTCCATCGGTGTTTCCGTGGGCTTTTCCTTCCCGGTGACGAATCTCGAAGTCGTACTCCTGTAGTCGCTCGATCCATCGCGCGACCTGTCCTTCGAGGATCTTGAAGGTCAGCAGCCAGCGAAACGCCGCGTGGTCCATCCTTACTAGGAATCTTCGTCCGTAGAGGTAGTGGTGGAAATGTTCGATTGATTTCACTACTGCCAGAAGCTCGCTCCGGGTGACGCAGTAGTTCCTCTCCGCTTTTCTCAAGGTCTTGAAGTAGTAGGCGACGACCTTTTCCTATCCTTCGTGTTCCTGTAAGAGGACGCCGCCTATGGCGAAATTAGAGGCGTCCGTGTCCAGAATGAAGTCCGTTCCTACCACTGGGTATGCTAGTCCCGGGGCTCCGGTTAGTCTCCTGTTCAGCTCTTAGAAAACTTCTTGACATTCGTCGGTCCATTTGTAGTTTTGTTTGGCCTCGGTGAGGCGATGCAGGGGCTTGGCGATCCAGGAGAAGTCCTTCACAAATTTCAGTTCACAAGTGTCCGTTCCGTCTCCCTGTGGTGTCCCTAATTTAAGTGACAACTGTGTAGGGGGCCTGCTCTGGCTAGGTAAGTCCGGTGACTGCGCGTAGTTCCGCCTGCTTCGCCCTTCCTTCAAATTAAAGACGGATCCCTTATCTCGCGAATATAAATACGCGCACGATTTTCAGAACAAAAGCGCGCATTGATGTATTCCGTACGAGAGAAGGTGGGAATTGGGGAGGAGATATTGCTGTGAAGAGAGCTTCTTCAAGACAGTGGCCGTTTGGGAGAGATGCAGGTGCGATTGCATAGGTTAGGAACAATCATACTTTTCTCGCACGGAATACGTCGTCAACGTGTGATTTTGTTTTGATATTCGTGCGCGTGTATAGGCTCAAGTAATAAGAGATCCGTCTCAAATTTGACGAAAAGCCGACGCAAGCGAGGTCACGCACAGTCAGTGAACTACCCCTTTTGTTTCTCTGTCCCTCCGCGAGACGTACTGACACCTCTGCACAGCAGAATGGTCGTACAATCGGTGTGATGTGAAAAGAAACATATTTATTATTGTGACCGTCACAACAGTGAATCTTTTGGAGGGGAGGAATCTCTTCTTGCAGGGGATAGGGTGAAGCGAACGGGCGATTCTTCTTGCCCCTGTGACATTTCAGCTTGTGGGTAGCCTCCTTTCTCCTCATATTCCAATAGTATGTGTATCGAGATTTCGAATGCGCATACCAGTCCACACTTACCAGCCTATTTCACAAATGCGAATTATTGAAAGAAAATGTGTATTATGCACTTACATATCTACATACAGTGGGGACAAAAGTATTCGGACACCCTTTAAAACAGAATAACAACATTAAAATTTTTAGGAGCAAGAAGGATTAGTTTACTAAGTAGGTGGCGTGTTTCGTCCTTTTGAAAAAAATCAATCTTTTCATTGCAATCATTAATAATGATCAGAATTCTATCATGTTTGGTATAATTTTCATTGCAAAAACTCCAGCAATCCATTGGTGGTATTTCTATGGAGATCTAATATTAATTATAGAAATTCCCATTTTCATTACTGAGTGGCCTATTGCTGTCCTTGTCTTTATGACTCTATGGTCTAGGACCCCTGAAGCGCGTGGTGCGAGAGCTTCGACCCGAGAACCTTTCACGGTCATAAAAAAAGATCGACCTTTCCGTTGTGACGTACGTCACTCCGAGGAGTTGTGGGATAGTTCAGTTGGCTGGCCAGGTTCGATTAAACTCCTCGCGGTTGTGTTTTAGCGTTCTTCTGACTTTATTATTTACACCTTATGTAGTAATATGTACAATATTTACATTACTTGACGTTGCAGCCAAGGGCGACGCAACTTGGCGTGTTTCGCACGATTTTGGAGACCGGGCAACACCCGTCGTCTCTATCGGAGCGGTAGTGGGACAGAGACCGGGCAGCGTCCGGGCGTCTCTGTTCGGAGCGGTAGTGGGAAAGAGACCGGGCAACTTCCAGGCGACTCGGTTCGGAGCGGTAGTGGGAAAGAGACCGGGCAACTTCCAGGCGTCTCTGTTCGGAGCGGTAGTGGGAAAGAGACCGGACAACTTCCTGGCGTCTCTGTTCAGAGCGGTAGTGGGAAAGAGACCGGGCAACTTCCAGGCGTCTCGAGTCGGAACGGTCGGAGGAACAAGGATAGTATGCGATCGTATGATCGGCGGTTACTCGGAGATTTTCTCGCTATTCCGTTTGCACCGGGCAACATCCAGGCAGGCGGTCTAGGAGGGGGTATCCGTATCCCCACTCGAACTGCCGGTCCTTCGTCGCGGCAGGGCTTATGTCCCGATTCTCGGAAATTCCTAGCAGCGAGAAATCGACGCGATCTAGCGGCGCGGTGGGGAGTGAACGTCATTTGACGCGTCGCGAGACCGGTGCGCCTCGGGCCGGTTCGGCGGTTCTCGGTCGCGGTCGCCCGTGCGCTCGGTATCTCGCTCACTCCCGGTCGTATCGTTCCGCGCGCGATTCCTCGCGCTGGAACGCTACGTCACACCGTGATTTCAGGACTCCGTCATACAGTGGTTTCAAAGTAACTTTTTGCGGTCAAAATTCCGTATCTCCGTCAATTGTCAACCGATTTTTAATTTCTTTGGCTCATTTTGTAGGGAATTAAATTTACTAAAATGTCACACAGTAGTTTTCCAAAATTGTCTTTAGGGATTAAAAAAAAACAAATACTGAACTCTTGGTTCCGAAAGAACGAGTTTATTAACCAGTTTTTTCATATAACATTAAAACGAGATAAAATAAAAAAAATATAAATTAAACTATTCAAATTTAAACAAGTATTCTTCTTCCACATATTCTACATCTTCATAATTCGACAAAAGATATTTTGCGTCTTTTTCTAGTTCAACAGACGCAGTTGGCCATTGGGACCTCAAATACGAAATTAAAGGATCCGATGTTATTAATAAATTATGTATTATATCCTCATTTGTTGAAAACCTCGAACTTTTTCTGGTATTAAATTGTCGGAATCTTTTAAAATCTTTGTTCCTAGATTCCTGGGCTTCTTCCGACATCTGACCAATCACAGCCCCACTTAGAAATTAAAACTAAATCTTTTTTGGTGGGAAGATTCCCAGATTTGTACAATGATGAAAACAACCTCGAAACAGTACAGTCATTAAGAACTAGAAAAAGATACTGAGAAAAATACCAGAAAGTATTTTTGAAAGCGACTGTCAAGACAAATTGAATCATATGGTATACTATAACCTTCAAGGCTACACATGGTTGGGAATGAAAGATGAAATTCAATCTAATAGATAGATAGTCCGATATATTTATTTCATTCCTAACCATGTGTAGTCTTGAAGGTCATAGTATACCATATGGTTGAATTTGTCTTGACAGTCGCTTTTACACTGGATAATCAAATATATAGCATTCTATTTAAAAAACTGAGGGTCGCCTTTGTTTCAAGGAAAATATTGCGAACACCAAAAATTGAGTTACCGTATTATGTTGTGTATAAAAAACAGTAAAAGTTATCCCTCTACAATTTTTTACAAATACTTACCATATTCGAGAACACTGTATAAGAATAGCAGATATAGCCGCTTGGCCGCTGCGAGCACCGCACGGCTCAGCCAGTCGAGCCGGTGTGATTTGGCGCCGCTTCAACTTTCGGCAATTTTTACAGGGCCAATTTTAAAATGTCCGTATTTTTAAGAATTAGTTCATCAAGGGGAAGGATTGAACTATATTCTCCTTTTTTCTTAGATTTTTAAAATTGCGCCCGATGTTAAACACCTGCATTTGTTTAAAACAATTGCACAAAAATGGTTCAAATTTTTCTTTTTTTAAACTGAAATAATTTTTTCTTAAAACATTAATGTCTTCTCTATAGGCACCGTAAAACTCATTTCTATCCGTTTACTATTTTCATAGCTATAATTTACTGAAATAAAAAATAGGAATAGTAGGAAGGTTAGGTTCACTGCGTCAAGCAACGAAGGTTCCGGTAGTGGGATTCGATCGCGAGGTCACGGACATAACGAGCATTACTGTAACTCAAATACAATCGCGCATAAACAATTTTGAAGTCAAAACTGACTTTTTAATAATACCAGCCTTTATCGACGCTGTACCATCGCGACCGTTCTCAAGGACGGAAATGGAAATTCCGCGAAATTTGCCTTTGGCAAATTCTAATTTCAGTGTTCCATCAACCATCGACGGAATTCTTGGCGCAGAAGTTTTCGTGCGGTTACTGGGCGTTGGGCAAATTTCAATAGCAAACGATAGCATTGTTTTGCAAAAAAACTAAGTTTGGATGGGTTCCATCGGGTAGAATCCCAATCGAAGCTGCATCTCATAAGATACACTGTAAGCTTGCCGTAATATCGTTAGAAAGACAGATTGCGAGGTTTTGGGAATTAGAAGAGCCTCTACGGACGAAGTCACTATTATCCAACTCGCGATGCCGTGTCAGGCAAATATATCACGAAACTTCCTTTTAACCACAATATACATTCATTAGGCGGTTCATATTCCGCTGCTCTTAAGCGATTTCATTCTTTAGAAGATAAATTAGTAAAAAATCCAGAATTGAAATCCAGATATATTAAATTCTTAAATGAATATTGTTCGTTAGGTCATATAACAAGATTAAATTCGTGTGCCACCGATGAGGGTTACACTGACCCCATCATGCAATAGTAAAGGAGAATAGCGTCACGACAAAACTCCGAGTAGTATTTGACGCATCCGCAAAAACGTCTAGTGGAATCTCGTTGAACGATACTCTTTTGACCGGTCCAACCATTCAAAATAATTTATATTCACTTCTTATCCGTTTTAGAATACACACTGACGTAGTTACCGCAGACATTACGAAAATGTACAGATAGACATTGATACATCCCGACCATCGTAAATATCAAACGATTTTATCGCGCGCAGATCCCCGACAACCGATAGACACGTACTCCTTGAATACCGTAACATATGGGACATTCGCAGCCCCATTCATGGTCATCCGCTCGTTGCACCAGTTAGCGAAAGATGAAGCAACATCCTTTCCTCAAGCGTCAATAGTACTTCAGGAAGATTTATTGACAGGCGCGAAAACATTCGAGGAAGCTATCACTATTAGGGACAAGTTGATCAACCTTTGCGAAGGGAGGTTTTAAATTGCGGCAATGGGCAGCAAACGATGAAAGGCTGATCCAAGATATAGAAGACAGGACGAACGAAACGCACTTACGGCTTGATTTAGACGATACCATCAAAACCCTTGGCATATGTAGGCATGTAAAACAAGACGCGATTATGTATACGCTAATAGAGATTCCTCCAATCGACCGTTTAACCAAGCGAAACATTTTGTCAAGGGTTGCAACCTTATTCGATCCATTAGGGATACTTGGCCCAATAATTATACGGGCAAAAATTCTAATGCAGGAGTTGTGGAAACTGCAACTCCACTAGGATAAATCCGTACCTCTAGAATTACAGACGAGATGCATTCGTATTGTCAGAAAATGAATTTGCTACGCTGCTTAAAAATACAACGTCATATAACGATTGTGGGTTACGTAGATATTCAGCTGCATGGGTTTTGCGACGCGAGCGAACGAGCTTATGGGGCGTGTCTACACCTGAGTTCCGTCGATGACCGCGGCATGGTATCAACACAATTAATTTTGTCGAAATTCTGAGTAGCGTCTTTAAAAATAATAACATTACCGCGGCTGGAACTTTGCTCAGCACATTTGTTAAGCAATCTATACAAGGCAGTTTTGGTCTGATTCAACGATCGCATTGCATTGGATCAAGACATCTCCCCATACGCTGAAAATCTTTGTAGCGCATCGAGTTACTGAAATACAGGCTGCAACAGGTACCCACGAATGGCGGCATGTGCGGTCCGAAGAAAATCCCGCAGATATGATATCGCGGGGCGTCACGGTGCAAGAAAACCGCGAAGACCAATGACCATTTTTACCTTTAGAATCAATACAAGTTCCTGAAACACGGCCTCTTATCATATTAACGGCGTAGATATCGTCTTACAATTTCATTTCAATAGCTCGCACAAGGAAAACCATAGGGGAGCGTTGTTAACGAGCGATCTTCAGAGAGTGCAACAGTACATCATAAAGGGTATTCAACAAGTAGCATTTAAGTCTAACATTCACGCCTTAATGGTTTCGGGTACAATTGCAAAAATATCTCGTGCATTGAGTCCATTTATAGATTCCGATGGTATTTTATGTGTCGGAGGGCGTTTGGCCAGAGCGAACGTAAGATACAACACAAAACACCCAATATTATTGCCAAAGAACCATAGTGTACCGAATCAATTATACGAGAATATGACGTTAAATACTTTCATGCAGGCATTCAGTCTGTTCTGAACGCAGTTCGTCTCAATTTTTGGATTCCAAATGGAAAAAATGCAGTCCGCAAAATTGTACACGCATGTTTGTACCGGCGGCTTCGCTCGGTAGCAAGTTACAAGACGGGTGATTTACCAGCTCCTCGCGTAACATTTTCGAGACCCTTTTTACAATCGGTCGTACACTTTTGCGGTCCAATATGGATCAAGGAGAAAACGCAACGTAATCGAGGGAAGGTTAAGGTGTATATCGCAATATTCGTTTGCTTTTCCACTAAGGCGGTACATATCGAGGTAGTAGGCGACTTAACGACAGAAGCTTTTTTAGCTGCGTTACGACGATTCTTCGCACGACGGGGTCAATGCTCTGATATATATTCAAACAACGGGACGAATTTCGTAGACGCGAAGAGAGAAATTAAGGAACTGTTCGCCTTATTCAATTCAGAGAGCTATAACGAAACCACAGTAGCCACCTTACCCAACGAGGGTATAAGGTGTCATTTCATTCCACCTCGATCACCGCAATTTGACGGACTGTGGGAAGCAGCAGTTCGATCATTTAAACACCATCTAACTCAAATCATAGGAGATACATTATTATCATATGAAGCTCTGGGTACATATGTAACACAGATAAAAGAGATTTTAAATTCTCGTCCCATAACTCCTGTATCCTCTGACCCTAACGATTTGACAGCGATTCCTCATTGGCGATAGTTTGATACGTATTCCAGACCATGATTTTACGGACGTACCATCTGGGAGATTTTCGTTGTGGCAGCATGTCCAAAAGATGAGAGCGCAAGCTTGGAAAAGATGGTACAAGGACTATTTACAAGATCAGACCGTTCGAAAGAAATGGCACACAGGACACAACCAAGATATTCCAATAGGCACCATAGTTACTCTGAGGGATGATAACGCACCACCTATGCCCTGGTCGTTCGGAAGAATCGTGGTTGGGCATCCGGTAACAATGGCGTGGTTCGCGTCGTTACCGTAAAAACTTTAAACGGCGAATACAAGCGTTGCGTGAAGCGCATTGCTCCGTTGCCCTTCGAATACGACGGCTAATCATACTCAATGTAAATAGTTGTAATAGAATTATTTCGTTCTACAACAAGTAAATACTTTATCTTGTAATTATTCTAAAATGATTTTAGCGATATGTTATATCTATCTCAACGAATTTACTCCGGTACTATATATAAGCGTACCCTTTCAGTCACAATCATTTTGAATTATTTATTAATTGTCTAAATTTTAAGAATTTAATTAACGATAAGCTACTATTAGCTATAAGTAATAATACCTTGAATTATTTTGCGCGAGTCGTACCCACTCGAGTTGGAGATTTATCACGGGAAATACAATATAATTGATCCACGTTATACCGTATTTGCCTAGCATTGTATGTGTCACTCCGTACACCCAATTGTTGAACAGATTCGTTCAAGGGATGCGGCATACCTCTCCATCGAATGCGCCGAGAAGCGCAGGCAATTTTTGTAGCCCCAAGCTTGTGCGAAACAGCTTGTGACATCACGAGCAGTTCCGGCCTTCCTGGGATAAATCCACTTTAGCTAAGACGCTTTCCCGCGTTTTCTGCGCAACGCGCGGGAAGCTCACTATGTACTTGACCAATCGCGACCGTTAGAAGGTCACACCCCCATACTCTTTCCTTCCGCTTCTTGACCGATCAGTGCATCCATTTTTTAGTTCCGAGCCACTTACTCATAGATTATCGAATCGTCAACACCATATTTTTCTTTCATCTAACCTTAACCCTAATCCTAACCCATAACCATAGTATTATTTTAATAAATTAGATTCAGAATTAAAGTGCAGTTTTACTCAAAGTAACTCATCATAAAGCGGCCTTATTCCATTAATTTGAAATAAGGAAAAACAAGTGTCAGGCGGCCTTACAACCCGCCAGCTTAACGGCACTTCAACAATAATCCCATCACATCATATACTCTCCCGATGGAAGAATACTCACCACCTTCTCGTGATTTCCGTTGAACAATGGCAACTTAAATGTTTCAAACAACAAGTTTCATCAACAGAGATGAAACTATTAACGGTATTAAACCTTGGAGCGGTCCACATTAATACCCTATATAAAAGTGGCAGGTATAGCCGCTTGGTCGCTGCGAGTACCGCACGGCCCAACCAGTCAAGCCGGTGTGATTTGACGCAGCGTTACATTCGATTAATTTTCATTTGACCAATTTTAAAGTGTCCGCGTTTTTGAAAACGTATCCTTGAAGAGAACTAGTACGGCTATATCCTCATATTTTTTCAAATTTTTAAGTCGTACCCTGCTATTAAAAACTTGTATTTGTTTACAAGAATTACAACATAAATGTTCAAAATTTGATTCTTTAGAGTGAAATAATTTTTATTAGGTACTCTTATATCTCCACTGTAAGCATCCAAAAGGTCATTTTTATCAGTTTGTTAGTTTATCAGTTACAATTTTTTGAAGAAAAGTAAACACTATATTTCAAATACTGTAAGATCCACAATTTTTTACATTTTGAAAAATTCTTCGAAATATGTTTATATATTCCTAAAGACTACAACATATCCAAGTAGCACCAAATTCAAAATGTTACTTCGAAAAGTGTTTTTAATGCATTGTGTTAAAAAAACGTTGTATTTACGCAGATTCGTGGAAGCCAAATAATTGATGTAGTTCGCTTGCACAAAGTCGGATTTCCTAAGCATATGGCCTTAAGTGAGTTCAGAAGACGATTTGGTTTATTGTCAAGCGACGTCAATGCTCGACCAGGTAGTCCTGTAGCCGATGAGCGTCGTGCCGTGGAGGATATGCTGCTCACCGTTGACGTTGATCCGGCTTTATATCGAGTTGGCCAGAGTCAGGTACGTCAATCCTTATTGTTTATTTCTTTTTATCTACCTTTGTTTGCATTTTGGAAGTGCATGTAAAATTATGTGGTATCAAAATGAAAAAGCATTGAACAGCTTAGTGATATTTTAATTAAACTATCTGTTTAATATGTACTGTCTCTTGTACATTGTGCAAGGCGCGCCAAAAATAATTGAGCGATTTATTTTTTTAATAATAGTGGTAGAAATAGGTACCATTGGAGATACCATGGCACACTTTTTATTAAAGATTTAGGAAAATCGTTGACACATTATTTGAGTATGATGCTTGACAAACGGCCCCCATTGGGACCAGTCATCTTTTGATTCCTTGTATTGCACGCAACATCGCTCTATCGAACACTTCTGGTGGCACTATAACTTGATGAATATTCTCCTAAAATATTGAGTTTCTGATGACCTTATATCTTTTATATTCAGAATAGGGGTATGCGGGTACCCGAGCAGACGGATCGGGTCGAAAAATTTCGGACGGGCTCGGGCGGGTACCCGCAACATACGAATGTTTGGGTAGCTCGAAATTTTCGGGTATCTCGAAATTTTCGGGTAGCTCGAAATTTTCGGGCTTGGTTGGAAGAAGTCGGGCAGGTTCGGTCAAAGGCGTTATTGTCGTATTTCGTCGTCGATTACTCATACAATCATAGCTACGTATAAGTCAAGTTAAGTGACGTTCGTAGTGCATATATGCATATCCAGATGTATCCTATCAATTTCTTAATAATGTATAATATATACATTAAAGAACTTTTCACACATATTATTAAGTATAATAGTATACTTTATTTTAAATTAGCATGTAAGAAACAGTTCTTCCACATTTTGTGGCAATAGTTTTGTTCTTGTTGGTGTAACAATATTTCCAGATAAGGAAAATAAGAAGTTTTAGAAATGGCGAGAAAATGTCTAGCTGCTATCGACAATATTGGAAATCTTGTGCAATTACATTTCCACCAATCTTTAATGATTGTGTTTTGGGACACGACACTGTCCGAGAAATACATTTGTAATTCCCGATCTTTTCGGGCATTAAATGAATCGCACCCCTCATCTGGATTCCCCCGTGTTGTATTAAAAAAATCTAAGAGCCTTGATTTTGTTCCACCTAATTAACGAATTATAATGAAAAAGTGAATTTTGAATTTCACGAAATTAATAAACAAAAATTATGTTCATAATTTAAAAAAAACGTACCACTTGCACTGCTTGTACTTGGAACATTGTTATGTGCAGTGACATTAGAGTTTGAATGATTTTTTTTTATAAATAGACGAAACTTTTTCTTTAAAATTCTCCAGTACTATATGTTTTTTTTCGTTTGGTAAAAGCTGGTCTTCAGATCGGGGATTCAGCAACATAGCGTTCATATATATCGCATCATTTTCCAACATAGGTTCGAAACGTTTCTACAAGTAAAATATTACATTTTATTTAATATAATTTCTTTCAATTTGTTTGTAAAAATTGTTTTGTTTCCACATCGAAATAATAATTGAAAGATAAATGAAGAAATAGATAATGAAATATTTTAATTACTTTTAATGCACTGCAAATGCTGTTGCAAATATCTGCAACCAACATATTTTCCGTTAAATTCGGCTGAAGTAAATTTATTAATCCGAAATACATAGCATAATATTGGGATAGCGTTGGATATGTTTCTCCGCTCATTAGTACTGTTGCATCCTTAATCGGTTCAAGCACAGTTGTTACTGCTTCAAGGAAGATCCATTCTGCTGTGCTTAAATCGTTTGGCATATTAACTTATTAGAGTTCCATCTAGTATCTACTTCTTGTATAAGTTGTAACGGAGTTGTATTTTCGCTTATAGTTTGTTGAATCCTAATTAACTTTTCCCTGTCGGTCGTTGATCTTGAAAAGAAACTAACTATTGCCTTACATTTTTTCCTGAGTTGTTCGTACAGTTCAAATTTTTTCATCGCAGACTTGAGTGTTAACTGTACATAATGAGCAAAGCACGGAATTCTACTCCAATTGCTGTAAGTACTGATAGCTTTAGTAATATTACGCCCGTTGTTGGTTGTAAAGAAGGCCGAGGTCTCTATATCTATATTCCAATTATTTAACGAATGTAATATTGCACGTTGTATGTTTTGGTACGTATGTTTTTCTGGCAAATGAGTTAAATTTAACATATAATGGTGTACTCCAAAATCGCATGTAATATAATGAATAGTTAGTGAAATGTAATATTTGTATGTTTTCGACGTAAAAAGAAAACAAACAATTGCAACAGGTAACCGGCAGTCGTCTTTACTTTATATGATATACGCACAAAAGCTCGGTAAACTTTTTCTCGTGGATTTGAAGAGAAATTTTTTTTAATCGCCTTACCACGATCGCCTCTCTGTACAGTACTTCTGTTGACTTATTCCAACACAACACTTTCCACTTACCAACTTGTCTTGGGTATTAGTATTGGTTTCGGCCAGACTAGCGCGGGGGGTGCGCGCCCTCTTGCGGGCGCGTAAAGCATGGTAGCGAACCGATGTGAGCTTGGGGATGCTAAAAATAAGATTGCAAAAAATTACGTTTTAGAACTAGAGCGCCGCAGAACTTAGTCGGGATATCAAACAGGTGTTCTTGAAAGCACCCTCTTTCTAACGAGAAAGTTATGTTTTAGTTAAACTCGCATCGGTACGCTACCATGCTTTACGCGCCCCATTCATCTAACCCAAACCAATACTAATACCCGGGACAAGTTGGAAAGTGGAATGCGTTGTGTCGGAGTAAGTAAACAGAAATACTGTAGGGTGATTAAAAAAATTTCCTTCAAATCCATGAGGATAAGTTTACCAAGACTTTTTGCGCATATCTTAGAAAGTAAGGCCGACTGACGGTTACATGTATAGGAAAAAGTTGTTCAGAATCATGCCCCCTACAACATATTTCAAGGTCATCGAAATCGGTGATGGTCATGCTAATCGACAAGTCTACCATTTACCTTTTTGTATGTCTAGATATTTTGGTTTTTATGCGTTCTTTCACATCTTGATACATTTTCGGAATTATTGTTCGGGAAAAGGTGGATCTAGAAGGAATTTCGTATCGGGGTTCCGCAATATTCATCAATGAACGAAATCTAGTGTCATCTACAATGCTATATGGTTGCAAGTCTACTGAAATCATACGGGCAATGACATCTGTTCGTTATTTTGCTCTTGTGCAATTTTTATCCAAGTATATGAAACTTTGTCTTGTACTGGGTCCGTATAAGCGATGTTGTATTCCCGTGTTTTACCTTAAATTGCTTCATGCAAGTTTTACATTTTGTCTTGCTTTGAACAATTTTCTCGACATGCAACCAGACGCAACTCTCGCGCCGTTTTTTTCGCATTACACTTGCACTGGCATTTGGTACGGTGGGGTTTTCGGAATGATCAGACATAATTAAAAATTGAAACGCTTGGACATATACGAAAATTTTGCTGCTCTGATTATAGTTCACTGAAGACTGAGCGTCATGTATTGTCAATTCATTAGCTCGGACAGTGTCGTGTTCCAAAACACAAACATTATAGATTCGTGGAAATGTAACTATACAAGATTTCCTAGACAACGAAATCGTAGCATGATAACGCCTATTTTTTATTACTTGGAGGAAATCCCCACGGATACCCCCCGCCCGCGGGGTCGGGCAGGGGGTTATGTGGGGCTCGAACCCACTAAAACCTCTACGGTGATCTACCTCGTGTGCGGAGTAGCGCGCCTGCGGGGAGGGACTTGGACGCGAGTGCAAACTAGCGATTCATTTGCAACCCTCCCCCCTGCGTTTCGTGCAACTCCGCACGCGACATCCCCTTAAAGGGGCCTTCTCTGGGGGAGTATTAATACCTCCCCCAGCTATAATCTCCTTACACAGCGGCGCGACAGACCACGCGTCCGCGCCGCCTCTTCTGGGGTCGCTGCTACTAGGGCGGGTGGTGCCCACAGCACCCCCACCCCGCGACATTTAATGTGAAACCGGCCACCACGAAGGTGAACCGGTGCTGCTTCTTCACCTAAACGGGTATACGCCACGGAATCTACAATCCAGCCACACCACGCCAACAGAAGGGGCAATGGAAAAATCCATGAGTGCCGCAGAGCGTTTAGTGCTCAACAGGAATTACTCCCGCCACTACGCATAGGCTCTCCCAGGATGCCGTTCTGTACGAACTAAAGCTCTTACTTTTGCCCCGTCGGGTACTCGGATACCCGGAAATTACCCGGGATAACTTCAAGCAATTGAATGTAGTATTGTCTGTAGTATAGTCTGATGTTAGCCAAATATGATCGGACAATACCAATCAATGGCACGAAGTTGTTGCGGGTAGACGGGTACCCGACGGGTCAAAAAGTAAGAGCTGTAGTACGAACGGGTCATCGAAATAAGAGCACGACGCTGCATGGACTGTAACACTTCGGTATCCCTCACCGAGCACAAGTCAGCCCAACCGGTCGCTGCATATGCCACCATAGGTGCAAAAACTCCTCTGTACAAGTCAGAGAGGGCACCGAAGCGGAGACCCCATTGACTCCTTGCTATCCTACCTAACTTCATGAATAGCGACCCCGACCTTGTAGCTTAAATACTTGCAGTGCGTGTGAACACGCATGTCACTATCAAAGTTGACGCCAAGATATCGCACCGTAGATTTGAATCTAATATTTGTTTCCCCTATTCGAATGGTCGGTGGCCTATTCGCAAAGTCTGCCTTGTTCGCTCGGACAGCCTTTCGCTTTCGATCGGGACGTGCTCCACCCCGTCTTCGTATCGGAGCCCTACTTATTCAACCGCTTCTGAGCACGATCGCCTCAGTTTTGCGAGCCGATATTTCTAGCTTAGCTGCATCGCACCATTGGACGGTTTGGTCAACTACGCGTTGACCCTCCGTCTCCAGCGTACGCCTATCGTCCGCACTAACAACTACTATAAGGTCGTCCGCATACGCGACGAACCTTTCCTCAACTGTATCCTGAAGGGATCTCAGGAGATCATCAAACATTATGTTCCAGCAGGCGGGACCAAGAACTGAACCCTGAGGGCAACCTCTTGTCGCCCACTTGGACACCTCTACTGAACCTATCGAGATCTTGACCCGACGATTGTCGAAGTAATTTGCAATTACTTCGAAAACATTTCGTGAACAGTCTCGGGCTTTTAAGCTTTCTAAGACTAGGGGCCACCAGATATTGTCAAAGGCACCCGCGATGTCAAAGAGCAGCCCAATCACGTATCGATGCTCTGAGACATCGACCATGCGGCGCAGCTTCACGACTGCGTCCTCCGCCGACCTTCCTGGCATAAAGCCGAACTGTCGGCCCGAGATCTGTCCCGGGGCCAACGACGTCTGGGTAAGTCGCTCTTTAAGGAGCTTTTCAAGAAGTTTCCCTATGACGGAGAGGAGATAGATTGGGCGGTAAGACTTCGGGTCCTTCTCGTCTTTGTCGTCACCTTTTAGAAGAATTCGAAGCGAACCTTCCTTCCAAGTCGACGAAAAGACACCCCATTGAAGGCACCCGTTGAAGAGCCGCACAAGCTGACCGGGGATTGTCTTACATGCTGCCTTTAGAGCACAGACCTCAACAAGATCTCTCTCCGGCGCTTTATTGTTCTTAAAAGTCCTAACGGCATCTATAACGTCCGCTTCCGTGAAAGGATCAGCGTTCGTTGTACCGGGCGCGACTCACGCGCTTTCCCTAATGATACGCTGTGCCGGCGTATCATCTTCCTCCCGGTCATCGGGAACGTGAACATCCAAAAGTGAGATGGCAGTTTCACTCGCACACATTGTGTATCCATTACCACGCCACACAGTGGTTCGAGTATACTACATGCTAGTTGGACTAAATTATTTTTTGGCGGGTTTGGGTTTATATGGGGTCCAAATTGTTAGAAAACATACCTGATTTGTATTACAGTTTATTATTTAACTAAAAATAGCAATAATATAAAAATATGACTAATTCACTAAAGGAAAAAGGACAAAACGACAGTATTGTACATTAAATATAATTGACAATTATAACATTATGTCTATTCCTGTAATTTCTGAGTTTTTAAGTTATAAAACCTGGTTTATGAACTCAGTTTTCTCTGCATCACTATTAAAATAGTGTTTTACAATATGTTCCACGTCGATCCACGCGACAAGGGTTGAATGTACGGAAAGTAGAGACTTTCTAGTTTATTTTAATCAATCGGTCGATCTGCAAAAATTTGCAAAACTATATTTTTTTAATTGTTTTCGAGCGCGACGCTCGGCAGGAGAGATATCCCAGTTGTTATATTCAAATTTTTAGAAATCAGACCTGATTCATATCACATTTTATTTTGTCACTAATAATAATAATATTATTCTTATTATTATTAACAGGTATAACCCTCTCAATATATTATTGTAAACATAAGAAATCTGAGAAACTTACTACTAGGTTACAAGTCATTAATTATGTCGCGTTGATCGACATGGAACATATAGTAAAACACTATTTTAATCCACGGAGTGGTGCTACCGAGCGTCGCGCTCGAAAACAATTAAAAAAATATAGTTTTGCAAATTTTTGCAGATCGATCGATTGATTAAAATAAACTAGAAAATCTGTACTTTCCATACATTCAACCCTTGTCGCGTGGATCGACGTGGAACATATAGTGAAACACTATTTTGATCCACGGAGTGGTGCTACCGAGCGTCGCGCTCGAAAACAATTAAAAAAATATAGTTTTGCAAAATTTTGCAGATCGACCGATTGATTAAAATAAACTAGAAAGTCTCTACTTTCCG
The DNA here is from genome assembly GCA_963971345.1 of Andrena flavipes. NCBI lineage: Eukaryota > Metazoa > Arthropoda > Insecta > Hymenoptera > Andrenidae > Andrena > Andrena flavipes. Next base: position 40,424,784 of record OZ020479.1, on the reverse strand, counting down.
TACATTCAACCCTTGTCGCGTGGATCGACGTGGAACATATTGTTAAACACTATTTTAATAGCGATGCACAGAAAACTGAGTTCAAAAACCAGGTTTTATAACTTAAAAACTCAGAAATTAAAGGAATAGACATAATGTTATAATTGTTAATTATATTTAATGTACAATACTGTCGTTTTGTCCTTTTTCCTTTAGTAAATTAGTCATATTTTTACATTATTGCTATTTTTAGTTAAATAATAAACTGTAATACAAATCAGGTATGTTTTCTAACAATTTGGACCCCATATGAACCCAAACCCGCCAGAAAATAATTTTGTCCAGCTAGCATGTAGTATACTCGAACCACTGTGCGCCGGAGAGTGCTAATCACTCTCGCTATTTGGAGTTTATTCGCCTGGAGCTTTTATACGAAATCCCAGGGCTCCGAGTTTCCGTTCGACGTTACATATCGTCGCCAGCTCTTGAGCTTCGTCCTTTTCACCACCCTGTTGTAATTTCGCAAAGAATAGCGAGACGACAGTTTAAGTTGGTTTCGAGCCGGCGCGTCTCGCTCCTTTTGAAAATTACGTCTCTGCCTGTGCACGGCCATCTTGAGCTCTGTTAGCTCGTGTGTCCACCATGGGTTGGACTTTCTAAACACTCTCTTTCTTGGCATAGCTGCGGTACAGGCATCAGTGATGACACCCGTAAGCGCAACTTGCCATATCCCTAACATCTTCCGCGGACTCCAGCCGGAGGCCCTCAAGCCTCGATCTAGAGAGATCGGCCAGGCTTTCAGCGTACCGCTCCCAATCAGCCCGATGTATGTCGAACCGAGTGTCAGCGGAACCCCGCTCCATCGCTCGGGCCTTCTGGACCCCCAATCTAATGTCCACGGCTCTATGGTCACTCGTGACCCAGTCGCACCTCACCAATACCTGATGACCAGGTATTGGTATCTACCGATACTAGAAGCCTCTTCCCCCCTCAGTGATTGAAACACCATTTCGAGGTGCCTGAGGTGCCCCTTGATCTCGTCACTAAACTGGAAGTACAGTGAAGCCACGTAGAACGAGAAGCCGGGGACTAGCACTTCCGCACATACGCAGTGGGTCGTGCTTAGCTGCGAGACGAGCACTAAATCGAGCAAGTCATTACACAGGGCAACCGCAGCCCACGGTCTTTGTGAGCTTACGGCTGCTACCTTTGCTCGCATCCCTAATCGAGCAACAAAGTAGCCTTCTTGGCTACGAGCTGCCTAACCTCTCCTACTACTTTTCCAGAACGTTGCATGTTCAATTGCAACATTCATGGTTGCATATGGTTTCATATCTTCCCATGGTCGCATTCGCGTTCGCGGATGGAATCGCGTACCTTGAAGGTCTTTTTGTACACGTATCGTTCGAGTGGGGTCCTACCTCACCAGGACTTAACGTTACTTCGGTCGCAACGGACGTGGGCAATGACGCTTTTCTACACGCCATTCTATTCGCGAGCACATGCGCGGTATCAATCGCGGTCTCGGAGCTATTCGTGGAACTAGTGCCTATATTTGCAGCTGCTGCACTATTTTCGCCTTGCTCAGTCGGGCTTTCTCGCCCACACCTGAGCCGCTTCACACACCTTGTGATTTCTACTTGAACGGTACGAAGACCAAGAACCTGTTGGGACTGCACCGCCAATGGTGCGGTGATTGAGGACACACACCCGGGCGCAGCCCGACAGACGGAGTCTCTCGACCGAGCCTCCCGCGTTACCGAGCGCGTCACCGGGTGGCTCCGCAACTTGGCAGCGGGTGCGTCCATCGTTGGCCTCCCCGCACCTCCCATACGAGAGAGGTTGCTGGAGACTCTGAAACTCCGCCGACACTCCACGATGACACGCTCGAGTCCAGCTCCCACCCGGAGATCCGAATGGGGAGCGAGTTTACCTCCGGAGTATTTTGAACCCAGGCGTGCCATCATGATTTATATGAGGCCCCGGTTCCACCGCCTCCTGGTTCGGAAACGCCGGGCCCGGAGGCTGCATGTAGGCTCGTTTTCTTATCACGCTTTGAGTCAAGCGGGGAAAGGAAGGAAGAGGAAAGCCCGATCAGAGGTTTAGGACATTGGTGATAGATGGGAATATAGTGTTAATTCCCCGAGGTTGAGTTGGACTCGTTCGGAGTTTGTAATATTTGCAATCTATTTGCCGATTACGAAGGACCACCCACTAATTGGGACAATGTTCAATCAATTTTTCAAAACCTTTTATTTAACAAAAAACTTAACTCGACTAAATTCACAACAAGATTTCGACGGAATTATAAAGTTCGTATAGCACAATCTGGTTGTACTCGATTGTATACAAGGTCTATGGCACAAGTTGTCTAGTTGCAATGAGCTCTGTCCAGCTCTACAAGTTCTATCTGATCTGGTCATCGGCTCGTTGCTCAGATTCCCTCAAGTTTCTAGCCCTCCTTCCCAGTCTGGAAAAATGGGCCTTGTCCAATCAGCGTCCTGTGATGTCGGAACACCCCTCCATCCTGCCCTTTGCGTGTCTTCCTGGGGTGGGATGCGTTGGCGCTAGCCTCCTCCGCTTGGTGATAGCGGCCTGGCAACGCATGGGAAAACCCCCGGGCCTTGACGTCACTGGGGCCCGCTAGCTGGCGAAAACCGTTGAACGGTCGGACCTATTGTTTGCCCTCAAGAGCCCAATCCTCATGGTCTGGGATGCGTCAAACTCGGCGCTCCGAGGACGACCTTAGTTAAGGACTCCTTAGTCAATAAAGATTTATGTTTCCGCAACTCATTGGAGTTGCGGATGGGAACGAAAACTTTCTCTAAACAAATGTCACGACCAAAAGTGGTCTAGCTAATGTACGACTAAACATATAGGATGGGATTTTTCTTGTGACAGGAGGCCGCCACGATCAATTCTGTAAACTCTAGGACCCTTGCGGGCAAGTCGTAACTTCTAGCGCCACGGGAAGGCATTGATCGTGACTGGAGGCATAAGAGGCTGTGTATTCGCATTGTGCCCCCGGATCTACAGTTCCTGGTACCCACTTGTCTCAGCACCCTCCGCCTATGTGGCGGAGAGACCTGTTTTGTTTGCTAGGTTATCTTCTAGCTGCGTATACTTTACCGCGGGTGACCTAGTCCCGCGGCGTGTTGCTTTTCCGGTTCGCATCGATTCATCGGTGTACCGCTTTGTCGGTTCGTATTGATACAGCGGCGTGTTGTTTTCGCCACTGGTACCTTGTGGAGGGGCCTCACCCAGTTTCCAGAACACCCCCCCCCCCCAAGTACCAGCCGCGTATTACTTCGCCTTCTAGGTTGCCAAAGCCTAGAGACGTGTTTCACTTCGCCCTGGGCGACTTGATACCCACGATAGCGTTCCGCCTCGCTGCCGGACTTCCACGGGACCTCACCCTACTTAGAAGAAGACGGATCCCCGGAGTCCCAACAGCGTATTGCCCGGCGTGTTGCTTTGACATGAAACGCACTGCCAATCCCAAAGGTGTCCCTCGTCCATCCTACAGGACGACTCCCCGGAGTTCTGACAGCGTATTGCTTGCCGCCACGGGTTACAAGATCCCGGCGGCGTATCGCCTATCGCCGTGAACCATGAAGTTCTATCGGTGTGTTGCTTTGCCTTGGGATGCACTGCCAATCCCACCGGCATACTGCTTTGCTTCGCTTCGCTCCGGTTTGCCTGGCACCCACGCCCCATAGGTTACCAGGCCCCTGCAGCGTATTGCTTGTCGCCCCGAACTACAAAGTTTCAGCGGCATATTGCTTTACCTTGGGATGAACCATAACATCCCAACGGCATTTTGCCGGCTTTTTGCTGCGGGTATCCATCTCCCGCAGCATGCTACTTGCCTTGCCTGTCTGATGTTATCAGTGGCAAGGTACTGTGCCGGTGAACTTATAAAATCCACCAGCGTATTGCTTCTCCATCTCATCGGGGCCATAGCCCTCTCTCTGCTTTTTTGCTTTGCACAAAATTTTTCAAAGCACTTGAAGCACTTTCTCTCTGTTTTGTATCCAGTCATGTGCCCTCTTCGTGACTGGGATACACCTACACGGTAGCACCGCAGCATACGCCTTACTGCAACTTACGCTTAAGGCAATACCGCGGGTACCGAGGCAAATTGCAAAATAATGCAATTTAAGCTCAAAGCAAAATAAAAACAGAGTGCCAATCGACACTCCGCGACTTACTAATGCAACTCAGGCAACTCAGGCAATACTAGCAGTACTGCCTTTTTTTTAAAGCATCGCAACAACAGCATCTAAGCGATACTGCAACCCTGCAACGCTTTCTAGCTTGGTGCTGAGACTCGTGCCTTCAGGACCATAGGAAACCACAGCTCCAAGGATGGCTCATATCCAAGGCAGGGGCTTCGCTAGAACCCCGCCCCGCGACACCGCGATCGAGTTACTACCCGGTAGAGCTCTGCAATGGGCGGGTTCGGCCCGCCCGACCACGACTGTTTGTCGGTGTACCCGACCCGCCCGCACTCGAATCGTCACTAGCCCGAAGAACCCGCGGCTGTCCAGCCCGTCCATACCCGCCCGAAATGCCCGATCCGTCCGTGCCCGCTCTTTACCGAGACATTTCTCATGCTTCACTCGATTTTCACTCTGACTTATTGTTACCCTCGAATGGAGAGTCAAACCTTGACAACTTATTTATTATTAATGTGTATTATACTTATCAACTATAAGTAAATAACAGAAGTTAAAATACAAATAAGTGTAAGAAATTAAAAAAATTAGATTTAATTTGTTTTTTACAAACAACAACATTGTAGTAAAAACATATCAGACAATTTAGAAATACAGTATATAAAAAATGCAACGAAAACTTATTTAAAAATTAAATTTTAACTACACAAGTATCGTAAAATCGTAACATTTCTCGTACCGGCATTTAGAAAATTAGAATGTTACAAAATACAGCACATGAATCTACATCCACTTGCACAACTTCATCGACAGCAGGCTTAGATAGTTTTGTAAGATTGTATCGAGGACATTTTATGATCTGAAAAGCAAACGAAAGAATAAAATTATTATACCGAACCAAAAAATAACAAAAATATTTTGCATAATTAACTTAAAAAAATTATAATAATGTAGAGTACGCCGGGGTATTCTGGGACACGGACAATTGTGGGACACCGCCATCTTCTTTTCCCTAGTACTTCTTGACAGCTACAAACGGCTGTCATCGCTTCGTCTCATGCTAAACTCGTTTTTTATTGAGCACTCGACTTGTGATAACGCTCTGTTACCTCGCTCTGATATCGAGTTAATTGTTATCCCTCCCAAAATTTTATTGCCAGTGTGCGTTTGGTTTATTTATTTTTGTGTTTTCCCACAAACCAGTTCAGGTAAATATGTTTATAATATTCGTGTAACCTTAAACCTTCGAACCATAAAAGAAATTTTGCATGAAGTTTGCATTGTGTTACTTATACGCCGCAATATTGTAAAGATAAGCATCTGGGGAATTGTGGGACGCTTTGTTCGGGGAATTATAGGACAGTCAGTTTTTTACGTTTGACAAGCTAAACTCGTGTTTTTTACGCATATAAGTGATTTTCCATGCATTATTTCAACACAGCATTATTATTTTGGCAAATTTTTATTGTTTTTTGTTTCAAAAATATTTTTTAACCATATTATGCCGCGTTATTACGCTAAAAAAGAAAAATCGTTGAATGTCGCCTCTATTTTGGAGGCGATCAAACAAATTAAAATCTACAACCGGTTTTTTTTTAAATTTTTAAATATTTTAAAAAAAATAAAAATTTAAAAATTGCGCCGGTCCCAACCCAAACACTTACACGTGTGTTCATTGCGATTCGGAATGATTCTGTTCGCCATTTTTCTTTTTTTTATATCAATTATGAATTATTATTATTTCGTTTACAATAATGAATACGCGTTTTCCTTCGATAACTTTAATTTTTTATTCGATTTAAAAGATGTCCCACAATTCCCCGAGATTTTTCAAAAACGCGCAAATTAGTTTTTTGCGCCAACTGATATAACTTGTACAATTTGATGGAATTGGATCAAGCCACTGGTATCAAAAGAATGGCTATTCTCCGTACTACAAAACCATGCCTTGAAATTTCAAGAAATATGATCTTTATGTGACTTTTTAGTCAAAATAAAAGTGTGTCCCAGAATACCCCGCCGTACTCTAGTATAGTTAATAAAAGTAACTATTGTGTAATAAATACATGGTACAAAAGCAGTAGAAAGTTGAAAGCATACGTTATGAAAATATTCAAAAGTATATGTAAGGAAGATATTTTAAAGATTTCGATTAGGATAAGTAGAAAAACAAAAGACAAAGGGAAAGAAATAAACAAATATTATAAAAATGACTTACATATTATTATGCAAAAATAGGATTGGGTCTACTATTTCCGGTTTCAGGCAAGACCTTCGTTCTTCTATAATAAATCCAGCAGCGCTAAAACATCTTTCACTGGGGCGCTACTCGCTGGAATAGCAAATATCTTTCTTGCTATTATGCTTAATAGAGGTAAAATTTGGGCATTATTTTTCCACCACTGCAGTATATCCTCATTGGCCGTGTATTTTAAAGACATATATAGAGTGAAGTCACATGATTGTTCAATTTCTCCGTCCGAATCAGCCCATTCGGAAAAACTTGTTCTTAACCGTTTTTCAGGTGGTTGTTCTTCATTTGTAGGCTCGGTTGATGTAGATAGACTAGCTGTAGAAGTGGATGTAGATTGGTGCGTTGTATTTTGTATATGTAAAATTAATCCTTTCACGTTTTCAAACACTATTTCTTTCTCTTCTACAGATAATATTCGTAATTTTCTAAATGTCAGTATCAGGAATGTTGCGATTTCATGATATTTGTGTAGTTTAAATTTCGTTTCTAAATAAGTTTTGGTTTCATTTTTTATATACTGTATTTCTAAATTGTCAGATATGTTAGTACTACAATGTTGTATTAATTTCTTCAACCATAGTAGTACTAAATGAAGTGTGGGTGTCTTTTCAGTTTCCAATATTTGTATACATTCTTTAAACGGCTCCAAAAATGTTATTAAGTGTTGAACTTTAATAATACTATAATTCTCCATTCGGCTACTTTCATCAACATCTGTTAGAATTTCTAAAATTTTTTCATGCTGATTTGCAACGGAATTTAACATTGCTATTTTTGAACTCCACCTCGTTTCCGTTTCTTGGTGCACTGTTTGTGGTAGACGCGAAACGAGTCCCGAACGTTTCAAGTATGCAACGATGCTTTTCATTGTTTGCAATATATGTAAAGTATTTGGAGCGTGCTCTGATAAACATTTCTCCTTAAACGCATTGCGCACAGCAGAATTAATAGAATGGGCAGAACAATTTAATCGCTCCACAGTATCTAAAGCTTTTATTATATTACTTCCTTGGTCTGTGACAAATGTAATATTTTTTATTATATTTGAAGGAATGCCAAAAGTTTCGAATTTGCGATATAATTCTCGCTTGATATTGTCGCCAGTTTTTCTTTCCTCCGGAAAGTCCGTGATGAATACTACTCTTGCTGTTAATTTCCATGATTCGTTTATGTAATGCACCGTTGCGGTATAATACGATGTTTTGGTGTACTGGTCGGTCCAAAAGTTTGTTGTAGCAGCACAAACACCTTGCCGAATTGTGGCCACAATTTACGGTAAAATGTCATTTTTTACTCGTTCCGCTTGTTCTAAGATATTACGCGACACTGTCGTTGCATGCGGAAGAACAGTTTGAACAGGTATTTGGCCGTATTTAAATCCTACATTGATTAATTTTTGGGCTAATTTCTGAAACCCAGGACCACCAATACTATTAAACGACCGAAGATCTTGAGCACTGTAGGCAATACACCCCTCCAATATATCTTTTCTGTCTTCGGTAGCAACCGCAACGTTGCGTGTTAATGGCACCTCATTATTCTTACAATCGTGCCGTGTCAAGCTGGACGTGCTACTTTTATTTTTATATTGTAAATTTATTTTACAAAATTTGCATTGCACAAATCCCGTGCGTGCGTTAGTCTCGTGGTCCTTCATTAATAAAAATTTCTGCCACACAACACTTGCACCCTCCACATTTTCTGTCACATAAAACTCAGAGTTGGCTATTTTTTCAACAATTTCTTGGTCCCTATGTCGCAACATTACTACTGCAACGGAAACACACTCGTTGATGATTTTAACAGTTTACCTGGTTGGCACTGTCGATAGTGTTAAGTACTTTTTCCGATGATGCGAACTTGCTTATTACCTTGCATTAGCTACCAGTCTGAAGCTCTCGCGTTTTTTTCGCTTGCACGAAAACTTCGTCGTTTGGAGGGGAGAATGTCACCATTCCAAAGGTGGAAAAAGAGGAAAAATCTTGTCATGATGGTATTGGCGTTTGAGAAACTTCGACCTTTCTATTGGTCACTTGGGTTTCTTAAATTATTCTACCAGATGAGGTAAACGGTTAAACGGTCAAACGGTTAATACCTCTCCAACACCGGTGACAAAACTTTCCCGAAACATTTTACAACCTATGGTAAAGCAATAAGCCTATTGTCCAGAAAGTCATAAAGCGGCAGTCACGTTCACGGACAATACTTAATATTTGGCTGTAAAGACAGACAGCACGAGTTTAAGAAAAATATGTTGAATACGTACGAAAATAAGAATAGTTCGTCATCATGACAGACACTTTTCATTTCGTCCAACAAACACCCATTACCGTAATAATATTCCGCGTATTTATATGTTATGTACATATAAATATTTTTCATACATCTGATTTACACGCGGCTGAACAATCGTCGCAAGTATATACAGCAAGTCACAAAATTATTCGCACAGTTGAGAGTGTAAAACAAATTCTCGATTGTGCAAATAACGTTATGACAAGAATCAAGGAAATATTATACTTCGTGGGTGATTTGAAACATAAACCAGCGACAGAATATTTTATAGCAATCCTGTTAAGATAGGTTTAGTTTATGAATTCTTTACACTTAGGAATCGAGATTACAAATATTCTTCTTCCGTTTCCTCTTAAAGAGTGGTTCTGATTTACGCGGCCGAAAAATGGGCCTTCAAAATTTATGACATCTTATAAACTCATAAATCTATTCTCCTGAAAGTCATAAAGCGAAAGTCACGTATTGTCAAAATAGAAAGAAGTTTTGCCGCGCATATGGAAGAAATTGAAGAACTGTAAGGCATTAATCAAAACATAAAAAAGATACAGATGTTGTAGAGGATCGGCTACAGGGTCATGAATTCCAGTTGCGCGCCAAGGAGACCCTGACAAATAGAGGAAAGGCGTAAATACGGACACGGACAGGTTGAATACGTCGCATGGCTGGCAACAGTTTCGGGCTTGACGGGCGGGTAGAAATGAACCGCTAGCCTGTCTTGCCCGACGCGGGCCGAGCGAGTCGGGTGAGTCGAAAAACGATCGGGTAACGGGCGGGTTGACCCACGGTATATCCGCCCGTTGCAGAGCTCTACTACCCGGCCGCGACGGTGCTATGATCGCGACCGGGCCGGGGCGTTGACGGCCTTAAGATCGAGTTTCCTAGCAGCGGCCGGCGGACGCGGCTGGCGGCCAAATCCTAAGCACTGCTCTTATGGAGAAGCATGTAACTGTTTTCCTAGCCGCGTTTTCGAGCGGCGGTGGCCGCCCGTCTGCTACAGCAGCAACCTAGGCTACTCAAGACGCAACACAATGCGATGAGTGTCTGTTTGCCGCCAAGATGGCGGAATCTACTAGCCGCGCGGCCAGCCGCGGCGGATTTTAGCTCGACTCCTCCAAACTGAGTCGTAGCCGCGGCCGCGCTGCGGCGATCCAGCGCCCCAATGGAACAGAATCCCAAAAATAAGGAAACAAGTCAGAATTCAAAAGTTATGGGATTATATTTTTTTAATATATTTCTTGTAAACTAATAATATGAGTTCCTAAAAAAGGGAAAAATATCGTGGCGGTTAATTCTGATCTGTGTGTAAACACGTGTCAAAGTTTGTATATGTATTTTTCTTGTGGAAAATTTTGAATTGAGTGTTTCGAATTTTGATAATATAAAAGATACACAAACATTTTGGGAACCGAAATGAGTAGTATCTTTTTTAGTAAGCAATAGCAAATAATTAGTTACATACAGTTATTTTCCATAACAAGCTCATTGAAGAAATATCAGCAATTATCGGCTTTTTAGTTACCCTCCGGGAACTTCCGAGCGCATTTCTTTTTTGTTTTATAATCAGCATATATTTGGCTTTGCAACTGCGAAAAGAAGATTTGGCAATACATATTTACCAATAATGGAGTAATCACCTGTATTCTATCACGCCCAGTGAGGCTGAATGCCAAGAAATGGGGGAAAATTCAATAACATCACATTTTTCGCACTGAAACTGCCGAATATAATTAAGGAAGTTCATAAAAAAAGTATTAATATACCACTCATACGGTGGATTAGCGTTATTTAAAAAAATAATGTCAATACTTCCAATAAAACTAGTACAATTTGATAAATATACCTGCATACTGTGGTAAGTGAAGAAATATTTGCAAACCTGTATGCATGTTATCATATATAGGTACCAAATACTGTTCAGAAAGGGTTAATATATTCCTACGAAATTATACAATATTTGGGCAATCGTCCAATCGGCTAATTGGATGAAGGGATCAAAGATGCTAGAAATAAAGGTTTTAAAAAGTAAAGAAAAGATTGTACGCTCAAAATATTCTCATTGTGATTCAAACGAAGATTTTCTAAACTTCTTATCGATTTCTTCAGATACACTACTGATGTTTTGTAAAGTAGCTTCATAAGATTCCACATGTTGATTGGAAAAAGTGGCATGTTGAATTTTTTTCTCTATTCTTGAGATTGACGCCCATTGGGCGTTTGGACAAAACCGGGATCAGAGCCAAGCGAGAATTAATTCGTTGTTTTCGACCGATAATTTCATATTTACCCAAGAACGTTTCGACAACATCTGTTTGCCAGCATTTCTAAAGGGCAGTTAAGGACGTAGTACCGTCTTTAATTTTAGACATTCTTCAGTCTGACAATGAGTTAATTCGTATATTGCTCTGTCGGTGCTTTCGTAGGTACGATGGGTTCGGACCCGGTCATAGGTACTACTATTAACCGCCGCGCCGACTCGTGGGGTAATATGGTCATAAACCACGACTCTGGCCTGACGCTTTGGTCTATCAGCCTGAGATATTCTTAAATGTTTGTACAATAGATCTTGTATAAACAAATTTTTATTCCCCTTAACATTAACAAAAATATGAATAAAAGGAGATAAACGTGCAGATGTAGACGCGCAGTAAGTATTCGTACAGTTAAATAAAAGATCAATAAACTATGGAAATAAACTAAATATTTACTGTTTTAATAATTTGTGGGATTGCCTTTTGATTTTATAATAGCTTCGAGCCTTCTTGGTGTAGAATTTTTTTAGTTGGATGTTATGGCAAGTTGTATTTTATTCTACTACATACAGGGTGATTCTCCAGCGGCGCCTGTCCTTTGAGGATAACCCGTCGCAGTGCTTCACCGAATTTTATGGTATTCGACCCTCGAAAGGGTTCGAATATCATTAAAAAGTCAGAAATGTGCAAGATTTCCGCATTTTCCATCAGATCTTTGCAAAAACTACGTCAATGGATTCCTTATATTTTGCGGATTAAACTGACACCACGAACGACGTAATTCGGACCATGTGTAGGAAATTCCATGAAAAATTCATTTATATCATTTCAAGTTGTCTTCGTTAATAATAGTCCGATTTACATGAAATTTCGTATGATTTTCACCGGAAAAAAACATAAGGAATTCATTGGTGTCACTTCCATATCGATACGATAGAGAATAAAAAATTATTTTATTTCCGAAGCAGGTATGAATCCTTGACCGTAGACCTTTTCAAGTGCGTTCCTCGACCGAAAGTGGGACCCTGAACACTGCGCGGCTGGAGCCTAGCCGCCGCGGCGGGCCAGTGGTCGGTGTCTGGCCGCTGAGGTGGGCCAGCGGCCGCGTCTGCCGGCCGCCTGCTAGGAAACTCGACCTTTACACGGACGTTCCTGCCTGCCACTCTTGCGCGCCCCACGCCAGCACGCCACGCCACAGTGGTCTGGATGGTGGCCAGAATTTAATTTGTCAACTTCAACTTTGCAATGTCATTTTTTTTGTATGAATTCACAACTCTCCAGAGCTTCTAAATCCGCATACCTTTCCCTTTTCAGATGATTCTTTGAGTATATATAATATTACGAAGACAAAATCATGAAATTTTATGTGAATCTAATTGTTTTAATTACTCATTATAGAACAATAAAATATAGGTTTGTATTACACCAGTATGTAGGTAAGTAAATATATTTTAGTTATTTATATGTGTTATAAGCATTTCTTAATGCGTGTATAAACAATGTAAAATTTATAACTATTTACACTTTGAGAAGGCTTATAAAAAAATGATTAGAAGTGATACACATCGGACCTATTTTATATGAAAGTTTAGACAATTGCCGTTCAGATCATGTAAATTTTAAGTGCAACTTCCTGCAACCTTTGGCTCTATAGGGATTTTAAAGTCCGTCGCGCGAGGAGTTTTGGCGTTCTGAACGCGTGTCCCTATGCAACCACTTGATAGGCGCCTGAAGATATTGAGGGAAATCCGAAACACTTTCATTACGTGGACCTTATCTTCTGTTCTTTTACGTTCTTTTTTTATCTTTTTAATATTGTCTACTTTTCCAAAAATGCTAACTTAACTAAATGTAATCGAATTTTATTATAAAAGCAATTAATTTTGACTTACAAAATAGCCATAAAAATGTCTAGAATTTTGCCGTGATATTTTATTCTTTTGTACACAGTAACAATTACTATTCTTTTAATAATTCACTCTAAATAATCGTATTACATCACAATTAGTATAAATAGTCGTAATAGAGCAAAATATGTGTGGAAAGAAATCGATATAAGTATTATTTGAATTTTGGCCACGAAACGCCGCTCTCCAGACTATAATGCGTGCCATATTGCATCTGCCATTTTGTATTTTAAATTTTTGGTGCCAAATTCGTTGTCAGCGACCTCAAAAACCCTTAATCACCAAGTTTCAGAAAGATCAGAATTTTGGCCACTAAATGTAGATATCCCCAGACCACTGTGCACGCATTTGGCGTGATGCGTTGGAACGTCAGAAGGAGCGCGCTCCTTCTCGCAGGCCAGGAGGTCGTACCCGTCACTACTTAGAGACAGCGAGTTCGGGCTCCTATTTCTACGTCGACTCTACATGCTTTTTCCATGAACCAGCGCAGTCTTGTATTGTGTACTACCTGTTCCATGTATATTATCGATCTGCGAAACGATCGGCAAGACACGATCGCGATATACGTAGGCTCGCGATAAGTATACGAATTCCTCGATATACCTGGCTTCTAGAGGCTATCATAAATGCTGTTACAGTAGGGCCCACCGAAACATCTGTTTTGACGAAGCTACATTTGGTTTACCTGAAGGTGCTATAAATTCTGGAAATGGTTTATTACTCAGTTGTAACGACTGTATTGCGCTCTGCATTCTCCTGGCAGATGAAAAGTTTCCACCTCATCGGACGTTCTTGCTAGCATCTTGTGCGCGGTTAGAAGTGTGGCGCGCCGGAATTCCACGTTCTTGCGTGCGAGTACAACCGTTGTCAGGCGTGTCGCGTCCAAAACTGTGGCGCGCAAGATTTTTCGCCGCCCGCAAACCTCGACTCAAGAGGCAACGCTACCGATAAGCTGTGCCTCGATGGATTTCAAGGACTTCGACCCTCGAGCCCAGGGAGGCCGTACAATGTTGCCCCTTAAGAAGTGACGAATCAAAAATTCTACATTTTTCACCGGATCTTGGCGAAAGTGACGTGAATCGTTTCTTTATGTTTTCCCGATGAAAATGGTCCAAAAACGACACAAATCGGATTGTAATTAAGGAATCTTTATAATAAATTGATTTCCATAACTTCGTTAAAAATAGTTCGATTTATATGAAAGTTGTTAGGCATAATTTTCATTTGAAAAACATGAAAAATCCATCGGTATCACTTCCATATCGATGCGATAAAGAATAAAGTATACAGTTTTTCTGAAACAGATATGAATCCTTGGCCGACCGCAGCGAATCGAGGTCGGCGACCCACAGTCGAGGGTGAAATATTCATTACAGCGTATTAAGAAATTCTTTATTCTTCATCGTATCGATATGAAAGTAACACTAATGGATTCCTGGCGTTCTCCCAATTAAAATTATCACAAATATCATGCAAATCGGACTACTTTTACACAAACAATACAAATTATAAAAGGTGTAGGCATTTCTTAAAGCACTCTCTTATCGTATCGATATGGACGTGACAAATGGATTCCTGGCTCACCCTGGAGTCCGAAGAGAGTGTAACTTATCCAAAGGCATGATTGATCGATGTATACTCGAAGTCATTTAAGAAGTATTTTGCCGATCGACGAGTTTAGACCGGTTCTGCGCATATTGGCGCTCATTGGCTATGCCACCACCAATGGTCTTTCGGCTGCGCATCCGGTCTGCGCCGAAAGCATTGGCCTGGCGCAATTTAATAGAATACACGTTTTATTTGGTTACCCGGTATATGAAAGAGAATCGGAACAGTCGAAGAGCTCATTCTACATGCGCGAATAAAATACTTCTTAAATGACTTCGAGTATAGACTCTGTGATTCACACGGTGATCAAAATAATTGTGAAAACTTTGTGTTATGAAGGCTGCTCGGTTTCCGTGGTCCGAACAATGACTAGAACGAGCAAAGAACCTTGCTGATTGGCCTTCTCTCTGTGAATTTGTCGGCGAAGGCTGAACCCTCTCCCTCGAAGTAGAGGTAGCAAATGCCACATCTGGTTAGCGAAAACCAACCAGGTTGATCGGCCCGACCGACCCGCCAATGTCGCGGTTTATGACAGCGCATTGTTTCGCGAGTCAGAGGTATACAACGGTACGTTCGGGTGCGAAATCATCGTGCGCACAATCCACCAAGAGAGCAATATACGGATTAACTCAGACTGAACAATATGACCAGGTTTTTTTATTGCCTTTTAGAAATCTGGCAAACAGATGTTATCGAAACGTTCTAGGAAAAATAATGAATTATCGATCGCAAAGAACGATTGAATTTCCGTCTGCCTCTGAGCCCACTCTTGTCTCGACACACGTGAGAAAGATGCCACTAATAGAGCAATTAAAAAGTATTATTCACCATCAATACGCCTCAAGGAGACAGGACACAGGATGGAAGGGGGTAGTTCGCTGACCGCGCGTGATTCCGCCTGCGTCGTCCTCCCTTCAAATTAAAAACGGATCCCTTATCTCTCAAATATAAATATGCGTTGGAATATCAAAACAAAAACTAGCTCTACGTATGCGCTGCGAGAGAAGGTAAGCCGTAGGAGGGAGATTATTTTATGACCAATCGTACCTGCAAGGATGCAGACGCGAGTCCATCATTTCATGGTAATATCTCCTTCCTACGGGGAATCTTTTCTTGCACGGAAATCGTCGCGCGTCCTTCTGTTTTCATATTCGCGCGCGTGTATATACTCGAGACATATGGGAGCCGTTTCTAACTTGAAGGGTGCACGGCGCAGGCGGGAACTTCCTGTTCCCGGGTCCCTCCGCGAAGTGTATTGGCCCTCGTCGCGAGTGATCACGTGTAATTTTTTAATACATACACGCGTGGGTGAGATTATATAGATTAAGAGTTTGTCTTATATCAGGTGTTTATGAAATTATACTAGCAGCGACTTACTGACGAACGCGGCGGATTGATTGCAAGATATTCAATGAAACCACGTGTATTTTTATATACTTATTATAAAACTGAATTTAGTTTATCAATGTCAGAAAACAAGACATTCTAATTACCTCGCCCCTACGCCTACATATTCATCTTTTTTAAGCATGACTCTTAAGACTCGGTACATTTAAGTTTATATCTTGCGCCTGGCGAACACTTGGCAATTCTAATTGCCATACTCCTAGTACTCTCCGCAATACCGTCACTGATGGACTTCAGCCCACGACGTCTTTATTGCTGGACTAAACGTTGAGAATCCCAGGATAATGGTCAAATAAGGACATACCTCGCGGATCTTGCACATGTGGTCACGAAACGTAAACTAAAGACGTATTTACAACCCCTGATTTTTATTACCTGACCGCCGTTCGGGAAGAAGGACGAAAGCATTTTACATTTCATCCTGGGCTCAAATCAGCCCCTTTTGTCACGCCTTAACCAATTATATTTTGCCATAACCACCTCCACTAGGAATTTGACCTATGGAGGAAGAAACCAATGCTTACGTTTTAAGTGAACACAGGGAGAAAAGACAGAATCAAACGAAAAGTCGAAGTGTCAATATCGTGTTCGTATAGTTCGGCTACGTTAGTGACTTTCTGCGTGCTTACTGCAAACTATGACGGACGACACAAAGTGGAATAATGAAGCAGTGACCGGGCTCCTTACTTTATACAGAACAATGCCTTCTTCGTGGAAAGTGAAAAGTAACGAAAATAAAAATCGTAATTTACGTACAGAGTGTAACAATAAATTAATTGCATATTGTAAACCAATATTTCCGCATGCAAACAGAGATTTTGTGAGTAAAAAAATTCAACGTCTGTGTGGGTCAAGAACAACGAGTCGGTTGGAGAGTGACTCCAATTGAATACAGTCACTCTCCAACCGACTCGTTGTTCGCACGTTTAAAATGTGCTGAATTTATAAAAGCGAACGCAGTATTCTCTTTGATTTAATTTTTTCCTTGATAATGGTCGCAATACTGACCGAAACGTTGGAAAGGGTATATCCGGATAAGGTGGTCAAATGTGCCCCTGCACCGAATTCAAATCACGATGGGTCATTCGAAAGCTTATAAAAAAAGAATCATTTCTACCAAGTTTCAACTTTGTATCTCGACCCGAGGGGTAGTAAAGGTTAAAAATTGAAAATCAGAGTTTTGCCGAATTTCTCCTATACCAGCGGATGAAAAACTTTGAAAAAATTCAGAGGCATATCTGTTATCGGTGCACATATTAGGGAATCGTGTCAGATTTTTAAATTGAAAAACCAAGCTGTGAAAAATAAAAAACGCCAAAAAATGCTGAAAAATGCCGGTTTTGTATCGAAGCAGTCTTGATACTGTCACGTCCCGGGTGGAAGTCTTTGGGGGACAATGACACTGTGGGGTTAATGGGACACAGGCGAGGATCTGAAATCCTGCACACTGAGAGTTGAGGGAATTTAGGCGAGGATCTTAAATCCTGCACACTGGGGTAGAGGGAATTTAGGCGAGGATCTTGAATCCTGCACACTGGGGTAAAAGGAGGTTAGGCGAGGATCTTGAATCCTGCACACTGATCGACCAAGGAGTGTTAAATGACGAAATTATACCCGATGGACACCCGTTAGACCTTTGTGGTATTTTGTACCGGTTCGGTAATTGGATTTACTGTTGCATCTATATAAGAACTCACTCGCAATGGTTCCGCGAAATCCATCTAGGCATACGTCTGTACGCGGCCCGTGTAGAAGAACGTTACACTATAAGAACACTCGTGCTCGCGAACCGAGATCAGCTGTTGCAGCGGTCCGTTATGTTTGGGATCTTCGTAGCCGAAAGATTAACACAATGACTTGACGGGTGATTTAAATGGTTGTTTATTCAGTTTAAACATGAACGTTTACCATGCACTGCGTTAATGGTGCAGTAAGCGACGATTGTTAGCGTATGACATTTATAAATGTATATACAGTATAGGGTTTCTGTATGGACATGAAATACAGTAAAAGATAATAAAATAGTATGAAATAAGCTTTTAGCGTTGACAAGACAATTGATATGATCGCAGTATGCGTTAATAAGACAAATAGTAAGGTTGCAATAAGCGTTAACAAGCAAATAGTATGATCGCAATGAGCGTTAATAGGATGATTAATATGAAAAGCAAATAAGAATAATAATATGAAATGTGGGTGATATACAATGGTATTAATAATAATGATAATTGCTTACAGTGATAGATGGATGATGTTGAAATATGGTAGATAGGTAAAGGTTTTAAGAAACTTATAGCGATCGACGTTATGTTCCTTATTCAAGGAGTATTCATCGAAAGAGAGCAAGGCCTCTTGGATCCTTGTATTTATGCACATTAAAAGATTGTTAGGGGTGAAGGGCGGTTGCGGTATGCAACCTTGACCTATTTTGGCACGTGTCGCGGTACAGGTTATTAATAGATTTGGTCTTCCGGGGTTTTTATATGGCCTTGTATGGAATATTAGTCGCTAAGTCTTCCGAGGTTCTTTTACATAGAGTTTTGAAAAGGGGATACTCAACCCATTAGATGGATTGTGGGTGGTTTGATTGGAAAGAGGAAAAAGGGGTAGTGACTTCTTTGGTCATGGAGAGGGTGTGAGACGTGGTCTCGATTTAAGAGGGGTTTTTAGGGACGAGGGACTTGTATGTATTGGATTTGGAGTGATGTGGTCGTGCCACGTAAGATGAAGAGGGGATTTGGGGGTCGTCGTTGACCAGCTAAGGTACAGGGTGATTGGCTCGAAACGCCTGATCCGTTTGGCAACCGTGACGGGGTCAACCCCCCGTGGTGTCTCTCCGAAGTCATGACTTTCGACCCTTGAAGGGGTTGGAGTACCTATTAAGGAGTGAGAAATCTTCGAATTCCTCATTTTTCATCAGATCTGTGCAAGTGCGACGCCGTTGGATTCCTTATGTTTTTCTGATGAAAATCATACCAAATATCATGCAAATCGGACTACTTTGACACAAGCTATTTGTATTCCTTACGTAAAAGTTGTCCGATTTTCATGATATTTGGCATGATTTTCATCGGAAAAAAACAAGGAATCCAATGGCGACACTTCCATATCCATACGATAAAGAATAAAGAATTATTTTATTTCTGAAACAGATACAGGACAATTCAAGAAGATGCGGCCTGGTACCCCGTGGCGAGGACAACCCTTCGCAGGGTCTCGCCCGATTTTTATGGCTTTTTCCGGAAAAAGGTATGAATCCTGGGTCGAACGTAGCGAATTGGGGACGAGTCCCCGCAGTCGAGGGTGGAATATTCATTACAGCGTATGAAGAAATTATTTTCTTCATCGTATCGAAAGGGAAGTGACGCCAATGGATTCTTTATGTTTTTCCGATGAAAATCATGCCAAATATCATGAAAATCGGACAACTTTTACATAGGGAATACAAATAGCTACTGTCAATGTAGTCCGATTTGCATGATATTTGGTATGGTTTTCATCAGAAAAACATAAAGAATCCATTGGCGTCACTTCCCTTTCGATACGATGAAGAAAATAATTTCTTCATACGCTGTAATGAATATTCCACCCTCGACTGCGGGGACTCGTCCCCAATTCGCTACGTTCGACCCAGGATTCATACCTTTTTCCGGAAAAAGCCATAAAAATCGGGCGAGACCCTGCGAAGGGTTGTCCTCGCCACGGGGTATCAGGCCGCATCTTCTTGAATTGTCCTGTATCTGTTTCAGAAATAAAATAATTCTTTATTCTTTATCGTATGGATATGGAAGTGTCGCCATTGGATTCCTTGTGTTTTTCCGATGAAAATCATGCCAAATATCATGAAAATCGGACAACTTTTACGTAAGGAATACAAATAGCTTGTGTCAAAGTAGTCCGATTTGCATGATATTTGGTATGATTTTCATCAGAAAAACATAAGGAATCCAACGGCGTCGCACTTGCACAGATCTGATGAAAAATGAGGAATTCGAAGATTTCTCACTCCTTAATAGGTACTCCAACCCCTTCAAGGGTCGAAAGTCATGACTTCGGAGAGACACCACGGGGGGTTGACCCCGTCACGGTTGCCAAACGGATCAGGCGTTTCGAGCCAATCACCCTGTACATCGCCAAGGTGATCAGTGGTTTGGGGGAAGGGGTAAGACTTGAGTTTGGAAGACTTTGGTGGAGTGATTTTGTGAAAGACTTGTACTATTACCGCGCGAAAAATAGTGGGACGTCACAATACTATAATTATATTTTTACTGTAAGTACGTATCATTGTTACTATTGTCCTGAATTTTTTTCAGATTTTTCAACTTGGTGCGCCGCAGTTAAAAAAATTAAAAACTTTATGAAATAAATCTTTTATGCGATTTTCAATGTCTTCACATATAGTAAAACAGCGTAGGAATTAAACGAACTAAACATGCTGTCACATTACAGTCTAAAATGTGTAATATATTTTCAACAGCGTCGATGGCGCAGCTGTAAAGTGTCGGACTGCTAAACCGCTGAGAACTTTTTGGTCGTAGGTTCGAGCCTCGGAACTTCTAAGTCCCACTGGGTCATACTTTTTCACATTAATTATATATTTTTTCGGTTTCTAACTATATGACAATGTTCAATATTTATTTACAAATGTTTTAATCGTATGTTAAAAATATTTCAACCTGAAATATACGTAAAAATGACTTGAGAGCAGTTTTTATGCCACCGTTTCTATGATCTAGTATTCCGCAGGGAGTCGAGACCGAAGCAGAAACCGAATTTCAGACCGGTCGGGACCGGTCTAGCGACCAGTAACCGAGGCGAAAAGGGATCGCTGTTGTGACCCTAGCAGTGAGAGGTTGTGGAGGGAAACCGAACTCCAGGCCGATTGCCTCTCGACCGGGAATCTCAGACCGTACTTTTAACGAGACCAATCGAAACCGAACCGAAGGCATGACCAGTCCGCCGACTGGGCAGTTGACCGGTCGCAAACGGTCGAGTTAATTTATGTAGAGATTTCTGTTCCTCTCCATAAATTACGAGTCGGAGCGGTTCGGAGCGGTTCGGTTCTGTTCGGATCGGTTCAACCTAGCTGAATAAGCTGGGAAGGTATGGATGCTATTCTTGCCGCTCACACGGTTTGTCACTCTTGTGACGGGTTTGTTGATAGCAGACTTTTGCAGTTATTTGTTACTGTAACACTGTCCATTCCAAACTATGTCGATCTGCCGAGATATTATTGTATTTCAAACACTAGTTATGTATTACTTTAATAGAAGTAGTTAATATAAATAAATTATTGTTAATATACAAATAACAAGAAAATGGTTGAAAATATAATTCTTCATGTGATTATTTTAAAAGTATGTCCAAGTGTGGAAAAAACAGTAGATAGGAATATAATAAAATGTAAATATATTTAACAACAGCATAAATAACAAATTTGAAATTTGTTATTTATGCTATTCTCCATAAATTACTAACCGAAGACGTGGATTTAGTAAGCAGGCTTTTAAAAATGCATTGGAAGAAATAGAAACAGGCACATCTATAAGAAAAGCTACTATTAAATATGATATAGACAGAACTACACTGCGCAGGTATAATACGGACAGTCAAAAACTAAAAAAAAAATAGAAGATCAAGGGAACCTCACAGATTTTTACGCTGGGATTTTTACTTGCAGTAAAATGAATTACGGTTTGACTAAAAAGGCCGCTATGGATTTCGCATGCGAGTTTGCACAGGCTAATTCAAAGAAAATACCAGGGAGTTGGTTGACAAACAACTCTGCCGGGAAAGACTGGTTTCGTGGAATTCTCAAAAGGAATCCTGAGATAAGTTTGAGGACTACAGAGGCAACAAGTCTGTCTAGAGCTACCAACTTCAATAAGAAAAATGTAGGTGATTTTTTTGAAAATTTGAGACATATTAGAGACCAGTTTCAATTTGAACCACAAAACATTTATAACTGTGACGAGACTGGGTGTACTACGCTACAAAATTGTCCCAAGGTGCTAGCTAGCAAACAGTCTCGCCAAGTTGGACAAGTGACTTCTGCCGATAGAGGTACCCTTGTAACCGTTTGTTTTGCTGTTAATGCGATCGGTAACACTATGCCACCATTTTTTAAGGTCCAGAAGAGTCAGACAGCGATGCCTATCCTAGTGGCTGGATGACTGTTAAGAGTTTCCTTAAATTCATGAAACATTTTACAAAGCATTCTCGTGCCTCTAAAGAAAATCCGACGCTCTTGATTATGGACAATCACGAAAGTCATGTGAGCGTTGAAGGGATTAATTTTGCAGAGGAAAATGGAATAACATTATTGACTCTTCCACCTCACTGCAGCAACAAACTCCAACCACTAGATATTGCTGTCTACTCATCTTTTAAGACAAGATACAATACTGCCATGAGTAACTGGATGTTGTCCAACCTGGGAAGGACAGTTACAATATACAACATCTCTGATTTTGTGAAGGACGTAATGTCACAAGATTTCAGTCAAGCTAATATCATTAGAAAGTCGGAAATACACCCATTCAATCCCGAAATATTCAGTGAGGAAGCTTTTTTGTGCTCTGCAGTCACAGACAGAGAAATGCCGGTTGATAAAGAGTCACTCATTCCCTCGTCATCTTCGTCATCTACATTAGAAGCGGATAACACACACGAAAATTTGTCTACTCCACCAACCACTCAATCTCTAAGAGTATCAAAAACTGTCGAGGTAAACAGGGATGTATTTGCCACTTCACCAACTCTATCCGCTTCTACAGCACTTGGACAAGAGGTAGCTGCAATCGTCACCCCGGAAATGATTAAACTATACCCTAAAGCTGCTCCGCGGAAAACGACGCGACGAGGTCGTCAGCCTGGAAAAACTACTATATTAACGAAAACACCAGAAAAGAAAGATGATCAACCACAAGAGGAGCCAAAGAAAAAAAAACGAGAGCTCAGAAACTAAACAAAAAACAGGCAAACAAGTCGAAGAAGGATATGGTTAAGAGAAAAATTCTTCAGGCAATTGATAATGAAACGGAAAATTTTAATTTTTGTTAATTTTGTACGAAAAGCTCAATTAAAGTATATAAGATAATTATTGTAATGTCTAAAGTTTGTGGTTACTTATTATAAACTAAAGCAAATTGTTGTTTTTTTTTCATTTGTTCCCGAGTTACCCTGGTATGGTCAAATCTCCCCACATGGTGGATCATATCTCCCAGTGCTTGGGGAGAGATGAGCCAAATTTCATTTTTCATAAAATTTAATTTAGTACTTACATTTATTAACTTAATGAAACCATATAACTTTCAAGTTGTAGTCTGATAACACAAGGCTTTACTGTGACATAAATATAAAAGCGATGCATCTCATTTCCTAGATTTCATGGACCTTCAAGTAAAACGTGGTTCAACTCTCCCGGGCTCCCCCTACCTACTTTTAGCGGCCAAAATTCTGATCTTTCTATAACTTGGTGACTCATTGTGGTCTTGAAAGAGGTATTTTATAGCCAAAATTAAAAATCATAGCCGTACTGAGAAAAAAATGGAAAAAAGAATCAGTTCTAACATTATCTTTGACTTAAAAAAGAAATTTTTTTAAAAATACACGCATCCGGGACGCCCAAATACCTCGAACGTCATTTCTAAAAATCTGCATAAAATTGAAGTGCACTTGAAATTTACATGCTCTTGTTAACAATTGTGTAAGTTTTCATGAAAAAAAAAGTCCGACGTTAATTATGCTTAACCATTTTTTTATAGGCCTTCTCAAAGTTTAAATTGATATAAACATTGCACTATTTGTACATGGACTAAACATTGCCTATGACACATACAAATAACTGAAATATACTTCCTTACCTATATAACTGTATGATACAAATACGTATTTTGATGTTCTATAATGAGTAATTAAGACAATTAGATTCACATAAAATTTCATGGTTTTGTCTTCGTAATATTATATCTAATCAAAGAATCATCTGAAAAGGGAAAGGTATGCGGATTTAGAAGCTATGGAGAGATGTCAATTTATACAAACAAAAAATGACATTGTAAAGCTGAAGTTGGGAAATTGAATTTTGGCCACCTTCCAGACTACTGTGCAATGTAAAGTTGTATTTCAAACATTCTGACGTGTCAACAAATCGCCCTTTTTATGTTCTCCGTTATTGCCAAGTGCCAATTAAAGATTTTACGTAAAAAAAATACTCAGATAAGCAAAATCTTATCAAATTAGCCCCAAAGATTGTTCTACTGTCACGTCCCGGGTGAGGTCTTTAGGAACGATGACTATAGGAGGGCGAATTTGTTATCCAGCACTTTGAGGTTTTTGAGGGAAGAGTCAGGAGCGAATTTGTTATCCAGCACTCTGAGGTTTTTGAGGGAAGAGTCAGGCGCGAATTTGTTATCCAGCACTCTGAGGGTTTTGAAGGAGACCCGGCGCGAATTTGTTATCCTGCACACTGAGGGTTTTGAGGGAGATCAGGCGCGAATTTGTTATCCTGCACACTGAGGGTTTTGGGGGAGATCTGGCGCGAATTTGTTATCCAGCACCCTGATCGACCATGGAAGGTTTAGTAACCGAATACGTACTGAAGAGACACCCGTTAGAGCACTTGTTTTGGTTTGGCCCGGTAATTGGATTTACCGTTGCATTCAGGTAAAATTTACCCGTAATAGTTCCGCGAAATATGTTTAGGCATACGGCGGTACACGGCCTATGTGAAAGAACGTTAGTAAACACTGCAAACACTCTCGCGTTCACGCGCCGCGATCAGCTGTTGCGGCTGTCTACTATGTTTCGGGATCTCCGTTGCCGAAGGATTAACTCAATAATTCGAAGCGTGGTTGAATATAAGATCGTTTGTTTTATTTGGATGCACGCCAATATGCCATGCACCGTTATTGTGGTGACGGTTAGTTTTTATAATAATGCTTTAGACTTTTAGCATTAGCACATAATGTTTATATAAATATGTCAATATAAGAATATGAACATGAAACACATGGAAATAACCAATAAATTCTATATAAAACAATGAGAGTTATGAATATTAAATAATATGAAACGCAATAAGCGTTGAGAAGACAAAATAATGTGATCGCAATAAGCGTTTAGAATACAAAATAATATGATCGCAATAAGCGTTGCTAAGACATATATATATAGAAAGCAATAAGCAATAGTTAAGCAAGATAATATGTATGTTGGTGATATTCAATAATATAAATGGTAATAGTAAATGCTTACAATGATTGAGATGATTTTTATACACTTAGTTCAAATAAACTTTCGCAGCACTTGCACTATATGTGCACAAGGGTGATTGTCGAAAAAAAGCTTTTATCTCGGTCACCTCGTATTTTTGTGGTTGTCGCGGGGGTACGCGCGGTAGCGGCCTTGACACATTAAGAAAATAAGTCGCAGTAGTACTTCCGTGGTTTTTATAAAGGTGCGTCTATTATTAGACGTATTTCTGTCACGTACACCAAATATTTGTCGCTATTATACTTCCGAGGTTTTTATGCACGTGAAAATGTGGTGCTCGGTCCAGCGAATGGATTTTGAGTGTTTTAATATGAAAGGGGTAATTGTGGGCTTGACTTGGAGGGTCTTAGAGAAGGGGTGAGACGTGGTCTCGATTTAAGAAGTTTTTTAGGGCGAGGGACTTGTTTAGAAATAATGTGAATGAGGGATTTGTGCCTCGTAAGGCGAATAGGCGAAGGAGGTTTCGTACCGATCATCTTGAGATGGGGACCGCTAAGGTACATCGCCAAGGTGATCAGTGATTGGGGAAAAGGGGTAATATTTGAGTTTGAAGGACTTTGGTGGAGTGATTTCAATATTTATTATAAAGATTTTAGTTTGGTACCGCGCGAAAAATAGTGGGACGTCACACTACTAAAGTTTTCATCCAACTTTATCAACAAAAAAAAATAGAAGAAAAACACAATTTGGTCACAATTCAGGAATTTGATATTTTAGCTTTAAACCCCGATAAAATGAACAAAAAGAGTCAAAAATCGGTTGACAGTTCACGGAATTTTGTCCACAAAAAGGCATTTTATATTCATTGTGCGTCGTCGGGATTGTCGAAATTGCCAACGTTGTACGCATCTATAAATTGACGAACGTAGCTCATGCGACTGATGTTATGCAAAACAATATTTAGGTACATATAACGCTATGACGGATGTTGAATCATCCGTTATTTCGACGCTCCTATAACTCCAGCCTTAAACCGCTTCGATTTTCTCCATAAGTAAAAATCATACTGACCCTGTCTTCCTTTGAGTAACACATCGTGAAACGTTTATCGATAAATTAGCAGAGTATCATAAGGTGCAAATGCCAAGTAGACTTTTTGGAGATAGTATGTTGGGGATCGTGTGCTATTACATTCTTGTGATTTATATTTGAATACTCGAAAAATCTAATTTGGCAACTTAAAGTTTCTGTGGTTTGATTTTGAATTTCCCAGTTGAATGACATTTAAAGGTCACACTACAGTATATGGTTGAACACGTCTTGGTATTAGGTAATAGATATACCGAACGAAAATATATGGTTGCCGTAGAAGAAATAGGAATCTGTTAACTGGGGCATTCAGCGAAAAAAACGACCGCTGTGCATGCAATTCCACAAAATTTAAAACATGTCTTTCTAGGTTATCAAATAAACGAATTACTCGCTCGGAAAATATTATGATTGGAAACGCAAAACTTCTGTTTTACTTTCTTAATTACATACTTAATTACATAATATAAAAAAAAATAAATAAAATGAAATTATGAATGTTTGAATATCTGTGACAGTTCGACTTGTCTTACACAGTTAACAGATTAATAAGCTTGATAACTTATCGATTATTAAGTAAGTGAAACAATGAACTGAGAAGACCAATATTGCAAGTATCGTGTTTAATTTGTAGAACAATTTAATTCATGAGTCATACTTTTATTTTATTTTTGAAACCAATGTGGATATTAGGTTGTGTTGTTTTTGATCCCCCCTGTATTTCTCGGAATTCAGTTAAAAAATACAAAATACATTCATCGCGAAATGTGCAAACTACACGTTCGTAGTCTTATTTGAATCTATCTTATTTAGGTTTTTTGGTCTGTGCTATGGCGCCTCTTTATTTCAACGAAATTCGTGATTGGAAATTGTTATGCAAGACAATTTAGACAGCTGTCGGAAAGTAAAACAGACACACCGACGAAAGAAAAAAGAACTACAGGCAAGGTGGAACACTTTCGCGATGAAAAAGCCTTGGGGAACATCGAGTTCTGCGAACAGGAGAGACTGTGAAGAGTGCAATGATTTCTATGTGGGCCACGAGAAAGTTATAAGCGCGTGTCGCTTTTTTTAAGAGGGATATTCGCCCCTTTTGCACTTTCACGGTCAAGCGATCTTGTAAACATGTCTCGTAGTACGGAATTGACACTAAACGAAAACTGTTTCTGTGTGACAATAAGAAGGATCGATATATTAAAAAAATGGACCTTTACACGATTCATGACAGCTGTTTATTAAAATTCACTTTGTAAAATACTGTAGAATCTCGGTTATTCGAATTATTCGAGAGATTTGTAGATAAGCAATTTTTAGACATTAGAACAGTTACTTTCTAACATTCGTTTAAAAAGATTAAGAATAGAAATAAAGAATAATGGAATTAAATACGATTTGGTTAAAAATGTATGGATACAAAATCTCTTTAGCCGCCAAATCACACAGTATTTTAAAAAATTCAATTGGATAAAGTTATATTTTTTTTATGCCTCCCATTACTTCTTTTTCTGAAGCCTCAAATGTTTCAAAATGCTGAGGTGCATCAACATTTCGACTTGTGTACATCATTCTGGTATTTGAAACACATGCGATATTATCTCATTGTCAGTTAAATAAGTTTTATAGGACTGAAACCATTCTTTTAAATCAGCCATGTCACAATTCTCACATCCTGGTCTTCCACGCAGTGTAGAAACAATTTCTTGCACATTTGACAGTCCCATTTGTACCTTTATTTCTTCGTTTATTTCTTCAACATAATTCAATCATTTTTTTCTACACTCTTTCTAGTGTTATGCATTTAACAGTCGGCAAAGCATATCATGATGGGTAACAGCAATATTTTAAATTAAATTTTTTTATAGTTGTCTCGTAACATAATTAATTAGGTCGTAAATTTGTTTATGATTTTTTTCATGAAAATAGTGAATGTGCACATGTGTAAAGATATCAGTCATAATACACACAGTCAACTTTTTAATTTGCATATCGCTGTTTACTAACATTTTGGTCCACAACAGTGAACAGTGACCCACTTCTGTTCCTAATCTACAGGGTGTCCGCGGGAAGACTGGACAGTTGGATATCTCCTAAAGTATTGAAGATAAATTTTTTTTAAATGGAATTGCATTGTTTGAGGGGGCCAATTTATTAATCCAGATGAATTTTTTTATTGATTATTATTTTAAAAGATACGATGGCCAAGTTCGGATTTTTAAATGGAACTATTTTTTTTTGAAGGGGTGATTTGATAGTGCGTTTCAAGACAAATTCAATAAGTTTTAATGTATTGTCACCTCCCGGGTGGAGGTCTT
This sequence comes from Andrena flavipes, assembly GCA_963971345.1. Taxonomy (NCBI): domain Eukaryota; kingdom Metazoa; phylum Arthropoda; class Insecta; order Hymenoptera; family Andrenidae; genus Andrena; species Andrena flavipes. The sequence goes on along the minus strand of OZ020479.1, from coordinate 40,396,290 downwards.
TAGGACGATGACATAGTGGGGTTATATGGGAAGGTTCAGGCGCGAATTCCAGATTCATGGCTCTGAGGGTGAGTAGGAATTTAGGCGCGAATTCCAGATTCGTGGCCCCTGAGGGTGAGTAGGAATTTAGGCGCGAATTCCAGATGCGTGGCGCTGAGCGTAAATGGGAGTCAGGCGCGAATACGAAATTCGTAGCACCGACCAACCAGGGAGGGTTTAATAGGTAATCGCGCACCTGGGTGACACCCGTTAGAGCACTTGTGGTTTTTGTTTGGGGCTTGGTAATTGGATTTACCGTTGCATTATTGTAAGAAGCTGTTCGCAATATTCCGCGAAATACGTCTAGACGTATGGTCGTGCAAGAGCTATGCGAAAGTAAGCCTTGTAAATATTATCCCCACAAAATTACCTTTTCTAAAAATAGGGTACAAAAAAGAGCGCCAAGTATATAATCCCATAAAAAGAATCCCATTTAAAAACCTTATCGTAAATTAATAGCTTTACAAAACATCAAAATAGCTGTTTTACATCAGCAAGGTGGAAAGTCTTGTTATTGGCTTTTACGTGGCCTTTTACTACCGCCCACGCGAGCTCAATTGGATTCAAGTCGCAGTGGTAAGTCGGTAGTCGGAGAATAGTTCTCCCCGTTGTTTTTGCGTATTCATCGATCACATATTTATCATATTTGTGCTTAATTCTGCGAACTGCGTCCAATAACTGCCACTTCAGTGCGTCATCTGGCATTCGTATTCCCTTGCTGGTAAGCCACTCTCTTATCTGCGGTTTGTTTCAGATCGTTACGGGACAGCGCTCCTGTTTCGCAGAGTGGTACGGCGCGTTATCCATCACAATAACGGCGTTTGGTTTCAAATTTGGTACAGTGCGCTTAAACCACTCGAAAAAGTGTACCGCATTCATCTCGTCATGATAATCAGCGCTCTTGGTCTTCGATTCAAAACACAGCAAGCCATTTTCCACAAAACCATCCCCCGATCCAATACGGAGTACGATGAGGCGCTTTCCTTTCGCAGTCGGAGTAGGTGGGCCAATCGTCAGGCCCCTTTCTCTGGCGTTCGATGCCGAAGCTATGGTGTTGTCCACCCACACTCGCTGCCGCGTGTCGCCCGCATTTACCCATGTCTCGTCCAAATAGTAAATGGGTCTTCCCGCCGCTCTGAATTCTCGAATTTTCGTGATGAACGTTCGGCGCCAACGAATTATGTCTTCCCGCTCGATAAGAGCACTATTGCGCAGTCTCTGTACGTACTTGAAGTTCATTTTCTTCAAGAGACGTTGTAACGTACTCTGCGACATATTTGGTAAATTTTCGTCATTTTTGATCGCCGCCAAAACTCTCAAAACTGTCGGTAGTTCTCTTCGTTCCCAAAAGGCGTGGACATGCTTGCTTATTGCTCCAATGTCCTCTTGCGACATCTTCTGCATTATATTGGGCCTTTCCCGTTTCTTGGAAGGTGTAGTCACAGTCCCCGTCCTTTTAAATTCTTTTAGACTGTCGACGACGGTATGATATCCTACGCCGCATGTTGTCCCAACCAATTTCATTAAATCTGGATATTTCGTGTGTGGAAATTGAGCTTTTTCCATTGTAAACGTTAATTATAATCCTCCTCTGTCCAGCGTTAACTATCTGTAAGAGAAACGTTTCCCATTAAACGTAAAGTAAACATTTTTCCGGATGTCGGGTTAATATTTATCGTTATAATATTTCAGTTGCTTATAATATTTCAGTTACTTATAATATTTCAGTTGCTTATAATACTTCAATGGCTTATAATACTTCAGTTACTTATAATATTTCAGTTGCTTACCTGTCCTTTTTTATTTTTTTGAGTATTGTTCATTATCTGTTACACCGTAAACCATATTTGTATATGTATAATATGTCATTTGCATTAAAAAATTGAAACACGCGGTACGTACGACAGTGGCACCACGCCAATGCTTTCGGCGCAGAACGGATGCACAGCCGAAAGACCATTGGTGGTGGCATAGCCAATGAATGCCAACATGCGCAGAACCGATCTAAACTCGTCGGTCGGCAAGTTCCTTCTAAAAAGACTTGGCTCCATATCAAAATGACACAGTACAAAATCACACATGCAATTTAGGACACATCATAATAGTGCACAGAAAATAGTGCACATACAATTTTGAACACATGAAATTTATAGTGCACATGCGATTTAGGACACATGCGATTTAGGACACATACAATTTAGGACACATGAGATTTAGAACACATGCGTTTTATAAGTGCACATACAATTTAGGACACAAGCGATTTAGGACACGTACAATTTAGGACACACGCGATTTAGAATACATGTGTTTTATAGTGCACATACAATTTAGGACACATACATTTTAGGACAAATGCGATTTAGAACACATGCAGTATAACGCACAATTTCTTTAGTAAACATCAAGATATACTGCATTCCACATTAGAGCATACCGATTTCGCGCAGGCACGACCCTCAGGAGGCGTTGGTACGCTCGACTCCTCACTGAACCGCCTATGTTTCTCTCCGTCGCACGACCTTCTACTTACTCTCTCTCTGTTAACTTTTCGCGCACTGTTTACGTTGACAACGGTCAGGTCCCGCGTTTGGGATGTACCAGTTATTCCTTGGAAATTACCACGACCAATCGCATGCAGTTCAAATTGTGGGTAGTAGTGGGAGCTGCGCAGATCGGTCGCAAATCGGTAGGGGCGTCGGTATGCTCTCATATGGAATGCTGTATAGCCCACAGCATGGTTTCACACAGAAGATAGTGTACATACAATTTAGAACACATGCAATTTAACGCTCATTTCTTTAGTGCACAATGATGGCGCACACCAAGATTTCGCGCACAACCGTCTCTTCGTCGCCGTCGACTGTTTCACAGCTAATGGAATTAGTATTGGTTGGGGCTAGATCAGGGCAGGGAGGCGTGCGCCCGCTCGCGGGCGCGTAAAGCATGGTAGCGAACCGATGTGACTTTGGAGGTGTTCAAAATGAGACTGCGGTTACATGTATCATGCGATGGGGTCAATATCGCTAAAAACTTAACATTAGAATTACCGAGTTTAACACATACTTACATCGATTTGCTACTACGCTTTACGCGCCCGCGAGCGGGCGCGCCCCCCCCCCCCCCTAATCTAGCCCCAACCAATACTAATACCGTCGGCTGTGAAACAGATTTCAATATATTATGCCGAAAGTTTTTCATATGTTTTTAACAACATATGTCAAGATCATTGAAATCCGTGAGGAGGTAGCTTTCAATATGTTATGTCGAACGTTTTTTTTAGTAATATCTCCGAATCTAAGGCCGACCGCCAAGAAGTTGAAAGGGAAATGTTATTCAGAATGACGACTTTGACAACATATGTGAAGGTCAACGAAATCGGCGAGGTCCCAATTCACAGCCAAGTTTGCCGTACTATCCTGTTGCACGCTAAATAAAATGTGCGTCAAACTGCATTTGTTCTAAATCGCATGTGTCCTCAATTGTATGTGCACTATTTTCTGTGTACTGTCTTGTGTTCAAAATCTTGCTGTGCGTTAAACTGCATGTGTCGTAAATCGCATGTGTCTTAAATTGTATGTGTCCTAAATCGCATATGTCCTCAACTGTATGTGCACTTATAAAACGCATGTGTTCTAAATCGCATGTGTTCTAAATCGTATGTGTCCTAAATTGTATGTGTCCTAATTCGCATGTGTCCTAAATTTTATGTGCACTATAAATTTCATGTGTTTAAAATTGTATGTGCACTATTTTCTGTGCACTATTATGATGTGTCCTAAATTGCATATGTGCTTTTGTACTGTGTCATTTTGATATGGAGCCAAAGACTTCGAGTATAGGTCGGCGCTGAGGGGTTAATAATTTTTATTGCCTAATATTACTAATAATTTGTATTTATGAACGATATACAATGAATAACAGGATTTACATGCGTCAATCAATAAAAACGGATGAGTTGTAATTACATAGTTGTAAAACATTTTATTAACTAATGCAAAAAATCAGTATTAAGTTTTACAAATAATAATTTCTGCAAATTGAGAAAACCTGGCCAAAAGATGACGCTTAATTTGTACAAAAATCAGTATACTAAAGTTTTCTAAGTCGCTGATTACGAATCTGAGGTAAAAATTGCAAAAACTAAGATGGCGGTTTCAATATGGCAGACGCGGTTTGTTTAACATCCATGTACAGACACACACACACACACACACACACACACACACGCGCGCGCGCGCGCGCGCGAATAGCATTCTTTTGCATACTTAAAACATAAATAAAACAATTGTTACAAATCACATCAAATTTCTATGTACCTATGTACACACAGTTATAATACTATGGTGCCTCTTTTGGATCAAATCATTCAAGATCTTTAGCCTGGGATAAGGATTTCCGTAGTTCCAAGGAAGAAATGATTTTTTTTTTTTTAGCGTGTTGAAATCTTTAAAAGACACCCCGGTGCCTTCCAGCGCCGGGGTAGTGTGAGACTTGTACTCACAAAAACCCCACGGACTACTTCACGCTGTGGGAGGGGGGCTTCCAGAAAGTCTGTAACAAAATCATTCATGAAATATTGCCCTAAATACCACCAGTAACTGCTGTATGCAATAATAAAATAAGACCCGAAATATATAAATTTACATAATAGATAACTTAACTTTATTTAAACATATTCGGGTAATTCTTCTCCCGAATCCGTTCCAGTGTCTTCCTGAGGATTACCCACAATTTCCTCATCCTGTAGCTCGTCAACAATTTCGTCGAGCACGCCGAATTTTTGTTCGACGCTTTCGGTGTGTCTCACAAAATTCTGCCAATTTTGTGCAGACACACGTCCGATGCCTTCGACGAATAGTTCTTTTACCCGGTCGAATCTACACGAAGTATTGTTTTCTTTGACATGCCTCTTTACCATCGCCCATGCCAACTCAATGGGGTTCAACTCGCAGTGGTATGGCGGCAGTCACAATACTATTTTGCCGTTCGCATTTGCCAGCTCATCCACTACGTGTCGGTCGAATTGAGGTTTCATTTGCTTGACCATGTCGATTAGCGTGGCCTTACCGGCAAATGGCGGTATTGCCTGCTCCTTTGAAGTAAGCTACTCTATGATGCGTGGCTTCCGCCACTGCCGTTGACAATGCCACGCAAGTTTGTTTCCTAGAACTCCAAGACACTGGATTATCTGCAAAAAATACAATTGAGCCACTAACGCTTTTCCTATCTAATTTATCTCCAGCCCAATCTGCATCCGAGTATCCTTTTATTGTTACGTCTTCAGATTTCTTAAATTCTAATCCCATTTCCTTAGTTCCTTTTAAATACTTTAAAATTCGCTTAGCACCGTCCCAAGTTTGTTGTGATGGTTTATCCAATACCCTACTCAAATATGAGACTGCATACATAAGATCTGGTCTTGAGGTTGTTGCTAGATACATGACGCTCCCTATTGCTTCACGATAAGGTACTTTTATTTCTTGAAGTGTAGTATCTATTTGAAAATTCTTTTCCATCGGAGTTGAAATTTTTTGACATTTATCCATGTTAAACTTTGTCAATATTTTATCTATCAGTCTTGTTTGCTTAATTAACAATGTGCTCTCTCCTCTTGTAATTTCCATCCCCAGAAAATTCTTAATCTCACCCATATCTCGTGCTTTGAATTCTTTGACTAATGCTTTTACTATCTCCTCATATTCGCCATTCAATATTATATCATCCACGTATATTAGCATCACACAATTTTCTTTATAATACCTACAAAAATTGTATTGCGAACGTGTAAATCCATTTCCTATTGCGAATTCGTCAAACCTGTCGTTCCAACATTTTGGTGCTTCTTTTAACCCATTCAAAGCTCTTTTGAGTTTTAATACTTCAGCTCCCTCGCACGATATACCTTCTGGTATTTTAATGTAAACTTGAGATTCCAGTTTCCCATTTAGGAATGCCGTTGGAATGTCCAGTTGTCTGATTGAAGAACCGTCCTGAGTAGCTCTTGACATAATCATCCGAATCGTTGATAATCTGGCTACTGGGGCATACTTTGACTGATAGCTATTCTCATGTACTTGGAAACCTTTGGCTACTAGTCTTGCCTTTTTCCTCCCATCATCCTTTGTCGTAAATACTCTAGTATCTATTGCTATTTTTCCTCTCGGTAGTTCCGATTTCTTCCATGTGTTCTGTTTCTTCAGTGCCTCAATCTCATTAGTTATTGCTTGCTTCCATTCTTTATCTGACTTTGCTTCTTCATAGTTCAACGGGGAGTCGCTCGCCAACTCTCGTAGTGAACGGTCGTGTTGACAGAGCTCACGTGCTATCAGTGCTTGCTGTCATAAATAGTAGTGGTAGTGTTTACCTGTTCAGATTCAATAACATCCTACAAGTGTATTCCTTCAGTATCTAGCTGCATGGCAGGGGCGCAGGCAAGGGGCACAACGCCAAAAGTAAAAAGTTCACCGGCCAATAACTGGCTCGGACATCATGAACAATCAGCAATATCGTTACAGTCGATTCAAATAGCTCGGCCTCAGGGTATATCGAAATCAAGTCTGATGATGAATAGCAATAGTGTCCCCCCACCAGGGACACAAAAATTAATACCGCAATCACCTCTCAACTTATACCCTCTCCAGTCCACACCTCTTACGTCTCAAAACATAAACTTTAACAAAAAGAACATCAGTCAAAATTCAGACCATAACAACCTTGCTTCGCATAGTGATGATGTGATTATGATAAATGATCAAGAGACCCATGCTAATAAAAATTTATGGCAAAGTGTCAAAAGGAGGAAGAGAGCTAACCCTACAACCATTGATGACTATCAAGTAATCAGCACAGCTAACAGATATCAACAGTTAGATGACATAAATAACGGACAGACCCAGGATGCAAATAACAATACCGATTCCGACAACAATGTCGGTAAACCAAGAGTCCCTAAACCACCACCGATCTACATCTATGGCGTAAAGGATTATAAAGCCATGATTAACAACCTGACACAGATTATACCAAAAGACGAATTCTACACGAAAACTTTAGGGAATAACACAGTCAAAATTAATCCACTTACCACTGAGGCATACAGACAACTAATCCATCACCTTCGCGAGCAAAATATTATCCATCACACTTATCAACTGAAGCAAGAAAGGTCATATAGGGTTGTTTTTAGGGACCTTCACCATTCCATTCCGACAAGTGAAATAATAGAGCAATTAGCTGAAAAAGGACACATCGTCAGAAACATAATGAACGTTAGACACAGAGTAAGCAAAGAACCACTCCCCATGTTTTTTGTCAACTTGGAACCATCAACTAACAACAAACAAATATTCGATATACAATACATATGTCATACAAAAATAAGAATTGAAGCACCCAGGAAAGAGAATCACTGAAAATACAGTAAATAATAACCTTGACCTAGCAGACAAATTAACAAATTTCCTAAATGAATTTAAAAACATGTTCAGTCAACTTCTCAGTCAAAACAACATGATCCTAAGCATGTTTACAACCGTCATTAATAAACGGACACATTAATGGCTACAAAGACACTCAGAATTGCTGCCTGGAACATCAATGGAATTGCAAACCATACTCAAGAAATCATACTATTTCTAAAAATTAACAAAATAGATGTTCTTTTAATCTCAGAGAGCCACGCAACAAATCGTACAGTGATTAAAATTCCATTCTTTTCAATCTATTACGCGAACCACCCTGATGACAGAGCCCATGCCAGCTCAGCAATTATTGTCAAAAATAGTTTGAACCACATCGAGTTGCAACCAGTCACTACAAATAAAATACAGTCTGCAATGATTAAAATTCAAGCATTCTCATGGCCTTTGACAATAGCCTCCATCTATTCTCCACCACGACATACTATCACCACTGAAGAATATATAGAATACTTTGATAAAATTGGATCTCCATTCGTTGTAGCCGGGGACTGGAATGCTAAGCATACAATCTGGGGTTCTAGACTCATCACAACAAAAGGACGCAAACTACTACAAGCAATTCAACTTAGAAACCTAGACTTCATGTCTACCGGTCAACCAACGTATTGGCCAACCGATCTGAATAAACTTCCTGACGTGCTAGATTTCGCCATCACCAAAGGTATATCCCGTATCCACTCACAAATTGAGGATAATTGTGACTTAAACTCCGACCACAGTGGCTTAATTATAACATTAAGCACAGATATCATTAGGTCACAACCCAAGCTTAAACTGTGTACTAATAAAACCGACTGGGAAGAATTTCAGCGTATTATCAACACAACAATCTGTTTAAAAATCAGCCATAAAGATCCACTGCAGGTTGAAGACGCTGTCGAGTATCTAACCAACATTTTACAGAAAGCAGCATGGGAAGCTACACCAATGAATAATAATTATTATCCGGAATCAATAGACATACCTCTGCACATTAGGGAACTAGTTAAAGAAAAGCGTAAAGCTCGCAGTAGGTGGCATAGGACTAGAAACATCCATGACAAACATGAACTAAATAGACTGACGCATAAACTCCATGCAGCCTTAGCCAAATCAAGAAACGAGTCATTTGAACATTATATCTCAAATCTGTCACCAAACGATTACTCTATATGGAAAGCCACAAAAAAGTTCAAAACACCTGTCTTAGCCATCCCTCCAATTAAAAAACCTGACGGTAGTTGGGCCCGCTCCGATGAAGAAAACGCAAATGTATTTGCTCACCACCTTGCACAAGTATTCACACCTCTCCCCTGCGACAACATCAGGGACGAAACTGAAGTTACAAACTTTCTTAACACTCCTTCACAAGAGTCACCACCGATAAAATCCTTCTCACCGGCCGAAGTACAGAAAGAAATAAAAAACATGAATTCTCATAAGGCACCAGGATATGACCTAATAGTTGGGGAAATTCTGAAACATCTACTCAGGAAGGCACTTGTCGCACTAACTACTATCTACAATAGCATGCTGCGGCTGTGTTACTACCCCGTACAATGGAAGTATGCCCAGATCATTCTAGTAGCAAAACCAGATAAACCACCTACAGAAACAACGTCATACCGACCGATTAGTCTCTTGCCGATTATGTCTAAGGTTTTTGAGAGATTACTCCTTAAAAGACTAAAAGAAGTGAACTCCTTGGAGAACCTAATCCCAGAGCATCAATTTGGTTTTAGGGAAAAGCACTCCACCATACAACAATGCCATAGAATTGTTCATAAAATTATGGACAGTCTTGAAAACAAGGAAATGTGTGCTGCAGTTTTTCTGGATGTTCAACAAGCTTTCGACAAGGTATGGCACAATGGGCTTCTTTACAAGTTAAAAAGAAACCTTCCTAACGGTTATTATCTTTTACTAAAATCATACCTCTCTGATAGATACTTTCGAGTGAAACAAAACAATTTTCTCTCAAACTATTATCAGATAAAGTCTGGAGTACCTCAAGGTAGCGTTCTAGGACCATACTTATATCTCATTTACACAGCTGATATCCCCGTCTCGGAAGAGACTGTTATTGCAACGTTTGCAGACGACACTGCCATACTCTCTCCACACAAAAATCCGATCACGGCCTCAGAAAATCTTCAAAACCACATAAACGGTCTGCAATCATGGCTAAGAAAATGGAGAATTAAAATTAACAGTAACAAATCCACCCAGATCACATTTACCTTACGAAAGAGCACTTGCCCATGTGTGACAATAAACAACTCTCCCATTCCTGTTAAAACTGAAATTAAATACCTTGGACTCCACCTGGATCAAAAACTAACTTGGAAAACCCACATTAAGGCTAAAAAGCAGCAGATGGCACTAAAAATGCAACAAATGAATTGGCTAATAGGTAGGAAATCACAGCTCTCAATCGAAAACAAAGTACTGATTTATAAGACAATAATAGTTCCAATCTGGACATACGGAATCGAATTATGGGGATGTGCCACGCCATCCAATACAAAAATCCTGCAGACGTTTCAATCAAAGACTCTCCGAACAATAGCAAATGCACAGTGGTATATTTCAAATCAAACATTACACAACGATCTACGTGTACCTCTGGTCTAAGATGTAATCAAATTACACGCAACAAAATACAGAAACCGAAACTTAAACCATCAAAATCATCTTGTCAATGATTTATCAATTCAGCATATCGAAAGAAGACTCAAGAAAACCTGGCCAGAAGACCTCTCTAGATAAGCTCGGTTAAACCATTGATGGATGGTTTCCGACTCGAGCCACACAACATCCAACACATTTACTCATTACTCTTATATAATGCAGAGTAGATTGTAAATTTGCAATTACAAATAAAAAAAAAAATAGTTCAACGGATTTTCACCTTGTGATAACAAACAATATGCTGTATATAGTTCATACTCTGATAGATATCCTGGTTTGTTAATTATCCTCTTCGGTCTTGATGTCTCTTCGCTTAATTCTTCCTTGGTCTCTTTCTTTTCCATTATTTCCCCTTGTATTGAATCTTCTGTTTCATCTGTATCTTCTTCTTCTTCTTCTCTTATTATCTTCTCATTTTCCTCAAGCTTTTCAAAGTTAATCTCGCTTTCGTCGAAAATAATGTCCCTTGATGTCACAATTCTGTTTTCTGTAGGATCCCATAGTCTGTAGCCATTTCCACTATACCCTACCATTATTTCCTGTCTTGACCGGGGATCCAATTTATCCTGTCTTGGTAACTGGATTCTCCACGCATAGCTCCCAAATACTTTTAACTTTGATAAATCAGTCTTACCGTACCAAATTTTATCTGGTACTTCGTTTAAATTAGCCCTAGTTGGACATCTATTCAGCTCAAATGCCGAACATCGAATTGCTTCTCCCCATAAATATTTGTCAATGTACGGTTCATCCTTTCCGATTTACCATTCTGCTGTGGAGTATATGTACACGTGTATTGGATTATTATCCCCTTAGACCTCCAAAAATTCTTAAATGACTCTGACGTAAATTCTCCTCCATTATCTACTCTTATGATTTTTGTTTTTACACCCTGTTGAGTTTTCACTTCTCTTATGTAATCCCTTAGATTTTCATCTGCTTCACTCTTGTTCTTTAATAGGTATACCACTGTAAAGTGTGAATAGTCGTCAACTATCACTTGGAAATATCTGTGTCCCTCATTGGTACTTGGATTTAATGGTCCAGCTATGTCCGAGTGAATCAATTCTCCTATCTGCTTCGTTTGTTTTCTACATTCTTGAAATCCTGGTCTGGCTGCCTTACCTTCAATACATATGGGACACTTGCTATCATTAATTGGCAAACCCAGAATCTTCATTCCATTCCTGTTCAAATGGCCTAGTCTTCTGTGCCACAATTCTGATTGCTGTGTATGGCTGACTTCTAAACCATTTATTGTCTCCTCCTCATCCAATTTCAGTTTTAAAATATATAAGTTTTCTCCTTTCCGACAGAAAAAATGAAAGTTACTGCCTGATATGACTGCACCTGTGTTTTTAAATGTCACCCTATGGTCCTTTAGTGCTAATTTTCTTACTGAAAGCAGATTATGATTCAATCCCTCTACTATCAATGCGTTTACCTTTATTTTGTGGCCCTTCTGAATCCCTTTAATGTCTCCCCTTTTTATTGCCCTCATTCTATCACCATTTGCAATATGAACAGTTATCTCATTTTCCAATGGTTTCACATTGCACATATATTTCTCCACACTTGACATTACCAAATGTTCGGTGGCCCCTGAGTCCAATATGAATTTGATAACTTTATCTTCTTCACTTTTAATACTGCTGTTTAATGCTATAAACGAGATTTCTGCCCCGTCTGCATAATTAATTGCTTCTGTTTTCTTTTGTTTAAATCCTTTGTTTTGCACTTGTCCAGTATTTTTCTCTGGCTTTTTATTATTATTTGTTTTCCCTTTCATCCGACATTCACTTATTTTATGACCGATTTTACCACATTTATAACAAGCGAATGGGAAGGCTTTGAACGTTACCTCGTCATTTCCCTTATCTACATTTATGGCCCTACTTATCGTTTTTAATTCTTCGTCTAACAATCTCGACTTGATAAACTCTAAAGTCATCTGCTTATCGTTCACTGTCTCAATTGCTGTGATCACTGCATTGTACTTCTCATGCATAGCCAATAACAAATGACATATCTTATCAGATTCATCCATTTTCGAGTCCACATTTCCCAAGTCTCTGATTATTGTATCATATTTCAAAAAGAAATCCTCTAACTTTTCATTTTGACCACACTTTAACGACAACAGTTTCCTTTTAAGATGCAACTTTGAGAATGTACTTTTCCTTTCAAATACGTTTTCAAGGATCCTCATCATTTCTTTCGCAGTCAATGCATCCTTTTAACTAAGTCCAAGTGCTTATCAGTGATACACTGTACTATAATAGACTTCGCTTTTGCATCTTTTAAAGTAAAATTTCTTATACTTTCATCCCCTGCATCCGCCGCCAATTCAATAGTCAGTGTATCCTCTAATTGCTTTTCTCCCAACAAGCACTTTACACGAAATTTCCAATTGTTAATATTTTCTGCTAATAACTGTGGAAATACCTGTACTGCAGTTGTCTTCATCTTTAACATCTATCAGATCGACTTCTCAGACACGTGGTCGCTTAACCTTACAACACCTCGGATTACTTTTCAATCCTTATATCAACTTCTGGGCCCATAACCTGTTGGGTTTATAACCCAATAAATAACCCCATAAACAATAGCGTACTGGTACAAGGAACATATATAAAGGTGTATATTTTAAGCAGTTAAATAATACAAAAATAAACGTTCGTCTGGGTACAACAATCTTACAAGTACATCGCTTTTTCATTCAGACCTCTAGCGGGGAACCGCCAAACTAAACAAACTCTAACAAGTACTGGCTATATCACTGCCGCTGTCCGCGTAGAGAAATTGTTAAATTCGATATCGTTGCTGAAAGGTTAATACACTACATATTGTAACAGTTTCCTCAGAACAGAGAAAATACCGTAAACTGGGGGAACATTGGCAGTACGAGGTATCATTGGCATCTACTTAATATTTATTAAAAAGGAAAAGAAATTTTTTTTATACATTTTAACACTTCTAGTGCATTCACAAAAGACGCAATGTTATGATAGGATACTTAAAGTAAATATAAAAATGTTACTTTTTATATTATATAGCAGGGACATTCCACGCCAAATCGGACACTTTTTGGAGTAACATTTCGGATGTGGCTCAAAATTGAATATGTTGTAGTCTTTAGGGATGTATAAACATATGTCGAAGGATTTTTGAAAATTTTGAAAAATGTAGATTTTACAGCTGTTTGAAGGTAAGTGCTAACTTTTTTTCAATAAATTATAGCTATGGAAGTAGTAAAAGGATGGAGTTGAAATTTATGGTGCTTATAGAGAAGACATTGAAGTTTTAAGAAAAAATTATTTCAATTTAAAAAAAAAATAATTTGAACCATTTCTGTGCAATTATTATAAACAAATGCAGTTTTTTAACATCGGGCGCGATTTTAAAAATCTGGAAAAAAATTAGATTATAGTTCTATCCTTCCCCTTCATGGTCCAATTGTCAAAAATATGGACATTTTAATATTAGCCCTGTAAAAATTGCCGAAAGTCGACGCCGCGTGCGGGCGGACTGCCGCGGCAGGCGCGTCGTCGCCGGTAGCCTCGACGACTCCAGCGGGCGAACGTGCGTTGCTATCTGCAACCAAGGTGACTATCAACCGACATTATTCTAAATGATCTCCGAATATTTGCAAGATTTAAAGCGTTTAATAAATATTAGTGACTCACTCTTTGTCAATGGTACTTATTGATGAAAACATTTCAGTTGCCATTGTCCAATGGAAACCACGAAAAGGTGGTGAGTTTTCTTCCATCGGGATAGGATGGGATATCATGCGAAATTGGATTAAAGATTCTACCATATCAATGAGTGTATAACGGAATGAATAACCAGATCTATAATTAATTAATTCATAACTTTTACAATTTTTGTGTTTGTACTATAGTACAAACTCATTGATATGGTAGAATCTTTAATCCAATTTCGCATGATATCCCATCCCATCCCGATGGAAGAAAACTTACCACCTTCTCGTGGTTTCCATTGGACAATGGCAACTGAAATGTTTTCACCAATAAGTACCATTGACAAAGAGTGAGTTACCAATATTTATTAATCGCTTTAAATCTTGCAAATATTCGGAGATCGTTTAGAATAATGTCGGTTGATAGTCACCTTGGTTGCAGATAGCAACGCACGTTCGCCCGCTGGAGTCGTCGAGGCTACCGGCGACGACGCGCCTGCCGCGGCAGTGCGCCCGCACGCGGCGTCGACTTTCGGCAATTTTTACAGGGCTAATATTAAAATGTCCATATTTTTGACAATTGGACCATGAAGGGGAAGGATAGAACTATAATCTAATTTTTTTCCAGATTTTTAAAATCGCGCCCGATGTTAAAAAACTGCATTTGTTTATAATAATTGCACAGAAATGGTTCAAATTATTTTTTTTTTAAATTGAAATAATTTTTTCTTAAAACTTCAATGTCTTCTCTATAAGCACCATAAATTTCAACTCCATCCTTTTACTACTTCCATAGCTATAATTTATTGAAGAAAAGTTAGCACTTACCTTCAAACAGCTGTAAAATCTACATTTTTCAAAATTTTCAAAAATCCTTCGACATATGTTTATACATCCCTAAAGACTACAACATATTCAATTTTGAGCCACATCCGAAATGTTACTCCAAAAAGTGTCCGATTTGGCGTGGAATGTCCCAGCAGAATGTTCCAAAAACATGCCAATGATCTCCCAGTTTACGGCAATAGTCATAAAATTAGTTATTTCATAATTATTTGAAAATTTTAAGTTGTATTCGACCTCTGTCAGTAGGACACTTCTTTTTTTAAACGGGATCCATAAAATCAAATTCAACTCATGTAGTTTTGATTATTTTTACTTCAAAAAAATAATTTACATACTGTAAATATCAATAAATATGTGTGCAAAAAACTTGTACAAAAATCTTACCGTTCGTTGGAATATAAATTCTAAGAAAGACATAATAAATGGTGTTTGGGAATGAAATAGTTCCCCACGCCGCCACACTCACACTCGCGGCAGCACCACGCGGATTGCGATTCAGTCAAAGAGGAGACATAATAAGAAGCGTCATTCGACAAGGACAGACATAATCTGGGGAAATCACTAAGACAACCAATTTAAATGCCCATTCGGCAATGATCGCTGGGCTTCGACAATAATCGCTAAGCTTCGGCAATGATCGCTAAGCTTCGGCAATGATCGCTAAGCTTCGGCAATGATCGCGGTAAACTTCGGCAATAATCAGCCAATGTGGTAAGGTACATTTAGTCGATTTGAATATCCCGCTCGAAATAGACAACCAATTTAAATGCCAATAGTCCGGGAGCCAGTGAACATTTTTAGTGTCCCATCGCGACAAGGTTTTTCTATCATTTTCCTAATTAACCTTATGCTGAAAGTTAAGAAAAGCGCGGTCTGGCAGTCGAGACCGGGGACAGGGCCGGAGGGCACGCCCTCGAACATGTCAAGTTTGAGAGCATCCCCGACTCATCGCGACAAGGCTGAACTTCTACCCATTAATAAACAATTTAATACAAAATAAGAAAATCGCAGTCTGGCAGCGCTCCGCGAGGACCTTCGTCGTCTGGCAGACCTCCAAACATGTTAAAAAATAAATAAAAATTGACTCATAGCGACAAAGCTGAAATTTTCTGGAATAATTGTTTATGTTGTAAAACCAATGGAAAAAATAGTCTGGCAGCCTATAAGCGGTGATAAGACCTTGCCAGACGTTTACAAATGAATCGATCGTGTAGTCAAATCTACTACCGCGACATTGAATTTAATATTAAATTGTATAAAAGATCGACGTTTAATATGAAGTATGAAGTGGATATGAGTAGGTACTTTACAATTTTATTATAGTATAACGATAAAAAAATTTATTAATACACTATGTTACAATCCTTCACAATCTGTACTTTCGCAATCGGAATTGTCTAATTCTGCTTCATCGTCTTCAGTGGCAGAATCGCTTTCTGACTTCTGGTACATTTCATTCCTTACACCATTAGCATCTGCAAGGTCATCCAATGTTTCAATCAAAACTTCGCTCACGAAAGTTGGCAGTTGGTCACCTTCAAACCAAGTAAAGTGATACTTGCTGTCAACTTCTTCCCAGCCGTGATTGATTGGGGATAAATCGGTAGGAAATTTTGAATGGGCGTTTCTCCAAATACTCGTAATATACGAAGCCCTTAACATTTGTTGTTTCAATTCTGGCCTACATGGCGGTATAGTCGACGCATCGAAGTTCGCAGATTTTATTTTAAATATTTCGCTGGTATCTTGAGAGCCAAACGTTTTCGAAAACATGACAAACCTTGCTTCATCTACGGAGTTTATTTTTTTCAAATATAAACGACAGACAAACTCCTCTATGATAGAAAAAACTTCTGCTGAATCACAATTATTATTATTTCCAAGACCGGCGAACGCTTTTTGATATTTTTCACAGCTCTGTAATAGATTGAAAGGTTTTTTCTTTCCTTTTTTAAAAAATGCTGGATTATAATCGCAGCCAGTCAGTGCATGAAAACCAGGTAAAGAGCTGCATAATGTATTCCCTAATTTTGTGTACAACTTTGTTACATGTATATATCGTTGTGCATTTCCCACACCTACTTCCATCCAGATATTAAGTGAACTTTTCATCTTCTCTATGTTTCCAAGGAGAATGACAAGAATGTCTGTATCTGAACACCTTATAAGTATATTCGCATCGAAATCAATGTTACATACATGAAATACAATCTTTGTATCGGCTTCTTCGTGTTTTTCACAAGATAAAGTGTCCGCAACACTTCGTTTTACTGAAAAATCTTCGGCTTCATATTTATAACATACATCATAATTTAAATAAAGAGTTTTCGAGCCGATGAATGATGCCATCTCGTTAGTAGCCCAATTCTCTATTAAAAATTTAATTAAAGCGTTTTTAAATTTAATGTTTTTTAATTCTTTTGAAAAATCCGACGGCCGTACTTGATCTGCTCCAGAAATAACGTAATCGCGAGTTTCTACGTTTTGCCGTAAAAGATGCTCATTATCCTTTATAGAAGGACTAATATAACGGTCGAAAACAATAATGATCGTGTGTGCGTCATATGCAAGAACCATTTGGATGATTTTCATGGAAATCGCACCAAATGTGAGTGGTATTTCTCTCATTAAATGTAATAAAAAAAATCCATCAATAATAACGATTTCTTTATGCGTTGGCTGGTCAAACTCAATATGTTGCTCCAAACACTTTAATAGAACCGATTTATCTGTCTTACAAATTGTTCCGCTTATATGACAAAGTGAAAGAGGTACAGGAGTTAAAGGATAAGATAAAACTTTTGCCAAATCAATTTTTTGTTCAAGAGAAACGCCCAGAAGCCGACCAAACAAATCGCGTTGCATGCGCATTTCTTGAACTTTTCCAGATACCATAACTTTTTTCTTTTTGATTGCATCAGTAAATGTAAGAATTTTATTTTTTTTTATTGCTTTCTCGAATCGGTTTATGTCTTGCGCGCATTCAGAAATAAACGTTTGACGCTGCTTGTTGCCATTATTTTCAACATTAATTAAAAAATCACATATAGATTCTGATACTGCCTGGCCACTCGAAATATTATATAATAAATTTGTATCTAACTGTGTCATAAAAGGATTAATATTTTGGTTGATCGCGTTCATAAATATTTCAAGCTTTTCACTACTTTTTTTTATCGCACTTTTCTTTAAATCTGCCGTAACATCTTGTGTTTTATTCAAGCCTGTTTTTTGCAAAACATCAGATATTATAGTTGATCTAAGGCTATGGCTATTACACCAGCGTTGACGAGCTGCAATAGAGCCCGTATTATATATAATTCCTATAAGCTTATTTGCAGCATCTGCATTGATCGTTTGCTCAAGAGTCAAGTCGATCGGTTGCCTGGAAAAGGGTTTTAATCCCAAAAGATCCTTTTTCGAAATGATCTCTCAGCCCAGGATGCGTTTCGTCTACTTTTATTAAATTATCATGATATTTAACCAACCAGCGAGAGTAATTTGGTTGGTTAAAAATAAAAAATAAATTACAAATTTTAGGCAAAACATGTTTAAACAAATCAAAGTTTGCTGTGCGAATAGTCTTGTTTAGCAGTAAATAATAATTCACGAGATTAATATAAATCATATAAAACTGTGGTGTTTTTCCATGTTCGCCATTCAATGTTTTTTGTTGATATTGTTCATACGTCTCAAGTAATCGTAAAAGTTCATCGTTATCTATAACGGGAGTCACTGATCTGTGATGTTGAAAATTTCGCAGATAAGTTATCACCTCATCGCTAATGAGTAGATCATTTTTATCAAGAAAAGATTGAAAATGTAAGATTTGAAGGGCTAAAGCCAACATAGGGTGCAATCGTTTACATCTATTAAAATGCTTTCCCGTAATGAAAGAAGTGACCGAGCCGTTTGCGAGCATTTCGCAATCTACCATGATATCTGATAACCCACAATTATCAATAAACTTTCCAATTGCTTTAAAGTAGGCCATCATTATATGGAAGGAACCTACATGTATAAAAAGGTTATTAAATCTTGGTTTCTCTGTTGCTTGAATCTGAAGCGCAATTTTAGCTATTGCTAAATTGTAAGTTACTTGGATATACGTCTCGCTGCATTCCTCAGCGACTTTTTGGCTCTGTATCATCGTTTCCAAAACCACCGACGTATTTGTTGGTGATAAATTTATCGTTGTTAAATATGAAATCTTCTGCCTACTAGAATAGTCATCGTGTATAAGGCTATTAAATCCTACCCACATCGGCGTATTGGGAATTTTTAGAGCGTGAGAGACCATCCACGCAAGATTTATGCGTTCGAATAATTCCATATTATTGGGCATTGAATGACGCGATTCTGCATCAAGGGGTTGTAGATTTTCAAACATTTTAGGCCTTTTGGCGTATGATTCCAATTCTGGGGTTATCGCGTCAAAAGTTCGCCTCCTTCTTTTTGCCCCACTATTTATTGAAGAAGATGCTTCATCGACGGAATATTCATCCTCTTCAACAGTTACGGACGATTCTCTAATATGAGTAGCATCAACACCGATATCCTGAAAGATTATACCCACTGTATCGTGCAAAGTATCTTTCCCCGTTGGAGTATCAACAAATCTGTCAAAGTTGTTAAATGCCAATCCTGTGCATAAGTTTGGTAATTTTAAAATGTCATCGGGACAAATTTGTGATTCCGTAGTAGATGCAAAAGTGGCTTCAGTTTCTAACTCCTCTGCAGCGGTATAACTGCAGCAGTGACCATATCTGTTTATAATATTTACAACCTTTTTGCTATTTGTTAAACTTTTTAATGACATCCCAAGAGTGATGTGTTTTGACGTTTTCACTGTTCCATTTGAAATAGCATAAATTGCATCGTCTGAAAATGAATGAACTATCCTTCGGCATTTAGTACTCCGCCTACGCCGACGACTTGGGCCACTTAACAATGTCGTATAAAAATCAATCAATATTTTTGGAGTAGAACTTTCTCCCTTTATCAGGCTATTTGCTGTTATTTTATCAGGTAATTTATTTGGTTGTAATTTGCGAATTTCTTCTCTTAAAGTAAGAGCAGCGTTTTGAACTATATCTTCTTTCTCTAGCAATTTGAAATCTACATGCTGCATATAAACGCCACCATACGGCTTAACAATTTTTCTTTTATTCATGTGTATTATTTCAATTTTTTTGGAAAAAGTTTGTAATATTTTCTTTTGTAAATTCCGTGATGCAAACATTTCAAAAGAATCTTCTGTATTTCCATATTCCACGTTCACACGATCAGTATATAATTTGTGCAAAAATGTCATAAAATAACAATGTTTCTTTTTCACAATATTGTCGCTTATAAAAGTGCATACGTTGTCATAGGCTATTTTATGATAGTCTCTCGTTATATGCCAACTTCCTTTTTGTGTCGGTAACCCAGATTTACATGTAGTACTTCCATATTTTCTCTTACAAACATTGTGATAATAAATTATTTTTTCTTTTAAATTTGCGATTTTATTAAGCAGGTTAATATCATTGGATTCTGTTGCAAGCGATTTTATATTTTCAATAACTGTATCATTTCGTGAACTGTGCAAAGACTGAAATCGATATTGCTGTTTTTTGCGCGACATATTGCAAAACAAACATACTTGTTTAAGTTCATCTGTACCTTCCGAAAAATCTGGCGACTGTTCTTCGCCTACTGGATCTTGTTCATCAATATTTTTATCGGTTTGCTCAAAATTTTGTTCTCCGATATCTTCAGCGACTTCAAAATTTTCACCACTGACATCTTCGATGAGTTTATCAGTAGTCTGTGTAAATGTTAAAGAAGATGCTGTAGATGAAGTCGAAGGAATCTCCTCAGAAGCTTCGCATTTCTTATATTTCCCCATTACAGCTGTAAATTGTCTATAACACTGTGCATGGTAGCACAGTGTATTGTCACTATTGTCACTATTGTCACTCAAATTGCTTTGTAAAATCACATCACTGTATTTCAAATTATTGTCTTTACGAATTTTCAAAATATCTCTACATTTTTGTAATTTTTGGTCTGTCAAAGGTAATAATTTTTTTGGTTTCCCTAGTTTGCAAACAAAACAATATCTATTAACTGAAGACATTCTGCGTTGAAAATAAAATGCCCTTCCTTTCAGGCAGACAATTACGGTCGAACTGATCTGCGATTCTGCAGTTTTGTCTTTCGAAGCTGTTTGAAAGCACTTGTTGGGTGTTTATTACGGTTTGAAGAGAGCCCTATTTCTATAAACAGAGCCGTGACATTTTCCAGACCCGGCGACCGTCTGGAAAATTGGGCCCAACCACACACAGTAGGGGCACTGTCTGGCACCTTTACGAATTTAAATCTTTACCACAAAGTATCTAACGTTTCCACGAGTCATTCAATTGTACTTCACGAACTGAATTTATAGTGAATATTTAATATACAATTACAATTTAATCAACCTGTCAAGATACCAGCGAAATATTTAAAATAAAATCTGCGAACTTCGATGCGTCGACTATACCGCCATGTAGGCCAGAATTGAAACAACAAATGTTAAGGGCTTCGTATATTACGAGTATTTGGAGAAACGCCCATTCAAAATTTCCTACCGATTTATCCCCAATCAATCACGGCTGGGAAGAAGTTGACAGCAAGTATCACTTTACTTGGTTTGAAGGTGACCAACTGCCAACTTTCGTGAGCGAAGTTTTGATTGAAACATTGGATGACCTTGCAGATGCTAATGGTGTAAGGAATGAAATGTACCAGAAGTCAGAAAGCGATTCTGCCACTGAAGACGATGAAGCAGAATTAGACAATTCCGATTGCGAAAGTACAGATTGTGAAGGATTGTAACATAGTGTATTAATAAATTTTTTTATCGTTATACTATAATAAAATTGTAAAGTACCTACTCATATCCACTTCATACTTCATATTAAACGTCGATCTTTTATACAATTTAATATTAAATTCAATGTCGCGGTAGTAGATTTGACTACACGATCGATTCATTTGTAAACGTCTGGCAAGGTCTTATCACCGCTTATAGGCTGCCAGACTATTTTTTCCATTGGTTTTACAACATAAACAATTATTCCAGAAAATTTCAGCTTTGTCGCTATGAGTCAATTTTTATTTATTTTTTAACATGTTTGGAGGTCTGCCAGACGACGAAGGTCCTCGCGGAGCGCTGCCAGACTGCGATTTTCTTATTTTGTATTAAATTGTTTATTAATGGGTAGAAGTTCAGCCTTGTCGCGATGAGTCGGGGATGCTCTCAAACTTGACATGTTCGAGGGCGTGCCCTCCGGCCCTGTCCCCGGTCTCGACTGCCAGACCGCGCTTTTCTTAACTTTCAGCATAAGGTTAATTAGGAAAATGATAGAAAAACCTTGTCGCGATGGGACACTAAAAATGTTCACTGGCTCCCGGACTACAAGGTCAAGCAAGGACTTCAAAGGTTCCGCCCGGAGTGACGCCTCTTATTATACCTACTCTTTGATTCAGTGACGCGGTCGATGGGCGAGTCAGCAATGAACGCCGATCGATCATTCAATCAGCGCCACTCGTTGAGCCAATGAGAGAGCAGCATTTCTGCTCTAAGGGAATCGAGAAGAAGCGCAAGCGGAAGTCCGCCATTAAAATCAATCTCTTGTGTGATCTTGCAATCGACAGACGCGTTTCTTGTTTCTCGCATTTTTGCATTTTTTATTACACTCAGTCCCCAATCAGTCAAATTGTCGAGGACACCACGGGGTGAGCCACCGTGTGGAAATCAAATTAATCATCCCCTTTACTTCAAAAAGGATTAATACAATCCTGTAAAACTCAACACTCAAAATCACCGCGTGCCGGTTACAAGTGTAAACTCACAATCATTGTTTTTAAAATAAAACAGACAACGTGTTTTTCACCGCAAACAGTTCATTTCTAAATCAACCTGTCTAAGAATCCTTTAATATCATTGCACAATCGAACAAATGGCATTTTAAATAGTCTATTTAGAACACCTCCTTAACTGATGTTATATCTGTTCGGAACCAAAGAATTACCGGGTAGATACACTGCACTCCTGCAGCAGAGATGGGCATCATTTAAATAAAAAGTTATTTAAATAACGTATCAAATAAAAGAGACTTTATTTATATTAGTCGTCGAATAAAAATAACCCAAAGTTATTTTTATTCGAAGCGCCTCAAAATAACTTTTTTATTCGACGAGATTCATTCGACGGCTTCGCATGATTCTTTTATTCGATGGGAATTCATTTTAAGCTTTGAAATGATTTTCTCCGTTTCAGGCGTGTTTTATTTCAAAAGTTATTCGAAGTTAAATAACTTTGGGCGAGCCTCGAGAGCCTTTGATCGAAGCCGCCAGCTTCTCGAGCCGAGCGACATTGTATCGTTCATCCGTATTCGCTGCAGCGCGGAGTTGCTCGGCGATGTGTCATCGATTATACAGAAACGGAATTTCTTTATTTTTCGTCGTATCAATATGAAAGTGACACCAATGGATTCCTTGCATTCTCCCGATTAAATTGGCCAAAAAATTATTTAAATCGGACTACTTTTAACGAAACGGGCTTTTAATCTTGTAAATTAATTTTATGCCTAATATCGTTAATTAAAGTTCAAATTATGTCAGGTTTGGTATCATTTTCGTCGGGAAAACACAAGGAGACGATTGATATGACTTTCGTGCAGATTCGATTTCACATTTTTCCGTTCTTAATGGCTTGTGCTATCTATGTCTTTTATGGCCCCGTGTTTCTCGGCTGTCAAGCGCTCGCTTCTGAAGGGTCGCAGGTGTCAAGTTGACAAAATGTGAAATCAGATTCTTCATCGAATCTGCATATTGTACCCGAAAATGTTCCAGATTAGCAACAAACGAAGACATACTATATAAATTACTTTTAACGTCCGATCCTTATATATCTAGTATGCGAATAAGATCATCTACTAAAAAAAATCAAAATTTAGACCATGAAGCTGCGGAATTAATATTGCAAACATGAACACAACGCAACCCACCTTTACCCTACGGACTGACCGAACGTTGATAACTTTAAACACTAATAATTTGAGCAGTGGGACGAGGGGGGAAATGATCGATACGTGATTATTTAGAGGAAAGCGTGCTGAAAATATTGCAATTGGTCCCAAAGTGGAACTTTTCGGCGTTTGGAAGATATCCCTAATCAAATTTAAAAAATGTCGCCATTTTTGTTAATGCATATAAAAATATTTTTTAATGGATTGTTCATATTAGTTACTAATAAAAGAAGATATTTATCGCATAAACCTGATCTTTAATTTAAACCAACCGATTTGTTGCTACTTTCCTTCATTATTCGAATTTTCCGTATAACTTGGAAACGAAAAGTTTCCCAAAATTTTCCGTACACCACTGTAAAGGGCATTAAATAAGGTATCAAATAAACAGAATTAAATTTTTTGTTATCACAAATAAGTTAACAAAATTAAAAAATAAATAAATAAATAATTGTTTAAAAAAGTAAATTATACATCGTTAGATAGGAATAATTTTTGCCTGTTTTTTAGCGCAACTTTCATTCCGATATCTTAAAAAAAAGACCCAAAAGGCGGCAAATTTAAAATCCGGCCCACTGTGTGTCGGTCAGATATCTGTTGGGCGAGAAACGCGGGGGACTGCGTGGGTGTCTGCTTTATAGACCTCGAAAAGGCGTTCATATTCAGACTGCTAAATAAAAACTTTCCAAGGCATCTTATCAAATTAATTAGGGACATGCTCCACAATAAAAAATTTATCGTTATGGATGGTGGGGAAAAATCAACAAAAACCTTTACCATCAAAAACGGTCTTCAACAAGAAACAGTTAACTCCCCCATCCCGTTTAACATATACCAAGCAGTCTGTTGAATATGTATGGTCTGAACAGTGACAATAAAAAATCCGCCATAGCATTTGCAGACGATCTACTCATCTACATCCAAAATAATAAACCTTCGGAAATAAAAATATTATTACAAGACATTTTTGAAAAAATACAAGATTACTTTCATTCCTGGAAACTAAAAATGAATGCAACTAAAAGTGAATCAGTCCTATTCAGACCATACATATCAAAGATTTCGTAGGCTAATACTGACGTTCGAAAGAACTCCAAAAAATTCTCCCTTCATGAGGCCGGCAACAGAAATAATGTAATACCAAACAAAAAGATAGTAAGATATTTGGGTGTCTTTCTAGATTTCAAATTAAACCACAATTCCCACGTTTTACACCAAATAGGCAAGGCAGAAAAAGCTTTTTTAGCCAATAAAAGACTTTTCTATTCCAAGGACTTAAATAAGGAGGTCAAAATATTATGCTATAAAGCTCTCATCAGACCAATACTGTCTTACGCTTGCCCAATCTGGTTCAACATTTGCGCTGGCACGATGGAAAAACTCAGAGCATTTGAGAGGAATTGCATAAGAGCTTGCTTAGGGAAATATAGATCCCCTGAAAGCAATTTCACTAAAAGAATTAAAAATCACTTATTATATGAAGAAGCTAAACTCATTAGAATAGATTTATTTATATTAAAACTAATTAGAAATCACTGGGCAAATATTCATAAAATTAAAATAATCCAATCATCCTTCATGTCATATATCCTAACCCACTTTACCACGATTATACTAGAAAAACAGGATACACTCTGCCAAAATCTTTTGTTTATCTGGATTCAAAAGGCTATATACAAGCTAGGAATAATCTACCTTTAATCTACCATATTAATAGGAAAAATTATAATAAAAAATTAATATATAGTGTAGATATAGAACAAAAACATGAAAATTTAAGATTTATGTATAAGCTATCGGAAATAGATATAAGTGATAATCATAGGACTAACACCAAAAAATACTGGTGGCTGTGAATCTAAATAAATAATAACGTTAGTACAAAATAATTTTAAGAGTTAAAATTTAGAGTAATCTTTTACAATACCCACAAGACGATAAAAAAATAAAAAAAAAAATAAAAAAAACATATTTTATTAATCATTTATAGATGAAACGGGGGAAACCAACCCCAACCTAATTTTTTTTCTTTTTCTTCTTTCCCTCCCCCCTCCTTCACGTTAAGGTATGGAATAGCCGTAACTATACCTTTACCCAAAAATAGTATGTTTCTGTACAACATTGTGTTAAGTAGGTTAATAGTGCAATAAGTGCCATACAAGACTTAAGAGAGATAAGACTACGCGTACTCTATAATATAGAGTCATTAGTCTATAAGTGTTAACTCACCGAAAAATTGTTCCTATTTTATACGTTTAAGGATATAATATTATTCTATTATGTTTGTTTGTATCACATATATAATTGTTAGGCAAAATAAACGTTTTCAAAAAAAAAAAAAAAAAGCTGTAAAGTGTCGGACTGCTAAATGGCTGCGAACTTTTTGGACGTAGGTTCGAGCCTCGGAACTTCTAAGTCCCACAGGGTCATATTTTTTTCACATTCATTATGTATTTTTTCGATTTCTAACTATGTGACAATGTTCGATATTTATTTACAAATGTTTTAATCGTATGTTAAAAATATTTCAACCTGAAATATACGTAAAAATAACTTGAGAGCAGTTTTTATGCCACCGTTTCTATGGTCTAGTATTCCGTCAATTACAGTATTATTCTAAATTAATATTATATCTAAGTGGTTTTCTAATCTCTCACCTTTAACATTCGTAGATGGATAACAGCAACAATCCTGTGTTGTTTTGTAAATATTTTCTTGTAGATCATACAATTCTCTCGTGTTTCCAAAATTCAGAAGTTAAACAATACTGTAATTGACGAAATACTACACCATAGAAACGGTGGCATAAAAACTGCTCTCAAGTCATTTTTACGTATATTTCAGGTAGAGAACCCATGAAGTTTGCTATATTTGTAGAACCATCTACAGTGAAATGGCTACCATCATAAACAATATGATCATCTGGTATGTTAAATTCATCAATCCAGTTGCGGTTCTGAAGATCTATTTGTATTGAATCCATTGTGTCAATAGATTTGTGACGTAGCGTCCCAGCGCGAGGAATCACGCGCGGAACGGTACGACCAGGAGTGAGCGAGATGCCGAGCGCACGGGCGGCCGCGACCGAGCACCGCCGAACCGGCCCGAGGCGCACCGGTCTCGCGACGCGTCAAATCATGGACCTGAAGGACAGTGCCTAGTTCCGGGGGGGTACAGCGAAAGACGGAAGGGGCTGCCTTTTGAGGGACGACTGGTGGTGTCCTCTACAGCCGAGTATAAGTTTTAGAAATAGCGTCCTTCATTGTATATCCTTGTGACGCCATTGTGCAAAACGGTGCAAAGTAACTCGGATGCGTGTGGTGTGTGTATCAGTAAATAATTCTCTTATTACGTTACGCTTCATTTATTACAGATGTTTTATGAAAATAATGTAAATCCAAAGTGCCTATCACCAGTGACTTCAACGGCATTCAACGCACGAATAATATACGAGAACTTGCATTTGTTTGTCTGATACTTTCAGTAATACACGAAGGTAGCTATAATAGCAGAATGCATATTTGTGATGTGATAATTATTTAAATATTAGTAATTGTACATATATTTATGAATTACATACAACTACATACATATTAGCGACTTATTGATTTTATTGATTAACCTATCAACGAAGGCGCAATTTTTCAACGATTTTTATGTTCTATCATTTATTTACATATCCCTTGCTACAAACAGAACAACTTTTAGTTCACTGATACATTTAGTGTTTCAGATATTCTTAATATTAATGTTGATTGAAAGTTTACAGACGTTACGCTTTATTTATTACACGTGTTTTAAGAAAATAATGTAAATCCAAAGTGCCTGTCACCAGTGCGAATAATCAAATTTAAAATGGTTTGCTAGAAGATATTTTCGATGGTGTGGCACAGATGGCACCACCAGTCGTCCCTCAAAAAGCAGTTGGGAGGGGGTCGATTCTCCTTCCGTCTTTCGCTTCAACCCCCTCATCCCTAAGTCAGGCTTAGGCACTGTCCTTCAGGTCCATGCGTCAAATGACGCTCACTCCCCACCGCGCCGCTACATCGCGTCGATTTCTCGCTGCTGGGGAATTCCGAGAATCGGGACATAAGCCCTGACGCGACGAAGGACCGGCAGTTCGAGTGGGGATACGGATCCCCCCTCCTAGACGCCTGCCTGCATGTTGCCCGGTGCAAACGTACTAGCGAGAAATCTCCAAGTAAACGCGATCATATGATCGCCTGCCATCCTTATTCCTCCTACCGTACTGAACAGAGACGCCAGGAAGTTGCCCGGTCTCTTTCTCCCCTACCGTACCGAACAGAGACGCCTGGAAGTTGCCCGGTCTCTTTCTCTCCTACCGTACCGAACAGAGACGCCTAGAAGTTGCCTGGTCTCTTTCCCACTGTCGTACCGAACAGAGACGCCAGGACACTGCCCGGTGTCTGTCCTACTACCGCTCCGAACAGAGACGCCCGGACGCGGCCCGGTCTCTGTCCTACTACCGCTCCGAACAGAGACGCCTGGACGCTGCCCGGTCTCTGTCCCACTACCGCTCCGATCGAGACGACGGGTATAGCCCGGTCTCCAAAAGCGTGCGAAACACGCCAAGTTGCGTCGCCCTTGGCTGCAACTTCAAGCAATGTAAATAGTGTACATATGACTACAAAGGTGTAAATAATAAAATAAGAACGCTAAAACACAACCGTGAGGAGTTAATCAAACCCGGCCCGCCAACTGAGCTATCCCATAACTCCTCGGAATGACGTACGTCACAAATTGGCACCCGAACAGGGACCGTTCAAAAAGGATAAAACAGTAAATGAGTTCGAAATTAACTGAACTCTACCGCCTAAATAAGGAGAAACTTATCAAGGAGCTGAAGGCGGCAAACCAAAATACCGAGGGAAGTTTCGAACAACTCCGTGCCCGACTCCGCCAGCACCTAGTCGCCACCATGGGAAAGGACGACGACGACACCATGATCAGCGGAACGACGGGCCTCACACGCCCCTCTATCATAATCACCGAACACGAAACCGCACCCACACTACTACCGATTGCCAACGTAATGAACTGCGTACGTAAGTGGGGCTGCCACTTCGATGGCACCAAGGATGGCCGCGATTTCCTGGAAAGGATCTGTGAATTACAAGAAGGCTATGGCATCGCCGATGACCAGCTCCGACGGTGTCTTCCCGAACTATTAAAGAGCCAGGCGCTCTTGTGGCACCGCAGCAACCACCACGGATGGACAACGTGGGCAGACTTTGAAAAAAGCTTCCGGCTGTTCTACGTTCCAACCACCAGTCAGTACGATTTGGAGGAAGCAATCCTGCAACGAAAGCAGAAGCCCGGGGAGCGAGCCAGCGACTACCTCATCGGGATCCAAACACTGATCCGCCGCCACGGCCAAATCCCCCTGGACCGACAATTAGAACTCGTCCATCGAAACCTGCTCCCCGAATACCGGCAATATATTCGCCGTAAAGACTGCCCCACTATCACGGCGTTGCTCGAGACCGCCATCGAATACGAAGGCATCACGGCCGATAAAAAGAGCAGAACCCCGGCCACCGAAACCACCCCCACGCAACGAACACCCCGCGCGGCGCTCGCCGCCGTAACCACCGGATATAACCGCGAGGCCTGTTGTTGGAGGTGCGGACAACGGGGCCACCGGAGACAGGAATGCCGGCAGCCAGCGCGCCTATTCTGTTCCCGCTGCGGCCAAGACGGACGCCTCTCTCGCGACTGCCCGTGCCAACCACCGGCGGGAAACGCTTCAGGGCCCGGAGACAGGGGCGCCTCCCAACCGCCGGCCAACCCCACGCCCCAGTAACTCCACTCCAAGAAAACACCAGACCATTCGTGACCATCTTGCTGCACGGCCGCCGTTACCGAGCTCTCGTGGACACGGGGGCCACGCGTTCGTACATGCGCAGCGACGTGGCGGAACATTGCCTACGCCACGGCGACACCTTCACGCCGACACAATACCGAGTCCGTTTAGCGAACGGCCTCGAGGCATCCCTCGCCGGGGATCTACGAAGTATGGCGCGAGTGGGAAACCAGAAACTGACGCACCGATACGCCATCCTCCCGGCACTTACGCACCCGGTTATCCTCGGAATGGACGCCCTAAACAAACTAAGGGTCCGTATGACTCTGGGGCACCGACTATTGGTACCCGAAGCAGCCGTCTTAGACCCCACCAGCGGAGTAACCGCCTGTACGCCCGCACAAGCTGAAGCCCTACAGCAACTACTCGACGAAGAACTCCCGAAATTTCAAACCCTACGAGGGACAACGCAGCTCACCAGTCACACCATCCGCGGTCAGTCTACAACCGACCGCGCCCCTGAAGCAACGCTACACGCCGCGTAACCCAGCCATGCAGCAGATCATCAACGACGAGGTGAATAAAATGCTGGCCGAGGAAATTATCGAGCCCTCCCAAAGCCCGTGGAGCTCGCCTGTCGTCCTGGTACGCAAAAAGAACGGGAAACGACGCTTCTGCATAGACTTCCACCGGGTGAACCAGGTGACAGACAAAGACGCCTATCCGCTCCCCCAAGTGGAGGCCACGCTCAGCAAACTACGAGAAGCTCGGTTCATCTCCACCATCGACCTAGCCAATGGCTACTGGCAGGTACCTCTCGCCCCCGAAAGCCGGCCGATTACCGCCTTTACCGTGCCAGGCCGGGGATTATACCAATTTCGGGTCATGCCCTTCGGACTACACTCCGCCCCCGCCACCTTTCAGCGCCTCCTAGACCAAGTAATCGGACCAGAATTGGAACCGCCCCCATTCGCGTACTTGGACGATATCATTATACTGGGCCGAACATTCGAGGAACACCTACAAAATCTCCGAGAAGTCCTGCATCGATTACAGGCCGCTAATCTTCGAATTAACCCCGAAAAATGCGAGTTCTGCCGCACCGAACTTAAATACCTGGGACACATGGTGACCGCACAGGGGGTCAAAACCGACCCCGAAAAGGTACCAGTCATCCTAGGGATCCCGGCCCCTACCAATCTCCGCGAACTACGCAGATTTCTGGGAATGGTGTCATGGTACAGAAGATTCATTACCCACTTCGCCGACACCACCGCACCGTTAACCAAACTCCTCCAGAAGAAGCGGAAGTGGGCTTGGGGCCCGGAGGAGGACACAGCCTTCCACGCCCTCCAACGCCAGCTAGCTGCCGCCCCCGTATTAACGTGCCCCGACTTTTTCCAACCATTCACATTGCAAACAGACGCCAGCGACGAAGGACTCGGCGTGGTACTCACCCAGGAAGCCGATCAAGGCGAGCACGTCATCGCCTACGCCAGCCGAACGCTTAATCCGGCCGAACGAAATTATTCCACCACCGAAAAAGAGTGCCTGGCGGTGGTATGGGGGATCCGGAAGATGCGACCCTACCTCGAGGGCTATCACTTCACCGTTCTAACAGACCACCAAGCTCTCAAATGGCTACAGAACATTGAAGATCCATCCGGCCGCCTCGCCCGCTGGAGCTTGGAGCTCCAGCAATATGATGTCACGATTAAATATCGAAAAGGAGTCAATAATCTGGTGGCCGACGCCCTATCCAGACAGCCCGACGAAATACACACAGCCGATGATCCGCCGGACTGCACTTGGCACGCTCGCATAAAAGCACAAGTCCAGCAGGAACCAGAAAAATACCCAGAATACCGACTCGCCGAAGGCCAGCTATACCGTCGATTCCCCGACTGCACCGGACGAACCGTCGATCAAGGGAACGAGTGGAAGCTGTGCGTACCAAAGCCGATGCGCCCCCTCGTACTAGCCGAAAACCACGACGCCCCGACCGCCGGACACCTGGGAACCACCAAGACCGCGGCCAGGCTCGCCGAACGATACTACTGGCCGAGGATGTTTCGGGAAGCCGCCAAGTACGTCCGCCAATGCATCACGTGCCAGAAATACAAAATCCAGCAGCTAGTACACTCGGCTCAAACGATTGTGGCCGATCGAGTTTCGATTGCATTCGAGCTCACTAGGGCTGGCTTTTTTACATCGCTACGATTCTACAGTATTTCGTGAATATGGTGGAGGCACTGCCAAGCCACAGGTTCCCGTTGGCAGTGCCCCCACCATATTCACGAAATACTGTAGAATCGTAGCGATGTAAAAAAGCCAACCCTAGTGAGCTCGAATGCAATCGAAACTCGATCGGCCACAATCGTTTGAGCCGAGTGTACCGGCGGGACAAATGCACACAACTCGCGTCCTCCAGCCCTGGGAGGTGGTCTCCGCAGATCTCGTCGGCCCTCTTCCCCGGTCCAGCAAGGGCCACACCACGTTATGCGTGTTCCAGGATAAATTCACCAAATGGGTGGAGGTCCAGCCCCTACGGCAAGCTACAGCGCCAGCAGTTACCAGGGCCTTAAAGGACCTGATCCTACTGCGACACGGCTGCCCCCGAATCGTCATCACCGACAACGGGCGAAAGTTCGAGAGTCGAGAATTCGGGAATCTCCTCAAGGACGCCGGAAGCGAGCACCGGAAGACACCACCGTACTCCCCGCAGTGCAATCCGGTCGAGCGAGTAAACCGCGTCTTGAAGACCATGATTGCCCAATATACGGCCGAGAATCACCGCCATTGGGATCGGTGGATCCACGAACTCGTCTTCGCTTACAACACGGCCAAACATGAGAGCACGGGATTCACTCCGGCCTTCCTAACGTACGGGAGGGACCTGAGTCCACCGGCCGCCCTGTACCACCCACCGGACGCGGTTCCTCCAAATCCCGACAATACCGATACACGGTTCCGCCAACAACAACTCGAGCACTTCCAAGACACCCTCACGCTAGCCCGTCGGAACCAGGCCCGAGCATTCGAGACACAGCGGAAGCACTTCAATCTACGCCGCCAAGACTGGAGACCGACGATTGGCACCGAGGTAATGAGGCGGGAGCACCACTAGTCCGACGCGGCACATAGCTTCACGGCGAAACTCGCCCCGAAATTCGCAGGCCCGTACCGGGTTGCCAGGTTTCAGGGGCCCAACGTCGTTATCTTAAAGGACATCAACAATCGCAGCAGCCGGGCATATGTGAAGGATTTGAAGCCCTGCACCGAAAACAATAACGATACCAAAACACCGGCCAGAGGACAGCCAGCCGACCCCGGAAGCAATTCCCACACCAGCCAGGACGAGGACACGGTGTCAGTACAGTCGAACAATGGAAGACGTACTAGACATACATGTGCCGGAGCTCGCGAGTCCACGTCTCCGGCAAACCTTCCGGGACCTGTTCGGAGGATCCTCGGACGAGGAGTCGCCCCCGCCCAGCAGCCGCCGGACACCGCCCTTGCCACCAACACCGGGCAAGGACATTCGGCTGCCCGGCGAGAGGCTATCGCCAGCCCGAACACCGCCACCGACAACGGCATACGGGACGAGACCACCGAGGACAGCCGACCACCGCCGGAAGGCGCCAAAGCGCCAACCGGCCGACCCCGTGGCCGCCCCCGCAACAAAGCAGGCCCGCGGTGCCCCACGGCCGCCTCCATCAGGCCAGGAGCAGGAAACGCCGCCGTCGGCTCCTACATCGCTACCGAAGCACCGACAAGCAGCCCGCCAGGACGAGCCCCCGCTGCCGAGGCCCCGCACCGACACCACACCCGGGCCTTCGTGCGCAGCCAGGGAGGCCCCGACCACCAGGGACCCAGAGGAGATGGCCAACGACCAGGGCTGGACCATGGTGGACCTGGAGCGCCTCTGAGAAGGACAGCGCTTCCGCGTCCGCCAGGCCGGCCGGGTCATCCAGCTGCGCCGCATCTCCCCGACCGAAATTAAATTTAAGTTAGTTTAAGTTAGTTTAATTATTCGTTCTTAAGGATGACGGGTAGCCGATGGGCATAAGTTTAGTTATTAAGGGTGGCGGGTAGCCGGTAGGCATAAGCTTAGAATAAGTACTTGTACCAATAAAGAGAACACGAGGCAAGCGAAACACGCGTCCCGCGCATTATTTCGCTCACATCCTCCGAAGAAAGGGGGGGATGTGACGTAGCGTCCCAGTGCGAGGAATCACGCGCGGAACGGTACGACCAGGAGTGAGCGAGATGCCGAGCGCACGGGCGACCGCGACCGAGCACCGCCGAACCGGCCCGAGGCGTACCGGTCTCGCGACGCGTCAAATGACGCTCACTCCCCACCGCGCCGCTACATCGCGTCGATTTCTCACTGCTGGGGAATTCCGAGAATCGGGACATAAGCCCTGACGCGACGAAGGACCGGCAGTTCGAGTGGGGATACGGATCCCCCCTCCTAGACGCCTGCCTGGATGTTGCCCGGTGCAAACGTACTAGCGAGAAATCTCCAAGTAAACGCGATCATATGATCGCCTGCCATCCTTATTCCTCCTACCGTACCGAACAGAGACGCCAGGAAGTTGCCCGGTCTCTTTCTCCCCTACCGTACCGAACAGAGACGCTTGGAAGTTGCCCGGTCTCTTTCTCTCCTACCGTACCGAACAGAGACGCCTGGAAGTTGCCCGGTCTCTTTCTCTCCTACCGTACCAAACAGAGACGCCAGGACGTTGCCCGGTCTCTTTCTCTCCTACCGTACCGAATAGAGACGCCTGGAAGTTGCCCGGTCTCTTTCTCTCCTACCGTGCCGAACAGAGACACCTGGAAGTTGCCCGGTCTCTTTCCCACTACCGCTCCGAACAGAGACGCCAGGAAGTTGCCCGGTCTCTTTCCCACTACCGCTTCGAACAGAGACGCCTGGAAGTTGCCCGGTCTCTTTCCCACTGTCGTACCGAACAGAGACACCAGGACACTGCCCGGTCTCTGTCCTACTACCGCTCCGAACAGAGACGCCCGGACGCGGCCCGGTCTCTGTCCTACTACCGCTCCGAACAGAGACGCCCGGACGCTGCCCGGTCTCTGTCCCACTACCGCTCCGATCGAGACGACGGGTATAGCCCGGTCTCCAAAAGCGTGCGAAACACGCCAAGTTGCGTCGCCCTTGGCTGCAACTTCAAGCAATGTAAATAGTGTACATATGACTACAAAGGTGTAAATAATAAAATAAGAACGCTAAAACACAACCGTGAGGAGTTAATCAAACCCGGCCCGCCAACTGAGCTATCCCATAACTCCTCGGAGTGACGTACGTCACAGATTTACTGCGAAATAATTTGTTAATTTTAGGGAAGAAGTTGTCGGTGCACTGATGGTTCACTTCTTTCTCTCTGCTCTCCCAATAATTGCAGATATTGCGTTGTATTTCAGACTCTATTGATTGTCTGATAGATTTTAGTAGGTCTTTTAGGAAAGTGGTAAGCGAAGTAGTGTAGCCCAGTTTATATGACTTATGAATCTGCGAGACTATGAAAGATTTATACTTTGAGTTTCCTTATTTTGCTATTCGTGTATATATCAGTATAATCCCTTTTCTTGAATTTTGATGAGGACTTACCTAGTGCAGAACGGATATTATGTTCCACTACGAGCAGGTAATCATCAATTTCCGTGTTTGTAACATTCCTGTTATCAGGGATTGTAGTGTTGTTGCATCGACTGATCCTTTTTTTTTTTTTAATTTCTTCCAATTGCATTTTTTGTATAATAAGTGGCCTGTAGGGGCCGGGTTAACAAGCGGAATATCCAAATCCTTGTCCAGAGAAACATCCGCAGTAATAGCTTTATGGTCACTATCATAGTAACAAGTTTTTAGTTTGCCATTTAGAGTATTTATGAATTTAATTCTCGTATCGGCTATGCAAATGTCCAGGAACGAATTTGCAAAGGGAAAAGTGGGATCAACGGACGTCATTATTTTGAATTAATACTTGATGGACTGAGATGCTTCCCAGTTTCTGATATACCCTCCTCTTGAGTTGGATGCGGTATCACCCCACTCTCTACAACGGGCGTTCAGGTCCCCAGCGATGATAAAATAACTGCTGATATCGCTTGCCTTGATCCGGTCCAAAAGCTCATTTAAATCTTGTAAATCTTCATCTATATTCATGCAAATTTATTTTCTCATACTTCACAGCCGAACCGAAAATGCGGATAAATCAGAATTTGTATTTCCTACAAATTAACAAATATAATTATTATTGAAGTTTACTTATAGTAAGGTGTCCTCCTACAGGGAAATGTAGTTCTCAAGTTATCTAGAAATAAAATTCTAAACAAAACATATCTAATACGCATATGATTTCCTTTTGTATACTAGATATTACTTCTAGCGTGAGCAAAATTGCCATTTCGAGTACGAGGTATCTGTAGCGCTACGTCCTCAAATGAATGTGTTTACATTATCGTAGACCTTATGGTTCATATTGATCACAAAAATGGTACTCATGAAAGAAGTGTTTTAAACAAAATGATTTCTGACACCACGAACATCTAATTACAGCTGTCTCATCGCATAGTGCACATTTCGTTTGTGTATCCCGGTCAAAAGCGAAGTACACAGGGTTCTCAAAATCTCCTGCTTTCTCGTCTATATACCCACTTTTATACCAGGAATACTGAAATAAATGTGCGTATCTCGATGAAGACAGTTAGTTGTGCACAAGTGACTGTAATTTAATAATGTTATTCCTTGCATGTAGATTAATATCGGAATTGTATAACAGTACATCGTCAGAAAAGCGTCTAACGTAATTTTTCCACGCTCTAAATCCGTACACATCCAGAGGCTGGATTCGTCCCGTGGTACCTTGTGGTATTTTCTTAATTATGATTTCTTTACCAGCTGGTTTCGCACTATGCACATCTTGTTCGCAGTGTTCACTCCAAGAGTCTAATAACAACACACTTGTTTGTTTGGTTTTAGGAAAAAAGACTTTTTCCAACCAGGTTTCGAAATGAGCTGCAATATTAAATTAAAATCCATCGTAACTACACATATATGTATAGTTCAATTTCAATTATCATAAAAGATTGTTTAATTAAGATAATTTCAAAATATACATTACCAGATGTGAGTTTCCCAGATTTTGATGCCGTCACGTACACGTTCGTTGGCTTAAATAACGTTTTTCTAACTATTGGTCCAAATTCTCCATCTGTTTCTTTTAAGACCATAAAGACGGGTGACAACAATTTTCCATCCGCAGTTATTGTTGGTTGTATTATATAACTATGTGTCGTTGACGCTACAGATTGTACGACACATTCTACTTTTTTTTGGCCTTCCGCTGATAAGGTCCGTCCAGTATGTATTTCTAATTGAAATCCACTTTGATCTGAATTATATATATTTTGAGATCCATGCGTTGCAATCAAGGGTTTCACTTCCTTAACAAAATCTGCAGCTTTAACTTTCAAAACTTCATCGTCTTCTATTGCCAATCTTGTAACAAATTTGATTATTTTTCGTGAAACAATGCGATGGGCTTTTTTAAAATTATTTACCCACGTTCTAGTAGCTTTAAAAGTGTTGTCGTTATTACCCTGCACTTTGTATGCGTTCAGAGCCCATTGCCGAATGTGTCTGTCATGCAAAATATAACCAGCGCCAATAGCTTTTCTCATAGTTTCTACTACAGACTCGGAAACTTTTGTTAACTTTTTGTTTTTAGTTCCTCCTGCTTCAATTTGATGAGCCCATCGTCGTAATTGACGTTCAGAAGAAACAAGTTGAAAATTATGTTGAACTGTAGTAAGCTTTCGTCTTTTCTCTGCTCCTTTCCAAAATTCAACAGCGCGCCGCTTATATTCAATGTCAACATCTTTATCACGCTGCGAACAAACTCTCTACAACCACAGGTTCCGTTTCACACTCATTAAACTGATCTAGAAAGTCTAATGAAGCTACTTCCGATATTTCGATATCATTAAATTCAAATATACTGCGGTAACTGGAGAAATGTATATTGTAGAGTGGGGGGGGGGGGGGGGGGGGGGAGCTCGTCGGAGCTCGTCTTGTGTACACGGCATCAGAGGGGCCAGATATCGTTGGGCCATCAGACAAGGCATGTTGTAGTTTACAGTTGGGAGAAAATAAAAGTTTGCATTCTTGTATTGGGGCACAAGTGTATAATTAATAACCCGAACCTAAACACAGCAATGGCGACGAGGATAAAAACATAACGTGAAAAATAAACCGTATGAAAAATATTAAACATCAAATCAAATTAACTAAATGTCAATTAAATTTGATTTGAATAAAATAAACAAAGAAATCGAAGCAGAGAAGACTGCATGGATTCAAGAATTAACGAAAGAACAATTAAAAACCGTGTGTGTGACAAATAAAGTGGAAATCGAAGAGACGAACACAATAGATCAGTTACGGTTAAAATTGCGAAATTACGTAAAAAGGAAAAACGCGAAATTAAGCAGCACAGATAAAGCAAGTGAAAATTTAGTAAGCGAAAGTGAAAAACAAGAAACAAATAAGATGACGACATACTTAGGAGATATAGAACCGTTTCAAAAAGGGAAAAATTGGGGTGCGTTCGCCAACCAACTGGATGCATTCATCTTATTAAACGACATACCGGATGACAAAAAAGCAGCGCTCCTGTTAACACGTTTGTCGTCAGAGATTTTCGCTGAAATCAAGGCAGAATGCGAGCCAGAAGATATACTTAAAATGTCATATAGCGTCCTCACAAACAAATTAAAAGACTTATATGAACCGGATAAAAATAATTGTCTACAACGTATAGCTTTTCGAGCAAGGAAACAAAAAGAGGATGAATCAATTCAAGAATATATTATCGCTCTGAAAAATTTAGCTCAAAAATGCAAATATACATCGACGGAACTTGATAATAATATGAAGGATCAGTTAATTGATGGAGTATGTAACGAATTAATTCGGTATGAATTATTGAAACAATCAAGCAAGTCGTTAAAAGATTTTATAGAGTTAGCTAAAACAATAGAAATGGCTAATGAAAAGGCAACAGGCTTCTCCTTGGGAAACAAGGGAATGTCAACACAGTCACCGACAAAATTCCACAACATCGGAGCGACAACAAAGAACACAGGCAAAGACGAACACAGCGGATACTATCGCCAAGCGACCAACGTACCACGCCGCACGTACGCAGGCCACACCGTAAACAAATCAAGATTTCAAGAACATCGTAGTACAAATGGACAAAGCGAGTCGAATATCTGCTTCTGTTGTGGTAAAGGTAATCATTTGAAATTTCAATGTACATTAAGATTTAAATTTTGCAGTGAATGCGGCACCCAAGGCCATTTATTCAAAATGTGTCCACAGAAAAAGAATCCAAAAATCAATAAAAATACCAGTTTGAAAAAAATTGAAAATGAGGAGGTTGAAAGTTCAAATGAGAGGCTCTTTACAAATAAGGAAAGTGATGACGATAACGCTGAGGTTGACAGATACGCGAATGATTTTTACATGATCAAACAGTTCAATTTAAATTTAATAAAAGAAAATGGTGTTCCCCCACATTTTGAAACCATCAAAGTAAATAAAATTCCATTAACAATGGAAATTGATTCGGGCGCATTAATCTCAGCAATATCAATGGACGTATACAAACAATATTTCCCAAATGTACCTATCGATAAGCCGAATTTAATGTTACGAGCGTACGATGGTAAAATTATTACTTCGATAGGCTCAATAAATGTGACTATTGAACGACATAAGCGCATAGACAATCAAACCTTGTATATCATAAATAAAGGCGGAAATCCAATCATTGGTAGAGGTTGGTTAAATAAATTAGGCATGTGGCCACCAAAGTTTTCATGTGACGATCAAAAAAATGTCGTTCATCATATAAAGGAAAAAATCGAAAACAAATTAGAGAAATTACAAGCGAAATTTCATAAAATTTTTGAACCAGGATTCGGATTATTTACAAAAGGTACCTTGAAACTGCAACTTAAAGAGACGGCAAAGCCAAAATTTATACAGCCCTATAAAGTCCCCTTTTCGTTAAAACCGTTAGTAGAAGCAGAATTGAATCGTTTAAAAGTAAACAAGATTATTGAGCCGATCGAATACAGCGAATGGGGAACACCCATAATACCATTATTGAAAAAGGATGGATCGTTACGAATAGTAGGCAATTACAAAATTACAGTGAACCAATATTTAGTAATAGATCATTTCCCATTAGCTAGAACGGAAGATATATTTTCTATTTTGGCAGGGGGTGAAAAATACACAATAATTGATTTTTCAGAAGCTTTTTTACAAATACCGCTTGATACAGAGTCTCAAGAAATTCTAGTTATCTCTACACATATAGGGTTATTTAAATATTTAAGAATGTTATACGGCGTAGCTACGGGACCAGGATCATTTCAAAGAAAAATAATAACATTATTAATGGGCATAGCAGGAGTAGCAGTGCTAATTGACGATATCGTAGTAACTGGACCGACAGAGGATATACATTTCGAGCGTTTATATGAAGTGATGCGAAGATTAGATGAGGCAGGATTGAAAGTAAACAAAAAGAAATGTAAATTTTTGCAAAAAGAGATTAAATATTTAGGGCACAAAATTGATAAAAACGGCATTTATCCGATAGACGAAAAAATTGAATGCGTACAAAAAGCACCCCGACCTAAAGATGTTCCACAACTGCGTAGTTTCCTTGGATCAATAAATTATTACTCTAAATTTTTACCAAATTTAGCAGAAAAATTGAAACCGTTATACGAATGTTTAGAAAAAAGAAATGGATTTAATTGGACGGAAAAATGTGAAAAATCTTTTGAAAAAGTTAAAGCCGAATTAACATCGAAACATGTATTGGTTCATTTTGATCCGAAGAAACAAATAGTCTTGACATGTGACGCGGCACCATGTGGTATTTCGGCTATATTAGCACATAAAGAGAACAATAATACTGATCGCCCGATACAATATGCAAGTCGTACATTAAGCGCGTGTGAACGCAACTATTCACAATTAGATCGTGAAGGGCTTGCAATAATTTTTGGTATTAAAACATTTTACGAATTTCTATTTGGATACGAATTCATATTACAAACAGATAACGCGGCTTTGACTAGAATATTTAGTCCAGAAAAATCAATACCAACGATAGCAGCAGCTCGATTACAGCGCTGGGCAGCGTTTTTGTCAGCTTTCCGGTATAAAATAAGGCATATCAAGGGTAAAGATAATTATGCCGATTGGTTAAGTAGATTGCCAATAAATAGGGAGGAAGTGAATAAAGGTAAATTTTCAATTCTAGAAGACATCCCTGAAGTATTTTTAAAATCTATAAAATCATATGATTTTGCGAGCTTAAATTGGAAAATGGTACAAAGAAATACGCGAGAAGATAAAGTACTGTGTAAAATTATTGCGCATTGAACAGATGGGTGGCCCGAAGAGGAACCAAAAGACATCAGATAAAAACTTTTTGGAGAAAAAGGGATTCTTTATCAGTGGAGAATAATTGCTTATTATGGGGGCATAGAGTAGTAATACCAAAAAAATTACAAAAGCTAGTTTTAAAAGAGTTACATTTTAGCCATTTTGGAGTAAGCAAAATGAAAGCTTTGGCGCGAGGATTCGTATGGTGGCCAAAATTGGATGAAGACATTACCGAGATTACGCGGTCATGTATGGCATGTTTGCAAACCAAGAAAAAACCAGTCAAAATTCCCCTGACTCCTTGGGTTTGGCCGACAACGCCTTGGCATAGAATTCATGCTGACTTTTTAGGGCCTATACATCATAAAATGGTACTGCTCATAATTGACAGTCACTCGAAATGGCCCGAAGCTTTCATTATGCACAATATGACCGAAAATGAAACGGTACAAGTTTTTAAAGAATTATTTTCACGATTTGGTTACCCAGCGCATGTCGTCACAGACAACTTTCAATCATTTGTCGGGCAAAAATTTCGTGAACTCATGAAACAAGGCGATATACGCCATAGTACAAGCCCGCCTCATTGCCCTGCAATTAATGGAGCTGCTGAAAACTTGGTTGATACATTTAAACGTAAGGTAAAATGCATAATGAATAACGGACTTAATTTAAATGATGCGATTAAACAATTTTTAATTGATTATCGATCAACACCACATAGCTCGACACAACAAACGCCAGCGAAGTTATTTTTAGGTCGCGAATTACGAACGCGTTTTTCATTGTTAAGACCTAGAGAAATCAAAGACACAATTTATGTGGCCCAGAATAGACAAGTGCGAAACCACAAAGGGGCAAGAGCGATAAATTTTGACATAGGTGACACAGTAATGGTTACAGATTATAGGGGAAAAGGGAAAGAATCATGGATAAAAGCACGGGTAATAGAAGAAATAATACCTGGCGTCACGTTTAGGGTTGAGGTTGCACCGGACATAATTTGGAAACGGCACAGCAACCAAATAAGAGAATGTAGCAATGAGGATATAAATATGCAATGTGATCAACCCGAACAAAGGCCAGACAAAGCAGTGGAAACGCAGGAACAGGTAGGGCGTAGATCAGAGAGATTGAAAGAAAAACAGGTAGAGAGAGAAGGTAGGTTAGCAGTTAATATTATTAGAATAAGTGAGTAGGCAGCGCTCCGATTATAATACATAAGTGTGTCAAGATTTTTATTGTAAGCGGGGGAGAGTGCGGTAACTGGAGAAATGTATATTGTAGAGTGGGGGGGGGGGGGGAGCTCGTCGGAGCTCGTCTTGTGTACACGGCATCAGAGGGGCCAGATATCGTTGGGCCATCAGACAAGGCATGTTGTAGTTTACAGTTGGGAGAAAATAAAAGTTTGCATTCTTGTATTGGGGCACAAGTGTATAATTAATAACCCGAACCTAAACACAGCATATACTATCGAGCAACAGCTTTTGAATGGAGTCTTTTAACCGTATTTCCTGTCTCGTTATTCGAGTTTCCATCAAATACATACTTTGAACTGATACTAACAACAAGTTGATCACATTCAATGATTAACAATCATTTTCTATTACGAAAATGGTACTTACAAAGTCACTTCTGTGGATTCGTCACACACTCGAATACAACTGAAGAAGTAGCTATTGAATGTTTATAATAATTACAGGTTCTTTATTCTTGATTTAAACGTTGTCCTTTAGTTTTATTACAAAAGCTTAGTGTTAATTATCTCGCATCGCCTTCTGTCTGTAACAATACTAAAACTTGTAGAGCGTCGCCACACTCCGCGCCCTTTTTCTTCTCTTACAGCACCCTCTGGTGTTAACAGCCATAATAAAATATCATTTCGTATATATACTTCAATACTTTCCCTTGATAATTTATGGCTAAACGTTCGTATAATTCTGTATCAAAAACAAAAATAAAAATAAAAATTAAACTAAGATTACACAAAATCAAGAAAGAAAAAAAAACAAAACTGTCTCTTTTTCTTCTTATGAAAGACCCATTTTGTCGCACAGCATTCTCAGTCGTGGTGCAGCTAACGGCTTCGTCATTATGTCTGCAACCTGGTACTCAGTTGGAACCTGCTGGATTCCCATCTGACCTGCAGTCACCCTTTCCCGGATGTGAAAATGCTTGGGTTCGATGTGTTTTGTTCTGCGATGGAATCCTGGATTTTGAGCCAGTCTCACCGCTGCAGTGTTGTCCACCTGAAGGACAGGAACACTCTTCAGTCGTACACTCCCCTGGAACAGTCTCGCCAGCCACGCAATTTCCTTGGCTGCTTCACTGGCCGCCATGATCTCAGCCTCAGTTGTCGATAGAGTCACCGTAGCCTGCCTTTGGCTTAGCCATGAAATGACTCCTCCAGCGTACCCGATGACAACTCCTGAAGTTGATCGGCCCGTCTTTGTACAGCCACTGAAGTCCGCATCACTGTAGCACTCCAGGATGCCTTTCCCTGAACTGCTAGAATAAGTTATTCCTCTTTCAATTGAACCTGCTATATAGCGAAACACTCTCTTGACTTGAGTTACATCCTCCGTACTTGGGTTTTCTAAAGACCTTGATAAAACACCAACGCTATATGCCAAGTCTGGTCGTGTGCCTAGCATTAGGTACATCAAGGCACCGACCGCCTGTCTATAAGGAAAATTGGACTTCTGGAGGTTTTCTTTCCCTGTCTTTATAATCCTTTTACTCTTGAGTATTGGTGTAGACACTGGTCTACACTCCAAAAAGTTGAAGCGTTCCAGAATTCTTCTTGCGAATGCCCCTTGGCTTATCCTGATGCTTCCATTTTTCTGCTCTATTTCCAAACCTAGGAAGTATTCTGCCTTTTTCGACGTTATTTTGAACTCTTTTCTCAGTTCCTCCAAAAAGACTTCCAGTTCACAAGGATCAGTCGCTCCAACCAATCCGTCGTCTACATATAGGACTAGTACAAGTTTCTTACCATTTCTTTCTCGAAAATATAGGCAGGGATCAGCATCGCTGGCTCTGAATCCCTGTTTTAAAAGAAACCGTCCAAAACACTGGAACCAGCATCTTGGAGCCTGTTTCAGTCCGTAGATACTCCTCCTGAGCAAGCAAACTTTGTCAGTGCCATTGCTGTAGCCTGTTGGCTGTTGCATGTATATGGTTTCCTCTAGCTCTCCATATAAAAATGCTGTTGACACATCAAACTGAGTTAGATGCATTTTCTCACTTGCAGCAATGCTAAGTACTGAACGTATAGTTCCCATTCTTGCAACTGGACTGAAT
This sequence comes from Andrena flavipes, assembly GCA_963971345.1. Classification (NCBI taxonomy): domain Eukaryota; kingdom Metazoa; phylum Arthropoda; class Insecta; order Hymenoptera; family Andrenidae; genus Andrena; species Andrena flavipes. Next base: position 40,351,868 of record OZ020479.1, on the reverse strand, counting down.
GTCTGATTATAGTCTATACCTCGGCGCTGACTGAATCCTTTTATGAGTAGTCTTGCTTTGTACTTGTCAATCGTGCCATCTGGATTTGTTTTTAAACGAAAAACCCACTTACATGGTATTGCCTTTGCATTCTTTGGCAGGTCTACTAGATCCCATGTCCTGTTTTCCTCAAGTGAAGTAATTTCGCTATTCATGGTCTTCTTCCATTCCACGTTGTTTTTACTGCTCACAGCTTCCTCAAATGTTTCTGGACACTCTGATTCATCTGCTAAATCTTCAACTGTCATGACGTAGTCACCCAGATGTTCTTCTTCATCTGCTAAGTCTTCAACTGTCATGACGTAGTCATCCAGATGTTCTGCTTCATCAGCTAAGTCTTCAACCGTCAGAACATAGTCATCTAGGTGTTCTGGTTTCTTCAATGTGGAACGGTCTCTTAATCTTCGTGTTGACGAGGGCTGCTGACTCTCTTCTTCCATTTCAGCGTCAGTATCTTCTGCAGTTTTATATTCTTCATCACTTGTTTTATCTGTTTTAATTGAACCATTTGTGCTTTCCTCAGGTTCTTCTTGTTCAACTCCGATATCTTGGAGTGGCAGTTGAACTTTCTCTTCACACTCTTTGAGAGATTCTTGAAATTTGATGTCTCTGGATACAACAACTTTGTGTTCTCCTTCTATGTACACTCTGTACCTTTCATCACTGTCATATCCTACTAGATATCCTTTTGTAGCTTTCTCATCCATTTTTCTTCGTTTTTGCTTTGGGATGTGGACATAGCAAGATGAACCGATTATTCGTAGATGCTTTAATCTTGGTTTTCCTCCAATCCAATCGGGAAAACACAAGGAGACGATTGATATGACTTTCGTACAGATTCGATGAAGAATCTGATTTCACATTTTTCCGTTCTTAATGGCTTGTGCTATCTATGTCTTTTATGGCCCCGTGTTTCTCGGCTGTCAAGCGCTCGCTTCTGAAGGGTCGCAGGTGTCAAGTTGACAAAATGTGAAATCAGATTCTTCATCGAATCTGCACGAAAATCATATCAATCGTCTCCTTGTGTTTTCCCGACGAAAATGATACCAAACCTGACATAATTTGAACTTTAATTAACGATATTAGGCATAAAATTAATTTGCAAGATTAAAAGCCCGTTTCGTTAAAAGTAGTCCGATTTAAATAATTTTTTGGCCAATTTAATCGGGAGAATGCAAGGAATCCATTGGTGTCACTTTCATATTGATACGACGAAAAATAAAGAAATTCCGTTTCTGTATAATCGATGACACATCGCCGAGCAACTCCGCGCTGCAGCGAATACGGATGAACGATACAATGTCGCTCGGCTCGAGAAGCCGGCGGCTTCGATCAAAGGCTCTCGAGGCTCGCCCAAAGTTATTTAACTTCGAATAACTTTTGAAATAAAACACGCCTGAAACGGAGAAAATCATTTCAAAGCTTAAAATGAATTCCCATCGAATAAAAGAATCATGCGAAGCCGTCGAATGAATCTCGTCGAATAAAAAAGTTATTTTGAGGCGCTTCGAATAAAAATTACCCAAAGTTATTTTTATTCGATGACCCTCGAATAAAATTTTTGTCTTTTATTCGAAATCAATTTTTTATTTAAAATAATTTTTTGCCCATCTCTGCCAGAAACCGACCAGAAGTAGAATATATACCGACTTATTGCAAACAAACAGCAGTACGTAAGTTGATATATTTAATTTTTATTTTCGAATCTGAAGAATGTATAAACAAACTGATATCTCATTGTCAGCATGGTAAAAATAGCAGAAAAAGTGAAATCTTGTAAAATGTAGTTAGCCACATAGGGGAAGGTGGGGTAAAACGGAACGTTTAACTTTGGAGCGTGATAACTTAAAATCGGGAGGAGAAAATGACACGAGACTTCAACAGGAGTCTTCAGTGGACCTTAGGCTATAAGAAAATCATGGTCATTGATAAGAAAAATCTTTGGGAACGACGGAAAGTGAAATTTACCGGAGGTATCGAAATCTTCGACTCGCTCAAATCGTGGGGTAAAACGGAACACCCACTCGAAGACCGTGTAAACGTACAAAATCTTTATTTTTATGATTTAAAATGCATTAATTTATGTTAAAATCTATAAATATATGTTTTAGGTATAACTATTGCAAATAAAATATAACAAAAATATAACCGTTTGATCGAATGAAAGATGTATCTCATACATCATAATTTTCTATACATAATCAATTTTCTTGGAAACAAGAATAGTAATTAAAAGTTTAATCTACAAACTAATAATTAAAAGAGATAATAAACACGTACTAAGAGACGTTTCTATTCTTCCCCATGTATAATAGGCGTTCCGTTTTACCCCGCGAAAAGTGTTCCGTTTTGCCCCACGTGCAGTCATTTAGTAAACATTTAATATTTACACTTCAGCGTTAGGTAAATAACTTTTTATATACGTCAAAATGTAGCGTAAGAAATATAGAATCCAACGATGTACTTGCCGTTATTAATTTTCGAAGTCCAAGTACCGAAAAGTGATCGAAAGTCCAACGCAATATTGAAACGTCGATACCGGAAATTTTTCAAACTCTCTTAATGGAAAAATAATTTGTGCAGGGGTCTATGGTCTATCATAAAATGCTATGAGGACCCTTTGGTTCCATGTCACGCGGTACCAACCCATTCGCACCTCTTATCTAAGAGAAACATTGGTGTTCCGTTTTACCCACCCGTTCCGTTTTACCCCACTTTCCCCTACACATGTATGTTCCATACGAAATAAAACCACTGTCACTCCATTAATAATTGACGTCGTCTAAATTGATTAATTTTCTCTATAGTGTGCTAAACAATAGCAAGCACAAATCTAATAAGTAAATTACTCCTTTTCAGAACTATCATATGTTTATAAACGGAAAAGCAAGAATTTAACTTGCACATACTATTTTACTTTTACCAAAATGTTTTTAACTATATTTTAAAGTCTTCGTATTCATTCAAACTAATTACGATAGCCAATCACGTTAAGGCTGCCGTCTCACCGGGCGTTGAATGTGTGCGTACGCTCACACAAGCTAAGTTGAGCGTGTACATATACGCGTATAGTAAACAAACCGCAAATTACAACTTTCGCCTTGAAATCGGCATGAAAGAAGTTTTTGCGGGTATAGTTGCCTTCAGCAGACATCCGTGCAGGGTGGTCTGGTGCGTATGAGTGCTAATAACCACCGTATGTCGAAATAATAATGCATTTATGAATCGAAAACTGACAGAATGAAACTTCAAGGCTTGTCCGTTGGTGGCGCTAATGGCGTAGTCTAGTCACGTAGCACCAGCGTGACGTATATGCAGGGCCGACGCGAGGTTAGTTGGCGCCCTTATGCAAGAAAATTTTTGGTGCCCCAAATTTTTGCACCTGTTTTCTATTTAATATGTTTTATTTTTAGTGGATGAACATTTCGTTTATGTGGGGGTTGTATTCCTATATTATTAACCGTGCGAGACAGTTTTTTAGCGTCCCATTCGGCTGGCGCCCTTATGCGGCACCTAACTTGCATAATGGTTCCACCAGCCCTGCGCATACGAGATGTAGTAAACATACCGTAAATTACAACTTTCGCCCTGGAATCGGCATGAAAGAAGTTTTTGCGGGTATAGTTGCCTTCAGCAGACATCTGTGCAGGGTGGTCTGGTGCGTATGAGCGCTAATAACCACCGCACGTTGAGATAATAATGAATTTCTGACTCGTGTACTGAGACAGACTCGAGGAATGACAGAATGAAGCTTCAAGGATTCTCCGCCACCGGCGTTGATGGTATATTCGTGCATTGTACCATCAAACCCGGTGAAAGTCTAATCTAGCCGATAAATGTAGGAAAGACATAGTTGCCGAGACGTATCGAGAGTCGAATCGCGCTGTTGCCGCATTTCCCCTATCACTATTTTGCCATCAAGGAGGCTTGAATGAATCACGGCGAAGCGGTCAGAGAACAGAGATGGGCAATGATAATAGGTATCTGGATAAACTCAAATAGGATTTGAGTTCTTCGACGGCGCACAGTGGGGCATTTCGGGTCGAAACACGGCACTAAGTCCTTTTACAAAAATATCGCTAGACTGCAAATTTTCTTTTACAGGTAGTTGATTGCAGGTAGTATGATTGTTTTTCACATTCATTAATTTTTAACGCGACTACACGGTTTTGAAGAAGAGAACCACGAAACTCTTCAGAACTTGTATTGTTGTTTATAGTATTGTTGTTTGCTTAATTCAATTAATTTTTTATGGAATTAAGTGTTGAGGTATGTATCTGAAGTGTACCAAATTTAATTTTGATATCTCTGATATTTTTGGAATTATATCTTACTGAATGTCCCAATTTTCATTGTTTCGTGAGAAGTGGTCTATGACGCTTTTTTTTACAAAAATTCCTTTCCTGCTATTGAAATTCAAAGTAACCGAAGTTTTTTTACATGTGAAAGATGCGGAACTTTTTCCTATGTACAGTGTGCACGATATTGTCGGCAATTTGTAAAAAAGTACTATGCCCTATTAAATGAACAAATTTCATTCATTTTACTGTCCCAATAGTATCACAAATATACGTAATAACTGAATGAAATGCAAAATTAACGATAAATATATGATTTGGGTGAGAAAATGTTTTGTGCCGTGTTTCGACCCGAAACTCTTGGTTGGAGAGGCATACAATGTTGATAAAATGTAAAATGTCACGTTTTCAATATTCAGTAACATACTGCTGAGATTTTCCACATTAAAATGAATTCGAATATGGTATAAATCGGATTATTTCTAGAACTGTACTAGATAATTAAATATAAATACGTAACATTTCTAATCTAATAATGCTATAAATAATCCGATTTATACCGTGTTTAAATTCATTTTCATCTGGAAAACCTCAGCAGTATATTACTGAAACGTTCATGTCGATACGATAGAAAATGTGAAAATTTTACACCAAACGTTACCAAACAAAATTTACACCAACGTAGAAAAAAATTTCCAAAATAAATTAACAATTTTTTATTAGTATTTCGAAAACGAATAAATACCCGAAGCTACAATTTTAGATTTAGGGTTCACACCCCCTCCCCCAAACCTCATCTCGATCGGCCACTGGAGCCATTCGGAAGAATATCCTTTATTCGTTATATTTATTCGAATTAAACCTTCGAATAAAAAAAGGTAATTATGCAGAACAGGTGTTTCCTCACCGATTTCAATTATTTTTGGATAAGGTGAATGTCCCAATTTCTGCTCATTTAAGAGGTTACTTGTCATAAAGAGGGTGTAAAAAATTTGTTTGTGATCAAAATTTGCAGAGTAATTGATTAATTCTTTAATAATAAATCAACGAATTCAAAAACTATTTAAGAAAGATATTTCAAGATGTTTAACTATTAGTAATTTGTAATTAAATATATAATGCTCTAAATGTCCGTATTTCTGCTCATGAAAAATAGCGATATATGTATTGCCCCAAGCTCTCGTTCGTTTTCGGATTCTCTCACTCTCGAATAAAGAATTCTAAGAAATTGTGGAGATAGTCGCCGGGCTCCTAAATAACCAGAGATCGGCGGGGCTCGAGGTACCACTGATGGAGGGAGAAACACCTACAGGAGCAGTGGTTATGTATGCGGAACAGCGCGTCAGTCACGTCAGTCACGCACACATAACCACCGCTCCTGTAGGTGTTACCCCCTCCATCAGCTGTAGTTGAAGGCCGCTGATCCCTGCCTAGACGCGGCTCTCGTGCCGTATTCCTCCATCAGTAGGAGCTGTGGCAACAGCGTGGCAGAGACAGGGAGAACAGAAAATGTGGCAACTATGCGCCAAAAATTCGTCTACATAGAGTACCTGGAGATGTTACCTCTGTACAACTTCTTTTTACCGACCGCATTAGTTTCATTAGGATCCGTCTGTTTACTGGGGACGCTTCGGTCCTTTGTTTTCTTATTCGGACCATAACAAACTTGAGACGGCACCCTTAAGGGCGCAGTGCGCCGCTTGCAATAGAACGTAGCGCTACAGACACCTCGTATTCGAAATGGCAATTTTGTTCACGCTAGAAGTAATATCCAGTATACAAAAAGAAATTATATGCGTATTAGATATGTTTTGTTTAGAATTTTATTTCTAGATAACTTGAGAACTACATTTTCCTGTAGGAGGACACCTTACTATAAGTAAACTTCAATAATAATTATATTTGTTAATTTGTAGGAAATACAAATTCTGATTTATCCGTATTTTTGGTTCGGCTGTGAAGTATGAGAAAATAAATTTGCATGAATATAGATGAAGATTTACAAGAATTATTAATAAAAAAAAATAACAATTTTTTATGTATTATTTAAACAAATGGACTTTTTGAAAATCTGGCGAGTCAGTCATATTTGGCATTCAAAGACACAAAATTCGTCTATTGACACTATTCCCCTATCTCTAATAGTTCTCGAGATATTCCACAAAAATGATTTTTCAACCCTAACTTTGAACGCAGTTTTCACCCCCCAAATCTGAAAACGGGGAAAAATAAAAAAACACGTATTTCTTATTTTTCGGTCTTCTATAACATATAAAAAATCAAAATGATCGGAGGCGAACACCTAAAATACTCTCCTGTAGATCGGGAATAACTTCTTTTAAAAAGATATTCGCTGAGGTATGATGTCAAGTCCTCTTCTTTGTTTTCATATTTGGAAATATTTTCGCGAATATCTTTCCGCGTTCTTTCAATGGATTGTGTATTGGCTTCTAAAAGAGAGTAATTATGGAATACATCAGTATTTTGTGAGCAAAATTTGAAAAAAATGTAATGAAAATCAATTACGTGTATCGGGATCGACAAAATTGTAAGAGTGATTTACTGTTAAATGTTTATAGCCTTGATTGTGAAGGCAATTGTACGCCTTCCAATAATCAGACATAATAGTTGTCCCTGGAAGTATCCATTTTTTTTATAACATCTAACAATATTTCTGCTTTTCTGTCTTCCATGGCTACAATGAATATCTTTTTCGAATCTCGCTCATAACCACCGAGAACCCATTTTCCCTGTATAAGACGTCCACGGTGGTATTTACGAATTCCAAATTTCGCTTCATCGATTTCTGCGGTTTTATTGGGTCCTCCTACTTGATGTAGGGATGGCTGAGGTTGAGCGGGAAATTGAGTGGACAGATCTTTAAAACAAATACTTTAATAAAAGAAAATAGAATGTGCTTGTGCGGACGCGAAGTAGATCCGATAGCAACCGATCACAGAATGCACTTCCGCCCTCGGGCCGACTCGCACTTTCCCTTGCTTCTCGCGACCCTGTCATAAACGGTCGCATCTCTTCGCCCGCGTGTTCGGCGAGTCAAGCGTACTCGCCGAACCAACAATACGCTGACCAGGCGTAGGGAAAAAACCCAGGCCCGAGGTTAGTTCAGGGCCGCGGCCTACATTGAGTAGAATTTTTCTCATACCATTTTACGCACACCTATTGCGTAAGACAAATAATTGTGTAAACTTGTCGAGTAACATCCTCTTCATGGATTCCAATGACCTTCAAATGTTTTCAAGGCCAACATTCTGAATAACCGTTCCCTATACATCGTAGCATTTGTGTAACTTTTATGTTTGTTTTCGACGAAGACAACAAAGAAACCATTCTTGCACGCAGTTGCGCGATGCTTGTAACCGCAGTCTCATTATTAGCATCACTAAACTCACATCGGCTCGCTACCATGCTTACGCGCCCGAAAACATATTTCACGGTTATTGCAATCCATGAGAGGGATGCTAATCGACACGTTTATCAATAATCGCATTAAATTTTTCGTGAAATATTTTTCGCCTTCCTCCCTAGCGAGAAAATCACTCTGTATAACAGTATATAATGTAATGCTTACATCAGGCATGGAACTAAAGTGAACGCAGCGGCCGTTTTTCGGAGGCAACGCCTCCTTTCTCCCGCCGCGCATCTTGGCCCCCGCGGCGGGCCCAGGAGCTTCGAGCGCCTCAGACCCGTACCATATGAACCGCGCGTGGCGCATTGGGGCGACACCCTTATCAATAGATTTCCGCATCACCCATGGGGTACTATTATCGATACGTTTTTCGTTTTGTCAGTGGTATCTCCTGTAGGCCTATTGCACTGTGTCACGCGATAAAAATGAATAGTAAAAACGCGTTTTATTATCAAAATTTTAAATACGTTTGTTTAAACTTAATTTTCGCGCACGTTTAGACGTGCTGGATATATCTAAAATATCAACTTTAATACGTACAACGTCGACCAGCATCCCCGTTGATATTTTAGATATGCCCAGCACGTCTAAACGTGCGCGAAAATTAAGTTTTCTCAAACGTATATAAATTTTGATAGTAAAACGCGTTTTTCCTATTCATTTTTATTGCGTGACACAGTGGAATAGGCCTACAGGGGATACCACTGACAAACAAAAACGCGTCGTTAATAGTACCTCATGGGTGATGCGGAAATCTATTAATACGTGTGTCGCCCCAATGCGCCACGCGCGGTTCATATGGTACGGGTCTGAGGCGCTCGAAGCTCCTGGGCCCGCCGCGGAGGCCAAGACGCGCGGCGGGAGAAAGGAGGCGTTGCCTCCGAAAAACGGCCGCTGCGTTCACTTTAGTTCCATGCCTGGCTTACATTATTCATATTTTCTATCCTGCCTTCAGTCTTCACGTCCACGTTGTTGGCGTTCTTTGCCTGGACTGACTCTCTACACAACGGACTAATTGCGCCCTTGGCCTGTTTTGTAAAGAGTCATTTGTTTCTGAACGCGGCCCGGACGAATCTTTGGATTCACGTTCACGGTTCGCGATTACGGTTTTTTGCAACGGGCAGAAGGATTTTGACATGTGTCGCGTTGTGTTGTATTGTGTTTGTGTTTGTGTTGTATTTGTTGGTTTAGTGTATGTGAATATGCAGGACGTGCCGGAAGATATGGACAATAATTCTTCGTTTCGTTCGCGACATTTACGTCCGTACGCAAAGCGATTATCGAAACGGAAAGTACATCGCCAAAAGAGAAGGAGGTCAGCCCTTCAGAAGAAACAAAAAAGCGCAAAAGCGGCAGACGACACTGCCGTAGGACAATATCCAGAAGAAGTGGCTGAGGAACGTATGGTGGAGGAACCATTCACTTCCGATGGAAATCATACGCAACAAGAAATAATGTACGCGCCATCCGATGAAGATACTGATACGGCTGAAGAAGCGCTGGAAGAATTGGAAAACAAATTATCAGAAGGTACGGATGTAGGAAAGTAACGAAGAAGAAAACTTCGTTCTAGAAAAAGTTGCGAAGAACAAGCCACAAGAACAATTCCTACCTCTAAATAGCAACGATATAATGAATTTCCAAAATGTGCTTGTTCAATTGCAGGAAATAAGCAAGCATGCAAAACATAGGGAAGACTGTGGCATTGAACACCTACGAATAACTGGTGTGAAACGGCGAGGCTTTAAGAGCATCTTCAGCGTAATGTGCACTTTATGCCATTACAAAGCTGAAATCCACAATAAATCGGACGAAGCCGAAGAAGTGGATAGCAATCAGGGCGCCGTTAATGCAATAATTTTATGTGGAGGCGGTTATGCTCAGTTAGAACACACTTTTACAGGAGTGAACATACGTTGCATGTCGAAAAAAGACTTCGTGAAGAATCAAAATGAATTCGTGAAGTCTGCAATTGCCGCTGCAGAAGAAGAGATGTTAGCAGCGGCTGAAGAAGAAAAACGTTTGGCTATTGAAAGAGGCGACATTCTTCCCGGATCAGGGACCCCTCACATCCCCGTTGTGGCCGACGGAAGCTGGATGAAGAGATCCTACCGCAGTGGATGTTACGATTCTGCGTCTGGAGTCGATGTGATAGTTGGCTATCACACGAAAAAAGTTTTATTTTACGGCGTTCGAAACAAAGTTTGCAGAATTTGTCGGATTGCTGCGAAAAACGAAAAAGAACCCCGAAAGCACACATGTTTCAAAAACTGGAACACATCACGAGCATCGACTGCTATGGAAAGCGATGCTATAGTAGAAGGATTCAACACTGGCGTAGAAAAACGTGGGCTCGTTCATTCTACTTTGATTGCCGATGGGGACAGCAGCGTGTATAAGAAGATTATTGATGCTGATCCATACAAGAGATAGATTCGTGTAAAAAAAATTGAATGCGCGAATCATTTGTTGCGAAACTTCTGCACAAAAATGAAAGCGATTGTGAAGAAGACTACACCTGGACCATTGAGGCAAGCTGTGAAAAATAGCATTCGCCGGATACGCACGAACATCGTAAAAGCTGCAAAGTTTAGATACACTCAAAATGTGTCAGTCGAGGAGAAAACGAAGAATTTGTATGACGACATACAGAATGTTCCGAGCCATGTGTATGGTGAACACAAAGAGTGTGCAGAACTGAAATATTTGTGCGATGGAAAGAATAAAGAGAATGAAGTAAACATCGTTCCAGAATTAATGAAAATTGGAGTGTACCAGGACGTAAAAGAAATACTTCGTCCACTGTTAGCTAATGCGGAGAGCTTATTTTATAATACCACTAATAACGCTGTGGAAAGTTTGAATGGACTAATTACTAAGTACACTGGCGAAAAAAGATTAAATATCGTCGAAAGAGGATCATATACAGGGAGATGTGCTGCTGCTGTCGTGGAGTACAACAGTAAGCAAGTGCACTCGCGATTGAATGCGATAATGGAGAAGAAAACGCCCGAGGTTGTTCGCTAAATGGAAGAAAAGAAGAAGAGAGAAAAGGAAAAGAGACCCGTAAAACAGAAGGGACATTCCACGCCAAATCGGACACTTTTTGGAGTAACATTTCGGATGTGGCTCAAAATTGAATATGTTGTAGTCTTTAGGGATGTATAAACATATGTCGAAGGATTTTTGAAAATTTTGAAAAATGTAGATTTTACAGCTGTTTGAAGGTAAGTGCTAACTTTTTTTCAATAAATTATAGCTATGGAAGTAGTAAAAGGATGGAGTTGAAATTTATGGTGCTTATAGAGAAGACATTGAAGTTTTAAGAAAAAATTATTTCAATTTAAAAAAAAAATAATTTGAACCATTTCTGTGCAATTATTATAAACAAATGCAGTTTTTTAACATCGGGCGCGATTTTAAAAATCTGGAAAAAAATTAGATTATAGTTCTATCCTTCCCCTTCATGGTCCAATTGTCAAAAATATGGACATTTTAATATTAGCCCTGTAAAAATTGCCGAAAGTCGACGCCGCGTGCGGGCGGACTGCCGCGGCAGGCGCGTCGTCGCCGGTAGCCTCGACGACTCCAGCGGGCGAACGTGCGTTGCTATCTGCAACCAAGGTGACTATCAACCGACATTATTCTAAATGATCTCCGAATATTTGCAAGATTTAAAGCAATTAATAAATATTGGTAACTCACTCTTTGTCAATGGTACTTATTGGTGAAAACATTTCAGTTGCCATTGTCCAATGGAAACCACGAGAAGGTGGTAAGTTTTCTTCCATCGGGATGGGATGGGATATCATGCGAAATTGAATTAAAGATTCTACCATATCAATGAGTTTGTACTATAGTACAAACACAAAAATTGTAAAAGTTATGAATTAATTAATTATAGATCTGGTTATTCATTCCGTTATACACTCATTGATATGGTAGAATCTTTAATCCAATTTCGCATGATATCCCATCCCATCCCGATGGAAGAAAACTCACCACCTTCTCGTGGTTTCCATTGGACAATGGCAACTGAAATGTTTTCACCAATAAGTACCATTGACAAAGAGTGAGTTACCAATATTTATTAATCGCTTTAAATCTTGCAAATATTCGGAGATCATTTAGAATAATGTCGGTTGATAGTCACCTTGGTTGCAGATAGCAACGCACGTTCGCCCGCTGGAGTCGTCGAGGCTACCGGCGACGACGCGCCTGCCGCGGCAGTCCGCCCGCACGCGGCGTCGACTTTCGGCAATTTTTACAGGGCTAATATTAAAATGTCCATATTTTTGACAATTGGACCATGAAGGGGAAGGATAGAACTATAATCTAATTTTTTTCCAGATTTTTAAAATCGCGCCCGATGTTAAAAAACTGCATTTGTTTATAATAATTGCACAGAAATGGTTCAAATTATTTTTTTTTTAAATTGAAATAATTTTTTCTTAAAACTTCAATGTCTTCTCTATAAGCACCATAAATTTCAACTCCATCCTTTTACTACTTCCATAGCTATAATTTATTGAAAAAAAGTTAGCACTTACCTTCAAACAGCTGTAAAATCTACATTTTTCAAAATTTTCAAAAATCCTTCGACATATGTTTATACATCCCTAAAGACTACAACATATTCAATTTTGAGCCACATCCGAAATGTTACTCCAAAAAGTGTCCGATTTGGCGTGGAATGTCCCAGCAGGAAATGAAGGTTGCGCGATATGTACGCAAGCAATTGCCCTCGCAGAAAGATTCTGATTATGGGCAAAATGCACAGAAGCCAGACATGCCATCCGAAATGTATGAACTGGAGCGGGAAAAGCATATGCAAATGCTCAGTGACTGGCAAGAGAAAAGACACGCTATTGAAGATGAAACCATCGGACAATTCAAGAACCGCAGATGGTTGCAGTACAAGTCCAAATAATTGACAGCATCCAATTTTGGACAAGTGTGCCGTCGTTGACCTGACACGCTATGCGCCAATGCAGTGAAGTCATTTGTGTATACGAAGACAATTAGTGCACCCACAGTGGAATACGGGAAAGAATGCGAGAAAATTTCTCGCAAAGAATTGAAGAAGCAATATAAGGATATTCAAGAATGTGGAATTTTCATCGACAGTTGCATCCCCTTCTTAGGAGCTTCACCGGATGGAATCATCGGTCAAGAGGGTATTGTGGAAATTAAATGCCCCAAATCAGCGGAGAACTTTACGCCGGAAGAAGTTATTGAGAAAGTTCCCGCTGTCCGGCGCACGTTTCCACGTAAAGGAAGTTCACTGAACAAAATGCATCACTATTATTATCAAGTACAAGGTCAGTTACACATTACTGACAGAGAGTACTGCATATTCTGTGTTTGGACCCCGAAGGGTCTAAAATCTATAAAAGTAGAGAGAGATGATGCGTTTTGGAAAAGAGATATGGAGCCAAAACTAGTTCGATTTTATTTAGAATGTATGATACCGGAATTAATAGATAGTCGACACAACAGATGCATGTCTATTCGGGAGCCTCAATTTATACTAGCAGAAAGAGCGAAAGAAAAGCCGAAGAGTTTGAAAAAGCGAAAGAGCTCTGCCGCCGAAAATAGTGAAACTATTGTATCGGTCCGGCCTCGCACCGCGCTGTAAAGTGCGGTACCACTGACTCTGTCAGTGGTTACAAGTGCCAGGAATGGTACTTGTACTCGCGGATCATACGATCCCGCGAGTCGATTCACGCTGGCATAATTTTACCAAGAAAGTGGAGAAGGAAATAATAAATTTAATTCCCCTTTTAATTTTTTAGACACATTTCTAATTTCACAGGAGCAGACAGACAGGAGACAGAAGAAAAATAGAAGAAAAGATATGTAAGAATGCCGAGTCCTGTTCGGTCAAAGTGCGCCAGGCTGATACATACGGACGTCGCAGGTATGCAGAATGCGCGACAAATTATTCAACCAAACTTTTACTTTTATACCAAACTTATCGAAATGTCTGCAATCCAGGGAGTCGAGACCGAAACAGAAACCGAATTTCCGACCGGTCGCGACCTGTCTAGCGACCAGTAACCGAGGCGAAAAGGGACCGCTGTTGTGACCGTAACAGTGAGAGGTTGTGGAGGGAAACCGAACTCGAGACCGATTGCCTTTCGACCGGGAATCTCAGACCGTACTTTTAACGAGACCAATCGAAACCAAACCGAAGGCATGACCAGTCCGCCGACTGGTCGGTTAACCGGTCGCAAACGGTCGAGTTAATTTATGTAGAGATTTCTGTTCCTCTCCATAAATTACGAGTCGGAGCGGTTCGGAGCGGTTCAGAACGGTTCGAAGCGGTTCGAATCGGTTCAACCTAGCTGAATAAGCCGAGAAGGTATGGATGCTATTCCTGCCGCTCACACTGTTTGTCACTCTCGTGACGGGTTTGTTGATAGCAGACTTTTGCAGTTATTTGTTACTGTAACACTGTCCATTCCAAACTATGTCGATCTGCCGAGATATTATTGTATTTCAAACACTAGTTATGTATTATTTTAATAGAAGTAGTTAATATAAATAAATTATTGTTAATATACAAATAACAAGAAAATGGTTAAAAATATAATTCTTCATGTGATTATTTTAAAAGTATGTCCAAGTGTGGAAAAAACAACTAACAAATTTCAAATTTGTTATTTATGCTATTGTTAAATATATTTATATTTTATTACATTCCCATTTTCTGTTTCAAATTTCAAATTTGTTATTTATGCTATTGTTAAATATATTAACATTTTATTACATTCCTATCTTCTGTTTTTTCCACACTTGGACATACTTTTAAAATAATCACATGAAGAATTATATTTTTAACCATTTTCTTGTTATTTGTATATTAACAATAATTTATTTATATTAACTACTTCTATTAAAATAATATATAACTAGTGTTTGAAATACAATAATATCTCGGCAGATCGACATAGTTTGGAATGGACAGTGTTACAGTAACAAATAACTGCAAAAGTCTGCTATCAACAAACCCGTCACGAGAGTGACAAACAGTGTGAGCGGCAGGAATAGCATCCATACCTTCCCGGCTTATTCAGCTAGGTTGAACCGATCCGAACAGAACCGAACCGCTCCGAACCGCTCCGACTCTTAATTTATGGAGAGGAACAGAAATCTCACCATAAATTAACTCGACCGTTTGCGACCGTTTGCGACCGGTCAGGACCGAAAGTCTAAGAGAATTTCTCTCTCGAGTTTTGGTCGAGAGAAACCTCCTGACCGTTCGGTCGCTCTCTAGTTCGGTTGAGAGAAAACTCCTGACCGTTCGGTCGCTCTCTAGTTCGGTCGAGAGACCTGTAAATGCCATATTGGTCGGTCTCACTGACCGCGACCGCGACCGAAACCGAATTTCTATCGGTCTCGACTCCCTGCTGCAATCATTTTTTACAGGTGGCCTTTTTATAAAATTGCTGACAACACGGTGTATGGGACAGTAATGCCAGGAAAACGGAATGTTAAAGGGAATAATAAGTACCATATTTCAGGTAATGATTCACACCTTATAAATCTTCGGACAATTTTGAACGCTTATAAAACAACAATTAAGTATTAATACTGTGTTACAGATCCACGCTGCATACAGGTCGGATGCAATAAGAGGACTACCTACATAGCAGTCTTACAAGGGGACCTTCAGGACTGGCCTCAGAAGTTGTTTATTGTTATACTGCTTCCCATACAAATTCGAGAAAATCGACTTTGAAAAAATACCGAAATCAGGTATAAAAATTTGATAGAAAACAATTACCAATGAATAGTGTGGCTAGTGCGTAGCGCTCACGACTAGTAAGCGTGAGGTCGCAAGTTCACGCCCTCCCACGGGTAGTGCCATTTTTTTTTAAAAATAAAAAAATTTATTGTAAATATTGTATATTCGAAGAATTATATTATTCATAAATTTCATTACGATCTGCGTGTTATACTTCAGTGATGTTCCTTATTCATATTCTATGCTTTGAAATTGCATATTGATTATACGAGATATTACATCCATCTACGTATAAATAAAAAGATATTGATACGCAAATTAGTATTGTTTCATCGACATGTTTCCTAGCTTCACTCCCGAACTTCTGTATCTTTCATTACTGTTATCCTCTTTTACGTTCAGCGAGGCTCTGCCGCTGGACGCAGCTCTCATGCCGTATCCTTCAAGACTCCTCGATAGAAAGAGAGAACTCTGTGGCAACAGCGCGGCAGAGACAGAGAGAATAGAAGATTTTGCAACTATGCGTAAAAAATAAGTAAACATAAATATTGCACAAATGAGAGAAGATAATAAGAATTGCGAAGTTTAAAAGGGATATTGATACGCAAATTGGTATCATTTCATAAATTATTGAAATAAACTATCAAATTAATCGGTTTATTCGACGGGAATTCATCCGTCGGCCACAAATAATTTTTTTTTAATCGAAGGCCTTCATTCTTGAGGCCCCTCGAAGCTCGAGCTGAGCGATATTGTATCGCTCACCCGTCTATCCTGTCGCCTGGAGTTGCTCGGCGATGTATCATCAATTATGCAGAAACAGAATTTCTTTATTTTTCATTGTATCAATATGAGTGATTCTGCCGATTAAATTGACAGGAAATGATTTAAATCGGACTACCTACTTTGTACGAAACGGGCTTTCAATTCTGCAAATAAATTTTATCTGTAATATCGTTAATAATGACAGTTCAAATTGTGTCAGGTTTGGTATCTTTCCATCTTTCCTTCTTACACTTCCGGACCTCTCTATCTTTCATTATTGCTACGTTCAGCGAGGCTCTGACGCTAGACGCTGCTCTCGTGCTGTATTCGGTATTCCTTCAAGACTTCTTGATAGAAAGAGCTGTGGCAACAGCATGGCAGAGACAGAGAGAGCAGAATATGTGGCAACTATGCGGTAAAAATTCGTTTACCCAGAGTACCGGGAGATGTCATCTCTGTACAACTTCTTTTTATCGATCGCGATAGTTTCACTAGAGTCCGTTTGTTTACTGGGGACGCTTCGATCGATTCGGACCGTAACAAAAATGAGACGGCACCCTTAAGCGTCAGTTACTTTTCGCATAGCGGACAATTCATAGTATTTTTAAAAATATTTTTCTCGATAAGGAAATCTATACATTTTTCTTCTGAGTTTATTTCCCGCACAAACTCTGTAAAGGATGTCATTTTGCGGTCGCGTATACTAACGTCGCGAACGAACTAATATTTTCCAGCAGAAGTATGCCCTTGTGAACAACAAGTGGATGGAAACAATTGAGCGTGCTGGCTACACTTGTAGCTGTGTCGCAGATATTACACAGTATTAGTATTGGTTTGGGCTAGATCAGGGCGGGCGGCGCGCGCCCGCCTGCGGGTGCGTAAAGCAAGGAATCAGTTTACTTTCCCGCCACCCACAGTTAACACTAAAATTACCGAGTCTAACACATACTCGCATCGGTTCGCTACCAAGGTTTAATCTAGCCCAAACCAATACTAATACCGTCGGTTATGAAACTGATTTGAATATATTATGCCAAAATTTTTTTATTAATATCTCTGAAACTAAGGCGAACAGCCAAAAAGTTTGCGATAATTTTTTGCGAATATCTCGGAAACTAGAGCTGACTGCCAGTTTCGACAGAGGAAAAAATTGTTCAGAATGTTAACTTCTACAACATATTCAAGTTTCATTGAAATCGGTGACAGGTAGCTCTTCGACAAGTTTACCAGTATTTGTCTTACCTGATTTCTTGTTCATATTGTTACTTAATGAAATATATATATAAAAATATCACTCTTGCGTTGCGTGGTGCAGTCGCGTGTACAAAAGCACATGGGTACTGAATAGTACCTGTACGCGTCCGTCACGCATTTGGCTTGGCTTGGCGTTGGCGTCGGTACATCTGTGACGTCATTACACATTACCACCGCTCCTGTAGTTGTGCTGCCACGCCGGGGTCCTCCAAACCCTGGCTAGACTCCTCCCGAAGAGAGTCTAGCGACTGGTCGCACTGCGACCCATTGCCACAGCGGGACAAAATCCTGTAGCGACCGCTGCTTACGAGGCTAACTTCAAATAGCAGACAGCGCCTCTAGCGACACACTCTCGAAGCAGAAGAGCGGCCTCAGGGTCTTAGTTACACCGCCATTTTCTAGAGGTTTCTCACGACTACACACGAGTACCTTTATAGAGTTAAAAGAATAATTATTATTCGTGTATTGTATTTTTATACGAAATATACTGTTTAATTGTTTACACGTAGTACGGAGTTATCATTCACCATAAGTTTCCTGTTAGCGAAATTTCCCCAGAGATTCGCTACAGAAAACGTGGTGACCCCGACGTGATACGCAAAAGGGGAAAACAAACGTAAGAACCGGGAAGAATGTTGACCCGCTCCCCGGTAAGAAAAGAGGACGGCAGCCAGAGGAATGATGCGAACGAGTCAGGTGGGTCACAGGAAGGCTCGAAGCCGTTGGAGAATATAGAGAACGAAGCCACAGTAAAAGCAGCACGAATTGAAAAGCTCCCACCATTTTGGAAGGAAAATCCAGCAATTTGGTTCATGCAGGTGGAAGAAGCGTTAACCCTCGCTAAGGTCACCAAAGATGCAGACAGGTACCGATACATTGTCACAAATTTGGATCAAACTGTTTTGCCTTTTATAACCGATATCCTGGCATCGCCGCCAACGCGAGACAAATATGAGACATTAAAGAAGCGCGTCATCGATTCATTCGATGAAACCGCTGAGTCTAAACTAAGGAAATTGCTCAAGGAAAGAACTAGGAGAAGATAAGCCCTCCAATTTTCTACAGAGGCTACGGAATCTGGCCGGAGGACAATGCAGCGATACAGTGCTGAGAACGCTATTTTTAGAGCGACTGCCAGAGAACGTCAAAGGTATTTTAGCGGTCTGCGAAACAGTAGATTTAGTAAAGCTGTCTTTGCAGGCTGATAAGGTAATGGAGATGACCTCCGCCAACATAGCAGTGGTGAACACAACAAAACTGGAAGAAGATAGTATCAAGGACCTGAAAGACCAGGTACAGAAGCTCATTGTGAAGGTCGAAGCACTAACACAAGAGAAGAACGAATCCAATTCATATGGTCGGAGCCGGTCATGGAACCGAGCGACAAGAGGCGGCAGGTACAGATCTGCTTCAAGGAATAAATACAGGTCCAAAGAGAGGAACAGCACCAAAGATGAAGTTTGTTATTACCATCGAAAGTTCGGAGAGAAGGCTTTTAAATGTTACAAGCCATGTACGTGGAAACCACCCACGCAGGAAAACTAGTCAGTTTTTCGCCAGTAGAGGCGTTGACGAAAAGCGTGTGGAAAGAAAATCGCCTCGTAGTAACTGATAGGAGAAGCCAAATTAAGTACTTAGTGGATACCGGCGCAGACGTTTCAATACTCCCAAGACGATTCAGCAAGTATGTGAAAAGGGACGATGATTTCAAATTATATGCAGCCAATGGATCCGTCATAAATACTTACGGCATTAAAAGCACGCGTGTAGACCTGGGATTGAGAAGAAATTTCGTTTGGGATTTCATTGTAGCAGACACGCAAAACGCGATTTTAGGAGCCGACTTTCTTCGCAACTTTCACCTATTGGTGGATGTAAAAAACAAACAACTTTTGGATGGTATAACAAAGTTGAAGGCTGCCGGACAAATTGCAACGATAGTTTCCACCACGCTTTCCACCATCGACAGCAAGAGTAAGTACGCAAGGCTATTGAAAGAATACATAGAAATTACCACATCCATAGGGCGGAAAGCAGTAAAGCATAACGTACAACATTTTATCCACACAACGGGACCACCAGTAGCATCGACAGCGCGACGTCTGCCCCCAAAGAAATTGAAAAGGGCAAAAGCAGAATTCGAAAAAATGGTGATCGCAGGCATTTGCGTACCTTCGAGTAGCCCTTGGGCAAGCCCATTACACCTCGTGGAGAAAAAGAACGGGGAAATGAGGCCATGCGGCGATTTCCGAAGAGTGAACCGCGTAACAACACCTGATAGGTACCCCATTCCTCACCTGTATGATTTTGTGTACGGTTTACAGGATTGCAGTATTTTCAGTACACTGGATCTGGTTAGAGCATACAACCAGATACCAGTGGCACCAGAAGACAGACCAAAAACGGCGGTAATAACCCCGTTTGGATTATTCGAATTTAATGTAATGCCGTTCGGTTTGTGCAACGCCGCACAAACCTTTCAACGCTTTATGGACGCGGTATTGAAGGGCCTAACGTTTTGCCATTGTTATATTGACGACATCCTGATCGCATCCAGAAACCCAGAAGAGCACGAGAAACACCTTCGAATAGTATTCGACCGTTTGAGACAATATGGACTAGCTATAAACGTGGCAAAGTGCACGCTTGGGGAAGAACAAGTTGAATATTTAGGTTATACCGTCACCCGGGAAGGAATAAAACCGGTAGAGGACAGGGTAAAAAACATATTGGAATACCCTAAACCTAAAAACATTGCGGAGCTGCGTCGTTTCTTAGGAGTAATCAACTTCTACAGGAGGTTCTTGAGAAACACGGCGGAAACACAAGCTCCACTTAATGAGCTGCTGAAAGGGGCAACGAAGAAAGATAAAAGCCCCATTATATGGTCAGAGCAACTAGAGGCAGGATTCAACAAGTGCAAGCAACAACTGGCAAAGACAACCTTATTGGCGTTCCCAATCGAAGACGCACCATTGGAAATTCACACTGATGCGTCAGACACGGCTGTAGGGTCAGTATTACAACAACTAGACCAAGAGACATGGAGACCAATAGCATTTTATTCAAAAAAATTGAACGACGCGCAACGAAACTACAGTACATACGACCGAGAACTTCTAGCAATCTACAACAGCATCAAATATTTCAGACATTTTATAGAGGGCAGACAAGTGGTAGTCAGAACAGATCATAAACCACTCGTCTACGCTTTTCACCAGAGGAGTAGCAAAGCATCTCCTAGACAATTGCGACATTTAGACCTGATTGGACAATTTACTACGGACATCGGATATGTCAAGGGTTCAGAGAATATAGTAGCTGATTCTTTTTCACGTATAGAAGAAATAGAAGTTCCGGTAATAGTTAGCACGAAGGAAATTGTGGAAGCACAAAAGACAGATTCCGAATTACAAGAATTGTTACAACAGCCCGCATCCACATCATTAATCCTTCGTAAGATACACATGTCTGATGTTAGTGACACCTTATACTGTGACACAGCAGGCGACGACGTGCGCCCATACATTCCGCAAGTTTTGCGACGAAGGATTTTCAATACAATTCACAATTTATCACACCCAAGCGGACGCAGCACATTAAAAACTATCGCGAGGAAATTCGTGTGGCCGAAGATGAGGAAAGATGTCAGCGACTGGGCCAGAACATGTCTCTCGTGTCAGAGGAGCAAGATACACCGACACACGAAGAACCCACCATTGCATATAGCAATTCCGAACTCCAGATTCCAACACATTCACATGGATATGATAGGACCGTTACCAGAAAGCCAAGGGTACAAATATTGCCTAACGATGATAGACCGATTCACCCGTTGGCCAGAAGCCGTGCCAATAGAGGATATGACAGCAGAAACTGTCGCGAAGGCCTTTTACAATGGTTGGATGGCTCGTTTTGGAACACCGGTCACAATCACCACAGATAGAGGTACGCAATTTGAATCACAGTTATTTCAAAACCTAACACAACTTTTAGGCACGAAAAGATTGCGTACCACGGCATATCATCCACAAGGAAACGGCATGGTAGAGAGATGGCACCGATCACTGAAGAGCGCGATCATCTGTCATGGAGTACAAGATTGGGTCAGTATTTTACCAACGGTATTACTAGGGCTCAGAACGTGTTACAAAGAGGACATCAAAGCCACGGCCGCAGAGATGGTGTACGGAACTACCCTCCGAATACCCGGAGAATTTTTCTTAAATGCAGAAGCGCAACCTATAGCTCATGCATTTGTGGAAAGGTTTAGAGAACACATGAGAGCGGTGAGGCCAACACCAACGTCACATCACAGGAAAACAAAAACATTTAATTACACCGCATTGCAATCATGTTCACACGCGTTCGTACGAGTGAACGCAACGAAGAAGCCGTTAGAACCACCGTACGAAGGGCCATACGAAATAGTGGAACGTATATCAGAACAAGTTTTCAGAATGAAAATCAAAGGTCAAGAAGTAACAGTGTCAACAGAGAGACTGAAACCGGCACATTGTGAAACGAACGTAGACTGTAATAACATAAGTACCTGTTTCAAGACTGATAGCATTAAGGAAAACGAATCTACACAAACCGATAAGAAGCAAAGAGCATTGCAATTTCGCGCCTAGTCCAAGTCGCTGGAAGGGGAGTGATGTAGCGACCGCTGCTTACGAGGCTAACTTCAAATAGCAGAAGCGCCTCTAGCGACACACTCTCGAAGCAGAAGAGCGGCCTCAGGGTCTTAGTTACACCGCCATTTTCTAGAGGTTTCTCACGACTACACACGAGTACCTTTATAGAGTTAAAAGAATAATTATTATTCGTGTATTGTATTTTTATACGAAATATACTGTTTAATTGTTTACACGTAGTACGGAGTTATCATTCACCATAAGTTTCCTGTTAGCGAAATTTCCCCAGAGATTCGGTACAATCCCAAGAAATAAGGGAAGTCAGGCTTCAAAAGATATGGGAGTGTGTGTATTTTTATATGTTACTTGTAGACTACTAATATGAGCACTTGAAAAAGGTAAAAATATCATGACGCCTATTCTGATTTGTGTGTAAACACGTGTCTATGTTTGTATGTATTTTTCGTGCAGAATTTTAAATCGAGTCTTTTAATTTTTGGAGATATAAAAGGAAAAAATCTATCGTGCTAAGTAATAGCAAATAATTGGTTACATACAGTTTTTTCCATAAGAAGCCAATTGAAAAATTGTCAGCAATCATCAACTTTTTAGTTGCCTTCCGGAAACTTCCGATCAAATTTTTTGTTTGTTTTATAATCAACATAATCTTGTCCTTGCTACTGCGGAAAAAGCATTTGCTAATATTTGGCAGTAATGGATTAAATACGTGTATTCTATGTCGCACAGTGGGGGTGAATCCCGAGAAATAGGGAAAAACTGCAACATCCCGTATGTCGCTTTGAAAAATGCCGAATATTATTAAGGAAATTGATACAAAAAGTGTTAATATACAAGTTTGACGTTATTTCAGAAAATAACTTGAATAATTCCAATAAAACTAAAAGAATTTGATAAATGTGCCATGGAAAGTGCAGTGTTCGTATCGACACACGCGTGAAGTTCCATGATGTAGCGTGATGAGTGATGCTCTAACCATGGTCGTCTGAAGTACAGGCCGGAACATAGTGGCAACGCTGTGCAACTAAAAAGTCGATGATTGCTGACAATTTTTCAATTGGTTTCTTATGGGAAAACACTGTATGTAACTCATTATTTGCTATTAGCAGAATCGATACTACTCATTTGGGGCCCCAAAAATTTTTTTTTAATATCACCAAAAATACATACAAACTTAGACACGTGTTTACACATCGATCAGAAGTAGGCGTCATAATATTTTTACCTTTTTTAGGAGCTCACATTAGTAGCTTACAAGAAATATATAAAAATACATAATCCTCCCACAACTTTTAAATTCTGACTTGTTTCCTTGTTTCTTGGGATTCCGTTCCACTGTGGCAATGGACTTGGTCGCAGGATATTTACCCTCATCATGACCTACCGTCGTCTTCCACTGTGGCCTACCGTCGTCCCCCACTTTCTTCCCATCGCTCTGCACACAAGCATATTTTTACTCCTGTCCATGTGAACTGCTTGTTGGAGTGTCGAGCACACGGACAGGCGTAGGGAAATGCTTGTGTGCAGAGCGGTGGGAAGAAAGTGGAGGACGACGGTAGGTCATAGTGGGGGTAAGCATTTGTCATACGTCCCACGATTCTGGCGTCACTGGCGACTGGCGAGTCGCAGGTAAGGAGATTCAACCTAGGGCCAGTCGCTGGGTCAAATAGCTGCGACCAGTCATCAATCCACATCGGTCGTGATTCTGATTCAGGCAATTGTCCACGTTCTTCGATAGTTGTATAGTTGTTGAATAGAACATTCAATGTATGCCATCGTAATATGAGATGAGTCCTGTGATTGTCACCGAGAAGAAATTCCACATCGGCCATAGGTCCTACATTGATTCCAATTTCCAAATATTTGCTATCCACGGATGTTAATGCGTATTTTCTAACCATGATATGTGATCCTCGGCGCGGACTAAGAAAACAATCAAAGCTATGAAAAGCTATAAAAAAAATTTTAGAAGATGTGAAAAATTAATCCTTACCAGTCAAATGTATTCTCCCTACATGGAGCTGTAGCGGCCATCGGTGCTAACAAAGACGAACATTTGGTGTGCGGATGGTCGGTATGGTTTATGACACGTGCGTCAGCAAAAACTATTTTTGAGTAAGCCGCTTTTTGTTCCTTTCGCGATTGAATTTTGAACAAAGCATGTTTTCCTTCGAGACTTTCGTTACGGCCTCAGTAGTTATTGCGGGTATCATAAACCTCGAGTTTCCGAAGGGCCCAAGAGGCGAGGCCGCGCGGCCTGCGACCGGCCACGTCATGCGTCACGGGGCCTGGGGGAAAACCCGCTACATTGCCAGGAGTATTTTCTCCCGCCAAAGCTCACCCCCGCTACAGTGAAGCGCGCCGAAGACGCGCGAAATAGGCGGGGTGAATTTGGGCCCGAGAAGTCCTGATTGGTTGACACCGGCATCGGGTCAACCAATTAGGAAAGTTAGTTTGTCGCGCGGGTCTTGCTGGACATTTTGTGCGTCCGGCAGACTTTAGTAAGATTAGACATCTTGACAAGGGCCGACGTCTTGTCAACTTAACAACTTAAATAAAGACACATACTCTTGACTCTTGTGTATTCAATAATATTCAATAAGGAACCCGAGCAGCATATCTTCCTTTAGTGGTGACACCCGACGTGAGCACAAGTTCGAAGATTTGTTCAGTTTTGTTTAAGTGAAGTGTTTAAGTGAACAATTAAAATGTCGATAGTGGATAACGCAGCCTCCGCGAGTGATAGTGATCGGGTGAACAATGCGAGTGCCGTACCTACGGTTTCCTCCATGATGCCGGCAGTGAATCGAGTTAGTATTCGCGTTCCGCCTTTCTGGCCAGAGCAGCCCGGCGTTTGGTTCCACCAAATAGAGGCTCAGTTCGCAATAAACGGTATTACGGCGGATACTACGAAGTTTTATTACGTGATGTCGCAATTAGAGGCCAAGTACGCGTTGGAGGTGAAAGATGTTTTCGACGCTCCCCCGACGACCGACAAATATGGAACGTTGAAGAGGGAACTGATCCATCGATTGTCTGCGTCACAATCTGCCCGGATTCGACAGCTTCTGGAGCAAGAAGAGATTGGAGACAGAACTCCGTCCCAGTTCCTCCGGCATATGCGGAATCTGGCAGGTACCACTGTGTCGGATGATTTTCTTCGAACGTTATGGGCCAGCCGACTACCCGCCATGACTCGAGCCATCGTGACAGCACAACCAGATCTGGAGCTGAATAAATTAGCGGAAATCAGCGACCAAATTCATGAAGGTGCTGGACGGACGCAAGTGGCGAGTGTGGCGCAAGACACGGTTGCCGAAGTTTTGCTGAAACGCCTGGAAAGCCTGGAATTGAGGATCGCCGAGTTATCAAGAGCACGGTCACGTGATCGTTCTGACGGAGGATCTCGCCGGCGGTCGGGTTCACGTAAGGGTAGGCGTTCTCTTTCGCTAGCAGCAAAGGAACATTGCTGGTATCACCGGATATTCGGTGACAAAGCAACGAAGTGCCGTCCCGGTTGCAAATATTCGGCGGGAAACGAGAAGAATCGGCACTGAATGCGGCTATCAGTGACGGCCCGATGGCGAGTCGCCTCTTCGTTGTCGATCAAGAGACGAAGGAACAGTTCTTGGTCGATACGGGCTCGGACCTTTGCGTGTATCCTCGTACGCGCATGAGAGGACGAGTCACGAAGTCAAAATATGACATGTTTGCGGCTAACGGCTCTGTCATCAGCACATATGGCATGCGAGCATTCAACTTGAACCTGGGTCTTCGCCGTGTTTTCAACTGGAGGTTCGTAATCGCCGACGTCTCCAAGCCGATCATTGGAGCTGATTTCCTCAGCTACTACGGGCTGCTGGTGGACCTGCGAGCTCGACGACTTCTGGACCGGACTACGTCCCTGTTTGCTATTGGAAAAGTAGCCACGGACAGCATTGAATCGGTGAAAACCATCACTGGTGATTCATTCTATCACCAATTGCTTGCGGAGTTTCCAAACGTCATGCGGCCGACAAGGATAGGCCGTGAGGTTAAGCACGAGGTAGTACACCATATTAACACCACTTCTGGGCCGCCGGTATTTTGTAAACCACGTAGATTATCTCCGGAATCGTTTAAGATCGCGCGAGCGGAATTTGAGATCCTCATGAGTCTAGGATACATACGCCCTTCGAAAAGCCAATGGTCTTCAGCCTTACACATGGTTGAGAAGGGGGTAGATGAAAAGAGGATAGTCGGCGATTTTCGCCCTCTCAATTTTCGCACGGTACCGGATCGCTACCCGATTCCGCATATCGAGGACTTTTCGCGTATGTTAGACGGGAAAACAGTATTTTCTACGTTAGATCTGGTGCGTGCGTATCACCAGATACCGGTGCATCCGGATGATATCCCGAAGACCGCGGTGACGACGCCCTTCGGTTTATTCGAATATACAGTCATGCCATTTGGTTTGAGAAACGCTGCGCAAACGTTTCAGCGGTTCATCGATACCGTCTTGAGGGGCCTTGACTTCTGCTATGCGTATTTAGACGATATTTTGGTCGCCTCAAAGGACGAGATGGAACACAAAGAGCACGTGAAACAGCTTTTATCACGCTTAGACCAGTATGGCATAGTTATTAAGCCAAGTAAATGCGTTTTTGCCGCGAAAGAGGTCAAGTTTCTCGGGTACACTGTGAATGAAAAAGGTACGAAACCACTTCCCGATAAAGTCCGAGCAATAATCGACTTTCCCAAACCACGCACGGTTAAGGAACTTCGCAGGTTTTTAGGCATGATAAATTTTTATCGTAGATTCATACCTAAAGCTGCGCAATTACAAACACCGCTTAATCAACTATTAAGGGGGGTGAATGTTAAACGCGACGCCCCCGTGCAATGGTCGATTGAGACAGAAACCGCGTTGCAGCAACTTAAGGACGCGTTAGCTGATGCTGCGTTATTGGCACATCCTTCAAACAATCGGGAACTCGCGATTATGGTAGACGCGTCGGATTATGCATTAGGCGCGACTTTGCAACAGCGAGAAGGTAATTCGTGGCAACCGTTAGCTTTTCATACGAAATCTTTGTCGCAGACACAACGGAAGTATAGTGCTTACGACCGGGAACTGTTAGCCATATATTCGGCTGTGAAACAATTTCGACATGCGATAGAGGGTCGAACATTCACAGTGTACACCGATCATAAGCCTTTGATGTATGCATTTAAGCAAAAACACGATAAATGTACACCGAGGCAGTTTAGATATTTAGATTTAATCGGCCAGTTCACGACGGATATTCGGCACGTTAGTGGCAAAGAGAATGAGGTGGCAGACGCGTTATCAAGAATAGAGTCCGTAACCACATCGCTGAATTACGATGATTTAGCTCGGTCACAAGGGTTGGACGAAGAGTTGAAAGAACTTCTTACTGCGTCTGGTACCTCATTACAGCTCAAACGGGTCAAGTTATTGAACAGCGATACCGAAATTTATTGCGATATTTCTATAGGTAGGGTCAGACCGTTTGTTACGAAACCTTTTCGACGACAGGCATTCATGTCCACACATGAACTAGCACATCCCGGAATTAAAGCAACCGTGAGCTTAGTTAAACAGCGTTTCGTGTGGCCTTCTATAGATAAAGATTGTCGCGAATGGACTCGTAGTTGTCTCGAATGTCAACGCGCTAAAGTGACCAAACACGTATTTAGTCCTGTAGGTAATTTTGTTTTGCCATCCACTAGGTTCGAGCATGTACATATCGACCTAGTGGGTCCATTACCTATGTCACGAGGGAATAGGTATTGTCTGACGTGCGTAGACCGTTTCACGCGATGGCCGGAAGTTTTTCCGATCGAAAATATCGAGGCCGAAACAGTCGCGAGAGCGTTCGTTGCCGGTTGGGTTGCACGTTTCGGTACACCTCTACGTGTTACCACCGATCAAGGCAGACAATTTGAGTCGCATTTGTTTAAACAACTGAATGTTTTATTGGGTACTACGCATTTAAGAACTACCGCGTATCATCCGGCAGCGAACGGTTTGGTGGAACGCTTTCATAGACAGCTGAAAGCAGCGATCAAATGTCACGGTGACGAACGGTGGTCCGATGCGCTACCTGTAGTTTTATTAGGTATTAGAGCCGCTCATAGGTTAGATTTAGAAGCATCAGCCGCTGAATTAGTGTACGGTGAGAATTTGCGCTTGCCAGCTGAATTCTTCGCCGATTCGACGAGAGGTGACGCGGAACCGGTAGAAATGGTTAGGCAACTTCGTGCACAGTTTCGAGATTTACGACCGGTGGCAGGATCACGGCACGGGAAGAAAAGAGTTTTCGTGTTTAAGGATCTGGCTACTGTTTCGCACGTTTTTGTACGCGTCGACGCCGTAAGGGGTTCGTTGCAAAATCCTTATGAAGGACCGTTTCCCGTCGTTTCTCGTACCGAAAAAACGTATGTAGTCCGGGTTAAAGGAAAAGATATGACAGTATCAATAGATAGGCTAAAACCGGCGTACTTATTCGAAAATAATGACGAGTCAACTCAGACGCAAGTGCAGACGTCATTGAGTACCCCGCAACCGGGTAGCAGCGATACAATGCGGACTCCCGCACAAGAACCGGTACGGACGCGTTCCGGTAGGCGTGTGAGATTTCCATCGCGTTTACAAGTCGGTGTCTAGGAAATTTGTAGTGTAAATAGTTAAGTAGTTGTAGATTTGTAAATAGCTTACATGTTAAATTTTAGCGTAACTTAGCTGATAACTTAGTGTAACTAGCACCATGACTTAGTAGAATAACGTTTGCACTGGCAGGGGGGTGATGTAGCGGCCATCGGTGCTAACAAAGACGAACATTTGGTGTGCGGATGGTCGGTATGGTTTATGACACGTGCGTCAGCAAAAACTATTTTTGAGTAAGCCGCTTTTTGTTCCTTTCGCGATTGAATTTTGAACAAAGCATGTTTTCCTTCGAGACTTTCGTTACGGCCTCAGTAGTTATTGCGGGTATCATAAACCTCGAGTTTCCGAAGGGCCCAAGAGGCGAGGCCGCGCGGCCTGCGACCGGCCACGTCATGCGTCACGGGGCCTGGGGGAAAACCCGCTACATTGCCAGGAGTATTTTCTCCCGCCAAAGCTCACCCCCGCTACAGTGAAGCGCGCCGAAGACGCGCGAAATAGGCGGGGTGATTTTGGGCCCGAGAAGTCCTGATTGGTTGACACCGCGCGGGTCTTGCTGGACATTTTGTGCGTCCGGCAGACTTTAGTAAGATTAGACATCTTGACAAGGGCCGACGTCTTGTCAACTTAACAACTTAAATAAAGACACATACTCTTGACTCTTGTGTATTCAATAATATTCAATAAGGAACCCGAGCAGCATATCTTCCTTTAGAGCTATACCATCATCTCGCATGATTGGAACGTAATAATTCATGCGTTCGACGTTTCCTTCGGCACTGGTACTGCGCGTTTTTTTTTTTTAGCACCATCTGTTCCGTCAAAGTCACTGCGGCTACTGAGCGATTGATGGAATAGCATCCAGGAGCCCGGCTTAAATAGAAGTACAATTAATTCCCCCACCGCCATATTTTATTCTAAAGCTACCAATGTTTTCATAATGTTTTTTCAATCTTAACGTCGCAACATATCGCGCGATCGCATGTAATTTGAACACCACCATCAGGAAAAAAAGTCTCGACCCGTGTTGACTTACAGTAAAAATATAATTATAGTACTAATACTGCTTAGATACACAACCAGCATTTTTCATCATTTTTTGGCGTTTTTATTTTTCACAGCTTGGTTTTTCAATTTAAAAATCTGAAACGATACCCTAATATGTGCACTGATAACAGATATGCCTCTGAATTTTTTCAAAATTTTTCATCCGCTGGTATAGGAGAAATTCGGCATAAACCTGATTTTATATTTTTACCCCTTACTACCCCCCGGGTCGAGATACAAAGCTGAAACTTCGCACAAATCGTTCTTTTTTTATAATCTTTCGAATGAGTCTTCGCGATTTGAATTCGGTTCAGGGGCACATTTGACCAACTTAACCGGCTATACCCTTTACTGATTTTCACTGGAAGAAAACCCCCTGGAATAGCAAGCACCGGGGGCGGTCTGGTTGGCGCCACGGTTGGCATTGCCCGCTGAAACCGATACCTACCTGCTGAAGGTCTACGCCAGGAATGATGGGCCCAAAGGCTGGGCAATACTTTTCCGTCAGAAATGCTACTTATTATTATTATTAATCGTCTTTATTCCGTAAATTAATGAATTAGATACAAAGGTGGTAGACATATCGTAACGCAAGTCGCGGAAAGGGCGAGGCTCAGCGCTGCTGATATTATGCCTGACCCGACTTATGTTAGGTAAGTACTTAAAAACCATCGTACTTATGTTAGGTAGGTACATTTACGGTATCGAGAAGCGTGCTGTTAATGTTTCAAAACATTGTAACATGTTATAATGCAAGTTCGATTCGTTAAGTTAGGAGGTGTGACAGTTGCTAGACCAAACTTCAACCATAGGGAGCAGATTGTATTAGGACCAATCGGATTTGTATCCCTCCCAAACGGCTGCTCCCTTGACGGGGCCCTCCTCACGGCAATACCTCCTCCCCAATGCCCATCTTCTCTCGCACGGAATACGTCAACGCATGCTTTTGGACAATGGGCTACCCCTTTTTTTCCTGTGTTTCTCCATAAGGCGTATTGACGGTGTATTGTAGGAGCGTAGTTATTGAATTCAGAGGACGATAGAAACACTTTATTACAAAACCCACATGTACTATAATTAAAGTAAATCGTATTCCTCTCGGGCAGGAGTACTGATAATGATCGAACTTGCGGCGCATTTCGCGCAGACCGATTACACGGAGGGTAGTCGGGTCACACACTGCACAGCTCTTCGCTAGGCCTCACCCCATTTTTATGGCTTTTTCCGGAAGAAGGTATGAATCCTGGGCCGAACATAGCGAATTGGGGTCGAGCCCCCACAGTCGAGGGTGAAATATCCAATACAGCATATTAAGAAATTATTTTCTTCATCGTATCCAAAGGGAAGTGACACCAATGGAATCCTTATGTTTTTCCGATGAAAATCATACCAAATATCATGCAAATCGGACAACTTTTACATGGGGAATACAAATAGCTTGTGTGGGAATACAAATTCTACTGTGAGAGTTTGGTAGATACATTGATCTGTTGTGGGACAGACTCCCCGAGCATATAAAACCCGATCCTTAGGTTCAACAGCATCGTCGGTGGTTGGAACATTATCGTCCTTGGCAGCGAACGCATATCGACGGTCCAGCACCATTAATTAAAGACTGCATGGAATGCCGCCGAAGAGAGTAAAGAAAGGTTGTGGTTGGATAAAGCGGGTACTCAAATGCGCTACATATCGAATTACATATCCCGGGATACTAGTTATGTGGTCCAGGACCTCATCTGGCAAAACGATTGGCTAGAGGTGATCAAGGCATCAATCCGTTGGATGCAGCGTGTCGCGAGCATGATATAGCGTATTCGCGTAGCAACAACCTCGGTGAAAAGCACACAGCAGATAAGGTACTCGCTGACAAAGCGCGAAAACGCATCATTGCGCGAGACTCGACTGTGGGTGAAAGAGGTGCTGCTACAACTGTTTGGGCAGTTATGAAGGCCACGTCGAAAATTGGAATGGGATTGAAAACGAAAACCCCCAAAAGGACTCCAAAGAGAGTCTTCCGGTGGCAAAACGGGGTGGTATATTACCACTTCTCCCGCTGCTAGGTGTTCTCAGATCGTTAACCCCTGAAGCGGCGGAGATCGCCAAGGCGGTAAATTATATTAAGGCGGCACAACGTCACCTGCAGGAACTGCAACGTCATAATCGCTCCATGGAAGGTCGTAGACATTATCTCGCACCACACAAGTGCAGACAGGGAATATCAAATCGATAAAAAAAAAACGCCGAAAAGAAAATAAATATTCCCGTGGGCGTAATTACCGATGAACAGTTGAAGGAGTTGGCAAAACGTATGCATATCCCATTCTTTAGAGGTTATTTTTACTCCTGTCCGTGTGAGCTGCCTGTTGGGCTGCCGAGTACACGGACAGAGATACGGATATGCTTGTGTGCAGTGCGGTGGGAATAAAGTGAGGACGTCGGTAGGTCATAGTGGGGGTAAGCGTTTGGTCCCGCGTCCCACGATTCTGGCATCACTGATGTAGGATAGGGTGGGGCTAAAAATCCCGTTTTTCGTATAAACCTATGTGAAATTTAATGTTAACAACCTAGAGATATTTGGTGTTATTGTTGGGAATTCAAAGTAATATCTCTCCCGCCTCTCTAAAAATAAGTCGTCAGATGGCGCATCAAGCGTGTCACTACATTACTTGTACAACTTGTCATTCTTACAATACTTTTGCTATGTTATGTATACTTCCTGTCCAATCACCGACCCCGAGGTGAATTTTGTCTGTACCCTCTAATGAATCAATGAATGTATATCTGCATATATCAGACACGCGTATCAAGTTACTCGTACTTGCTCCGACAATTATTTTGTATAAACTATAACTATTATGATTTACAAAAAACCTTTTAAACAATATAAATGTTGTCGGCGCACTGGGTCGGTCTGTTATAAATAGTGGGGGTAAGTGGGGGTCTGTTATAATATAACAGACCGACTCAGTGCGCCGACAACATTTATATATTTTAAAAGTTTTTTTTTTAAATTTTTCGGTCGAAAGTTTTCAATCATTTTATTTATTATGATTTACGTTCCCGAAGTTCGTTTATTGATACTGTTATTTTTCTGTTGAGTTATTGCTTGTCCACGCACGGGGAAAAACGTCCATTGCATAGAGTAAAAACCAATTCTTTTTGGTATACAATATTGAAAGTAAAGCATGACTTCTTTACCAGAAAATAAAAATATAAGTCAGAGGTACACTTTGAACTGAAAACTAAAAAAAAAATCGCTTAAATAAACAAAAACACTTTTTAAAGACTTTGGCATCGCTTCTTTATAGTTTGGCCATCTTATTATGACAACAAATGATAAAATATACATTGTTGACGCAGTATTTGAATATAAAGAAAAGTTTATTGAGCACAAAATATTATTAATACAAATAAAGTAAAGAATATTGAAACGATAATCGCGACTCATTGGCAAAGAAAAAAAAACTAAACCACTCGTATATAACATAAAACAGTACTTGTATGACGCCACTTGAACAATCAGGAAGAAGCGCGACGCGCAGGCAACGAGTATAACAATTCTATACAATCAGCTAAACGCGCTACACGAATCGCGCAACGATTCTTCGGATTAACCGACGGCGCTAATTATAACCTCTCTACATATATGTTCAGTCTGAGGGACTTTTTTCCCCAATGGTACCTCTATAGTTTCTGCCATATATGCGTTAGAAAATATTATCATTCAGCAATAAACAATATCATGCTCACATTACTAAAGAAACATATAATCGTAACGTACTCGGTTGATACGCTTTTAAACTGTTGTTTACTTCGTATAAAACAACAAAGACGACGTATTTCTTTTAGTTTTCGATACATAAAATAACGAAGGCGTCGTGTAATCGCACAAACGTCGAGGAGCGACTGGCGACTCTGTGATCACCTCTGTTTCTTCTCGCCTTTTACTTACTTAGTATATTGCGAAACTCAATACATTGTTTAGGAATAGAGATTTTAAATTCAGGACTTTTTACACGTCGGACTTTTAGTCCCACCCTACTCTACGTCTAATGGGGCGCATTTTGTAACCTTCTATGGACGGGAAAGATGATTTCGGCGCACTGGTTCGGTCTTTTTTAGACTGTGACTGCTAAGTCATAACAGTCACTTACTAACCGATCTGGGTGTCGCACGTTCTAACAATGACAGTTGTGTTTATTTAAAAGTTAAAAAAAATTTATATATAAAGGCATACGCAGTATTTTTGTCAAACATTCCTTGAAAATGGTCACAATCATTGACCGAAACGTTGAAATTCGATAAAATTCTAAAAATCGCAAAATAGCTTTTATTAACTGTTTAAAATAGACCGAAACAGTGCGCCGAAATCATTTCTCCTTTAATCAAATACTTTAATGTTACATTTTCATACAGTTTCTCGAAAATGTAATCACAAACTTCATCCTCTTCATCAATAGATATTTGTATCTAATAATTCGTACAGACCTTATGTGACGTCATATAAACTTGGCACAGATATCACAGTTTATTCCACACTCATATTTATGGCTTCATGCACATACATGCGTAAGGTAAGTTCGGGACAGTTGGTGCTCCTAACATAAACTGGCTATTAAAACACCGATATAATTTATTTTATCAGAATAAACCTAATTCTTATGTTTCCCATTTCATGCTGATGCAGAAAAACTGGTCAGTATTACTTTTAAGGGGGAGACCACTGTAATGATCTAAAAAGTGAGGGTGCTTTCGCGATTTTTTTTCAGGCAAACAACGCAAGGAAATCAATGTATTGCTAAGTATAGTTAATACGTACATATTGAAGGGTAAGACATTTTTTTCAATCAAATTCATAAATCCTTTTCCGGTATACACTTCGTCAAAAAATGCGTTGCGAAAAAATTGTGCCATATGGTTAATCTGAATTCAAAAAGACAAAGATATTTAGAAACTAGAAAACCTACGTCTATTGCCTGACGATCAGAAAATTTCATATTGCAAAAGACAACAAAAGAGTGAACTACTGAAAAAAAAATCATTTTTTGGGCTAAAGTAATAGAGATGGGTTTTTCGTGCAATAAATGGCTTTGCTCATGTCAATTAGACGTATAGCTTTCTCTGTATTCTGTCAATGTGGTTGAAAATTGTCATTCTGAGAAAAATGCGTTCAATGTTCCGCTCGGCTCAGTGGCGCCGCGCCTACGAGCTCGCACCTACATTACTGCAGTTCTCCTCACTAATTCTGCCCTTAGCAATGGGACAGTTCGACGCACGGCCGGTTGCTCGCCGCCAGGCGCGGAGAAGGGCTCCCTGTGTAGCCCTGGTATTAAGGAGGTTTTATGTTATAGAAATATATTTTTTGTTTTATAATTAATCATTGCAGACGACACTGGTGAGTCGTTAAAGTCAAGGCGTCAAAAAATTGATCCAAATTGGTTGAGACTGCAACTTTCTTATTTTGAAGAATATATTTCTGGTGCGGCGAGGGCAGAAAAAATTACAACTATAACATTTGTTTTAAAAAGTCCATACTATATTTTTCGTCCTTCTAATGCCTTTGAAAATTATAAATTTTCAATTTTTTGTAATTTTTCTGGTTTCTCCTCTAGTCAGAGATATATTCTTCAAAATAAAAAAGTTTCAGTCAAATTGGATAATAACTTTTTGAGATACATGTCCCACCGTTCTGAGAACACTGTTTCGAGAAAAACGCGTTTAAAGTTTTACGTGAGCGCCGAGTGGCCGGTTGTTGCCCATGCATTTGTCGCTACTTAGATGCCTATAAGTCCTGGAATTTTACGAATTTCAACAAATCCTTTTAAACATGTATTCCTAAAAGGTAGAACATTCGAAAAACGAAATAAAAAAAAATCGACTTTTAGACCGGAATCTTCCCTTATGGGACAACATACGCCTAAGGGGCGAAAATGTAGGATGGAATTGAAGATTTTTTTTCGGTGGAGAAATGTATTCATCGAAGAAATATTACTACATTTTAAAGGTCAAATTTTTGTCTATAAAATGTGAAATATTCATTAAAAAAATTCGGAGATGAGGCTGCGTGGCAGCTGCTCTGTACAACGGTTTCTTCAGAAAAGGCGTCGGGTGTAACCATCATATCATCGTGGTTTTTCATCTGAAACAAAAAAAGAGCAAAAATTATTCTTAAAGTAGAGAAAAGAAATTAGTCTTTGTCTTAGTCGTTTTTTTTTTATTTTTCACAAAACGGCGGGCATTTGAACATAGAAATCGACTTTATTACAGAAAACATAAAGTCGATTTCTTGTTCTCCGAATTTTTTAAAGAAAATTTCACATTTTACAGACAAACGAAAGACCTTTCTAATGTATAATGCTTCTTGGATAAAAACATTTCTCCACCGAAAAAAAATTCATAAAATCCATCCTATTTTTTCCGCTATTTTGTATCATAATTTTAAGAATAGTCGCTAATGATCTCTCTAATCAAATCGTATTTTTTAAAAAGTTTACTTGATTACATTAGTAGCAGTATGTGATGCATAAGCATCGGAACTCACCGTTAAATAAAATACGTACTGTAAAGATGTTCATTAGCACGTAAAGAATCTCACAATTTCATAACGCGGTCAGAGTTCTTTTCTCTGATGCTCTCGCGTGTTTGAGGATGGAGAAGTTTCCTCCTATGTTGTCCCCTTTCTCTCGTTCGACAGTAGGCCAACGAACATTCTCGGCAACAGCTTTCCAATGCGTTCTCTGTACGGCTTCCAATTTCTCGATGCAACTGCAATCTTTGCAAGATCTGTTGATTGAACAGAATACACGAACTTTTTCTATAAGCGTGGGAAGAACGTCTTCGCCGTACATCGCTTTCACGAAACTCGTGCACTTCCGTAACGACTTACTCGTTGCATGTGCGATATGAATATCGTTTGTTGTGCCATTACTTAGCTGTCATTTTCTTTCTTCGCCGTCCCCAACACAGACCTACACGTCACATTCCATAGGCTTCTTCAATAAAACAGCAACGACAGGACTCTCATATAAAAAACACTTGTGGGACATTCCACGCCAAATCGGACACTTTTTGGAGTAACATTTCGGATGTGGCTCAAAATTGAATATGTTGTAGTCTTTAGGGATGTATAAACATATGTCGAAGGATTTTTGAAAATTTTGAAAAATGTAGATTTTACAGCTGTTTGAAGGTAAGTGCTAACTTTTTTTCAATAAATTATAGCTATGGAAGTAGTAAAAGGATGGAGTTGAAATTTATGGTGCTTATAGAGAAGACATTGAAGTTTTAAGAAAAAATTATTTCAATTTAAAAAAAAATAATTTGAACCATTTCTGTGCAATTATTATAAACAAATGCAGTTTTTTAACATCGGGCGCGATTTTAAAAATCTGGAAAAAAATTAGATTATAGTTCTATCCTTCCCCTTCATGGTCCAATTGTCAAAAATATGGACATTTTAATATTAGCCCTGTAAAAATTGCCGAAAGTCGACGCCGCGTGCGGGCGGACTGCCGCGGCAGGCGCGTCGTCGCCGGTAGCCTCGACGACTCCAGCGGGCGAACGTGCGTTGCTATCTGCAACCAAGGTGACTATCAACCGACATTATTCTAAATGATCTCCGAATATTTGCAAGATTTAAAGCGATTAATAAATATTGGTAACTCACTCTTTGTCAATGGTACTTATTGGTGAAAACATTTCAGTTGCCATTGTCCAATGGAAACCACGAGAAGGTGGTAAGTTTTCTTCCATCGGGATGGGATGGGATATCATGCGAAATTGGATTAAAGATTCTACCATATCAATGAGTTTGTACTATAGTACAAACACAAAAATTGTAAAAGTTATGAATTAATTAATTATAGATCTGGTTATTCATTCCGTTATACACTCATTGATATGGTAGAATCTTTAATCCAATTTCGCATGATATCCCATCCCATCCCGATGGAAGAAAACTCACCACCTTCTCGTGGTTTCCATTGGACAATGGCAACTGAAATGTTTTCACCAATAAGTACCATTGACAAAGAGTGAGTTACCAATATTTATTAATCGCTTTAAATCTTGCAAATATTCGGAGATCATTTAGAATAATGTCGGTTGATAGTCACCTTGGTTGCAGATAGCAACGCACGTTCGCCCGCTGGAGTCGTCGAGGCTACCGGCGACGACGCGCCTGCCGCGGCAGTCCGCCCGCACGCGGCGTCGACTTTCGGCAATTTTTACAGGGCTAATATTAAAATGTCCATATTTTTGACAATTGGACCATGAAGGGGAAGGATAGAACTATAATCTAATTTTTTTCCAGATTTTTAAAATCGCGCCCGATGTTAAAAAACTGCATTTGTTTATAATAATTGCACAGAAATGGTTCAAATTATTTTTTTTTTAAATTGAAATAATTTTTTCTTAAAACTTCAATGTCTTCTCTATAAGCACCATAAATTTCAACTCCATCCTTTTACTACTTCCATAGCTATAATTTATTGAAAAAAAGTTAGCACTTACCTTCAAACAGCTGTAAAATCTACATTTTTCAAAATTTTCAAAAATCCTTCGACATATGTTTATACATCCCTAAAGACTACAACATATTCAATTTTGAGCCACATCCGAAATGTTACTCCAAAAAGTGTCCGATTTGGCGTGGAATGTCCCTTGTACGAGAACTGCAGAAATAAATACATTAAAGGAGCGAAACATTCAATTACAGTAGGTAGTACAATTTTAATCCCTTTGCACCGTCTTATATTGGTAAAAAACTGAAACTATGTAAAATGTTTATTTACAAAAGTACAATAAAAT
The DNA here is from genome assembly GCA_963971345.1 of Andrena flavipes. NCBI lineage: Eukaryota > Metazoa > Arthropoda > Insecta > Hymenoptera > Andrenidae > Andrena > Andrena flavipes. Next base: position 40,313,155 of record OZ020479.1, on the reverse strand, counting down.
ACAGCCTTTTTGTCATTTGTAGGTAATCTGACTCTATACATTGTAAATAATACTTTGTAACACGTATCACATATTTCATCTAAACAATTCATAATGCAATGTTTAATTACTTTCATCTATTTGTGTTAATATGTATTGTGTTTTTCATTCCTGGATATTCTTTTGACGATGTCTATAGACGTTCTGACACCGAATGTGTTAAAAATTGAAGAGAATTTATTGTCCTCGCACTTTCTTTTAATGCACATTTGATATTTGATATCGAAGTCGATTAATGTTGTTCTCACTTGATAGTTATTAACATTTATGAGTATAATGTGGCATTTGTACCCAGTAGTATAGCTATGCTGATTCTAACACAGGTCCTCTGAGGGAAGCGCGGGGGCGGGGGTAAGTGAGGGCGCGTGGGGGAGTGCGGTGGAGAGAACTCTGGGCGCGGGGGGAGCGGTGAGTGGAAGATTGGTTGCGCGCGCACGAGCCGCAAAGTGGGGGAAGCCGTAATTGTGGAGGGGATGAGTCCTAACCAGGCCGCCGCGGAGACCAAGCCCGTCGCCGGAAATTTTTTCAGAGAGGATCACCTCGACCCACCCCAAAATTTTTTTGAGACCTTATCCACCACCCAGAAATTTTTCAGAGAGAGGGGACGACCCTTAAAAATTTTTCTAAACCAATATACAGCAGAAATTTTCCAAACGCCAACGCACACTAATTTATTTTTATCAGAAATTGTTTTGGAAAATGTCGAGAAAGATCGACGTTTTACAAACCACATATTCGAGAACGGGAAAGAGAGAGCATTACTTAGTGTAGGAGGGCCAGCGTGAAATAACGAAACAAGTAGTACTGGTATGATCTGCTTTATTCGGTAGTGACTGTCACAGGGGTTGAAAATAGTTATGATATCGGTTTCGGCTCTCGAATCAGTTATGAGAACTGAAATAATCTTGAAACAGTTACGCGTGAAAACGGTCCTGGTCTATATCGGTTTCGGTTCTAGTTCTACAGAACCGATATTATATTGGTTCCGTAACGGTTATATATCGGTTATATAGTAAACTCTCGCTATGGGGCTGGGCTCACCTCAACCATGCGTAAGCGCCTTTTAAATCATGATTAAATAATAAATATGTGAAGAATAAATTGATTCTCAAAAGTAGATTGTAATATTTTTTTTTAAGTTACGTTTAAATTAATCCTTTATTAATGTAGCGTGCCCGGACTTCCGTTTCCGGTCGAGAGAGTGCAGGTGTGTGCGGTAGATACAGTGACAGTGCAGTGAGTTGGAGAAGTAGAGAGTCGTGAGTGAGTGAGGAAGGTAGCGAAGAGCGTGTAGAGAGAAGGGAGAGACCGGGAGTGGTCACGCCAAAGGGTAGACTGGAGTGTGGGAGGGAGAAGGGAAAGAGTTGGAGGTTAGTTGTGCATGAGGTGGAATTTGAACGAGAAGATAGCAAAGGAGAAACAGGTGGAGAGCTCTGTGGTTGAATAGAGGAACGAGAGAGAGAGAAGGCGAGAAAGCGGGAGATTTGAAAGGTAGAAAAGGGGAAGAGTAGAAAAATAAAGAATTAGGAAATGGGACAGTGGTGGATTAAAGACGAAAGGAAAAAGGGAAGTGCGGGTGTAGATAGGAAGTGGGTATAAGATGAAGAAGGGCGGAGAGGGCGGAGTGAGAGGGACAAGGAGGAGAAAGGGGGAAGGAGGGTTGCGGGGGAGTGATAAGCCCAGAAGGGATAGTGTAAGCAGTGTAGGAAGCAGTGTAGGTAGCCTGGAGGGATACGGGGGGAAAAAGAAAAAGGATAGGGAGGAGGAAGAGGGAAAGGAGGAGGATGATGTGAGTGCAGAATTCGGGAAATGTGAGAAGACGGTGAGATCGTCGACAGGTAGTGATAAGGAGAGAATGAGGGGGGGGAGGGATAGGATGCATGGACGGATTAATAAGAGAAATGATGGCAGAGTTAAGGGGGGGGGGGTGAAAGAGGAATTAAAGAAGGAAAGAGAGGAGTTGAGGGAGATGAAAGAGGAAATTCTTTCCACAATTCTTCTCCACGTTGGAGGCGGAGAGGGAAAATCGAAGAAGAGTGAAAGAAGACTGGAGGGAGGAGAGAAGGAGATGGGAAGAGGGTCTAAGGGAGGAGAAGAGAAAGCGGGCAGACATTGAAAAATAAGTGGAGAGGATGGAGGTATGGGAGGGGAGAATGGAAGAGAGGATGGAGAAGGTGGAGGGCTTGGAAAAGGAGGGGGAGGGGAGAGATGGGAAGGGTCAGAAGGAAAGGGAAGAAATGGAGGATTATAGACGAAGAATGAGGATGGTAGAGTTAAAGCAGGACAGAAAGGAATGAGAAGAGAGACGAGAAAATGTGGTGATAAGAGGGCTAGATGTAGGTAGAAACGCGGTGGTGAGGGAGAAAGTAAAGAAGATATAGGAATGGAGAGGTTTGGAAGAGGGGGGGGGGGGGATCAAAGAAATAGTGAGGACAGGTAAGACGGGTAAAGAGAGAAATGGAATGGTTTTGCTGAAGCTAGCGGGGAGGGAGGAAAAAATAAAAGTGATGGAGGTGAAGAAGAAATTGAGTGGCAGGAGGGAGAGGAGGGTGAGGTGGATGATAGAGAGAAAAGCGGAGGAGAGGGAGAGGGGAAAAAGGTGCAGGTAAGATACCTGAAGATGTGGATAGATGGGAAGTTGGGATGAGTTGGAGGAAGACTGGGTTGGGGAACAGGAAAACGAGAATGGCGGGGAGGAGAGAAAGGGGGAGAGGGGGACTGAAGAGTTTGGAAGCTATCAAATAGCCTTCTGGAATGTGGCAGGGGTGAGGAGGAAAGATGGGGATTTCTGGAAAGGGTTGGAGGATTGGGATATAATGGTGTTGAGTGAAACGTGGGTGGAGGAGAAGGATTGGGGTTATATGGAGACTAGGCTGCCAAGGGCATTTGTGTGGAAAAGTCAGTGGATAAAGAGGGAAAACATGAAGGGGAAGGCGATGGGGGGGATGATTATGGGGGTGAGAAACGGGCTGGAGATGGAGGAGGAGGTTGGTAGAGAGAAGGTTGTTGGTGAGGAAACTGAGGATAGGGGGGATTGGTGGAGGATAATAGGAGTATATGTTAACAAAGATATACAAAGGAAACTGGAGGAGTTAAAGGAGTGGACGGAGGAGAAGGAGGAGAGAGTTAGAACCGTTATTGGGGGAGATTTTAATGCGAGGGCAGGAATGGGAGGGAGGAGGTATGAGGCGTCGAAGAGGAAGAAGGAACTAGTGTAGGAAGTAGGAAGTCAAAGGATAAGGTGGTACACGGAGAGGAGAAAAGGCTGTGCAGGTTTGTAGAGGAGAGAGGTTGGGGAATCCTTAACGGAAACGTGGAAGGAGACGAGGAGGGAGAGTGAACCTACACAGAAGGGAGGGGTAGTTCGGTGATAGACTATGTGCTGGGGAATGAGGACACGTGAAAGAAGGTAGAAGGGATGGAGATCGGGGAGATGGTGGACTCGGACCATTACCTTGTAGTGGTGTGACTGAAGGGGGTAACAGGGAGGAGATGAAAAAGGGGAGGAAGAGCGGGGAGAGGGCGTGTGAAAGAGGGAAGAAGGAAGTTTGTAAGGGAGTTTGGGATAAGGGCAGAGGTGGAGAAGGGAGTGGAGGAGGAGTGGAGGGAACTGAGGGAAAGAATACAGGAGGCGATAGGTAAGATGGGAAAAGAAGGAAGGAGGGGGAGGGAAAAGAGGTTGGTGGTATGAGGAGTGTAGGGAGGAAAAAAAGTAAGGAAAGAGTTGAGGAGTTGGAGGAGGGAAGGAGGGAGTATGGGGAATATAGGGAGATTAAGAGGAAGTATGAGATGATGTGTAAGAAGAAAAGAAAAGAGGAGGTGAAGAGATGGGAAGAGGAGCTAGAGGGGGTAAAAACGGAAGGGCAAGTCTGGAAGGCGCTGAATAGGGAAAGGAAGAGAAGAAGGAAGGTTAATGAAAGCACCAAAATGGTGGTATGGGAGGAGCATTTCAAGGGAATCTTAGGAGGCGTGGAGTGGAGCGTGAGAAGGGGTGGGAGAAGGCAGAGAGGGGTGGATGGGGAGGAAGAGATAGGAAGGGAGGAAATAGGAAGAGTGATTAGATATTTAAAAGAGGGGAAGGCTGGTGGGGGGAGGGTGTTATTAGGAATGAGGTGTGGAAGCTAGGTGGATCGGATGTGGTTGTGGAGTAGTTGTGGTCATTGTGCAATAGGGTATGGAGGGGGGAGGGTTGGCGGGAAGAATGGAGGGAGGGGGTGGTGGTCCCGGTTCTAAAGAAAGGGGCGGGGGCAAGGTAGGGGATTGCAGGGGAATAACGCTGACACAGACGACGTACAAAGTGTATTCCCTCCCTTGAGGGAGGAGGTGGAGGGGAAGAAGCTGCTGCGACGGAGTCAAGCGGGCTTTAGAAAAGGACTGAGGTGCATGGACAATGTCTACGCCCTGAATTATCTGGTTAATAGGCAGGTGAAGAGGAAGGAGAGAAGGTTGGTGATTTTGTTCATGGACCTGAAAGCGGCATTTGACTCGGTGGACAGGGGGTGCTAGTCCAGGCAATGAGGAGGAGGGATGTGAGGGAAGGGTTGGTAAGGAGATGCCAGGAGATACTCGAGGAGACGGTGAGTAGAGGTAGAGTAGGGGTCGAGCATGGGGGGTGTGGACAGCTATACTGCATTCCATATGAGAGCATACCGACGCCCCTACCGATTTGCGACCGATCTGCGCAGCTCCCACTACTACCCACAATTTGAACTGCATGCGATTGGTCGTGGTAATTTCCAAGGAATAACTGGTACATCCCAAACGCGGGACCTGACCGTTGTCAACGTAAACAGTGCGCGAAAAATTAACAGAGAGAGTAAGTAGAAGGTCGTGCGACGGAGAGAAACATAGGCCGTTCAGTGGGGAGTCGAGCGTACCAACGCCTCCTGAGGGTCGTGCCTGCGCGAAATCGGTATGCTCTAATGTGGAATGCAGTATAGGGGTTAGAGGCAGGGTTGCCCACTGAGCCCTAGCCTCACCGTGCTGCTGGCCGACCTGGATGAGGTTTTGAAGAAGGGTGGTTGGGGGGAGGGTGAAGTTGGGCGATTGAAAAGTGTATACGTTGGCGTATGCTGACGATGTAGCGTTTCTGGCGGAGGATGAGGAGGGTATGAAAGGAATGATAGCGAGGTTGGAAAGGTATCTGGATGGAAAGGTGCTGGAAGTCAACGTGGAAAAAACAAACGTAATGAGGTGCAGGAAGGGAGGTGGGAGATGGAAAAGTGTGTCGTGCAGGTCGAAGGGTAAGAAGGTGGAGGAGGTAGGGAAGTATACATACTTTTTTTTTTTTTTTACGTGGAGAAATCCCTAACGGATCCCCCGCCCCCCGGGGGAGGGACGGGGTTATGTGGGGCTCGCACTCACTAAAACTCCCCGGTGGTCTACCTTGGGCGCGGAGTCGCGCGCTCGAGGGGAGGGACTTGTGCGGGAGCAAGCTAGCGATGCATCCGCTTGCCCCCCCCCCCCTCAGCGCTTCCGCGATCTCCGCGCTCTACAACCCCGCGCTGTATCGGCGGGGTCTTCCCTTGACTTCGGCGACGCACGACGGACCACACGCCCGCGTCGCCACTTCTGGGGGTCGCCCTGTGGTGTAGTTGTGGGGTGAGAGTGCCCCCCGGCACTCCGGGCGGGGAGACGGCACCGGGTCGAATGATCTTCGGAGCCGCTCGTTGTAACGATGAGCGGCCCCGTCGACCGCCGAACTCGCCCTCCCGCTCGATCGCCTTCCACGGGAGCTCGCTGTTGATAGCGCTCGTGGCGCGGCTCCCGGGGGAGCAGCGGATGGTCGGCTGCTCCCCGATGGGGCCCTCCGATGCGAGGACCCCCTGGACAAATCTCCGCCGTCGCACGCCGCGACCTGCCACGACGCGACGCCGACGGCAACTCCGTGGTACAGCCACTCCTTCCCAAAACTTCGGCTCTTAACTGGCCCCCGACCCGGAGAAGTATACATACCTAGGGTAACCCTTGATGAGGAATGGTGGGCAGGAGGTCCACATAGAGGAGAGGGTAAGGAAGGGAGCGGCGGTGATAGGGAGGGTATGGGGTATAGGAGGTGTAGGGGTATGAGGAGATTTGGGAAGGACTAGGAAAAGAGGGTATGGTTGTCCGATAAGCTGGTGTGGGCAGTGGTTGAGTACGGGGTGGAGGTGTGGGCAAGGGACAAGGTGGAGGCGCTACACGAGAGGTACCTGAAGTGGGTGCTGGGAGTGGAGAGGTACACACCTGGATACCTGGTAAGAGAGAAGTTGCTGAGGGGGAGGTTGAAGGGAAGGGCGGGGAGGAGAGCGTGGGGGTTTGGGAAGAAGATGGAGCAGGGGGAGGTGGACAACTGGCCAGGTTGTATTGGGGGAGATGAAGGAGAGGGCGGGAAGGGGTAAGGTGTAGGAAGGGTGGGAGGACGAAAGGAAACAATTTTTCGAGGGATTGGGGCGGACTGCGGTTGAGGTGGAAGGACAGAGGGAAAGAAGGGAATTGAGGGGGGACGAGATAGTGGGTAAAGACAGAAGGCTGCAGGAGCAGTATAGGTGGAGAATGATTAGGAAATCACAATATAACAGGTGGTATGGGGCGGTGAAGAGGAAGGGAGTGTTAGGATATTTGAAAAAGGGTGGGGGAGAGTAGGTGGAAGAGGGTGACAAGGTATAGGTTGGGGACCGAGCTGAGGCAGGGGGAGGTATTGGGAAGAGGAAAGAAGGATGTGTAGAAGATGCGGGTGGGGGTGGAGACGTGGGATCATGTGTGGGAAGTTGGTGTGAGATGGGAGTGGAAAGAGGGTGGCAGGGTATGGTGAGGGAGGTGCTAAGAGATGACGGAAAGGGGAAGGGGTGATTGAGAAGAATTGATAAGTGGAGAGGGGGGAGGATGTGTGTGAACAAGGAATGGATGACGGTGAGAATAATCAGATGGAAGTGGAAGAGGAAGCGAGCGAAAGCGGAGGTCCAGGATAGACGAGGGGGGTGAGGGTGCGAGAGGCATGGGGTGCGGGGGCGGAGGCATGCGTGCGTGCGAGCGGAGCGTGGCAGCGTAGTTGCATAGACGTAGGTTAAGTGTGTTAAGTTAAGTTAGTGTAAGACATAAATGTAATGTGTTGGGTGCAATGACGAAGGAAGGAGAAGTGTAAAGGTCCAGTTTCCTAGCCGCGATCCGGCGGCGGCGGCCAGACTTCGATCGCGCAGCGTTCAGGGTCCCACTTTGGTTCAAGCGCACTTGAAAGGGTCTATGGCTAAGGATTCATACCTGCTTCAGAAATAAAATAATTTTTTATTCTTTATCGTTTCGATATGGAAGTGACACCAATGGATTCCTAATGTTTTTGCGATGAAAATTATATGAAGTTTCATGTAAATCGGACAATTGTTAACGAAGACAACTTGAAATGATATAAATTAATTTTTCATGAAATTTCCTTCATATGGTCAGAATTGTGTCGTTCGTGGTGTCAATTTCATCGATGAAATATAAGGAATTCATTGGACGTCATTTTCACGAAGATCCAATGGGAAATGCGGAAATCCTGGACATTTCTGACTTTTTAATGGTATTCGAATCCTTTCGAGGGTCGAAAGCCATCAAATTCGGTGAGGCACTGCTAGTGGTTGTCCTCGTCACGGAATCCATCGAGTTAGGTAAACGACAAACAGCGGTGGTCGTTTAATCGAAGCCCATTCCGTCGTGCTTATTATTAGTAATATTCACCAAGTCCACCATCAATTCGCTATTACGAGGTCTGGAGAATAGGTGGAAAGAAATCGTGGACTACAGAAAAGTGAGAATAAGGTTTAATGATATTTATAAACTTTAGAACGTAACTGCGGAAACGCCATGCCGTACACAGGAAAGACACCATAGTGTATAATACAGAGAGGCGACCGCATGGGCACGCTCGGTAGCCGTAGATGGCGCAAGATGCGTATCGCAACATAAAATATATGTAAATTTCTGTTCCCTACATTCGCCTCGCGGAAAGACACAGGAAGAAAAGTGGTGTACTTTATAAAACACTAGTACTGGATCTGAATTAAAAGATAAAAAGTTTAAAATATCTTCGTTTGTATTGCAATGAGATTATTTTGCGCGTACAATATTTCTGCACTTTCCATATTAATATAGGTATATTTATCAAATTGTTCTAATTTTATTGGAATTATTGATATCATTTTTTTAAATAACGCCAATCCGCCGTATGTGTTGTATATTAATACATTCTTTTATGAACTTTCTTAATTATATTCCGCAGTTTCAGTGCAAAAAATGTGATGTTGAATTTCCCTCTATTTCTTGAGATTCAGCCTCGCTGTGCGACATAGAATACAGGTAATTACTCCATTATTGGTAAATATTGCCAAATTTTGTTTTCGCAGTTGCAAAGCCAAATAGATGTTGATTATATAACAAAAAAAAATTTGCTCGGAAGTTCCCAGAGGGTAACTAAAAAGCTGACAATTGCTGATATTTCTTCAATGGGTTTCTTATGGAAAAGAACTGTATGTAACTAATTATTTGCTATTGCTTACCAAAAACGATATTACTCATTTCGGTTTTCAATAAATATCACGATTTAAAAGACCCGATTCAAAATTTTCCACCAGAAAAAACATACAAACTTTGACACGTGTTTACACACAGATCAGACGCCACGATATTTTTCCCTTTTTTTAGGAGCTCATATTATTAAAAAATTTTAAATAAAATTTCGACCGTAAGAACTAACTACAATGGTATCGGCGCACTGGATCGGTCAGCTTAAAACACTTATTATTTTAATAAATGAAAATAATACTTCAAAGCTATTTGCAATTGAATTAATTATATATATAAGGTTCCGACGTTTCGATCTTGGTTTAGATCATCTTCAAAGGAAAGTTAGAAACATATATAAAATACTGCGTATGCTATTGAAATTAGTCACCGTGCTCTGGCAACGTGTGACTCGCGAGTCGGTTGGAATAAGACTGACGGTGACTAATTTCAATAGCATACGCAGTATTTTATATACATATGTTTCTAACTTTCCTTTGAAGATGATCTAAACCAAGATCGAAACTTCGGAACCTTATATATATATTAATTAAATTGCAAATACCTTTGAAGTATTATTTTAATTTATTAAAATAATAAGTGTTTTAATCTGACCGATCCAGTGCGCCGATACCATTGTAGTTAGAACATATTATTAGTTTTACAAGAAATATATATAAAAAAAAACATAATCCCATAACTTTCGAATTCTGCCTGGTTTCCTTATTTTTGGGTTTCTGTCCCACTGTGGCGTAGGATCGCAGCGCGGCCGCGGCTATGACTCAGTTTGGAGAAGTCAAGGTGGCCGTTCCAATGCGCGGCGAGCCGCCATAGACTGGTACAATGGAAAAGCATTCATCTCAACTCCTATGCGCGGCTGCGACCGCGCGCGGCTGCGGCAGATTGCTACAGTCTATGGGCGTCTGCTCCGGGAGCAACATAGACTATTGAAAACGCAGCACAATGGAATGAATGTCTGTTTTACGCCATAATGGCGGAATCTACTAGCCGCCCGGCGGTCCATCGCCACCATGGGATTGAATTCCCAGAAATAAGGAAACAAGTCAGAATTCAAAAGTTATGGAAAAATGTTTTTTATATATTTTTTGTAAACTAATAATATGTGCTCTTAAAAAGGTAAAAATATCATGGCGGCTACTTCTGATGTATGTGTAAACATGTGTCAAAATTTGTATGTTTTTTGTAAATATTTTTGGGGGAACGAAATCAGTAGTACCTATCGATTCTGCAAAGTAATAGCAAATAATTGGTTCCATAAATTCTTTTTCCATGCGTAACCCATTAAAAAAATATCAGTAATTATTGGCTGTTTAGGTACATTCCGGGAACATCCAAGCAAATTTCTTTTCTGTTGTATATTCAACATACAGTATTGTCTCCGTATATGCTCGATTTTATGCACGCGATACAAACTTGTCGCTATCCCCACCACTTTTGTCTCACTCTTGTCCGGCTAAGGCCAGAGCGAGATGGAACGCGTTGCGTACGCGACGAACGAACACTCAGAATTAGGACTCTGTATAGAATATATGCTCACCACCGGTCCCGAGCAGTGAGCAAATACGGAGATAATACTGTATATTTGCCCTTGCAACTGTGAAAAAATTATTTGGAAATATTTGCCAATAATGAAGTAATTACCTGTATTCTATATCGTATAGTGGGGCTGAATCCCAGAAATGGGGGAAAAATGCAACATCCCGTTTTTCACACTGCAAATGCCGAATATTATTAAGGAATATAAATATTCTCATTGCAATACACACGAAGATGTTTTAAACTGTTTGTCGACTTCATCAGATCCAGTACTAGATAGTTTTCTAGGCATTTTTGCCAAAAAAACCAAAAACTTTTTTTATAAAGTAGCTTAATACGATTCGACATTTTGATTGGAAAAAATTGAATGATTAATTTTTTTCTCTATTCTTGCGATTTAACGAAGCCTTGATGGGCTTCGAAGTCTAGAATCTCTTTCGGACCCGTATTTACAGAATGCCGCCTGGCAACCCGTGGCGAGGATGCCCATGTGCCTCACCAAATTTTATAGCTTTCGACCCTCGAAGGGGTTTGAATACCATTAAAAAGTGAGAAATGTTTAGGATTTCCGAATCTCTCATCAGATCTTTGCGAAAACGACGCCAACCGATTCCTTATGTTTCGCAGATGAAACTAGCACCAAGAACGACGTAATTCCGACCATAATTAGAAAATTCCATGAAAAATCGAATTATATCGTTTGAAGCTGACTTCGTTAATAATAGTCCGATTTACATGAAATTTGATATAATTTTCATCGGAAAAACATAAGGAATCCATTGGCGTCACTTCTCTTTCGATACGATGAAGAAAATAATTTCTTAATACGCTGTAATGAATATTCCACCCTCAACTGCTTACCGCATTGAACGATTTAACGAGTTATGAACTGTGAAATTAGCTTCTATGAGTATTTGAGCACGGTGAATTCGAAAAGTATAAAACTGGTGAGCACTGAGATTCATAAGTTGATCGAGCAACGAAAGTCCTGCAGAATACGTCCTACAATACACGTTGTGTGAACAAGAGTGAATATAATATGGCTGATCAATTTCCATTACGCGTTTTCTCGAACATGCTCGAGAGATGATCGACGTGGGGAAATCTGATTGGTTATTGAGTGTCGCGACGCGTTTTCTCGAACCGAAACCGCTTTATGCGATGCGCTGATTGAGTGATCACTGGACGCTCAGCGGTGCTGATTGGCGATCGACCGTCGATCCACGTCGATGGTTGGTGGATCAATCGTCGATCCTTGACTCTTAGCTGAGTCCGTGAGGTGCTGCGCTGAGAGTGACTGTGGCGGCTTTGGGAACTAATGCATTCCCAAACAATACCTTTTTCCGGAAAAAGCCATAAAACTCGGGTGATGCCCTGCGAAGGGTTGTCCTCGCCACGGGGTACCAGGCCGCATTTTCTTGACGAGCATACCTCCAGAATTACCCTGTATCATTTATGCAGTGTGTGACCCGACCACACTCCATGTAATCGGTTTGCGCAAAGTGGGGCCCAAGTTCGATCATTATCTGTACTCCTGCCCGAGAGGAATACGATTTACGTTAATTATAGTACATGTGTGTTTTATAATAAAGTGTTTCTATCGTCTCCTGAATTCAATAACTGGCATCTAGACATCTACGCTTCTACAATCCAATGTTGATACGCTTTGTGGAGAGACACAGGAAGAAAAGGGGTAGCCCATTGTCCAAAAGCATGCGTTGACGTATTCCGTGCGAGAGAAGATGGGTATTGGCTAGGAAGTATAGCTGTGAAGAGGGCCTCTTCTAAGGGAGCAGCCGTGTGGGACGGATCCAAATCCGATTGGTCCTAATACAATCTGCTCCCTATGGTTGAAATTTGGTCTAGCAACTGTCACACCTCCTAACTTAACGAATCGAACTTGCATCCCTTAAAGTGAATGTTATGATGTTTTGAAACATTAACGGTACGCTTCTGGATACCGCAGATGTACCTACCCAAGTAGCATTTCTGACGGAAAAGTATTGTCTAGCCTTTGGGCCTACCATCCCTGGCATAGACCTTTGGCAGGTAGGTATCGTTTTCAACGGGCAATGCCACCCGTGGCACCTACAAGGCCATCCCCGGTTCTTGCTATTTCAGAGGGTTTCATTCCAGTGAAAATCGGTAAATTTGCATGCACAATATCTCAAAAACAACTGGTGGAAATCAAGTGTATACATTAAAGCTTATTGAATTTATCCAGGAACGCACTGTCAAGTCACTTCTTCAAAAAAGATAGTTCCATTTATAAAACCGAACTTGAGCATCGTATCTTTTAAAATAATAATCGAAAAAAATTCATCTGGGCTAATTTATGAGCCCCATCGAACCATGCAAGTACGTATTTTTTTTTATATTTTTACTTCCAATACTTTAGGAGATGTCGAGCTGTTCAGTCTTCCCGCGGACACCCTGCATATCAATCAGCTGCCGAGGTGACAAGTCGTGTGTTTTGATTGATCGAGTGTTGGCACGTGTTTGGCTGTATGACTCATAGAAATCCCTGTATCCGTTATAACTGTACCTGTTTCGTGAATCTTGTGGCATTTTCTTCTTTACATATTTGCTGGACATTATTTTATAGAGCATCTTAATTCTTGTGTTTGAAGCTGTGTATCATCGTTGAGTTTGTGCTGTTCGTGTACTGTGGCCTCTGAGTGTCTGAGTTGACTGTCAGTACTGTATCCTGTCATTTGATATGCCTGTGGGACCTAAGAAATGTAAGAGCTGCGGCGCCCCAGTTGCTAATTCGGTCACTTGTCCTGGCTGTGGTATGTTTTGTCACCCTGGACCTGCCTGTCTAAGCCGTTGGGGGCATTCCTGGTGTGATGGCAGTCTTTTAAATTGTCGTTCAGGATCCCCAAAGCCAATAACTGCCGTTAACCAGTCCATTGCATCGCCGGCACAAACACAAACACTCTCTACTATACCTACGGCCACGCTCCAGTCGTTTCCTTCATTACCCACAGCTGATGTTATTAAAGACATCATTAAGGATTAGTTTAAGACTGAGCTTGCGGTTTTTCGATTGGACATTTTATAGGTATTAAAAACTGAATTATCGGACATGAGGTCGGAGATTAAGTCGCTGTCTGATCGTGTCAAGGCACTTGAAGACAAACCTTCCATCTCCTCTGAACAGCAGCCTTCATCTTCCATGGATCACGTCATCGAGGAGTTAAATGATAGGGAGCAGATATCCAAGAACATCCTAATTTTTGATATGTTGAAACTGAAAGAAACCTCGTTGGAGCTGTCTAGATATGCGGATGCTGAAGGAGCACGTGCTATCCTGAGAGAGATCTGTCCTCTGGTTACCCAGACTCTGACCACTTATCGCCTTGGAAAATTGGGCACTACATCTTGACTCTGCAGCTGCTGTTAAATCGATTTTACAAAAGAGGCACCGCTACAAAGGTCCAGCCAAACTTTCTGACGACAAAACCAGGCAACAACGCGAGACTCTCTCACAGCTCAGGGTGAAACTGCGTAACCTTCATGAGCTTGGCGAGACCCATATGTCCATTCGCTATAATCGTGGTGTTCCGAAAATAGTGCCGGGAAGACCCCATAGGAACTCTACGCAAAAAAAACTTAATCTAAGCCCTTTAGTTTATTTTCAAAACGTCATTGGTTTGCGTACAAAGTTGGACACTTTATTCAATTCTTTACTTTCTTCAGCAGTGTCTTACGATATTATTATTTTAGTTTACACCTGGCTCACTTCTGTGATCTCTTCTACTGAGCTTGGTTTAGGCAATTATATCGTGTACAGGTGCGATAGATCCATACAAAAAAATTTGTTGCAATCCAGCCCTATTACTGTCAGCTGTTCTGATGTTGAGCAAGGATTCGTCAGAATCCACCTTCGCGAGAATAAACACCTATTATTGGGTGCTGTTTACATACCGCCTGCGTCCCAGCCTTCACTTTATAAGAGTCATGTTGATAGTGTCATGGAATTATTCTATAATTGTAGTGAAGGTACCTTCTCCTTGTTCGCTGACTACAATCTCCCTCACGCGGTGTGGTACAATGACTCGGGTCAGGCGTGCTTTAGGAAGTCGGGCGTATCGTCAAACGAGTCTGCTGCAATCGATCTCCTCCTGGGTTGTGCTGGTTCCTGTAACCTTACCTAAGTGAACACAGTTTTCAACGAATACGATGCCATTTTAGACCTTATCTTTGTTAGCTGTTCTGATGTCACGGTTGACCGCGTTATTGATACCCTCATTATACCGGACGCCTACCATCCGCCTCTGTACGTGCTTTTCGGTGACTGATCTCAAATTCGGACCTTGATGCTGGTAATGTCGAATTCAGGGACTTCAAACATGGAGATTTCCCCGGTGTATTGGATTATATAAATTCAGTTGACTGGGATATGGAGATCGGTGACTTCGGGCCAGATGTTGCCCTGGATTGTCTATATGGTCATATTAATCGAGCAATTGATGCCTTTATTCCGGTTCGGTCTGTAGTACGATTCACGTTTCCACACTGGTTTTCCCCTGGTTTGAGGTCCCTGATCCGGCATAAGAAAAAAGCGCATAGAAACTTTAAGCGATCGGGCGCTTTTAGTGACTATCAGAACTTTTCCAGTCTTAGATCGAAATGCAAAGTAGCCCTATTGCGTGATCACCGTATTTACATCGATGGCGTTGAAAGTGCGGGTTTAGATAATGTACCAAGCTTCTGGAAATTTGTAAATTCCAAGCGACCTGGGTAAGTAATTCCTGGTAAGGTGCATCTTGACCGTACTTCTGCTTCTACACACTTGGCAGCTGCTAATCTTTTTGCAGAGTTTTTTGGCTCTGTTTATAATCCTCAATCCGGAGAGGCGCCTGCCTTGAATCCCGGTCCGTCATCTGGCAATGATATAAACATTCACTCTATATCTATTTCTATTGGTCAAATATATTTCAAGCTTGAATCGCTGAATACTGCAAAAGAACCTGGATATGATGGTATTCTGCCTTTATTTTTAAAGGAGTGTCGCTTCATTCTTGCAAGGCTTCTCTGGCATATTTTTAACTCCTCACTTTCGAGGGGAACTTTCCCAGCAGCTTGGAAGACCACTTTGGTTACCCCAGTATTTAAGCCAGGTGACCGCTCAGATGTAAGAAACTATCGGCCGATTTGCAAATGATCTACTATACCTAAGATTTTTTAGGAAATTGTAACGGAGCACTTAACGCCCTGTCTCGCAAATGTCACCTGCGAGGAACAACACGGATTTGTTCCTGGAAGATCAACGACAAGCAATCTGGTGGTATACCACAGCTCTGTTTCAGCTGCATTGGATGCGGGTCTACAAGTCGACACCGTATACACAGACTTCTGGAAGGCATTCGATTCTGTTGATCATTGTATCCTGTATAAAAAGTTAGTCTCAATCGATATCAACAGGCCGCTTCTTGCTTGGATCGTCAGCTATCTCGATTGCCGTGTTCAGGTTATAAGGGTGCAGGAACAGCTTTCCGATCGGGTTAAGGTGACGCCGGGGGTTCCCCAGGGATCGCACCTTGGTCCCCTCCTGTTCCTTCTTTTTGTTACCGATATCAACGAAGTTTTCCGGCACAGTAAATTCCTTATGTACGCTGACGATCTGAAAATTTTCCGAACTATAAGTGGGGATTTTGACATTTGCTTATTGCAGATTGATCGTTTTAGGTTTGAGCAGTGGTGTATCGCCAACAAGATGCATCTAAATACCGGAAAATGTATGTTATTAAGGACCCATAGGGCTATTATTGGCATTCCATCGACGTAGAAGCTTGGTGACACCCCACTGGAGGTGGTGACAGAAGTCTCTGATCTTGGGGTTACGTTTACCTCAGGTTTGGACTTTCGCAACCATTATCGCAGCATCACGTGTAGGGCGATGAAAACCCTCGGGTTTATCGCCAGGTTTGCCAAACAGTTCAGACAAATCATGACACTGAAATTGTTATATGTTAGGTTAGACTATTAGTAGAATACGCGTCGGTTATCTGGAGCCCAAATCATAAGCAATATGTTAGCTTAAGGGGTCATATACGTTTCTAGACACTAAAATGTACTCAATGTTTACAAGCAATTTGTGGACAAACTGTTAGGCACATTGGTTGAATTATTTTGTAACGTAAAAGTAGATGTTTATACAGCAGTAAACACGAATGAAGATGTATAAATTGTTAAAAATTTGGCGTCTAATTGCATTAACGCAGAATGTTTTTTTTTATCCTGTCGCAAACGGTGTGCATGATTTAACTCGTACAAGTAATCTGAAACAAAAATTTACGATTTATTTACACTTATTGAGATCATAGTTATCGGTTGACGAGGTTTCTTTTTTTTAAAACACGATATTGTAGCAGTAGTAACGATTAGAAGACAGAGATCATGATTTTCGTAAAAAGAACCGCACATTTTTGTTTGTTATTAAGAAATGGTTTATTTTATCGGAAAAAACGCTCGTTGACCGATAAAGGATCTTATTTAGAATATGTATGTAAAAGATAAAGTTAATCGGATAAACAGTGGGGCAGATATTGTGCACGCCGTCATGAGAAATGTTGTTTCGAGAAAAACACGTTTAAAATTTTAAAAGAGCTTTAAAGTTCGATAAAATAGAAATTTTGTAACTTACTCTTAATCTGCTATACTGGCACCGTAGAGCTTTCCTTCCCTTGCAATGTAAGCCTCCTCTGCATGCAATCTGCTTTGTCTTTTACGAATCCTTCCTTCTTTTGTCGCTTGCTGAGCTCTGAGTTCATCAGTCGAAACACGCTGCGCATCGACCTCCTGGCACATCCGGTACGCAGCAGTGCCAATGGTAACATCTAATGTCTCTAAATTTTTTATTAAAGACATTTGGCCTTCATTGAACATTACTCTTGCAAGGTATGCAGCGATTTCAGTGATTATGGAACCGCCATATGTCTCTTTTGGAACAACATTCCATATGAGGGCATTCAGACTCTCATTAGAATTTTGAGTTTAACCACCGACACACCTAACAAGCAAATCATTATTGCTTAGGTCTTCGTACACAGGACGAATAGCATCTTGTACAATTTGATGAAGAGCAGGTTTATGTCTATAATCCTTCAATTTGCTGGTCGCGTACGCTCGTTGCCACGAACACCACGATTGTTCTCCGGTTGGGCAGTAATGGTGCTGCGGTTTGTCATCACTTGAAATTTTGTGATAATATGTCGACCAAATAGCATTCCTCATTTCTTCGACGGAATTGCTAAGTTTCCTGATGGCTAGACCGTAGTAAATCTGTAATTCGTCGATCAATTTGCCTGTAAGCATTCCCTTTCCTCCGAGACCTTTATTCTTTTCTTTTATTGCACGAAGACGAGTTCCCATCCGCTTTTGCACGTGGCCTACTCATTCTTTTTTAATAACCGGTGTATCATACGGATCTGCTATCAGAATACCATTAAACGTCTTACTATCACTGTCTCCGATATAATATGAATATTTGATTCCGTGCAATTCAAGCGATCGCTGAAAAATTTCCTGTGTCCCGTTTACCTCCATCTTCCCTGTACTCCCTTCGTGATTGGCGCTACACTCGTGCTCTTTTTTATTCCAATCTTCATATTCGGATGTGTTGCTCTTTTTCTCCCAATATTCGCGGGTCTTGCAATAGGCTAATTTTATCAGCACATCTACAACTTTCCCTGTCAAATTCCCAAGAAGTGTTACCACGCCGAACAGGGAAGAGAAACCACGCTTTTTCCAGGTCCCATCTCCGGAAACAACAATTCCTGCATCATCCGTGAGTATTCCTGCTTCTCGAGTAGCTGTTCTCTCCTCAATCGCAACATTCTTCAATGAAGCATCAGTAACGGCTTTTGTCGCAATACGAATGCTTCGTACTATAGCATCGTACGTCGATTGCGCTACTGGTTTTGGCAAGTCCATGAGTCCGTAAAACTTTCGCATACCATATTGTCCGAGTCCTAACACTCTCATTGCAAACACGAAACATCTGTTTATCTCGTAAGCCTTATCAATTTGTGGGCACGAAAAAATATTTCGAGAATTACATTGATCACATTCTGCTACAATCTGAAAGCCAAGGCCCCGAATTGCAGCTTCAGTAAATTTCACTTCCCCTCCACACGTTTTGCACTTCACGTTTGCACTAATAGCCGTAAATACGGCATAGAAGTTTATAATTCGGTACCCGAATGCTGAATCTATGGTTACTTCATTGCATTTCGAATTTTTCAACTTTTTCGCCGATGCACTTGTCTATTTCCCGTTTCGCCGGAGGTCGTCTTTTTACCGGTCGCGAAGGTCGTCTCGATTCAGTTTTTGACCCTTTTCGGTCTACGCATGAACGTCGTTTTATTATTTCCTTGACAACTGAGCACAAGTTGCTGGTCAGAAACAAACTGAACGCGCTAAATTAGCCGCGTAAAGGAGCAGTGGTGGGCGCCTGGCGCGGCCGCCGCGGAAAAACCATGGGTTTTCCCCGATCCGCGGGTGTATCAGCCCATAATTCACGCGCATCATGGCGAACATAGAATTCTCTATAACTTTAGGTCGTGG
Source organism: Andrena flavipes (assembly GCA_963971345.1). Classification (NCBI taxonomy): domain Eukaryota; kingdom Metazoa; phylum Arthropoda; class Insecta; order Hymenoptera; family Andrenidae; genus Andrena; species Andrena flavipes. The sequence continues at coordinate 40,294,465 of OZ020479.1, read as the reverse complement.
GCATCATGGATACATCTCTCCGCACCTCTCAAAATTCAAATCAAACAAGGGCATTCGACGCTCTGACGCGCTGATCTGTGGACCGGCACGACCAGTTCCATTTAAACGGCTGTGACTTCGCCAATAATTCGAATTTCATGTTCGTTCTGGGTTCAAAATGTTCCCACGGTGTGCATCTTTCAATCTATGTAAAAAAATTGATTTTTTGAAGTGGAGAAGCGTATATGATCCCTTAATTGAAAGGGTTTAGCATAAGTTCTTTAGACTTGCTATGAGAGCTACTGGTAGCCCTATGCGGTTTGATGACCATGATTACAGTCGGGCTTTACGAATGACGAGGCTTTCTAATCTGAGTGACCGCCGTATCTGTTCCGACCTACTGTTTCTGAAGAAAGTAATCCATGGCCAGATTAACTGCCGGGATCTAGTTGCATTGATTCGTTTTCGCGCCCCACAACGGTCACTGCGTCCGAGACCTCTTTTTGTATCGGTAGTCCCTGAATAGTATCACTATACAGCCGATCCCATAAATTGTGCTATGTATGAGATGAACCAGTTCCCTGCGGACATAGAATTGTTCGCTGTCTCTCTCACTTCGTTCAGGAGTCAATTACTTAGGAGACTGTTACCTCAGTAATTTAAGCACCTTTGGTGCTGTGATTTTGTTTGTTTTTGTTTATTTTATTTTACTTTATTTTATTTTATTGTATTATATTTTATTTTCTGTTATTGTACATATTTTTGTACTATCTTTATCTTTGTACTAATTAGCTTTATACGCTGTAACTAAAGGGTTCTCCCATTGATTTTATAACAATAATAATAATAATAAGAAGAAGAAGAAGAAGAAGATACAAAAAAACTGTGATGCTACGTCTCCTGCAAAATGATCGACCGATCGCGATGAGTTTCTAATCGTGAGACCTGTACGAGTATCCGTTGCTGCAAACGACTACAAAACATACGTGAACCGTGAAAGCCTCGTCGCAGATCGAGAACCCGCGATACGTAATATTCGCTATGCAAATCTATTGAAAGAATAATCTCCAGTAAAGCGCGAGCAGATTCGACGCATACAAACTCATAAACGTACGATTGTTTCTGACTTCCGAGATGTATTCGTATGATATGTACGCAAAATTTACCCGTTCGTACTACGGTCACGGTGAACCGTTGCTGCACACGGTCAATTTCTTACGATACGCCCTTATCGCGATTATAGATTGCTCTCGACAGAACGAGTCGGTGAAGAGTGCAACGGTGGACGTGTGAATCGATTTCGAATGTAGAGATAGACTTGCCTGCTAATACCACCGCATATTGTTTGATCATACATTATCGTATAGTCCAATACAGCCCTTTGGCGAACGTGGTGCAAAAAATCACGTAGGACGATGATGATTGCAAAAACGTCGGTCGCTATTTTGATACTACATACTACTACATACTGCTGCCTAATAATGTTATTCGTCGTGGTCGATCTACAAGGCTTTAAGACTGAACGTAACAAATTCCTCGCTAAGGAAATTGCGATTCTCGCAAACAATCGCGACACAGAAATGCCGATTTGTCATTGGCTTTTCGAACCACCGTACTCCTACGCTCGCCTGTCGCCGTTCGAGAAGCGTCAAGCGGCGTGGCTCACAGCGCATCATCACGGGCTTCACTGGTCCGACGGCTGTGTGCCGTACCACAGGCTTCCAGAAATACTCACCCACGAGCTCGCAACCGTCGACGTGGTGTTCGTGAAGAGAGTGAAGAAAAAGGCTTGGTGTACTACAACTGCTCCTACGAACAGACACAAACATCGTAGATATCGATGAGATGTACGAGAAGAAGAACGACAACGATGACGATGACGACACCGACGAGGACAACGACGACTCCGACGGTGATGATGATTATTGCGGAAGCGTGTCTGACACAATCGTTCCTAACCTGAAATCAATGTCTACAACGAACACTATACGATGCGCTTTCCACAACGGTGGCGGTTGTGTGTGCGCACTGGAAAACTTTCAGAAAATTTGGAAGTATATGCACCGTGGAATCTAGCGTGCCTCATACGTACACACACACTTTCACATACTCTATATATAAAATCCAACAATGCCCATAAACTTTCTGTTTTTGTTTATGTGTTCAAGTTCTGTTAAGTACGTGCTACACTTTCTTTTATCCTATATATTATTTTTCTTGCATCTTATATCTTCTATACAGGGTGTCCCATCTAAGACTGGACAGTCCTATATCTCCTAAACTATTGGAGATAAAAATTTGAAAAAAATATGTAAATTCATAGTTCGATGGGGCTACCAAATTAGCTCGAACGATTTTTTTCTTCGATTGTTATTTTAAAAGATACGATGGTCAAGTTTCGTTTTATAAATGAGACTACGTTTTCTGAACACCTGAGTTTATAGTGCGTTCCAAGACAAATTCAATAAGCTGTAATGTATACACTTGATTTCAACTGGTTATTGAGATATTGCGCTTACAAAATTGCTGATTTTCACTGGAATGAAACCCTCTGAAATGGCAAGAACCGGGGATGGCCTTGTTAGGTGCCACGGGTGGCATTGCCCGTTGAAAACGATACCTACCTGCCAAAGGTCTATGCCAGGGATGGTAGGCCCAAAGGCTAGACAATACTTTTCCGTCAGAAATGCTACTTGGGTAGGTACATCTACGGTATCGAGAAGCGTACCGTTAATGTTTCAAAACATCATAACATTCACTCTGAGGGATGCAAGTTCGATTGGTTAAGGTAGGAGGTGTGAAAGTTGCTAGACCAAATTTCAACCATAGGGAGCAGATTGTATTAGGACTAATCGGATTTGCATCCCTGCCAAACGGCTGCTGCCTTGAAGAGACTTTCTTCACAGTAATACCTCCTCCCCAATGCCCATCTTCTCTCGCACGGAATACATCAACGCATGCTTTTGGACAGTGGGCTATCCCTTTTCTTCCTGTGTCTCTCCACAAGGCGTATTGACGGTGGATTGTAGGAGCGTAGATGTCTGGATGCCAGTTATTGAATTCAGCAGACGATAGAAACACTTTATTATAAAACACACATGTACTATAATTTAAGTAAATCGTATTCCTCTCGGGCAGGAGTACTGATAATGATCGAACTTGCCATCCACTTCGCGGAAACCGATTACACGGAGGGTAGTCGGGTCATACACTGCACAAATGATACATGGTAATTCTGGAGGTACGTCCGTCGAAGGATGCGGCCTGACACCCCGTGGCGAGGGACAACCCTTCGCAGGGCCTCACTCGATTTTTATGACTTTTTCCTGGGCCGAACGTAGCTAATTAAGGTCGGGCCCCCGCAGTCGAGGGTGAAATATCCAATACAGCGTATTAAGAAATTATTTTCTTCATCGTATCGAAAGGGAAGTGACGCCAATGGATTTCTCATGTTTTTCCGATGAAAATCATACCAAATATGCAAATCGGACTACTTTGACACTAGCTATTTGTATTCCCCATGTAAAAGTTGTCTGATTCACACGACATTTGTAATGATTTTCATCAGAAAACCCCAAGGAATCCATCGCCGACTCTTCCATTCCATATCCATATCCATTAGAAGTTAAAATAAAATCTCGTGTTTGCTTTTGAAAACGTCCCTCTATGTGTCTACAGTACCAACGAAATTTGATAGTATTTGAGATTATGTTGCACTTTGTAGAAGGCCAAATACGTTTCCGGCAGTGATAAAAAAAATTTCGTGACTTGTGGAAAATTTGTCTTTATTCTGTAATATTGATGTTCTGAAGTGTGAGGTGAGTATTTATTGATTAAAATAGCGGTACTGATTACGATTCCGATGATAGTTTGAGTTATTTTGGAAAATCTCTATTGTGTTTGAGTGATTGAAGTTAGAGTTTACGTCTGGGGCAAGACGGCCACGTAACACCCGGGGTAAATTGGCCACTCAATGATGATGCCGAACCATAGTAAATAAGTAGTTTTATTAACTTTTGTGGTAAAAATATTCATCGATGCAGCGCTGTCGGTGGATTGGACGCTCAACAATGGAAAACAGTTAACGGTTTCAGGACAAGGCGAGGAGTCGCGTGGCATGGACGGAAGCGCGGCTACGCAGTGCAGTTCGATCTTTGGAAAAGGGAAGTTATATTCGTGCGTTTAAATATTGATTGAAGCAATTGTAGCTTGACTAGTTACGAGGAGAAATGAATATCGTCTGCATTTTTCAGCAACATTAATCAACATCTATCCCGAATAAAAGGTGGACGTTTTGCCCCGAAGGAGTGGCCGATTTACCCCGGCATTTTTCGAAACGGCGATTTTACACTATATGACAAATTCTCTGGAATGACTTTAGAAAAGAGGATAAATGAAAATTTGTTGTAGCATTTATGTACTACAGGGAATACTCTTTCGGATAGTATAATTCACATAATTGAAAAATTAAATTTTCTTTGTTAAATTTATCAATGAAAAAAAGTGACCGATTTGTCCCGGTTTCCCCTACATGTAACGTGATACTTGCAACATGTGGCGATACAGATCTCAACGTGCATGGGCTAGGGTGGAATGAAATTTTTTTTTTTGACAATTTCCTTAACGCTGTATATTTAATTTTTGATCCTCTACTAAAGCATTATTCACATAAAAAATTAATAAGTTATTACATCATCCTCAGGTGGCACATGGTAAATTAAAAAAAAAAATTACAGACTTATAAATTTTTTACAAATCAAGTATTCTGGCTTTCGTTGTAGCAATTGTTGACTATTAGTTCTACGGATACAAAGTCGAGATCAGATACATTGTCCGGTCCGACCTTGTCCCGCGAACAGCGATCGCGGACCCCAAACCAGCCAATACATCTGACCCAGACCTTAGTAGTCCTACTTTGGTTTGCAGTTGACGCGCATATCGTTAAACATCACTTCCGCGTAATTGTTTTCATGACTAGCTTATAACAAAACATGCCTAAAACACGTAAAGATATTTGTTGTCCTGTGTTTGGTGAACCGTAAAAACTAAAAGACAATATGTTGCCGACATATTACGATATTATAAAATATTATTTGTGGGTAAGAAACGATTTGTTGTGTATAAATAATGGAAAAGATCCATCTATCATGGAGGTTTGTGAAATAATATCTGTTGACGTCAAAAAATTGTGGGGAAGAAGCATCTATTCCCATTGTAACTCATCAACAAGTTGTCTCGAGATTAATACTATATTATAATAAGTACAAAAGTATGAAGAAGTTACGTGATGAAACGAAGAAAAAGGAGTTTTATAACGAAGCTTTAAAAAAGTTATTCGACGTTGTAAATGTACTTTAAGAAAATTGTGTAAATGTCAGCCTAAAATACCTATCATAGACCAAGACTTTATGAAAGATCAACGAGAGGAACGTAAAATGTATATTGGACCTGTTGATTGAGCGACCACTACATCTATTACTCGTAAAAACCTTAGAAAACAAAAGTACGAAGAATTTTTTAAATTCGGGACGCCATCTACTTCTACTTCTGCTACAACAGTGCAATGTTTTTCTGACGTAGTATCATTTTCTAGTGGCTCCTCAGACTCTGAAGTTAAAAAGGACATTAAACATCGTAAAAAACAACCCACAAAACAAATGAGATTGAAGCTACAGAATCTGGCTGCATCATGTGACAGAACAGCGGCGTTGTTGGATTTAAATATAATAAATAGTGTTGACCCTTCAAAAGTAATAGACTGAAGTAAATTACGTCGTGAGCGCCAGAAAGTACGACAAGATTTAAAATTTAAAGCCGACAAAACAACCATATCCTCACTGTATTTTGACGGTCGTAAGGACAAAACTTTTACTCTGACTAAGATTAAAAATAATTATCATTGAAAAACAGTCACTGAAGAGCATATTTCATTAATATCTGAACCAGATTCTGAGTACATTGGACATCTTTCAATTAATTCGGGAAAAGCAATTACAATTCAAAAAAGTACGGTACAATTTCTTTCTAAAAAAAATTGAGTACCAGTCTTCTTTAGTGGCAGTTGGATGCGATGGTACCGCAGTAAATACCGGACACAAAAGCGGTGTCATTGTATTATTAGAAAAACATCTAAACAGACCTTTACAGTGGTTTATGTGCTTGTTGCATGCAAACGAATTGCTACTCCGTCATCTGTTCGCAACTATTGATGGTACTACTACAGACCCAATTAGTTACTCAGGAAATATCGGGAAAATGCTGGTAAAATGCCTAGATCAGAAGTTGGTAGTTTTCCAAACTATAGACACAGATTTGGCAGATGTTAATACTGAATTGTTAAGCAGCGATCAAAAGTATTTGTATGAGATGTGTTCAGCTATTTCTCGCGGAATTATCCCACCCGCTTTAGCTAATAAAGACCCAGGAAAACTAGCCCACTCTCGATGGCTCACTTGTGCAAACAGAATTTTACGTTTGTATGTGGGCACAAAAAAGTCGTCAGAAAACTTGAGAGAATTGGCAATATTCGTTATGAAAGTTTACGTACCAACTTGGTTTGACTTAAAGATGAAACCTTCTTGTAAACATGGTCCAATTCACATTTTCAATATGATTAAAAGATCTCTCTACCTACGTGAAGAGCTGAAGGACATTGTCCTAAAAACTATTCAACGGAACGCGTTCCTTGCGCATCCAGAAAATGTATTGCTTGCTATGCTACGAGATGAACGCCCACACATTAAGAAACTAGCTCGTAGAAGAATTAAAAAAGCGAGGGAGCAGGTGAAGAGAAAGAATTTACGTGAGTTCAAGACACCTCAACTGGATTTAGAACCACTTTACTATTACGAACTCATCGATTTGTCGAAAGAAAATATTACTGAGCCACCAATGATCATAAAATACAATAACCATGAAGTAGAAGAGATGATATCATCAAGAGACAATATGACGTACTTTGAGAAGTTTCCTTGTCACACCCAAGGAGTTGAGCGTTGCGTTAAACTTGTAACAGAAGCTGCGTTATCTGTTTGTGGTTCAGACGCAAGAAACGGTTACATTAGTGCGAAGATAAAAGCAAGACAAGATTTACCAATATTCGAGACAAAATCCCAATATTTTAAACAACATAGTGACGCCCAGCCACGAGATGGCAAAGTTCCTTTTTTTACTTCATTTATCATTGTAATATCTAATTTTAGTTGTTCCATTCAATTAAAAATTATTTTTAGAAATTTTGTGATTATTTACTTATAACTCTGTTTTCCCAATTTTTACGAAAACTTTAAATCACCTGCGCCACCTGAAAATAATAACACAGATGGCTTAAATTTTAGTTATACACTTCCAGAAACGCGTAAAAAAATAGTAATACAGGAATAAAAAAATATGTATTAAACATTTTTTTCACCTGTTTCACTCCACCCTAGTATGGGCTCCTTAAGACCATTAATGGCAAAGCAGAAAAGAATTGTGCTATCCAATGTATGTCCAATTATTCCCCACGGAATAATAGAGAAACAATTCAAACAAGTTAATATAAGAATCGTATCTAAAATACTGTTCCTAATAGCTGGCATATCAGACCCAGGTTTTTCCCATATCCTGAGCTTTAGAAGACAAGTGTATATTAACCTAGAGGATCTACATCTGTTACCTGAAGCAATTCAAATCCAGTACGAGGACACCAAATATTGGATATATCCATCTACGGACTCAATTATGTGCTTTGTATGCAAAAAGGCAGGCCATACTGCAAACCACTTCCTCAATAACAAAACACTTGTAGTCAATGAAGATATCCGTAAGCATTATGTCGTTAGCGGACGGACACGTGTTATTGTGCTCCTGTTAATTTACTTCTAAAGTATTGGAAATCCGGTGTTTTAAATGTTGTGCGTCGAGTGAATTACTCTGTTTAGACTTGGTAATAACCGATCAATTTTTCGTACAGTTTACAGTCTACAGTGCTTGGATATTCCCTATTATATTTCACTCGGATATTTTTCCTGGAATCGCCGTTATCTTGCCGTGTTGACATCGACTTAGTTGTGTGTGAGTGTGTATACGCATGCGCATACGCTTGTATTCATCACACGGCACTAGTGGCAATCGCACATACATACAAACTAACCACCGATATCAATCACCCGAAATGGCAACTAAGGAAATCTATAAAGGATGTTCTGCACTAGTAGCTGAACCTGTTACTTGTAGCACTTGTGGTACCATATTCCATCCAAGCTCCACGTGCTTGCAACGTTGCAATCACCCCTGGCAAATCGGCAAATTAATAGATTGCAATGACACTCTACCTGCTAATTCTTGCTTGTCAACTGCCGATAATGGGAATGCCATCGACATCTTTGATGAACTAAAACAATAACCGATACCAAATTCATAAGGCTAGAGGACGAAATACGATCATTTCAATCGGTCATGGAGCAGTCTACTAGCAAACTGAAGGACATATCTAATAGGCTCACAAGTCTTGAGTCCTTGTCGAGTGTTACAAGGGATGAAGATGTTTGGGATTGGTCGCAGAGATGCGACCAAATATGCGCATGCTCAACATCGCTGTGCGGCGCGGGCTTTGAACGCGGTTCTGCTACCGGTGTAGCTGCTGGGCGATCGCGGTGACGGCCTTGTCGGACCATCTCGGGTTTGACACCTGGACTAGTTAGCTGTGTCTCGCGTGATGTACGTGGATCGCGTTGATTGGCCAGGTGTCTTCTCTCCCGAACCGGTGGCTTGGCCCGTGCCGTCTCCACGATCGCTCTCTTCTGTGCTAACCGCGTTCCGAGAAACACCTCTGTTCTCAAGGCCGCGAATCCAAAGAGCTATCGGCGCTCCGATAATTTCTCCACTTGCTTGGAATTTCTAACAATTAATTCTCGTACTTGCGTGATAATTTAAATGCTATTAAGTAAATTTAAATTTGAGTCCAAAGTTCAGTCTTAAAACTAGAGAGTCTTGTGTCTTAAGAATAAACGTGCTCGTTTATTGACGCCATTACGCTACATTTTAAAACCTTGTTACATATCTTTAAACGTAAATTAAGTTCTAGCGCTTAAACAAAGGCAAGAGCGTAGGTGCTCCACGATCTTGCTCAAACAAAGATATAGGACCATGCCTCGCCCCTTTTGCGTCTCCTTTAAGTCATCGTGTATCTCATTATCAAGACAGAAAAACAAGAGGAAGTACATTGGCTCCATAAGGATCTTTCTGGATCAGACGATAAAACAAAGAACCCACCTTAATAATCTGCATTCTGAATTGCGCGAATTGAACGACGACAACAAAACAATTAAATATTTTAATAACATACCAAAGATTGTTTCCATACGTAAGGAGTCAGTAAACGATCATGTTCGTTCTTAGTATATTACCAGAATTTCCGCGGACTTCGAACCAAACTGGTAGATCTTCAGCGCTCAGTATCTTCAGCGCTCAGTATCCGCGGAGGCCTACCGGTTACCACACCGACGACGCGCGACGGACCACTCGCCCGCGTCGCCACCGGGGCCGCTGCTGCTAAGGCGACCGGTGCCCCCGACACCAGCCGCCCTACGACCCCACGATCGAGGCTGTACCCGGCCCTGCTCGTTCTTCGGACTGGTGGGCCGGGCGGGGGCGCCGACTGGCCGCGGAAAACGCCCCGGGCCGTCGGATCTTGACCCCCTCCAACCTCGATCGCAACAAGGAGCGGCCTGCACGCTGCTCCTAAGAGGGAGGGCCCACTAGGCATCGGGGCCCTCCCTTTCCGTCCCTTCACCGCCGCCGCGAAACAGACGCGCTGCCACCGCGCGGTCGCGGCGGCTCCAACGGACGATAGGGTGGCCCGCGTGTGTGGGGCCACCCTCCTCCCTTCCCTTTCGCAGCGCTCAGTATCATGCTCATCTTATTCTTATGATATCATCGTACTTTTTTTTTTGACATGGAGAAATCCCTAACGGATACCCCGGGGGAGGGACGGGGTTATGTGGGACTTGCACCCACTAAAACTCCACGGTGATCTTCTAATGTGGTAGGTATAACATGGAATTATTCTATCTTTATTATTAATAATAATTTAACACTATAGTATCAGCCATAACATAATTCATAAAAAATACTTCTGTGTAAGAACTGAACATTGTTTCAATATTGATCCAACAGTCCTATATTTTAAATACTTACTTGAAGTATTTGGAGTATTTTCAATATTTTCAAAATCAAAACTTCTTTCTTCATTCAACCAGTTTAAATTTGTTTGAATAAAGCGGTCATTTTTTCGATTAGACATTCCCCATTTTTGGAAATATCGATTAAAAAATGTTGAATGTAGCGTTAAATTAATGGTCTTAATTTGTAATTCATTGTTTAAACACTTGAATTTTTTTGCCAAAATGTTAACAAGTTCTGCTTGTTTTTCAGTCTTCAATTGTTCTTTACTATCGTGGAAAATATTGTGCAACTCTAACCGTTTTATTCGACTCATTATATATCTGTTTATAATGAATTTATTAATTTGTAGTATCACATAATATTCTTTAACTTAATCTATTACGTCAAACAGAAAAGAAACTTACCTATATGAAAATGATGGGTGACGGCAGATTAATTCACAATACAATAACAATATATATACTTAACATAACATTTGTAGGAGATTTGGACGCCGTGACCTGTAAAAAATGCCGATCGTCGCTACGCGACGATCCAACGAGCGGCTGGACGAGCGTGCGTGCCCGGCGAATTCCTTCATCTTCTCGCGTTTTATATTTCTTGTGGCTATATTATTAATTATTCTATGTTCAAAAAGTATTGTATCGATACAGCGAAACTGTGTTTATCATTGTATTCGTGGTACTACATGCCACCCACGGTACATAAGATTTTAATCCATGGTCCTTCTGTGGTCAAAAACTGCGTTCTCCCAATAGGGTGTTTTACAGAAGAGGTCCTGGAATCATGTCGCAAACTGTGTAAGCTGTACAGGAAGGGTTACAGTCTTAAGACATCCCGAAAGAGGACGAATCAGGATATTTTCCAACGATTATTGCTGCACTCTGACCCTTATATTACTCTTTCCGATGCTATTCCAAACCGCAAAAAAATTCCTCTGAAAGTACTCGAAATGGTAGTATGTCACCAAGAAAATGTAAATGAAAGCTCAGAGAGCACAAGTAATATCAATTTTTTAATATGCATGTCCGCCATATTGGATTCGCCATTTTGTTTTCAAAAGTTTGAAGTTCAGATTCGTAATCAGCCACCCAAAAAACAATAGGATACCAATTTTCGTGCAGATCTATCAATTTTTTAATATACATGTCCGCCATATTGGATTTGCCATTTTGTTAAAAAAAATTTGAAGTTCAGATTTAAACTCTTATTATTAATAATTGTCTATGAAAAAAATTCCCACAAACCAAAAATTGCAGACCTGAAAGAGTTCGTTCACGGAGAGCGTAGATAGATACTAATAGGCACTTTAAATGCAGATATCTTAAAAAGGCGCAAATATGCGCAAGATTTTGCAATTGGATATCATACTTCACATATTACTTTACACCAAGAAACCTTTAACTGAGTGAAGTTCGGTGAATAAAGTAACTATTTTCCTTCCGTTGTGCTAAAATATGAGTAGGATTTAGGACATCTTGAGAAGGGAAGTACAAGAGTAACTTCAAGGCCTACCGGTTACCACACCGACGACGCGCGACGGACCACTCGCCCGCGTCGCCACCGGGGCCGCTGCTGCTAAGGCGACCGGTGCCCCCGACACCAGCCGCCCTACGACCCCACGATCGAGGCTGTACCCGGCCCTGCTCGTTCTTCGGACTGGTGGGCCGGGCGGGGGCGCCGACTGGCCGCGGAAAACGCCCCGGGCCGTCGGATCTTGACCCCCTCCAACCTCGATCGCAACAAGGAGCGGCCTGCACGCTGCTCCTAAGAGGGAGGGCCCACTAGGCATCGGGGCCCTCCCTTTCCGTCCCTTCACCGCCGCCGCGAAACAGACGCGCTGCCACCGCGCGGTCGCGGCGGCTCCAACGGACGATAGGGTGGCCCGCGTGTGTGGGGCCACCCTCCTCCCTTCCCTTTCGCAGCGCTCAGTATCATGCTCATCTTATTCTTATGATATCATCGTACTTTTTTTTTTGACATGGAGAAATCCCTAACGGATACCCCGGGGGAGGGACGGGGTTATGTGGGACTTGCACCCACTAAAACTCCACGGTGATCTTCCTCGGGCACGGAGTCGCACGCGTGAGGGGCGGACTTGACGCGGGAGCAAACAAGCGATACGTCCGCTTGCCCCCCCCCCCTCCGCTCCTAGCGAGATCCGTGCCCCACAACCCCGCGCAATGACGGCGGGGCGTTCCCAAAACATATCATCGTACTGACGGAGACCTGGCTTGAATCGCGTATATCCAATGCGGAACTGGGACTTCTTGGTTACAATATTTTTCGCTTGGACAGATCGCACGAGAATGTGACGGAAGTTGTTTACATTTTAATATTCACGTTTATTAAGAAAGTATTACATAAAATAATATTTATACAGGATCTGAAAGTATATGTATTTATAGCGTGAACATAATTATATATAACATTGTAATGTGTAATAACTTTCCTGTGCTGCGCAATTGCCAAGTCACAAAATGTTCTTTAACTAAGGATGTGGACTTGGAGTGGTTTGTGAATGAAAGTGTCAGAGTTAATGAGAGCGATAGACTCGGCTCTACATGATCTCACAACTTTTTATGGCTAAAGAGTCACGAGATTCGGCTTCATTTTTTACATGGAATTTTTTGATGGGATTCCACTTCTTTTTATAAGTGATGCTTCCATGCTATAAAAATATCGCGGAGCGACAACGGATAGGCAGCATGTATTGTATAGGCGATTGTATTGGGCTTACCCGTTGTCGCGCTGCGATATTTGTAGGGAAACCATAATAAATGTTTACACGCGAGAATCGTGATATGCGGGTACTCAGCCATCTGGCGGTCGCGGCCGCGTTCGCGCCCGCGGGAAAGGGTCTCGCGATTTTCCGGAGTGGGGGGACTCCGCGCTGTGACTACGTTACGGTGTCAGGACCCAACCATGCGTCGCCCGCGTGTGGGCGAAACTTTCATGTATCGTTTTTCGTTCGTTTTTCGGTAATAGGGTGGCGAGATTTTTTTTAAATTTCTTAGTGAGCACCTGGGGGCTAAGAGGAACGTGCCTAACAAATTTCATGATTATGGGTTCAATGGTTCCAGAGATATCGAATTTCTTTTATAAATTTTTAGTGAATAGGATTTTTCCAGATTTTTTAATTTTTCATTGTATCCCAAACACTACCTTTCTGCCAAATTTCAAGTTTCTAGGGCTACTAGAAGTACAATTGAATTTTGATGATCGGTCAGTGTCGAAATTACAAAACTTTGAATTCAAATATCTTAGGAACTAAAAAAGATAGAAACGTGGAATTTGGAGGTTTAGTTCCTTTTGCATAGTACTAGGTTTCAGTAAAGTTTCAGGTATCTGGGTAACTCCAGTACAAAGGTATGGGGAGGTTAAAAGTACGCTGAGTTGCTTGCAGAATAGAGTGCTTACGGCAAGCGCCCGACTCGACTCGGCGGGGGCACTGCCGTGCCCACAGACAGATTTATAATTGATTTATATGATATGACGTCTTTTTGTAAAGAAAATTTCTATTATTCGCGGATGATCTTAAGATTATTAAAACAATATTAGACTTTAATGATGGTCAGGAAAGGCAGCACGACCTGAATGGCCTAAACGAGTGGTATAAAGTCAATAGGATGACCCTAAGTATATCAAAATGCTATGTTATGAGATCATTCGGCAATAATCATCCTATGATCTATTCGTATAAGCTTAACGACACGCCACTCCTGGTTGCAAACGAAGCTATGGACCTTGGCGTTTGTATTTCACCTGACTGGATTTCTCCGAAAAATGTAACATGCGATTAAAAACGACCATCTCGTATTTATGTTATTTATAACATTTTATATATTTCAATAACATCGAATGAATTCACAATTTCATCTTATGGATAAATGAAAGCATTTTCAATATCTGAAGTGTGAATTTATACGAATTATTGACCTTCTAGTTTCCGCGCGCTCAATAGTTTTTGCTATCTTAAAAACGCTAACCCTGTTAATTTTTCAAAATTTGATGCCGTAATTGACCTCAAATAACGTAATGAAATCAGATAGTACTGCTAAAAAAAAAAACATTTTATCGACATTTCTCCCCCCCCCCCCCCCCCTACAGGGCTTAGTTTTAATTTAATAACAATTTTGACCTCGGAATCAGATTCGGCGACCCCAAAAACCCCTGGACTGACCATTTTCATAATGATAAAGGGTAAAATGTGAGCGTAAGGATTTTTTTCACGTTTTTGGCGATCCGGACCACTGTGCGCCGCGCACAGTGGTACGTCCTGTACGAAAACCTGGCCAAAAGTCAAAAACTTTTTCCTCATTTTTACAGATCTATATATTGCATTTCATTTATGACTTATCAAGGCATGATTTTTCACTAATACCAATTTTTATTGTACGACCCTCTTAGAGATATTCGATCTCAAAGTTGCTAGTGTTATGATCTGGAACTTTTAAACCAGAATTGAAACTATATTTTACATTGAATGTGGAACTAGCATCCATTTTTATCTGTGCCTTATAGCTATCAGACATGCTTTACGTGAATATAGAATCTGCTATTATTGGTTTATTTCACTTTTTACAGCTATGGTAAAGGAGAATACACGGTCTACAGTAATTCCTCGTAATAAAGCCTCGTGCCCCCCCCCCCCCCTGGGCGTACGACGTGATTCGGACACGATTCTGTGCGGCCGATGCCGCGAGTGCGAAGTCCGAAGACCAGAGCGAGAGGGAACGATACAGTTGACACGAAGTTGCCGTCGGCAACGAAAGAGAGAAAGCATGATACTTTGTCTCGCTCCGTCTTTCAGCTCGAGCTCGAGCTCGAGCTCGACCCGCGTGCGGGACTATAATGCGTTCCGTATTCATAATACATATTGTAATTCGTTTCGCGACAACCGAGTGTGACATATATTCGCGGAATTTAAAATCTTCTATAGTATTGAAACCTGAAATTTTTAATTCTGTAACGTACATATTACATATTCTTGGTGAAAAGAAGAGTAACCACGACGTCGGCCGACTACTTATGAATTACATACTCTGATTCCATATGTACACAGGACGTCCCTTATCCCCCTCCCATTCTTTCTTACTCGTATTGAACTCATATTTACGATAATAATTCTTTATTAAACAGTATTTACAATCCACCAATCTGTGATAATGATATGTACATCCATTTGACATTTATCATGCCCTCACTGTTGGACCTAGAACAAGACGATAAAATGTTCAAAAGCAACTCAGACCGTCATACATACTTATAAAATATACCTTTCGTGTTTCCACCGATGTCTTTAGAGGTCTTCTCTGAAAAAATATTCCTTAATACTTTTCAAACATCGTTGGATGTGTTGTGGCGCCTCTTTGCACTTCTTTTTAATACTTTCAGCGCTCTTAATAGTCTCCGCCCCCGGATGTCTTCTTCTTCTTCTCCTTCTGTTTCGCCTTCTCCTCCATTATCCTTAACAGGGGTTTCCACTTCATCGCAACTGCTTAAATATTCTGCAACTCTGACTTCACTTAGATCTTTTATAGTAATCGCGGCTATTATTTCTTCTAACTGGGGTTCTGGTGGATCCTTTGGATCTTCCTCCCAGGGCATTCCTTCATGGGCTGCCTTCAGTAGACTATTCCAAGAATTTCGAATATTGGAGGCGGTTATTTGTCTCCATGCTTCATTCAACAAATGAATACAATCCTTAAGATTGTATTTTTTATAAAATTCTTGTATACATATTGCCAGAACTGCTTACTACCTCTGTCAGCATTCTGTGGCGGAAAACTTTTTTTACTTTTGAGATCATCCCGCGATCCATGGGTTGAATGATGGAGGTAGTATTTGGGGACAAGAACACATTTTGAAATTGATTATCGTCCACAAATTCCCCTGGTGTCAATTTGTGCCCTGCACAATTATCCAGTAAAAGTATTACTTTTTCAGTCGTGCGACTCTCTAGCTGGTGTTTTTTCACGGTAGGCTTGAAATGATTTTCGATCTAATCTGTGAACACTGTTTGATCCATGCAAGCATTTTTCTGTGCTTTGTACATCACTGATAGCTTATTCATAATATACTTTTCGGCCTTGGGTTTTTGTATTTATGAATGAATACGGGCATCAGTTTGTGGGTTCCTGTCATTTTGGCACAGAAGCCCACACTCACTCGATTTTTCTTAATTTTTGTACCCACTAACGTGTTTTTCCTTTGGTTCTATTAACATCTTCGAGAGAAGAACTTTCCACATAAGATCGCTTTCGTCCAAACTATGATGACTTTTTTCGTAAAATGCGCAACTGTATCGATGCACAAGGTAAGTTGAAACAATTGCGAAACAGCGATTATTGCGATGCAAAAAGTCACAGTGTGCCTAGGCCCTAAGCATTGTTCCTGAAAAAAGTAACGATACCATTGACGAGGAGCAGTCTAATTTCGGCTTTTGACTATCAAAGAAATCCTATCCGTGCAAGTTACGTGTGTCATGGCGAGCAATAACAACAAACGTACATTGCTTTCTATAGAGCAAAAATTAGACATTCTACAGAAATTGTCCAATGAAATACCAGTTAAGGCAATTGAGGCATTTGATGGAAAAAGGGCACATACGCCAAAATGCCATTTCGAGTAAATCGACTTCAAAGTTTTCATTATAGTATAACTTAGTGAAAAGTAATGCAATTAAATCCAATTTTTTTTTAAGGATGTAGTACCATATCCTTGAAACGTTTCGTAAACAGACGTCATGATTTGAAAATGGTATGTGTCTTTATTTAATAGTTTTATGCAAGTGGTTTATGTGCCCTTTTTCCATAAAAGTGGTAAATTCGTAGAAAATTGCTTCTTTGTTTATTTATTTAAATATAATTTTGTTTACTTACTTAGTTACACATGTTTTATACTTTGTTTAAATAAAAATACAAAATGAATCACAAAAATAAACAAAAAATGTAATGTTTTAAGTAAGTATGGATATTCTTCCGAATGGCCCCAGTGGCCGATCGAGATGAGGTTTGGAGGAATGAGTGGGGAGGGGATATGGACCCTAAATCTAAAATTGTAGTTTCGGGTATTTATTAGTTTCCAAAATATTAATAAAAAATTATAGTTAATTATTTTTTCTGAAAATGTTTTTGGACGTGGTTGCGGGCACCCCTACCCGGCGATCATCCCGTCCCTACAAAATGTTTTACGAACTGCTGGACGCGTTCCCCTTACCTCCGCATTGTCCTAAGGCGCCGGAAAGGCACGCGTATTTAGCTAAAATTCAAAGTCAATTTTCTCGAAAACGAAGCGCGATAGTAAAAAGTTGTATTCTATATTTTCATCTTATTTTGGCCTGTAGAATCACCCCCTAGAATATTGACTATCAGTAGAATAACACCCTATATAATAGGATGGGTCGCATTCGCAAGTTGCTGGTTCAAATCTCCAAACTCACATCGTTTCGCTACCATGCTTTACGCCCCCGCACTAATCTAACCCTAACCAATACTAATACCCGGGACAAGGTGGAAAGTGGAATGCGTTATGTCGAAATAAGTCAACAGAAATATTAAAAGTTTTCTATTAATATCTCGGAAACTAATAAATTCCCGAAGCAACAATTTTAGATTTGGGGTCCACACCCCCCCCCCCCCCCACCCCTTCTCTCAAAGCTCGTGTTGATTGGCCACTGGGGCCATTCGGAAGTACAGCCGTAAGTATTTTTATAGAAGTTAAATATGTAATTTTTGTTAAATTTTTCCAAAACTATTACTTTCCTTGCGGATTCGATACTCACCTCAGTTTCCATAGTTCATCTCTTACACAAAATAAAACGTATTGCACGACTCGACAATAGACAGCGCGGTAGCGCGACCGCTCAGCGACCATGTAGCTGCATGTCGATCACGCTACATAACAAAACGTAACAAAACTAGCTAATTTAAACGCGGGAGAAGAAATGTCCTGGATATATTATATATATATATATATATATATATAATATATATATATATATAACATATATCTGAGTCGATTTAAACGATTTACGGAAAAAGGGCACATAAGCCTATGTGCCCTTTTTCCATCAAATGCCTCAATTGCTTGTGAGTAACAAGTTGATACTACCACCGTGCGGCGTATTCGCAAAAATGCCATCAAAATAAAGCAAGCTGCGGAGATAGGACGTCACGTACTGACACACAAGAAAATACGGAAGGCGACGTATGAAGATTTGGAGTAAATTCTATATTTGTGGTTCGTGGAATGAAAGGCGCTGGGAGACTTAATATCTGATTTGATATTGCGCCAAAAGGCGCTGGAATTAATGAAGGAATTGGAAGGCCAATCCACTTTTAGGGCAAGTAAAGGCTGGTTGCTAAAATTTAAAATCTGTTACGATATACGCTTAGCCAAACTTCACGGAGAGAAAGGAAGTGTAGATACAACAGCTGCAGAAAAGTTCATTACGGATTTCACACGAGAAATAAACGAGGAAGGTATCGATCACAGAAATATTTATAATACGGACGAAAGCGGTCTTACGTGGAAAGCTCTTCCCTCGAAAACTTTAGTTTAAAATAATGAAAAACAAGTGAGTGGTACAAAAATGAAGAAAGATCAAGTGAGTGTGGGCTTCTGCGCCAATATGACTGGAACCCACAAACTGATGCCCGTGTTCATTCACAAATACAAAAAACCAAGGCCGCTAAAGAATATTATAAATAATCTATCAGTGGTGTACAAAGCACAAAAAAATGCTTGGATTGACCATACAATATTCACGGATTGGTTTCAAAATCATTTCAAGCCAACCGTGAAAAAATACCACCTGGAAAGTCGGACGACTGGACAAGTAATACTTTTATTAGATAATTGTGCAGGGCACAAATTGATACCAGGGGAATTTGTGGAGGATGACCAATTTAAAATTGTGTTCTTCGAGCCGCTCGAATGTGTTTTGGGTAATACGAATGTTTCATGCCACCCGAATATATTTTAGGTAGTCGACTGTATTTAGCTTAGTGTAGCTGGAAAGTTTTGCCGGCAGCGAATATAAATTAAGATAAATGTATAATTGAGATGTATAAATATTATTATTATTATTATTATTATTATTATTATTATTATTAATATTATTTAAACGGGAAACCCTTTAGTATACAAAGATACAGATTAATACAATAAATGACACAATAAGATTAAATAAGAAAAGATAACGTAACATAAAATAAAATATAAAATAAAATAACATAAAATAACAAACTATTGTTACGTTTTGCGCTCGTGGTAATATGACTTTAATGTACAACAACAACAGAACATGAACAGGGCAAATACAACAACTAAAATAACTCAATACAATCTATACAGCAATGGAATCTGTGTATCGATATGTCTGCTAGGAATGGCGGCTGACTCTCGAATGACAGCTTGACAGGTGATCGATCTGATCACCTTCTTCTCGCTGTCTCTTGTCTTCGTCGCGAGTACCAGCGGGCCATAGATTCTATCCATAGGGTGCTCGCAACACTGCTCCCCCCTCTCGAGGAGCGGTCGTCCCGACCGCCGTAGTTCCTCTGTCGCCTGCAGCCGTACCCTGGTCCGGAAGGGTGGAAAGGACGTTGTACGCTATGTGGCCCCTTCTGTCTGTCGCCTCGGCCTTTGCCTTGACGCCCGAGGGGAAAACCACTCCAAAATCCCTGGGCAAGGCGTGGGTACGTGGATCCCGTGTCTCTTTCATGGAGTCTTTCAATGGACCAGTCTTTTGACTTTTTAGCCGTTGGGGTTCCAGTCGATACACCTGCAACGGCTCCGCTCTTCGCCGTCTCGTTCTCCTTTTTCCTCGGCGGTGGTTCCTCTGGTGTTCTCCAACGGGGGTTCCCGGAACATCTCTTGTTGATTCCGTCGGAAGTCCCTCGACGGTTGCGGCGGGTTGTAGTGCTGCATCCTCTGGATCCTCTCGACCGCTGCTCGGACCGCAGCTGGTTCCCATCCGTTGGTGGTGCTGGAGTGAATTCCTTCGCTGTTCTGGTGCCCTCGCGTTCTAAGTTGTCTTGATGCAGAAAGGACAAACATTAATTTCCTTTCTCTCTCGCGAGACTCTAGTGGAGCTAGACAGAACCGGGAAGACGGAAAGGCGAAGCGGATCCCGAAAGCAGGGGGTCACACATCATGAGCATGCCATCGGTCCGTTCACCGATCAATCCACCCAGGACTGCCAGTTCATTTTCACTCTTCTTTCTTGTTCGCCTCCAGTTTTCCAATCCTTGGCTTCCTGATGGCCCCATTCCTCTTCGTGGCCTCTGGTGCAGCTCCAGGGGACCGTCTCGGTGCAGCTCGTCAGCGGCCCCGTCTCCGCGATGTCCCCTCCGACCGAGGCGTGCGACTGTGTCGCACGTCCGTCCAGTGATTGGGGACACCATTTCCCGTCTGCTGTCCACCTCGTAGGGAGGGACCCCTTGATATTCACTGCAGCAGGGACGCGGCCAGAACCCCAGCCAGGAGGGTAGCGGGGTGGTTCCACGTATGTCTGCACCCCGCTGCGAACTACCACGCTGTTGTGGCACATTCGGGGAATTCGGGACCGCATCCAAGCCGCGGTAGCAGTCCCCCGACACCTTGTCCCTTGTCGTGAGGTATCGTGTTCCCTGAAACAGACCCAAGAACCCGGGCCGGGGTACGAAGGCAGCCCAGTCCACCGAATTAGCTTAGACTAATCTTCTTTCTTGAGTCTTCCTTGCATTTTGCGTCCCTTGATCCTTGTAAGTCTTCACTCCTCTTGGCATCGTCCTTCGTATCTCGCTAGGCGACGCAGATGGACCACTTTATACCTCTTCCGATACGCTGGATCTTTTTAATCTTCGTGGTTGATACAACCACACCTGTTCTCCAGGTTGGAATTCCACCACGTGGATACGACCGGCGCACCAAAGCTCCAACCTTGAACCAACGCCCCTGGTGTACACTGAACTCATCACCTTGGGCTCTCTCTTTTGGGTGTGGGGTCGCCGATCCCGCGACGGTATTCGCCCTCGAACTCCCTCCGTCGCGACGCGTCGTGGATCTATCGACGGTATTCGCCCTCAAACTCCCTCCGTCGCAACTTCGTACTCAACCCTGCTACAACGGTATTCGCTCTCGAACTCCCTCCGTCGGGCCTTCGTACTCAGTTATCCTGTGACGATATTCGCCGTCGAACTCCCTTCATCACAGGTCTGCAACTCTACGCACTTCCAGCGCCTCTTCGTTACAGCAGATCCGCACGCTCACACGGCAGCACTAACCCGGCTTCGGGTGTTGTCGACCGGTGCTTCCCCCAAGTCTGTCGAACCCAGGTACCGCCGTCTGCAACGGCCTCACTTCGCCCACTCTTGGCGTTGTTCCTCTCAATTTCTCAATTCCCTACAGTCCCTCCGGAGATGTCCGGTCTTTCCACACTGCCAACAGGTTTTCTTCGTGTCGTCCGTTCGGTCGTGAGGTCCTTCGACCCTCCTTATCTGTTCCAACCCTTCAAAAGCATCGTCAAATTCAGTTCTCCGTTTTCTTGGATCGCGATCTCGAATTTCGGGACCGCGAGACATTGCCTCGACGGCTTCAATCTCCAGAGCCCTGGTTACGTCGCAATTCCCGTTGTATGACAGAGCTAGATAATGCCTTTACGAATTGCGACGCGGCAAATTTGTCGCGGGTTTCCGCCGGGCAATCGGCGAAAGCGGATTGCGCTAATCGTTCTATTTTCGTGGCGAGCGAGGAGATGCTCTCATCTCTTCGCTGTCTATGGTTCTGGAAGAGTACATAATTCAAATTTGACAAATTCCGCTCCCCGTAGCGGAATTCGAGCGCAGCAACCAATTCCTCGAAGTTCTCGCATTGGGCCGCGGAGAGCGTCGTAAGGACGCTCCTCGCTGTGCCCCCGAGGGAAGCGATCAAGGCTGTAGCCTTTTTTTCGTTATTCCAACCATTTGCGCGCGCGATCGTTTAAAACTGGACTCTATACTCTTCCTACGATGTTTCCCCGTCGAAAATGGCTGGTTTCACCGCGTATCCCAGGTTAAGTACCCGCAGTTCTAACAAAGGGGCAGCGGCGGATGCACCGACGGGGGCAGGGACATGCGCCAAGGGGACACTATTTACAACACTATTTACATCACAATTTACATCATTATTTACATCGGCGCACAGTGGTTCCAAATCGCAAAAAAGCGGCAACTCTCAAAACGTACTTCAATTTCGTCAGAAATTGGTGGTCGGGGGTTTTTGGGGTCGCTGATTACGAATCTGAACTTCAAAATTTTGAAAACAAAATGGCGAATCCAATGTGGCGGACATGTATATTAAAAAATTGATAGATCTGCACGAAAATTGGTATCCTATTGTTTTTCGGGTCGCTGATTACGAATCTGAACTTCAAAAATTTGAAAACAAAATGGCGAATCCAATATGGCGGACATGTATATTAAAAAATTGATAGATCTGCACGAAAATTAGTATCTTATTGTTTTTCGGGTCGCTGATTACGAATCTGAACTTCAAAATTTTGAAAACGAAATGTCGAATCCAATATGGCGGACATGTATATTAAAAAATTGATACATCTAATATTATTGTCTATATCTATGTACTTTTATTCTGATTCTGATGAATCTGATATACTTGTGCTCTCTGAGCTTTTATTTACATTTTCTTGGTGACATACTACCATTTCGAGTACTTTCAGAGGAATTTTTTTGCGGTTTGGAATAGCATCGGAAAGAGTAATATAAGGGTCAGAGTGCAGCAATAATCGTTGGAAAATATCCTGATTCGTCCTCTTTCGGGATGTCTTAAGACTGTAACCCTTCCTGTACAGCTTACACAGTTTGCGACATGATTCCAGGACCTCTTCTGTAAAACACCCTATTGGGAGAACGCAGTTTTTGACCACAGAAGGACCATGGATTAAAATCTTATGTACCGTGGGTGGCATGTAGTACCACGAATACAATGATAAACACAGTTTCGCTGTATCGATACAATACTTTTTGAACATAGAATAATTAATAATATAGCCACAAGAAATCGTGATTAAAATATTATGAAACCTTTCTATTAATGTTTCATCGATTCCTATAAGTTAAATATTTAACGAATAATAATAAATATTGTACAAAAATATGTATTGCGTATAAAATGAACATTAAGTAATTTATACCAGTAATTTCGGCAGACTTAGCACGATTTTCAAAAAATCTACGAGCCGTGTTTCCATCATTTGACGACCCAAAACCTGGTTTCGGAAAATCAACTCTTAAAGACAATTCTGACAGAAGCTTATTCTGTATTATTTTTTTCCGGGCTTCCATTATACACCTTGTGCCGTCGTCTTTACATGCCTAATATAAAAATTGTTAATAAGACTATTAATATATACTATACGTACACAGATAATCAAATAACTTTTTATATAATGATAATCGGAGCTTACTGACCCGCCACTTTTTAAACTCTAATCGATACGAAATGTGCAAGAGGCAATCGAAAAAATGAATATATGAGTGTAGAATTGGAAGACTAAATTCCAGTGAAGATGTTCGTTCCTATTTACAATGCGATTTAAATCATTCATCTGGGACATTGTAGCATCGCAAATATTGCAGCACATGCTAGACGTATTTGTTAACCCATTAGTAACCTAAAAATACGATTAATATAATAACATTTTGGAGACATCATGTATTACAGAAAGAACAACATATAAAAAATTTGACAAGAAGATAACTATTTATGGAATATGTATTTCTCTTACTTTACCATCAGCCATTGTGAGATGAATAGAATATGAAATCTTGCAATTAAACCCAGTGAACGGTTTCAATTCAGAAATTTGTTTATCCATAATTTCCTTTTCTAATTTGGAAACTTCGTCGGATTCATGAAGCCATTGTAGTCTTATGGGTCTACAAAAACGGGTAGAAGCGGGTCTCGGATTTGTCCATATAATTTGCTGCGTTTCAACATTTTGAAGCTGAAGTGGAACAATTGTTGTAAAAAAGAGACTTTGATCATTTATGTTTTCTTCGCTCCAAGACTGCTTATAATTTGAGTGTCCACTACTGCCATCGAAACCGTATTTACAAATTATTAAATAATTGTTTTCCTGCGCATTATCTTCGTTAGATAGTTGTAGAGCTTGCAAAAGTCTACTACAAGTATGATCCAATAGAGACTGCAATGAAATTTCGCACATTTTTTCAGTGATTATTACATCAGGAGGATAAGCAGCTTTTTTAGCTTTCAAAAGTTTCTTATAACTGGGATATAAATCGAAGTTACGGATTTTTGCTCCCGTATACATAGCCTCATATTGCTTTTTTGTTATATTATTTCCAACTAAGAAACATAAAGCCTCTTCAGGCGTATATACGTGTTGGATTTTCTCATCCCTCTTTTTCCATGTATTTAAGATTTTACCGGCGTGTTCTGCCGAGTTGCTTATAATTTCTTCGATTAGTTTGGCTGCAGGTTTATTACCTTCTGCACGAAATGTCATAGAAGTTGCTCCGAACAGTTCCTTAACGTCATATGATGATCTTAATGTTTCCGTTTTTCGTCTTTTACTTCGCTCACTGGCTGCTGCAAACGATACAAGCGGTCTTCCCATTGGTGTACCTAATGTGGTAGGTATAACATGGAATTATTCTATCTTTATTATTAATAATAATTTAACACTATAGTATCAGCCATAACATAATTCATAAAAAATACTTCTGTGTAAGAACTGAACATTGTTTCAATATTGATCCAACAGTCCTATATTTTAAATACTTACTTGAAGTATTTGGAGTATTTTCAATATTTTCAAAATCAAAACTTCTTTCTTCATTCAACCAGTTTAAATTTGTTTGAATAAAGCGGTCATTTTTTCGATTAGACATTCCCCATTTTTGGAAATATCGATTAAAAAATGTTGAATGTAGCGTTAAATTAATGGTCTTAATTTGTAATTCATTGTTTAAACACTTGAATTTTTTTGCCAAAATGTTAACAAGTTCTGCTTGTTTTTCAGTCTTCAATTGTTCTTTACTATCGTGGAAAATATTGTGCAACTCTAACCGTTTTATTCGACTCATTATATATCTGTTTATAATGAATTTATTAATTTGTAGTATCACATAATATTCTTTAACTTAATCTATTACGTCAAACAGAAAAGAAACTTACCTATATGAAAATGATGGGTGACGGCAGATTAATTCACAATACAATAACAATATATATACTTAACATAACATTTGTAGGAGATTTGGACGCCGTGACCTGTAAAAAATGCCGATCGTCGCTACGCGACGATCCAACGAGCGGCTGGACGAGCGTGCGTGCCCGGCGAATTCCTTCATCTTCTCGCGTTTTATATTTCTTGTGGCTATATTATTAATTATTCTATGTTCAAAAAGTATTGTATCGATACAGCGAAACTGTGTTTATCATTGTATTCGTGGTACTACATGCCACCCACGGTACATAAGATTTTAATCCATGGTCCTTCTGTGGTCAAAAACTGCGTTCTCCCAATAGGGTGTTTTACAGAAGAGGTCCTGGAATCATGTCGCAAACTGTGTAAGCTGTACAGGAAGGGTTACAGTCTTAAGACATCCCGAAAGAGGACGAATCAGGATATTTTCCAACGATTATTGCTGCACTCTGACCCTTATATTACTCTTTCCGATGCTATTCCAAACCGCAAAAAAATTCCTCTGAAAGTACTCGAAATGGTAGTATATATATAATCATTTTATTGTTCCCCTAGGGGTTACAATCTCCCACATACCTTCTCCTGTACATCTTGACCTTACAAACTAGCTTATTCTACCGCCTTATTATCACCTTAACCTAACTTAACCTATCCCTATCCCTCTCCCAACCCTTGCTCCCGCTCGCTTATCGCTCGCTCGCTCTCTCTCTCCCGCCTCCCGGACCTCCGCTTCCACTCGCTTCTCCTCTCGCTCCCATTCCTCAACTCTCAACTCCAATCACCCCTCACATACCGCTCTTCTCTCCTCCAACTTCCTCATCCATTCCTCCCCCTCTCCCTCATCCCCTAACACCTCCCCTACCATCTCCTGCCATCCCTTCTCTATCCCCCATCCTGTACAGACCTCCCACACGTGTTCCCACGATTCCTCCTCCTGCCCACACATCCTGCACCTCCTTTTATCCTCCTCCTCCCAGTATCTCCCCCCTTTCATCTCATTCCCTAACCTAAACCTCGCTATCCTCCTCCACCTATCCTCCCCCCACCCTTTCTTCAAATACCCAGGTACCCCCGTTCCTTTCACCCTCCCGTACCACTTGTTATACTTCCCCTCTCTTATCCTCCCCCACCTTTCCTCTTCTTGCATCCTTCTCTCCCTTTCCACCAGCTCCTCCCCCCTTATCCCCCCTCCAACCCTCACCACCTCTACCTCCTCCACTGTCCACCCCCTGTCCTTATAATATTGCTCCCTTTCCCCCTCCCACCCTTGCAGCACCCTCCCCCTCTTCATCCTCCTCTTCATTTCCTCCCAGCATTCTCTTGCCAATTCCCCCCCCTTCCCCTCCTCTAACTTCCTCTCGTATCCCCACGCCCTCATTCCCGCCCCTCCTCTCATCATCCCTCTCTGTAGCTCTTCCCTTACCATATACCCTGGGGTATTCCGGTCCACCCCCAACACCCACCTCAGGTACCTCTCCTGTAGCGCTTCCACCTTTTCCCTACCCGAAATGGTAGTATGTCACCAAGAAAATGTAAATGAAAGCTCAGAGAGCACAAGTAATATCAATTTTTTAATATGCATGTCCGCCATATTGGATTCGCCATTTTGTTTTCAAAAGTTTGAAGTTCAGATTCGTAATCAGCCACCCAAAAAACAATAGGATACCAATTTTCGTGCAGATCTATCAATTTTTTAATATACATGTCCGCCATATTGGATTTGCCATTTTGTTAAAAAAAATTTGAAGTTCAGATTTAAACTCTTATTATTAATAATTGTCTATGAAAAAAATTCCCACAAACCAAAAATTGCAGACCTGAAAGAGTTCGTTCACGGAGAGCGTAGATAGATACTAATAGGCACTTTAAATGCAGATATCTTAAAAAGGCGCAAATATGCGCAAGATTTTGCAATTGGATATCATACTTCACATATTACTTTACACCAAGAAACCTTTAACTGAGTGAAGTTCGGTGAATAAAGTAACTATTTTCCTTCCGTTGTGCTAAAATATGAGTAGGATTTAGGACATCTTGAGAAGGGAAGTACAAGAGTAACTTCAAAGATATTTTGCATTACTCATGTGCAAAATGTATGTTTATAACACGTGTCTTGATGGTAAAATGTGTTACATATGAATTTTTTAAAAATAAACTTTGCCTGATACATTAAACGTGCGAGCGTTTTCAAGCCATCTAAAAAGTACGAAATTTTAATAGCCTACATCTCATTAACCGACCACTATATTTTCAATTTTCAAACGGCATTTGTTGCACTGATGTATATATATTAAATGTACCATACTATCAACAAGCTGCTATTCACTTCAGAAATTGCCTTTTGGCCAGCTTTTCGGGAAAAGGCACCACTGTGCGGCGACTGTCCCTCTACCCCGGAGATTCGCGCCGCTGTCAACCGAGCCACGGATATCTTGTAACAAGGCGGTTACGACCTGAATGCGTTCCTCCACGTTCGACAGGCGTGCCTCAAGAGCCGCCTGGGTTATTCGGTCGGCGGCTTTCTTTTCCTCCCTACGCCGGTCCTTCTTTTGCCAGTGGGCCTCGTTGTCCTTCCGTAGTTCTCGCATCTGTCCCGGGATGCTTAACTGAAGACTGGTGAACAGCTCCCGTAAAGAGGGGTGGTCCGTCACTACCAGCGGAAGGCTCCGCCGATGCCGCGGATGCGCGAGTGGTTATGCTACTTCGAGTGGGCATCCCACTCCTGATACCATTGTTACGTTTTGCGTTCATGGTAATATGACTTTAATGTACAAGAGTAATAGAACATCAACGGAACTAATACAATAACACAAGTAACGGAATACAATCTCGTAAGCAAGGGAATGTGTGTCGATATGTCTGTTAGTAATGGCGGCTGACTCTCGACTGACAGCTTGACAGGTGATCGATGTGATCACCTTCTTCTCGCTGTCTCTTGTCTTCGTCGCGAGCACCAGCGGTCCATGGATTCTATCCATAGGGTGCTCGCAGCACTATATTAAATATATCAGTCTGCCTGTTCCTGCCACGGACTTAGGAATATGTAAAGGGGCGGAGCACACTTAGACAAGAGGCGAGGTGCGATATGGAACCAAAGGGGGAGGACCGTCGGTCATCTTACGTTGCTCTTTTATAGTGGGAAATTTAAATGGGACTGGAATGGAAATATTTTGCTTGTATTTTTCGAGTATTAGAATAACACTGAAAATTGAATAATGCAATTACATTAATTATCAGTAAAAAATGTGATAAGTTAAAAACACTCTGATACGTCTGATATATATAATACATATAATATATAATATGTATGCATTTTTACTTTTTTAAAATAAAGAAAGAAGTTTGACCCTGCTGGGAATTTTTTAATCATTTTCGATTCAATTATATTTCTGGGATGTTTATTACTTTTATATACTTTTATATTATATACTTTTATATTAAAACATACAAAACTTATTACTGTTTCAAATAATTTCTTGTTTCAATTTTGTATTAAATCTCTCCTGAAATCATTACATTGAAATCCTTATATTGAAATATAAAAATTTGAGAATTACAGCAGGATTAATTGTATTTTGTGGTATTTTCTAGGATAGATATAAACAGAAACATAAGACACAGACTTAAGCACTTAACTTAAATTTGATTGGCTCTTGAAGTGTACAAGTTTAGTATACATATTTCGAATACTTTGACTTCTTGCAATTTGGTTAGAACATATGAAACCTATCCTAACTTTCAAATATTTCGTCACAACTGCTCTGATTAAATGAACAGAATGATTTTCCAGTGGCGAATGATCTGCACTGTGCTCATTGAGTTCTTTGAACACCTTCTCATTTCCTATAAACACTACAAGCATTTTGCTTGTTAAATAAGTATTTGTCACACTTTTTTTTAAAAACTTATCCCCACTTTCAATGTGAGCTGCTCTTAAACTGTTTCAATTTTTTCACATATTAAAATTACATCATCAGATGGATACACAAGACCTCCTCGGGTTTTCACATCAATTAATTGAGAATTCTTGCAGGACTTTTTTTTAGTGCTATTTTACATTTGTCGCAATCTAGCTTATTATGTAATTGTTTTACAACAAAACCTGCTATATATGCGACTACATGCTCAGCAAATGTAGATAACTGGCAAATTGATATTAATGATTCAGAATCATCCAAGGAATTTGATAAATTGAGGGCTCGGATGCAATAAGGGGACTAGCGCTCGAAAATGCGAAAAAGTGTTGTCCAATCGCTAAGAAAATTGGAAAATTAAATGTTTTTAAACTGTATTTTAAAACATATAGTCTTGTAAAGCTCGTCACGGCACATATTTTTCTATTTACGGTTTTTTTTATCGAATCATTAGTATTCGAGATAAAAATTATAAACAAAAAAAATTTCTTCGACCAAAATCATTATTTCTTTAAACATAAATTGCGATAACTTGAATAAATATTAACGGATCGTTATGAGACTTGAAACATAAAACTCAGAAAACTCTAGCGAAGCCGTAAAATGTATGCACAAAACCCTTATGTTAAAAAATGTAATAATTTTTAATTAAAAAGTAACACTGGACATAACCCATGTTTTTCAACGTTCGCCGTTAAAAAGTATCGAGGCAATTTTAAGGTACATATAACTTGCAGCGACAAAGTTTTTTCTTAATATACAAGGAAGTTTTTCACCAATTTTCACACTGATTAATAAATAATTGTACAAGATATGACGATATATATAAATCTCGTGCGCAACCATCAGTCAACCGCCACGTATAATGCACTATTTAGCAGTTTTAGCACTCGCGTTGACAGTTGGCACCGGGCGAGAATTATATATATCGTCATATCTTGTACAATTATTCCTCGTGTCAAGCCTCATGGCTTTTTATATTGGAATTTATTTTTATATCCAATTTATATTGGACCCTTTCAATTAAACTGACATATACCATATGCTTTGGGCTCCAGATTACCGACGCATACTCTAACTGTGGTCTTACGAGTGCGACATAAAGCAATTTCAGTGACTTGATCCGCTTAAAATGCTTAGCAAATCGGGCGACAAACCCTAAGGTTTCCATCGCCTTCCGGGTAATATTCCGATAGTGATTACGGAAATCAAGTCCAGTCCCAAAAGTTACGCCAAGATCGCTAATTTCAACCACCTTCGTCAAAGGGGTGTCACTTAGAGCATACGTTGATAAAATGGGACCAACAATTCTATGTGTTCTCATAACAACACGTTTAGCAGTGTTAAGGTACATTATATTGGGGGTACACTACTGCTGGAACCTACAAAGGTCGTCCTGCAATTTAACCACGTCCAGACCACAGCTAATAGAACGGAAAACTTTTAGGTCGTCTGCATACATAAGAAATTTGCTGAAATGGTATCGGCGCACTGGTTCGGTCACTTTAAACAATTATTTTTTTAAAACAAAAAATAATAAATTTTAGCTATTTTACAAATATTAAAAATTTTTATATTAATTTCCGACGTTTCGGTCATTCATTTTGACCCTTTTCAAGCAAAGTTTCAATATAAAGACAAATATTGCGGGTGCTATTGAAAATTAGTCGCACCGTTCTAACTGAACATGCGATCCGCGAGTCGGTTGGAAGAAGACTGAGGCTAACAGCGGACAAAACAAGAGCATCTAGAAGGTGAACTGAAATGTGGCCAGAAGAAACCGTTAAGAATTACAAATATATAAACCCCAAAATTTAAAAATGTACTGTCTACAATAACTAACATTCTTGCTCATGTGGCAAATTTTCCACACTTTTATAGGTGTTAAAGAGCAAAAACAATTACATAAAATTAAAAGATATGTAAGAAATAGTAAGATCATATGGAATTCAATGGAGAAAAAACATCATAAGGTATTACTTCTTTAGTAATGTTGCGTAATATTCTTGTATTTTAGGTGTTTCATACCTAAGATTTACGCTAGGCTGTTTAATCATGTGTAGTGTTTCCAAAAGAATTTTCTGGTTCAAATTAGTTTCCTTATCCACAATTTTAATATTGTTGGAGTCAAAACTATGATCAAACTCTAATGAATGTTTAGTTAATGCAGTATGTTGTAGTGGTGATGAAAAAATATTTCTTTATGTTCATAAATGCGAAGGAATTGAATATACAATATTTGAGTTCTTTGAAAGAGGTATTTTGTCTTTGATTGAAGGGAACAAATGTTTAGTATAAAACGGTAGTTTAAAAATATTCTAAATATTTCTTTTAAATATTCTTCTTATATCGTTTGAGATATTATTACAAAACGGTAAAACAACTGTGTTCTTCCAACTAATTTATCCTATTTCTTTGTTTCTTTCCTCTTTCCGTTTTTCAATTAGTAATGTATTGTATTATGATTGTAAATTTCAAAAGTACGTTCTTTAATAATTGCAGATTTTTTTATAACTATATCTATAGGATATCTATTACGCTTCAAGGTGTTTTTCAAAAGAAGCAAATTATCTGGTCGAAATTCCGGATCAGACAGTAAAATAGCACGATCTATTAATCCTTTAATTAATCCTACCTTATGTTGCATGGGATGTGCAGAAAAGAAAATGATATGCAATTATTAAAGAACGTACTTTTGAAATTTACCATCCATTACTAATTGAAAAACGGACAAAAAAATTCTCAGTCAAGTTTAAAACATCCCCGTACCTACAGGGTTAAAAGTATCACAAGGAGAAGAATATTATAATTGGGAGAATAATAATTAAATAATTAATTAAAATACCTGAAAATATCACAAGGAGAAGATAATTATACTCTGAAAACTAATATTCTTCCCCTTGTGATATCTTCGTGTATTTTAAATTTTTATACGTATAGTTAATTATCATTATTTTTATATTCAATATTTAATATTAAAACAGTACATTATTATCATTTTAGAGTCATAGTAATGAAATGTATTGCAACAATTTAACATAGATTTAAAAATATTACATATGGCCAGCTTTTCCTAGAAATACGCCACTCTGGGCTGGCTCGACCGATAGCAGCGGAATAATATTTTTCATTACGGTGGACCTAAAAACTCACGCTACGTTCAACCAATTCACTTCCAATTTTGCATACGGAATCGTAATAAGATTCTACAAAGTTGCTATAAGTTTTTTTTATTCTGGTTCCTCGTTTAGTATTTATAAAGAAAAACGCTGGACTTTTCTCTTATAAAAATCGAACTTTACTTTGATTTCTCACCATTTCTTTATTTTTCAACATTTTCAAAATCGGCTCCGTAGGACGACAGCTATTAACATATTTTATAAGAAAATTGAACTGTTTTTGATTTCAAACAAGACATACAGCTTTTTTTAGGGCCACCGTTTAGCCGTCTAAAATCGAAAGACTTTCGGATAGGTATCCATAACTTCCGAAAAGCAATAGTTTTTTAACTGAAACTTTTTTTAAGTAGCTCATAATACTATACTCGAGCTCATTTAAGAAGGAACTTAATTCGCGCATGTAGAATGCGCTCATTGGCTCTGAGGGAGCGTCTGTTTGTGGCATAGCCAATAGTAACTTGTTTCGTCGCCAACATGTGCAGAACCGATCTAAACTCGTCGGTCGGCAAGTTCCTTCTTAAATGAGCTCGAGTATATGTAAAGATAGTAAAAAAAAAACTGGAAATCTTCATCAAGCCGTTGACTTGTAAAAATATCCACAAAATGTTCACATTTTTTTAGGGTTCAAGCGGGTATACCCCCTTAACAGACACAAAAAACACAACACCTTCGAAAATCTCATCAGTTTCAAAAAATATAGGGCTATAGCCCAAAGAAACTTAAAATATAACAAAAGACAATCATGGTTAGAATACCTCTCACCCTTAAACTCCCACGCCCCAATCACAAGAGTTTGGAGAAAAATAAGGGCAATGAAAGGCTCAAATCCTCAATACGCTCAACCCGCTTTAACGAGAGAGGACAACTCGCTTACCACAGACGCATATGAAATATCCGAAATGCTGGCAACAACATTTCAAAACAACTCTAGCAACAAAAACTACACAAAGGAATTAAAGGACCTCAAAAGGAAAACCGAATCTAAACCACCCAACCCCCCAGATACAAATTAGGCAACACCCGATATATCTGCTCTAAATATGCCTCTTCAAGCCGACGAATTAAAATACTTCCTTATGCCGGGTTTACAGCACGGTGAACACGAACAAAAACAGTGTCCGCGAACGTTTTCGTCTATTCTAGTCTTGTCTATTCCGCCGCAAAGATTAACAAAACTCAGCGTATGAATCGTATATGAATGTCTTGTTTTGTTTGCGGCGGTGTGGACACGACAAGAACAGAGAAAAACGTTCGCGAACAATGTTTTTGTTCGTGTTCGGCTTGGTGTAAACCCGTTATTACTAAATGTACGAACACCAGAATCAGATTTCATTGTAAAAGATTAGCAAAAGATTCTTCCTTTTTCCAAAGCCTCGTTTCAAAGTTCCGCAGCCCCTCTATCATGGTAGGTCTATCATAGAACGCGTTTTCCAATTCGCTAATTAAATTGTCCACGGGCACCTCAAGGTAATCTGATCGCGAATGGAACCATTCCAGAGCCTTTCCTTTCAACCGCGACACCACCAAAATTTTCGTCGCTGCTTCGTCCAACTGTCATGGCTTGCTTCTTCCACGTCTCAAACGTCGCTCCCTTTTCTTCAAAGTAGCCGAGTAAGGAAAGTATTGACGAATGTACCTTCGGTGCTGCACTCATCGTCCGATTCGTCGGCGTCTTTTACCGCTGTACTTCGCGTGTCATCTCTAGCTCTCGCCGTAACCACTCATCTTCACGCAAGGCCCATTCCTTTTCCTTCAGCATCAGCTCTATGTCTTTCTGACTCAGAGTGGACTTGTTCGTAGATCCTGCTGAAGGTCCTGCCACGTTCGTCTCCTCATTTGCTAGACCGTCACCATCACTGTCGCCACTAACGCTATTCGCTTGATTCGTCATCATCATTCACTCACCTGACGGATCGGCCGTCATCAGTCAGCTTGTGAATTCGATTTCAGCCTTCGTGCTTGCAATTCTTCTTTCAGCTGTGCCACCGTAAATTCCTCCACTGGTTTCGCCGCCGCATTCATTGGGCGTTACGCAAAGCACAAAGCTTTTAAAGTACTACAGGCCACTACAAACTGGTCACTGTAACGTCACAAACTTCACTTTAACGTCGCAAATGTCGCAAGCGTCACAAACGGCACGATCACACTATGTAACTTTCCCTGTCTGATCGCTTTGCTTGAACAGTCCCGGACGAGCCCCCCAAAATATTATGGGATTGGGAAGTGACCGGAATAGAAGCAGGATGAATGAGATATGTTGAGCGTTAGCTCGTTGCCAGGCCACCAAGGACGCACAAGGGCACCTAGTATTTTTGAAAATCTCATCTGGTAGACACTTCAGTTCGCGCCTCGTAGACCTGAGACCGTTGTAAACATATAAATTCGCCGTATTGGAAACGCAGGCGATCAGCCCAGGTCAGGGCCAAGGGTTCCAGGATCGTCGTGACAGAAAACAGATGGCCTCGCGACAACCATTCACCAACGCTATGATCAAGTTTCCCTTTCCTATAGCTCGTTACCACCTAGAACCAAATCATTTCCGCCAATAGACAGCGTTTCTTACGATTGCGTTTCTAAAACTCCACCCCTAAAGGGAATCTTCGACTTTGCCTTGTCGCGAGCGAGAGACTCCCAAGGTAGTCCAAATATATACCTCGCCAGAGTAACTTGGAGGGACTCATCCATCTCATTTTGTCAATACCATAGTCACATTTGTTCAAGTTGAGTCATTTAAATAGTTTCATTGTTATTGTTAATGTGCGGTGCCTCAGTTTTATTCAGTTATAACCTTCAATCACATCCTCTCCAGTGATCTCTTGTGGTCGTAAGACACCGCAGAGAGTGACATACGTGCCGTCAGAGATTTACACCCTCCAAAAACAAGCGACGCATTAGCTCACAACAAGATGACTGGCGTCACTCAAACCGACAAAATTACCTTTTTTAAAAAGAAAGTACAAAAAAGAGCGGCATTCAAACCTACAAAATTACCTTTTTTAAAAAAAAAGTACAAAAAAGAGCGCCAAGTATATAATCCAATCAAAAAGAATTCCATTTAAAAACATTGTCGTAAATTAATACCTACCAAAAAGAGTCCCATTTAGAAACATTGTCGTAAATTAATAGCTTTATAAAACTAATGATATTCACAAATTGCGTCAATGGTGGCTCCGGGACGTAACACCATGGTTGCGGAACGTTCCGGGAATTTTCAAACAATGGTCCCGTAACTGTTCGCAGATTTTACAGCAATGTTGTTTCGGCAAAATTTGTGTGACATTATAGAAAGGATAGAAAATATAAGGAAAATTAATTAAATTACAATAAATATTCACAATTAAATATTCATATTTGTTCGAAAAGTAACACCGTAACGACACCTCTTGGGTACTTTGCTAATCAGATAGTTGGCAATTGCCTGCTCACTCATGCGGAGCGCAGATCGCTTCCCCTTCCATCGACTCGCGATACGTGGAAGGGGGGGGGGGGGGGCAGCGATTCCTAGAAATTGGCCAGGATTTCTGGGAATCGGCCACTCTGATCCTGCTCTCAACTTTGACTGGTAACATAATCACTTATAACTATTGGCTTGCTTTACGCTCATAATCAATTTGTACCACTTGGCTTGCTTTACGAGTTCGACATTGCTTCGAACTGCTTTGTGTTGCGCATTGCTTCGCACACCTAACTGCTTGCATTGTGACTTTGCTTCACCTGCTTAAATTGACTATTTTATTGTGTAATTGTGCGTTGACCGTTCTTATATACTTATAATTGTGTAAATAGTTCTTAACTTTAAGGTGCGCTTGACTCTTGTAAATAACTAATTATAATTGTGTAACAATCGGACCCTTGAATTATAACTGTCGTGTTAAATTAATAAACAATAATATCGTTTCGTTCGCTTTAATCATCTCAGAATAAATCGTGATTTAAAACTACTCGTTAAAACTGTTTCTAGCGCCGTTCCGATTATTCTTTACAACAATATTTTTTTTGTACGTGTCGACAACAGCAACAGCAACAATAATAATAACAATACAAAAAATAATAGTATCATTACAGAAAGGATTCCCGGAACGTTCCGTGACCATGGCTAGAAAATTCCCGGAACGTTCCGTGACCATGGCTAGAAAATTCCTGGAACGTTCCGTGACCATTGCCAGAAAATGTCAGGAACGTTCCATGAAGGTGGCAGGAAGGTTCCATGTGGAATGTTCCACCGCAACAATGCTGGAATGTTCCAGGAAGGTTCCTATGTCCGCCCCTGTGGAACATTCCACGGCAACCCCCATGGAACGTTCCTGCCACCTTCAGGCAACGGAGTGTGCTGTATGGGAATGGCCATTTATACAAAAACAAAAATGTATTAAATAATATTAAACAGTATATTTTTATACAAATAAATATGTTAATACGAATCAATATTTTATTCAAAATACTTGGGGGTGCTCTCCGAATTGGTGTTGCTAAACTGAATAAATATGTATAAATTGCATTAAAATCTTTTTCTTTCTTTCTTGTCTGAGTGGTGTCTTGTTTTATTTTATTTTATTTATTAACCAAGACAATTAACATTTTTTCGGTTTCGCAGCGCCAAGTATTTTGAATAAAATATTTATTCGTATTAAAATATTTATTTTTATAAAAAATATTCGATGAAGAATCTGATTTCACATTTTTCCGTTCTTAATGGCTTGTGCTATCTATGTCTTTTATGGCCCCGTGTTTCTCGGCTGTCAAGCGCTCGCTTCTGAAGGGTCGCAGGTGTCAAGTTGACAAAATGTGAAATCAGATTCTTCATCGAATCTGCACGAAAGTCATATCAATCGTCTCCTTGTGTTTTCCCGACGAAAATGATACCAAACCTGACATAATTTGAACTTTAATTAACGATATTAGGCATAAAATTAATTTACAAGATTAAAAGCCCGTTTCGTTAAAAGTAGTCCGATTTAAATAATTTTTTGGCCAATTTAATCGGGAGAATGCAAGGAATCCATTGGTGTCACTTTCATATTGATACGACGAAAAATAAAGAAATCCCGTTTCTGTATAATCGATGACACATCGCCGAGCAACTCCGCGCTGCAGCGAATACGGATGAACGATACAATGTCGCTCGGCTCGAGAAGCCGGCGGCTTCGATCAAAGGCTCTCGAGGCTCGCCCAAAGTTATTTAACTTCGAATAATTTTTGAAATAAAACACGCCTGAAACGGAGAAAATCATTTCAAAGCTTAAAATGAATTCCCATCGAATAAAAGAATCATGCGAAGCCGTCGAATGAATCTCGTCGAATAAAAAAGTTATTTCAGGCGCTTCGAATAAAAATAACTTTGGGTTATTTTTATTCGACGACTAATATAAATAAAGTCTCTTTTATTTGATACGTTATTTAAATAACTTTTTATTTAAATGATGCCCATCTCTGCCCTGCGAGGGTGGTCGCGGAGTATGCGTGTTGGCATGGGGGTGCACAGGGGGGTGCAGCCAGGGCCCGTAACGCAGCAGCGCTACTCCGGTGGTCGCTCGACGTTCCACCCTCCCGTGCTATCCGCTACAGTATGTTTATTGGTGAATTGAAATATTGTTAATGGGGAAACTAATAAAATTAATGAATAGCGTGGGAACTACTGTGGATTTAAATGTATTACGAATATCTTTCACAAAAGGTTGAAAAGTATGAAGGAAGATGCGTTGTCAGCATGTGACTTACTCTACGTTGCAAGCAGTAGGCCATAATTTTCTTAATTCTTAATGCTACGCTAATTTGAAAAATTTTGTCGATTTACCTTATTTGACAAATTTGCAGAAACTTGTGCGTTCCCTTCATTTCTATTCAAACCTGTGAGTCCCCTTCATTTTTATCGAAGCGTGTACGCCCCCTTCATTTCTATAAGCTTTACATAAAAACTCTAATGTAAAAATAGTTTGCTGGTATAAAAACAATATATTATTTTATAGAAACTTGTGCGAAGAAAGATGCCTCTCTGTCGAACCTTCTCTAGACAACTTCCAAGTCTGTGCGTCCCATATTCTGTAGCTCTACATAAATAATCTATTAAAAACTTTTGGCGACTTACCTTGTTAATTGAGACAATAATTCAGGGTCCTATATGGAGTAAAAACTCGTGACATTTAAAAAATATGGACAAGTTTCTCTATCTGACACATCGTAGGTTATAATTGTTTGACACTCGCGAGGTTACGTTTACCTCCACAGATGTGCTCTCTATCTGGCTGTCATGTGACAACAATTTGTTACGCGATTGGCCGAAAGTGTCGAAACCTTCATCCAATGAACGACGTGCATATTGAAGACATTTCCTCTCCCTTCCATGTTCATCTCTTGCCTACATTTGACGATGACGATGCTTAATTCTTAAGAACATGAAATTCGGAAAATTGCAACTTTACATCGAAATATCTCAGCTCATAAGGCACATAGTAGGGGAGACCGGGGCTAGTTGTTACACTTTTCAGTTTTTTATTTTTTATTTTTTTTGCATTCCATATTTAATACTATCAATGACTCTTACTTAAAGTACGTTCTTTCCTCTACCGATGACCGCTATGGAATGTAATTAAACGAAAACCATGACTTTGAAACAAGCCATTTTGAAAGTCGAGACATGTTGTAACAACGTGCCCCGAGTAGGGGCAAGTTGTTACACAATACGGGGCAAGTTGTTACACAATTAAATTTTACGAAACGTGGCTTATTATGAGTAATATAATTATATTTTCTTGGACAAAAGTAAATTTATTAATGTTAAGAATTCTTTTACAATAAATATACAATAAAAAATCTATTTTAAAAATAATAAAAACTACTGAAATCATTATCGTCAATTATCGTCGTCCGTTTCATACGGGGACTCGCAATTAATGCACACGTAAAAGTGATTCTTTGGTTTTGCACACTTCTCATGTGCCCACTTTTTGCATTCTATGCACTGAATCCACTCTGTGGAGCTACTACTATAGTGACTCGTGGTAACTAAAGCATTAAATTAATAAATTAATAAATTAATTACTAAATACAATGTAACAACATGCCCCTTTCGCTCTGTAACAACGTGCCCCTTTTCGTATGTAACAACTTGCCCCTTGTCTTGTGTAACAACTTGCCCCTTGTCGTGTGTAACAACTTGCCCCGGTTGACACCATTGTGTATAAACAGCTATAAGTTCATACCAGTTGGGTGTATTCTTATGTTCGTGGTGCTAATCTGTAGCTAAAAGAACACTGATTCAAACCTGGTAATAGTCATTTACATACATTTATCTGTCTGTTCGGTAGAAAAGATTCAAGTAGAAAGAGAAAAGTTACTATTAGTACCGAAAACACAAAAAACTGTAATAAAGTGACAACGCGTGAACCGATTACAAACACACAACATATACAAGTGTGTATGGTTGAAACACATCAGTCACTTCATCGTCGAAGAGATAGTCCAAGCGAAAAAATTTTAAACTGCTTTGTAACAACTTACCCCTGTAACAACTAGCCCCGGTCTCCCCTAATAAAACGTAGACACTTTTCTTATGTAAATCAAACCCAAGCTATTCATTAAGACCATTCAACATCTAATCGGATCAGCCGTTATTGAGATTCGATAATCTCAGGGTTCTTGATAGCGAGTCGTGGTGTAATAGATACACTCTGTGTCTTGCGCTGCGTATATACCTATATATACTTGGCGCGAGACACTATCGTGTCTCTTAATAAGTTTATTAGATATATTATATACGTCTCGATGCTACTTCGTTCGCGTCTCCACTTCGACTCTAGTGACCGCCCTCCGATGAGCTGTCACCTTATGCTCTTCCAGAACACACACACATCACACACCCATGCCACGCGGCACCATGCACACCTCTCCATGTGCATTCTCAGAATCATACCCGCCCGTAATCGACACTCAACCTAAACATTCACTTGCCACGCTAATCTCTTTCATCCCAAACATTCATTCCTCACGCCGGCTAGCCTAGGAGATTGAGTCCTCAATTTTCTCACTCCCACATAATTCGCAAAAATAAAAAAGTTGTAATTTCTAGGAAACGAAAAATTGTCCAGTACCGACTAACTATTAAATTAGTAGATTTTTAGGTGTAAATGATTAACAATGTTAATAAGAAGACATTTAATTAGTACAATACTAATTATATATAAAATAATTAATATTCTCCTGATCTGTGCATTCGGTACACTGCACCCAATCTTCGTCAAATGATTCCTTACAAACACTGATGGGCAAAATTGTTATTTAAATAAAATTTCGAATAACGAATGAAATAAATTAAGTTTATTCATCGAATAAAAAAAATAACTTTGTTCGTCGAATAAATTCTTATCGAATAAAAAAATTAACTTTATTCGTCGAATAATCTAAATTTAAAGTAACTTTTATTTGATCCTTATTTACATAATTTCTTATTTAGTTAATGCCCAATTCTGCTTGCAAATAACACACTGGATAATATCCTTATTTACTTTATTTTTCTGCGGGAAAGCCTAAAAGGAAGGCTAAATGAACATCTTATAAATTAATCTGAGTTGCTAACAGATTGAACTTACAGACAGGGAGTCGAGACCGAAGCAGAAACCGAATTTCAGACCGGTCGCGACCGGTCTAGCGACCAGTAACCGAGGCGAAAAGGGACCGCTGTTGTGACCGTAACAGTGAGAGGTTGTGAAGGGAAACCGAACTCCAGACCGATTGCCTCTCGACTGGGAATCTCAGACCGTACTTTTAACGAGACCAATCGAAACCAAACCGAAGGCATAAATTTCAAATTTGTTATTTATGCTATTTGCATAGATTTGAAATTTGTTATTTATGCTATTGTTAAATATATTTACATTTTATTACATTCCTATCTCCTGGTTTTTCCACACTTGGACATACTTTTAAAATAATCACATGAAGAATTATATTTTCAACCATTTTCTTGTTATTTGTATATTAACAATAATTTATTTATATTAACTACTTCTATTAAAATAATACATAACTAGTGTTTGAAATACAATAATATCTCGGCAGATCGACATAGTTTGGAATGGACAGTGTTACAGTAACAAATAACTGCAAAAGTCTGCTATCAACAAACCCGTCACGAGAGTGACAAACAGTGTGAGCGGCAGGAATAGCATCCATACCTTCCCGGCTTATTCAGCTAGGTTGAACCGATCCGAACAAAACCGAACCGCTTCGAACCGCTCCGAACCGCTCCGACTCGTAATTTATGGAGGGGAACAGATATCTCTCCATAAATTAACTCGACCGTTTGCGACCGGTCAACCGACCAGTTGGCGGACTGGTCATGCCTTCGGTTTGGTTTCGATTAGTCTCGTTAAAAGTACGGTCTGAGATTCCCAGTCGAGAGGCAATCGGTCTGGTGTTTGGTTTCCCTCCACAACCTCTTACTGTTACGGTCACAACAGCGGTCCCTTTTCGCCTCGGTTACTGGTCGCTAGATCGGTCGCGACCGGTCTGAAATTCGGTTTCTGCTTCGGTCTCGACTCCCTGCTAGAAATGCTTGATGTTCCTCTCTCCAGTTCCAATCTACCTCTAATTCTAGTTGGTACAGCTTATCGATTCTTTTCCCGATTACAAATACTTCACCGTCCTTTATTAGCTTGCAGTCAGTCCGATTTAATTCGATGGAGTATCCTTTATCTGACACTGAGCTTATTGAAAACAGATTACATTTCAAATCTGGTACGTGGAGCACACTTTTAATTTTGCCCTCTTATCACTTTC
Organism: Andrena flavipes; assembly: GCA_963971345.1. Lineage (NCBI taxonomy): Eukaryota > Metazoa > Arthropoda > Insecta > Hymenoptera > Andrenidae > Andrena > Andrena flavipes. Next base: position 40,252,232 of record OZ020479.1, on the reverse strand, counting down.
CTCCATTAAATATTTTTACTTTAATGTTCCCCTGTCCAATTGCTTTTATAACTGATCCATTTCGAACCTTTACGTCGATGGGGTTAGTTAGAATTTCATAATTATCCATCCATTGCTTATTAAATGACATGTGTTCACTCGCTCCTGAATCAGCGTACCAGTTGGATTCTTCTAATTTGGCATTATTAAGTGAAGCCAGTGTAATATACGCAGCCCGGGTTTTTTCTTCTGTTTGATCACTCGATTTTTTATTTGATGAATTTTGACTTTCTGTTTCACTTCTAAAACGACAAGATTTTGCTTTGTGATTGGTTCTGTGGCAAATGAAACATCCTCCTGCATCGCGAAGCATCCTCCTGCATCCTTTTTTAGTCTACAGTTGTTCGCCACATGGCCTTCCTTCTTGCAAATGTTGCATATTGTGGGCCCTCCAGGTTTGTCGTTTGACTTATTGGCAGTATATTTATTTGCTGCTTTCGAGTATCTACGTCTGTTTGTGCTTCTGGTTGCAAAAGCTACTTCGCTCGTGTCTGCGTGTTGAGCGTGAAAACAACAATCATTGAACTCGACGCATTTCCTGGGGCCTGTGCGTCGTCACTTCGCACATGGCAAACACTTGAGCCGACCGCCCGGGCCTAAAGTCTTGGGACAGAGTTATTTACCAGCGGTGCCGTGAAATATGGCTCTTGGGCCTAGTCACCTATCTCTAGACGACATAAACAAACGGAGTCGCGCCGTTCGATGCGATTTCATGGAACTCAGCTTCCCTTTCCGATGCGTTTCGTCACCCAGTGTCACAGTCATTACAGCCAATAGGAAGTAGTCTACCACCTCTTAGTTTTTAAGACACACCCCTGCAAGGGTTTTCAAAGGCTTGGTAGAGCCGGACAGCAATTTGGAAAAGCAGATCAAACAAAACCTCTATACTGTCATCGTCGACAGAATTGCATTCAGCATTCTGATACATTACTAGCGCACATTATAACTTGGTCGAAACTCAAGTGTACAAGTATTTTCAGTCAATTTTGTCAGAATATATTTTAAGTGTTATTTTGTTACGGGCTGTAGTGTCAGTTTGATTTCACCAATATCCTTCCACATACCTCAATCACCAATCATTCAGTGAACTCGTGCGGTGGTAAAACCCGCACGGAGTGTGACATTGTGTCGTCGGAGTCTTACACTCTCCAAGAAATAAGTCGACATTTTGGTCACAACATTTTGGTCCTTCGAGCCGGAGACAAGTGCCTGGAGAGCCTTGATTCGCGCCTATCTGTGCAACATATCCAGTGCTGAAGGAAGGACAGCATACGTCATCGCTGAGGAGTCCAACAACCAGAGAACGGGACTCAGCAGATCACCCAGCAGCCGAGGGACAACGACACCAGGTCGTCGCATCCTCACATAACTCATCAGCGTCAGGAGCAATACCTGAGCACCAGGGGTCGGCGGAACTAGCGTCATAGCCGTGCGGAATCGACGGCACGGACATCGTCGAGAACCAACATCGAGGACGTTGTCACCAGCATCATTCGCATCGCCTATCATTGACGAGCCGTTGGACTAGCCGAAGACTGCGACCACGTAAGTCGCATTCAGTTGTTGTTTGTGAGTCACCTATTAAACTAGTCCTATTATCTCATTCCCGGGTCGCTTTCGCGGTAAAATCTCGCCATGGCACCGAGTCTGGAAGAACGTCACAGAGCCTTAAAGTTGAAACGTGAAGCATTCAAATTAGAACTAGAAACTTTTCAATTACTGATAGACGGTTCTGAAGCTGGAGATTCGGGCAGTCAAATTCAAGTGCATTTTGACGAACTCGAAAGTGAGTATACGGTGTTCAATAAGACGCAAGCGGATTTAGATTCCGCGGACACTACTGGGGAATTAATGCGCGAAAGAATAGCTCTCAAATCCGCGTTCAGTACTTGCAAAGCACGCGCGATGGATATTCTGAATAAACTCCGAACTAATGCTCAGACTGGGGGTGCGTTGGGCGTCGAGTCACTGAGTTTAAGAGCGTCGCCGCAATCAACCGTCGGGTCTGTTGATAAAGACGTATATTTACCCAAAATTAATTTGCCAACCTTTGCTGGAGCATACGAGGACTGGCCTGGATTTGCTGACCAGTTTCAGTCTTCGATTCATGAAAACGCACACATTAATGAATGCAAGAAACTCTTATATCTCAGATCGTATTTAAAAGACGAAGCAGCAAAAGCTATAGAATCCGTAGGAAACTCCGCTGCCAATTATAAGGTTGCTTGGGACCTTTTAGAGAAGCGGTATAATCAACCCGCGACCATTGTGACTAATCATTTGAGGGCAATCGTGGACGTACCGTTGTTGCAAAAGCCGTCATATCGCGAGTTCAGAACGTTTTTGAACAACATGGAGGCTCATTACCGCGCATTACAATCTTTGAAGCAGCCTAGTGCCGATACCGTGCTTATTCATCTGATCGTTTCTAAACTGGATGAAGAATCCGCACTCAAGTGGAAGGAGCGCACGCGTGGTACTGCGTTTCCTAGTTTAGACGAATTATTTACCTTTTTGCATGATCGATATCAAACCATCGAACCCGTCGGCGGCGGAGAATCCACCGCTGTGGCTTCTGCCGTGGCTCCTGCCGTAGCTCAGGGAACTGTTCGAAATCGACAAGGTTCACAGAATCGGAACAAACCCGCAGTAAGGGAATTACGATCAAATACTCAAGTTCATTCTACTCAGAACGCGATATTATGTGGTTTTTGTCGAGAGCCACATTTTTCGCAAAATTGCAGCAAACTCTTAGGTCTTTCCGTGCCAGAAAGATCAAAATTAGTGAAGGAAAAGCATCTTTGTTTTAACTGCTTACGGTCAAACCATTCGGTGAAGGACTGTCAAGCCAGTACCTGCCGACGATGTCATAAACGGCATCACACTTTACTGCACGTAGACCCTACCCCCATACCTGCAGCTGTGCAGGTAAACAATACCTGCTCGGTAGTAAATGCTCGGCCGACGGTAATTTTGTGTACGGCGGTCATCGACATCGTGGACGGATTCGGGAAAACCCACAAATGCAGGGTGCTGTTAGATTCATGCGCCGAATCGCATTTTCTGTCGGAAAGAATGTGCAGGCAACTCAATTTACCCACAGAAGCAGTGAATATACCTTTTTGTGGCACAAACGTTATGCATTCGGCTAGCACTAAACTCACTCGGGCGCAAATTAAATCGCGAAATTCTCGTTATTCAACGAATGTAACATTTTTGATAATTCGGGAAGTTTCGCAACCATTACCTCATGACTTGATTGATAGGCAAACGTTGAAGATTCCGGTCGGGATTCATTTAGCAGATCCAGATTTCCATATGACCAGTAACATAGACGGAATTCTTGGTGGACAAGTCTTTTGGGACTTGATGTGCATTGGTCGAATAGTTCTCGCCAATCAATGCACTAAATTGCAAAAAACTCAACTCGGTTGGATAGTAGTTGGGCATGTACCAGATCAACCATCAACTCAATCAGCTACTTGCAATTTGACACTTAACGACCTGCAATGAGGAATGCCCCTCCGTTAAATTGTTGTCTCCCGAAGAACAAGCGTGTGAAAATCACTATACTTCTAATACGATTCGCGACGCAGTAACCGGTCGGTACACAGTTGGTCTTCCTTTTAACGATGAGAAGGAGAAGCTTGGTGAATCACGTCAAATAGCAGTGAAACGATTTCTGTCTCTCGAACGATCTCTTAACAAAAATCATACTATTAAAGTTCAGTATGTCGAATTCCTTAAGGAGTACGAACGGTTGGGACATATGACAGATGTTACGGACGAAAGCACCGAAGGTATCTATCTGCCTCACCATCCAGTGGTCAAAGACAGTAGCCTGACCACAAAGGTCAGAGTGGTGTTTGATGCATCGGCGCGTTCGTCATCCGGTGTGTCATTGAATGATACTCTAATGGTGGGACCGACGATCCAAGACGATCTGGTCAGTATAATCACGCGGTTTCGGTTACATAAATATGTGCTAACCGCCGATATCGCAAAAATGTATCGGCAAGTCAATGTACGCGCGGTAGATCGAAAATACCAAAGGATACTATGGCGCGAGAACTCTAACCAACCGATAAAAACGTACGAATTGAATACGGTTACGTACGGGACGGCGTCAGCTCCTTTTTTAGCTGTCAGAACTCTTCACCAATTAGCGCATGACGAGATTGGCAATCATCCGATAGCTGCAAACGCATTGCTTAAATATTTCTATGTTGACGACGTGCTCACGGGAGAGGATTCATTTGACGAGGCTATGTTGCTTCGGAATGAGTTGATTCGGTTAGTCGCGAGGGGAGGATTCCAACTTCGACAGTGGGCATCGAATGAACCGCGCTTACTCGAATCATTCCCGGATGCTAGTGTCCATGACCACATGGTGTTAGACGCGTCTGATGACAAAAAGACGCTGGGGTTATGCTGGAAGGCTGAACGGGATGTTCTGGGGTACACCATTAAGCAGGTAGAACCTTTACATAAGGTCACCAAACGAAGCATTTTATCCCGCATTGCCCAACTCTTCGACCCTTTGGGGTTACTGGGTCCTGTTATTGTGCAGGCTAAGATTTTAATGCAAAGTCTCTGGAAATGCAAACTCGACTGGGATGAGTCGGTCCCAGTAGATATTTATGGGGCGTGGGTTAATTTCCAGTCTCAATTGTCCTTAATACAGAGCGTTCAGATTCCAAGGCGCATTATTTCCGATGGTCATGCACATTTGCAGCTACACGGATTTTGCGACGCTAGTGAACAAGCATACGGGCTTGCATATATATTCGCTCGACGCGCGACGGTCAAAGGTACAGCGCACAACTCATTTCTTCAAAGTCAAAGGTTGCACCTTTAAAAACTCAATCATTGCCGCGATTGGAACTGTGCGGTGCAGTATTGCTGATCAAATTATATAACATAATTATCAAAGCCATAGACCTCTCATTTGAAAAGGTAGTATTTTGGTCGGATTCGACGATCACTCTGCAATGGATACGTACCGCACCGCATACGCTCAAGACATTTGTAGCAAATAGGGTTAGCCAGATACAGCAACATAGTGCTCCAAGCCAATGGTTGCATGTACCTTCAGAACACAACGCTGCAGACATACTATCACGGGGGTCCAATATCCAAGACTTTCTTACGGCCACTAGCTGGTTCACCGGACCCCGATGGCTAGCTCAGTCAGAAGACACTTGGCCGCATTATGACATGCAGCCGATAGATATTCCCGAGAAACGAAAGGTTGTGGTGTTACACGCAACGACCAATGCGGAAGTTCAATGGTTAGAGAAATTTTCTTCATTTCTACTTTTACAACGCGTTATAGCGTATTGTCTTAGATTTTATTACAATACCCGTCATAAGCCGAAGCTAGAAGGTCCTCTCACTACGGATGAGGTAACACACGCACATATTAGAATAATACGGTTGCTTCAGAGATTGGTATTTACGAAGGAAATTCACGATCTGTCCAATAGTGAAAATACCAAATGCGGAACTCGATTCACCGCATTGGGTCCATTTTTGGATGAAGATGGACTTCTGAGAGTGGGTGGGAGATTGAAACATGCACTACTGCCTTATTCAGTTAAACATCCGTTATTATTACCTCAAAACCACTTTCTTACGGAGTTAATAATTCGGGAAATTCATGTAAAACACGGTCACATTGGGGCGCGAGGCACGTTGCACGCGGTGCGTCAAAAATATTGGCCTGTTAACGGTATGATGACGGTCAAGTCTGTTCTTCGGAAATGTATTACATGTCATAAACTCACGGATATAATTCCTCAATATACAATGGGCCAACTTCCGAGGGACAGAGTCGTATTGAACCGACCGTTTTTGGTGACGGGGGTTGATTACTGCGGCCCGTTTCACATAAAGGAGAAAAAACTTCGAAACACAAAGAAAGTTAAAACTTATGTAGCGGTGTTCGTGTGCTTCAGCACTAAGGCAGTGCATTTAGAACTCGTTAGTGACATGACGTCGGACGCCTTCCTTGCTGCATTGAAGCGGTTTTTTGCCAGACGAGGAAAGTGTACCGATTTGTATAGTGACAATGGAACCAATTTCGTTGGTGCAAGCCGCGAATTGCAAAAGATACGTGATGCTATCCTTGTACAGGATCCTAAGGATCAGTTTCATAAATATTTATCGGATCAACACGTTCGTTGGCACTTTATTCCTCCGCGTGCTCCCCACTTCGGTGGATTATGGGAAGCTGCAGTCAGGTCAATGAAACATCACCTCATGCGTATTATGGGAAACACTGTGCTCACGTTCGAGGGGTTCACAACATGTCTCGCAGAGATCGAAGCAATCCTTAATTCTCGACCACTAACTCCTCTATCATCTGACCCGAACGACCTTAGTCCACTAACTCCTGGTCATTTCCTGATAGGTGACTCGTTAACAAGCACTCCTGAGTGCGATTTTACAAGTGTCAACACAGGTCGACTTTCATCTTGGCAACACATCCAGCAACTTCGACAGCACTTTTGGTCACGATGGTATAAGGAATACCTGAATGAGCTGACCGTCAGGAAGAAATGGCATGATGGACGAACTACCCAGATCACGGAGGGAATGCTAGTCGTTCTGAAGGAAGACAACACACCTCCATTATGTTGGCCTATGGGACGAATTGTCACTACTCATCCTGGTGAGGATGGTGTTGTTCGAGTGGCGACAGTGAAACCTTTAACCGGGGAATACAAGCGGAGCGTTAAAAGATTAAGTCCTTTACCTGTAAATGATGATTGAGACATTACCTTCGATTACTAGTTTATAGAACATTATATAACCGTAGTTTGTAATCAAATTATCCTTAGTTGGTCTGAATGATCAGGTTTAGTTATCACTCTATGTGTATTTTAGTGTATGCGTCACATATATAATGATTTGTTCAACGTATGCGCGGGTTTTGTATTGGGTCGTGATGTTTGTGGACGCTAACTCTCATGCTATACGCGTAGAACCGGGACAGGGTAATCAGGTTCATTGGAAAACATTGTATGTAGGTACGCGTTTTCTACAGGTTATTGAACGTGGCCGTTCAAGAGGGGACGGTATGTTGAGCGTGAAAACAACAATCATTGAACTCGACGCATTTCCTGGGGCCTGTGCGTCGTCACTTCGCACATGGCAAACACTTGAGCCGACCGCCCGGGCCTAAAGTCTTGGGACAGAGTTATTTACCAGCGGTGCCGTGAAATATGGCTCTTGGGCCTAGTCGCCTATCTCTAGACGACATAAACAAACGGAGTCGCGCCGTTCGATGCGATTTCATGGAACTCAGCTTCCCTTTCCGATGCGTTTCGTCACCCAGTGTCACAGTCATTACAGCCAATAGGAAGTAGTCTACCACCTCTTAGTTTTTAAGACACACCCCTGCAAGGGTTTTCAAAGGCTTGGTAGAGCCGGACAGCAATTTGGAAAAGCAGATCAAACAAAACCTCTATACTGTCATCGTCGACAGAATTGCATTCAGCATTCTGATACATTACTAGCGCACATTATAACTTGGTCGAAACTCAAGTGTACAAGTATTTTCAGTCAATTTTGTCAGAATATATTTTAAGTGTTATTTTGTTACGGGCTGTAGTGTCAGTTTGATTTCACCAATATCCTTCCACATACCTCAATCACCAATCATTCAGTGAACTCGTGCGGTGGTAAAACCCGCACGGAGTGTGACATTGTGTCGTCGGAGTCTTACACTCTCCAAGAAATAAGTCGACATTTTGGTCACAACACTGCGCTTTCTTTCAATCTTTCTTCCTCAACTAGCAGGCGACTCACCAATTCAATCATTTTCCGATCTTTAACTGGTGTCGAACCCAGGCGCTTAGAAAATGCTTATACGTCATCATCATCCTTTCTGTTATTTTTTCATCGCATTTTTCCAGGTCAGATTTAATGTCTTCTAAAGGTCGAGTCTCCATGGCGCGGCCGGCGGCGGCCAGACTCCGGCCGCTTGGCGTTCGGAGTTCCACTTTTGTTCAAGCACACTTGAAAGGGTCTACGGCCAAGGATTCATGCCTGCTTCAGGAATAAAATAATTTTTTATTCTTTATTTTTTCTATATGGAAGTGACACCAATGGATTCCTTGTATTTTTCCGATGTAAATCATATGAAATTTCATGAAAATCGGACTATTATTAACGAAGACAACTTGAAATGATATAAATTGATTTTTCATGCAATTTCCTTCATTTTTCGAATTACGTCGTTCGTGGTGTCAGTTTCATCGGCGAAACATAAGGAATTCATTGGCGTCGTTTTCACAAAGATCTGATGGGAAATGCGGAAATCCTGAACATTTCTGGCTTTTTAATGATATTCGAACCCTTTCGAGGGCGGAAAGCCATAAAATTCGGTGAGGCACTGCGAGAGGTTGTCCTCATCATGGAGTTCCATGCATCATCTACCTAAAGAGATGTGTCAAAGGACAGGTGCCGCTGGAGAATCACCCTTTAGTGACGCATTATCACTTGATAATGCATTCCAAGACAAATTCAATAACCTATAATGTATACACCTTATTTCAACTGGTTTTCGAGATATTGTGCTTGCAAATTTATTGATTTTGCCCCAATCTCACAATCCGAGGGAGTGCCCCGAAAATATTTGAAAGTCGAAAAATAACGTCCACCCTAATGTACTTGTATGTACCGATACCACCCGGAGTTCATACAGTACAATGTTCCTTCTTTAAACTATTTTATATTTTTCATTTCAATATTTAAAAAAGAGAAAGTAATATGAAAATAATTGTTGTTGTAATTTAATTATGATACACACATTGGGAACACCCTTCCTTAAAGATAGGGGACTTGCCCCCTGCGAATTCGGCGACGGAGGAGGAACCTTCTCCTTCTTGAAGAAATCGAGGGGGAAAACCTCGCATCTGGTTGCCAAAAATTATTGTGGCTGATCGGCCAGAGTGCCTCGCCAGAGTCGCGATTTATGACCATATTGTCCCGCGCGGCAGTTAATAGCAGTATCTACGTCCAGGTCCGAAGCCATCGTACGTACTACCCACCGAGAGACCAATATACGGATTAACTCATTGTGAGACTGAAGAATGCCTAAAATTATTACAGACGGCTTTACGTTCTTGACTGCCCTTTAGAAATGCTGGCAAACGGATGTTGTCGAAACGTTCTTGGGATTATCGGTCGAAAACAACGAATGAATTCCCGCTTGGCTTCGATTTCGCTTTTGCCCCAACGCATAGTGGGCGTCAATCTCAAGAATAGAGAAAAAATTCAACATGCCACTTTTTCTAATCAAAATGTCGAATCTTATGAAGCTACTTTATAAAACACTATTCCTGGATCTGAAGAAATCGATGAAAAGTTTAAACCATCTTCATTTGTATTGCAATGACAAAATTTTGAGCGTACACTCTTTCCTTCACTTGTAAAATCTTTGTTTCTGGCATCTTGGGTCCCGTCACAAAATTAGGCGATTGGAAGGTTGCCCAAATATTGTATAATTACGTATGAATGTATTAACACTTTATGAACAGTACTTGGTATATAGGATAACATGGATACAGGTTTGCAAATATTTCTGCACTTTCCATAGTATATAGATATATTTATCAAATTGTTCTAGTTTTTTGGAAATTATTGACTTAATTTTTCTAAATAACGGCAATCTTCCGTATGATTGCATATTAATACTTTTTTTTACGAACTTCCTTAATTATATTCAGCAGTTTCAGTGCGAAAAATGTGATGCTGTTTAATTTTTCCCTATTTATTGAGATTCAGCCTCACTGTGCGATATAGAATACAGGTAATTAGTCCATTATTGGTAAATATTGCCAAATCTTGTTTTCGCAGTTGCAAAGCCAAATATATGTTGATTATAAAACAAAAATGAAATTTGCTAGGAAATTCCCGGAGGGTAACTAAAAAGACGATAATTGCTAATATTTCTTCAATGGGTTTCTTATGGAAAAGAAGAGTATGTAACTAATTCTTTGTTATTGCTTACCAAAAATGATACTACTCATTTCGGTTCACAAAAAATTTGTATATTTTATATCATCAAATTTTAAAAGACCCAATTCAAAATTTTCCATAAGAAAAAACATACAAACTTTGACACGTGTTTACACACAGATCAGATGTAGACGCCACGATATTTTTCCCTTTTTTAGGAATTACAAGAAATATATAAAAAAGCATAATCCCATAACTTTTGTCGAGCGGTTTGTCACCGTGGCTAGCCGCGCGGTTAGTAGATTCCACCATCATGGCGGAAAACGGACACTCATCGCATTGTGTTGTGTCTCGAGTAGCTTAGGTTGCTGCTGTAGCAGACGCGCGGCCGCGGTCGGTCGAAAACGCGGCTAGGAGAACGGTTAAGGTCGAGGTTCCTAGCAGCGGACGGCGGCGGCGGCCGGCGGACGCGGCCGCTGGCCCACCTCGGCGGCCAGACTCCGGCCAGTGGCCCGCCGCGGCGGCTAGGCTCGAGCCGCGCAGTGTTCAAGGTCCCACTTTGGGTCGAGGAACGCACTTGAAAAGGTCTACGGTCAAGGATTCATACCTGCTTCGGAAATAAAATAATTTTTTATTCTCTATCGTGTCGATATGGAAGTGACACCAATGAATTCCTTATGTTTTTTTCCGGTGAAAAATCATACGAAATTTCATGTAAATCGGACTAATATTAACGAAGACAACTTGAAATGATATAAATAAATTTTTCATGGGATTTCCTTCACATGGTCCGAATTACGTCGTTCGTGGTGTCAGTTTAATTAATCCGCGAAATATAAGGAATCCATTGACGTTGTTTTTGCAAAGATCTGATGGGAAATGCAGAAATATTGCACATTTCTGATTTTTTAATGATATTCGAACCCTTTCGAGGGTCGAATGCCATAAAATTCGGTGAAGCACTGCGACGGGTTGCCCTCAAAGGACAGGCACCGCTGGAGAATCACTCTGTACAGGGTCACCGTTTAATCCTGCAACCTGCGCCCGCGCGAACTTGTAAAATGGCAACACCGCCTCACGGACGCATTCCAACACAACCATGCACCGTCCCGGCGTTCGGAGAGTTGCTAGCGACCGCTGGCCAGCAGTGAGGCCCGAGCTTCGAGAATTTTGGGCTGGTCTCTTTGAAATTAACGTTGCAAAGAACTATTCAGAATTTCCCGGTCCGGGTTGAAAAATTTGGGACCTTTTTCGTATAACTTTTGAACTATAAGAGATATCGGAATGAAATTTGCGACGGAAAATGAGGAAAAATTATTCCCTCTTAATGATGGATAATTTAATATATTTTACGTTTACTTAATTTTTCTTTTATCAATTTTTTAACCATAATTGTTTAAAAAGCTTTTGCAAACTGTTTATTTGATGATGTATTTAACGTTGTTTTTAAAATTCGTGTTGTTGATGAACAATAGGCTAGTTGCTTCTATATCATTACTTTCATAAATTGAGAAATTAAATTTTTATTCAATTATGTGTTAGTTCTACAGACCTCAGAATCTATTGTTCTGGTTTTCTCTTTTATGATTTTATCCTTAACGCGGTGCATACCTAGATCAGGTGTAAGGGGTAACTAATGCGGGCATGTCTTTGATTGTAGCGGTGTTTGAATTTTTTTTGTAGAATTTTTGTGTTTGAATGTTTTAGCTACTCAACGCCACGCCTATACCGGCTTCCGTTAATGTCATTTTTTGGAATCATGTGCCATTATTATGGCTTCTACAAGCAGGTAATGAAAAATCTCTCCATACAAGGATATAGCGCCACAGTCAATCCTGTCGTAGCTAAAATTTTTGAAATTGGGACGGGTAAGAGATCAGTTGACATTATTTTCAAACCTCATTACAGTAATCTGGGGTGCGAGTGGTATACCGATCATAAAAGCGGAGCGCGCGGCTCGACTACCTGGGCTGTGAAATTCCCAATACCTAGCTTTTTGCGACGCTAAAATTTTCGAAGCTCGGGCATCACTCTTGTCTAGCGGTCGCTGGCAGCTCTCCGCTGGGCCGGTGCATGGTTGTAGTGGAATGCGTCCGTGAGGCGGTGTTGCCATTTTACAAGTTCGCGCGCGCGCAGGTTGCAGGATTAAACGATGACCCTGTATGTAGTAGTAGAGTAAAATACAACCTGCCATAACATCCAACTAAAAAAATTCTACACCAAGAAGGCTCGAAGCTATTATAAAATCAAAAGGCAATCCTACAAGTTATTAAAACAGTAAATATTTAGTTTATTTCCATAGTTTATTGATCTATTATTTAACTGTACGAATACTTACTGCGCGTTTACTTCTGCACGTTTATCTCCTTTTATTCATATTTTTGTTAATGTTAAGGGGAATCAAAATTTGTTTATACAAGATCTATTGTATAAACATTTAAGAATATCTCAGACTGATAGACCAAAGCGTCAGACCAGAGTCGTGGTTTATGTCCATATTGTCCCACGAGTCGGCGCGGCGGTTAATAGTAGTACCTACGACCGGGTCCGAACCCATCGTACGTACGAAAGCACCGACAGAGCAATATAGGAATTAACTCATTGTCAGACTGAAGAATGTCTAAAATTAAAGACGGTACTACATCCTTAACTGCCCTTTAGAAATGCTGGCAAACAGATGTTGTCGAAACGTTCTTGGGTAAATATGAAATTATCGGTCGAAAACAACACATTAATTCTCGCTTGGCTCTGATCCCGGTTTTGTCCAAACGCCCAATGGGCGTCAATCTCAAGAATAGAGAAAAAAATTCAACATGCCACTTTTTCCAATCAACATGTGGAATCTTATGAAGCTACTTTACAAAACATCAGTAGTGTATCTGAAGAAATAGATAAGAAGTTTAGAAAATCTTCGTTTGAATCACAATGAGAATATTTTGAGCGTACAATCTTTTCTTTACTTTTTAAAACCTTTATTTCTAGCATCTTTGATCCCTTCATCCAATTAGCCGATTGGACGGTTGCCCAAATATTGTATAATTTCGTAGGAATGTAGTAACCCTTTCTGAACAGAATTTGGTACCTATACTCGAGCTCATTTAAGAAGGAACTGAATTCGCGCATGTAGAATTCGCTCATTGGCTCCGAGGGAGCGTTTGTTTGTGGTGTAGCCAATAGTAACTTGTTTCATCGCCAACATGTGCAGAACCGATCTAAACTCGTCGATCGGCAAGTTCCTTCTTAAATGAGCTCGAGTATATATAGGATAACATGCATACAGGTTTGCAAATATTTCTTCACTTACCACAGTATGCAGGTATATTTATCAAATTGTACTAGTTTTATTGGAAGTATTGACATTATTTTTTTAAATAACGCTAATCCACCGTATGAGTGGTATTTTAATACTTTTTTTTATGAACTTCCTTAATTATATTCGGCAGTTTCAGTGCGAAAAATGTGATGTTATTGAATTTTCCCCCATTTCTTGGCATTCAGCCTCACTGTGCGTGATAGAATACAGGTGATTACTCCATTATTGCAGTTGCAAAGCCAAATATATGTTGATTATAAAACAAAAAAGAAATGCGCTCGGAAGTTCACGAAGGGTAACTAAAAAGCCGATAATTGCTGATATTTCTTCAATGGGCTTGTTATGGAAAATAACTGTATGTAAGTAATTATTTGCTATTGCTTACCAAAAAAGATACTACTCATTTCGGTTCCCAAAATATTTGTGTATCTTTCATATTATCAAAATTCGAAAGACTCAATTCAAAATTTTCCAAACTTATACAAACTTTGACACGTGTTTACACACAGATCAGAATTAACCGCCACGATATTTTTCCCTTTTTTAGGAACTCATATTATTAGTTTACAAGAAATATATTAAAAAAATATAATCCCATAACTTTTGAATTCTGACTTGTTTCCTTATTTTTGGGATTCTGTTCCACTGTGGCGCTGGATCGCCGCAACGCGGACGCGGCTACGACTCAGTTTTGAGGAGTCGAGCTAAAATCCGCCGCGGCTGGCCGCGCGGCTAGTAGATCCCGCCATCATGGCGGAAAACAGACACTCATCGCATTGTGTTGCGTCTTGAGTAGCCTAGGTTGCTGCTGTAGCAGACTAGAAAACGCGGCTAGGAAAACGGTTACATGCTTCTCCATAAGAGCAGTGCTTAGGATTTGGCCGCCAGCCGCGTCCACCGGCCGCCGCCGCCGTCCGCTGCTAGGAAACTCGACCTTTACATGCTTCCTCATAAGAGCGGTGCTTAGGATTTGGCCGCCGGCCGCGGTCGCTGGGCCGCCGCTGGCCGCGCTATGGAGACTCGACCTTAACCCAGAAATGTACTTTGCGATCCCTTCGTTCTGATATGTGTAGTTAAAGAATTTTTGCTGCAATATATTCACAGACAGTTCCGATTTCTGCTCGTAGATCGAATGCAGTTTTTCCCAAATTTCCCGCGAGCTTCTGCAATTCAAGACGTGTATTATGGGTCCATCTTCGAGTCTACTTACTATCAGGTCTTAGGCTTTAAAGTCTTTCGTCTCATATGCTCGCAATTCCTCTTCGCTTGCTACTCTTTCTGTCCCACTTCGCAACTCCGGTCGCGAAATCGCCCCAGTCACAATTCCGTAAACTTCTTTGCTCTTTAGCGAGATAATTGTGGAAAATTTCGAAACATTTCAATTCTCCTTTCCTTCTAGGCGGATTACTTTCGCATTGTTGGATTCCATTCTTCATTCCACGTGTACGCGTTTTCTCGTGATATCTTAACCTTTTCTTACTTTTCCGTTCCATTTTCCTATAAACCTTTCTTTTAGCAACGTTCCTTATGCCTGGGCCCATAACCTGTTGAGTTACGCAGGTGGGATTGCAGAAATAAAAGTATATATGTACAGAAGTGTTTATTAATTATCACGTGGAACCTTTCCTTATACAAATCTTTTACAACTGTAAGAGTTGCTTTCCGGTATTGTAGCCAACCTAAACACGTCTATCCCAGACTTGTTCCTAGTTTCTTTCTTTTATTGCCAACCTAACACTTATCTCTTATCTCTTATCTCTTATCTCTTATCTCTTATTTATTATTTTGTTACGCTATCGCTTGAACGTAGCCACGAAAATGTATATAATCGATGGTTAAATCAAGAGCGAAATTTGAAATCCCTTTTGTACTGACCCATACAGCACACTTCGTGGCGGCAACGTTGCAGGATGGTTGCAGTAACCTTGCACTTGCTTGCGATGTTGCATGGTTGCAGCGCAATGTCGATGTATGGTTGCTGCGACGTTGCCGTGCAATATTGCACGGGGCGGACATATAATTGTTGCTGCATAGTTGCGTTGCAATAATGCACTGCAACTTTGCCGCAACTATGCCGCAACTTTGCCCCAGCTTTGCCGCAACTTTGCCGCATCTATGCCGCAAGTATGCCGCAACTTTATCGCAACTTTGCCACAACTTTGCAGCGTTAGCAAATTTTAAAACATAATATCTGCAAAACCGGCTGAAATAAAGTGTATACATTATACCTTATTCAATTCGTCTTGAAACGCACTATCAAGTGATCTTTTAAAAAAAGAGTTCGATTTAAAAAAAAATTGATCATCGTATCTCGTAAAATAATAATCAAAGAAAAAAATCGTCTGCCCCCTCCAACCATGCAATTTCATATAAACAATTTCTTTTATATCTCCAATACGTTAGGAAATATCCAGGTGTTTACTGCCCTTATATACATTTGATTGAAAGTAATGACTAATGAACAGCGTGGGCTAGTACCTAGCGCTCCCGACTAGTAACCATGAGGTCGTCAGTTCGCTTCTCACAATTTTTTTTTATTCATTTATATACCTATTGCCTCAAAGTTGCCGTGCAACATTGCAGCAGGCGGACATAGAATTATTGCTGCATAGTTGCGGAAACGTTGCGTGAATCGTTGCAATCTTGCACCGCAACTATCCTGCAACTATGCTGCAACGAGAGTGTGCTGTATGGGGAAAGATGGATATATTATAATTAGATTCTAAGCGAACAGCACATCTGAAAGGTTTTAAGCAAGTTTGAAACAGGGAACAAGGTAGAGTTTATTGTCAGGACTTATAAACACGAAGAGCGCGTTGTGCTTTTCGAAGGTTTTCCTTAATAGTTTCCAAATGCGCTCGTGGAATGTTAATAGCTAATACCTGAACTTAGAAAACGTACGAGAACCCGGGGTTGTATTCAATACTTTACCAAACTACAGTTAGGTCAGGCGAGGATAGTAAAAAGCTTAACCTTTCCTTCCAATTTGCGTGCCAAATTTCGTCGAGCGGGCAGTTGCTCGTCTCGTAAAACCATTTAAAACGTTGTCTTCCCTTTCAATATTGTCGATGTCCTGTTAGGGTAAAAACTCAGGTTGAGAGCAGCTGAAAGTCATAAAGTCATAACTTATGCGCGGGTGACGTCGTCGTGACCCTGAAAGTTGCGCTTACCTACCTGTTAGACATGTATGTACTGTAAGTAGCCTATGTAAACGGAAAGCGCGCCTCGACCGCCTCGACCACCAGCTGACGAAGCTTCAGGGACAACACCGTCTTGATTGGACGAAAGGATCCAATGAGGAAGTCGGAGGAACACACCGAAATTAGAGGAGTAGGGCGCTTGGAGGTGACAAGCGAGGGAGTTGATTTGTAAGACGTGAGATCAAACTTGGTAGTAGACCAGAGCACATCTAATCCAGTAAATAAATTCCAAACTGAACTTATACAGAAGTGTTGCACATTTTATTTTATACCTGCATTGAAATTCCCGCTCAAACTCACGAGCTGAGTGCTTCAGCACTTCACGGGCACGGACCCGCCGTCCTATAGTAATTCCCACGTATTTGCGTAACAATTTCTTATCTCTTATCTCTTATCTCTTATCTCTTATCTCTTATTTATTATTTATTATTAAGTCAATCAGTTTGGCTTCTGAATGGCTCCAATATTATAGAATTGTATATAAAACACATCCTTAATTAAAAATAACTCGATATGGTATAATAACCTGTTATTTTAAATAAGTCTTTGTTCTGAAGAAAATGTGTCAAGTATGTGTGCGCTGGAGTAAAATCCAGTTAAATCTTGAACTTGCTTTTGCATATAGAATCACCTCCTGGTCGATTGTGCACGGGGCGAAACTGAATCTCGAACAGCTCGTATTCACGAAGTGAAAGAGGCACGAAGCGCTGTATGACTACCCCTACAGCACACTTAGTTGCAGGAACGTTGCAGAAACGTTGCTACAGATTGCAATGTTACCGTTTGGTTGCAGGTTGCATTGCAATTTTTCTGCAACATTGTGAAAGTATTGCCGTGGAATATTTCAAAGGACCCGTTTGTGCAATATTTCGGGAATATTGCGCATACGTTGCCGCGGAATATTGCGTATATACTGCGGTACAATACTCCCGGAATATTGCGTACACATTGCCGTGGAATATGGACTTACATATTTTCACTCCTCACCTACGCAAAGCGTTCCTGAAATGCAAACACACGGAACACAGTCTTAAATACCACAGGAAACCGTGTGCCGTTCCTGCAACGTTCGCCAAGAATGCGGACTTATAAATTTACACTCGACATCGCGGGACGTTTTGTTAGGAACAATGAATTACAGTATTGTCTCCGTATTTGCTCGAGTTTATGCACGGGATACAAGCTTGTCGTTATCCCCACCACTTTTGTCTCACTCTTGTCCGGCGAAGGCCAGAGCGAGATAGAACGCGTTGCGTGCGCGACGGGCACGAGCGCTATGATTGCTCGACGCATGCGCGTGACCATCGCGCACGCCGGTCGCGCACGCAAAGCGTTCCATCTCGCTCCCCTCTTCGGCCAGAAAGAAGCGAGAAACGAACACTCGGAATTAGGACTCTGTACGGAATATATGCTCACCGCCGGTCCCGACCAGCGAGCAAATACGGAAACAATACTGTAAATGGAAATAGTAGAGACACTGACAGTAAGTGGGACACCTAATATTTTTTTTTTTACAAATATCTCTTGTTGCTGGTTATAGTTTATGATTTTATTTAAACCATATGTGTTAATTACGTAATTGTATTAATTACTTATATCACATATCAACAAACAGAATACGGTGTTATATTTATAATAATAATAATAATTGTTTATTGCACAACACACCACACATTACAAGAGAATACATATAAGAAAGCGAGAAAGTGTAGAGAGAGAAGAAAGACTTAGATGGACATGAATAGCACTTAAAACAGTAGAGGTGGAGGTGTGCAAAAGGCGAGATACAGCTGTCATCTGTTATTAACCTTACCACTTAAAGTTACTTAGAGCTAGCATTAATAGTATACGCAGAAAGTAGATGTAAACAGTCAAATAACATAATCTAGAGTAAGAACAACGTCATATGTGTATAGAAGAGCAATAACAAGAGTACATGTTGAGAATCCAGTTGTTATTGCTGATTAGCAAAAAATAATGTCGCTGCATGCTTGAAGAATGCTAAAGAGATTACAGAGCGAATTTCAGGTGGTAGGGAGTTATAGTGAAGGGCAGAACAATAGGAAAGGGAGCCGTAAAATTTAGTGGAGTGACAGAGAGGAACGGAAAGGTCAGAGTCTTGTCGGGTAGAGATATCTTCATTTGCTCGACGCTCGTGATTAGTGACTAGTAGTTCACGCAAGTACGATGGAACACCAGTGGACATCAATTTGTATATCAGACAGCAGAGATGTAATATGATCAAACTTTCGTAGTCCAAAAGCAAATCGAACACAAGCGTTCTGTAATCGCTGAATACGTAAAGAGACACGTCTATTTAAGCAGGAATAGTACACTATGTCAGCGTAGTCAAATAAAGAAATTATCAATAGAGAGGTGAGAGTAAGCTTTTGTGTACGAGGAAGGGCACGCGCTACAGCATATACTTTGCGTAGACGAAAATAAGTAATGCTAATTTTGGAATTAACGTGCAGCTCGAAAGTCCAGTTCAGATCCATAATAAGTTCCAGATTTTTAAGTTTGTTTTGTGGATATATAATGTTAGCATTGAAATGGATTTTAAAAGAGTTTACCTGCGTTAGTAAGGGCCTGGACCCTACTAGGAGTAAGGATGTTTTTGACGGGTTAAGACTTAGACCATGTGTATTAGTCCACCTTGCTATTGAGTGTAAATCTGACTCAACTTCAAGCTTGGCAGGAGAATAGTCTACCGGTTTAAAAGTCTTAACGATTAAAACATCATCCGCGTATATATACGGCGCACAGTATTTGCTGCATTTAGCCAAGTCAGCCACGTAAATGCTAAAACGTAATGGACCCAAAACTGAACCCTGAGGAACTCCACGAGTAACGGAGCAAGATGACGAAAAAACAGGTAATGTGTTGGAGACCATGACTTGCTGAGAACGATCAGACATGTAGGAAGACAACCAAGATGAAGCTGCATCTTTTATGCCAAACCCATATAAGATCGCTTCCAAGAGTCGATGATCAAGGGTATCAAAAGCCTTTGAGAAATCGAAAGAAACGATTGCAAGACAAGATTGGACATATGCAGCAGAGCAATCGTAGAGCTGTGGCCAAATCTGAAACCCGACTGAAATTTGGGAATAGCTCTGATTTGGTTAAAGTGGTGTAACAATTGATCGAAACAGAGTTTCTCAAAAACTTTTGATAAGAAAGGAACTAGCGAAATAGGACGCAAAAAATGAGAGGAAATGAACCAGATTGTTTGTGAGTGGGAATAACTATGAAGTGCTTCCAGAGCCTAGGATATATACCCGTTGGAAGTGAAAAATTGAGGATGTGAAGAAAAGGATCCAGAGAAAAAGGGATGGTATATAAGAACATGTTCTCTGAGATGTCAAACGGACCTGAGGAAGTTAATTTGAACTTCTTTAGCACTGAGTAAAGTTAAGATAGCAGAATAGGTTGAAACGAAAAGGTAGTACCAGACGGAAGAGTTGTGTATTTCTGAATAATAGTAGGATCTGTGGTAGTAATGGGAAGAGAGTCGAAGAAGTGGTTGTTAATGGAATCGGGGTCAGGGAAAGGATTAAGGGACGGCTGATGCTTTCGGAAGCCATTATAGGCACCAGTAAGGCATAAATATTTCCAGAATGATTTCGAGGAAAGAGAGTGATGATTAGCAGAAAGTTTGTTAAAAAAGCTCGCTTTTCATTCCGTATATACATGAACACGCACAATATGTGATAAATAATTAATACAATTAGTTATTTAGCACTATAAGGTTTAAGCAAAACTGTTAAACTGTATACAGCAATAAAAGATATTTGTAAAGAAGTCTGAGCTATGAAATGTAAATCCACAAACACTAAAACAAAATTTTAGAACATTCCATTATTAAAATCCCAATTAGTGGTAGCAATACGTTATATCATATAAGTGCTTATGCTAGGAACGATCCCCATAAAAAACTTTAAATAGTAAAAAAATTACGCCAAGTACATGAAATAAAAAACGACACAAAAAATAGATAGTAATAACAATTATAAAGTAAAAAAAGATGTGAAATCAAAATGAGCTGCAAGTACATAAAGGTGCTTTCTCACAGCGTGCAACGGCGACACTGTGTAACACAATAAAAGACAAAAAGATGTCCGCGGCCTGGAAGTAAAATACATACTTGGCGTGGCCAGGCAAGGTCAAGGTGTCGATGAATAAGAATTATTTAAAACCGCAAAATAATGAAATGTATTCATATTGGCAGTTATAAATTGACAAATTATCTGAAAGCTTGTTAGAAGAAAGATATCGGTGTCGATGAATGATCTTAGAATTATTTTAAAACGCAATACAATGAAAATGTTCTCATATTGTCAGAGTTATAAATTGACAAATTATTTGAAAGCCTGCGAGAGGGAAGGTATGTGTATTGATGATCTGAGAATACCTTGCCTGGCTACGCCAAGTACAGTATTGTCTCCGTACATGCTCGATTTTATGCACGCGATACAAGCTTGTCGCTATCCCCACCACTTTTGTCTTACTCTTGTCCGGCGAAGGCCAGAGCGAGATGGAACGCGTTGCGTACGCGACGGGCACGAGCGTTATGACTGCTCGACGCATGCGCGCGAATGCAAAGCGTTCCATCTCGCTCCCCCCTTCGGCCAGAAAGAAGCGAGAAACGAACACACGGAATTAGGCCTCTGTACAGAATATATGCTCACCGCCGATCCCGAACAGCGAGCAAATATGGAGACAATACTGTATGTATTTTACTTCCAGGCCGCGGGCATCTTTTTGTCTTTTATTGTGTTGCACAGTGTCGCCATTGCACGCTGTGAGAAAGCACCTTTATGTACTCGCAGCTCATTTTGATTTCACATCTTTTTTACTTTGTAATTATTATTACTATCTATTTTTTGTGTCGTTTTTTATTTCATGTACTTGGCGTAATTTTTTTACTTTTTTGAAGTTTTTTTTATTAATTACTTACAATTACTTACACTTAAACAATTTTATTCATTTATGCTTCAATATTGTGTCGAAATCGATTATAAATTTCTTTCATGCAAAGTAACGAATGAAAATTATCTTTATCTCTTTTCACTTCGCTTCTTCGTCTTCTCCCCTTTACTCTACGTAGGTATATGTATAAAATACTTCCGCTGGCACCTTACCTTACCTAAGAGTTACTTTATCACTTACAATCGGGAACTAATGGATCAATTTCGACGCAGTTTTTTTAACGTGCAGCACAATAATGAAGGGTCGGATGCAATAAGAGAACTAGCACTCGAAAATGCGAAAAATTATTGTCCAAATGCTAAAAAGGATTGGAAAATTAAATGTTGTTAATCTGTATTTTAAAAAATATCCTGTTGTAAAGCTCGTCACAACACACATTTTTTCTATTTACAGTTCGTTTATTCAATCATTAATATTCGAGCTAAAAATTATAAACAAAATATTTCTCATCGTCCGAAATAAATATTTCTTTAAACATAAATTGCAATAACTTGAGGAAATATCAACGGATCGTTGTGAGACTTAAAATATAATTTCCAATCATAAAACTCTAACGAAGCCGCAAAGCGCATGTTAAAAACGATTATGTTAAAAAATGTAATAATATTTAATCAAAAGTAATACTGGTTTGTGGTTATATGCTGATTGCATATCGAATGAATTAATTCGATTTGTGGTTACAAGCTGATTTCAATTCGTTTGAATTTGTGGTTATGGGTTATATTTATGATATACAATTCAAAATTAGCCAACTTACCTTGTGTTTAAGACTGCATTTTGGTTGCAATTCAATGATACCACGATACATATTTGTAAAAACACGTGGCATCTTAAATTTTGACAACCTACCTTACTGAACACTCCTCAGGATATAACCTGGCTGTAAGCTGTCAAAATTTGGAGTAGATTGCACATAGTGAAGATAGCGATTGACGAACGCGGAACGAAACATGACGAAACATGTGTTAGTTTCGTTTTGGCTGAATGTGTGCGTGTAACGCGTATACGTATTATGGTTGACGAAAAATATATATATGTATTATGGTTGACGAAAAATTTCTTGGAGAATCAGAAGAAGAAAAATCTTACCATTTTCGACAGATCCATGAGACGTTATTACGATATCCCTGTCATGCGTGGACCGATTTGATTGAAATTGATCTTATTCGAAAGCTGATATGCGGTTTACATAAGAAAAATGCCTTTAAATTTACAAAATATTGCAGGCGTAATAACAATATTAATGAAATAAATATCAGGTTAGGTTGGAATAGCCCCGCGACGAGTAAATAATAGCGGTAGCGATAGTTCGACATATACAGGGTGTCTTTCATGTACTTGGCGTCGAGACGCTACCCCGTCTCTAGATTAATAACTAATAAAACCGATATTTTTATTTTTGGTCCTACTGCCCGAAACGTTGCGTGACATGCGTAATATCTCCGAAATGTTGCGTGACCATTGATGTAAAATTCCGAAACAATGTTGCAGAAATATCTCCTGCAATGTTGCACAGGTCGGGCATAGCAATTTCCTTGTAACGTTTCGGGAACATTCCGTGCAATGTTCCAAATGTTGCACCGCAACATCACTGAGACATTCCTGCAATAATGTGTGCTGTAGGGGTATTGTTCGTAATAGTATATCTAGAGACGCGGTAGCGTCTCGACGCCAAGTACATGAAAGACATCCTGTATATGTCGACTGTCGCTACCGCTATCATTTACTCGTCGCGCGGCTATTCCAACCTAAACTGAAACTTATTTCATTAATATCTCATCACGCCTGCAATATTTTCTAAATTTAAAGGCATTTTTCTTATGTAAACCGCATATCAGCTTTCGAATAAGACCAATTTCAATAAAATTGGTCCTCGCATGACAGAGATATCGTAATATCGTCTCATGGATCAGTCGGAAACGGTAAAGAAATTTTTATTCTGATTCTTTTTCTTCAGTCAAAATTTTTGTCGACATAATACGTATACGCGTTACACGCACACCTTCAGCCAAAATGAAACTAACACATGCTTCTTTCGTCGACTCCTGGTACGCGTTACACGCACAACTTCAGCCAACAGAAACTAACTCATGTTTCGTTCGTCAATCGCTATCTTCACTATGCAATCTCCTCCAAATTTTGACAAGTTACCGTCAAGTTATAACCAAGTTATAAACGTGTTTTTACAAGTATGTATCGTTGTACCATTGAATTGCAATCAAAATGCAGTCTCAAACATAAGATAAGTTGCCGGAATTGCGCCATGTGTGAATATCATCAGATTGTTTTTTATTTGTAAATAAACTGAGGATTTATTAACTGAAAATTCAAATTTAAATAAACTAATTCCATCAATCCCAATTATCCGAAGTTTATTTGTTGTTTACACATAGGTAGTAATATAATCAGTGAAAATAAATTCAAATGTATTTTATTTCATTTTTGAAAATAAATTCTATCTCTTTCTGTTTTTTTTGCCCGCATTAAGATCACTTTCTCTTACAAGGAACCAGTCGTAGTCACCCATCATTGATTCATCTCAGAATCCTTGGTAGGGTCTCTCAATATTTTTCATCTGCTGATGAAGTCGCTCGCTATGTTCATCGATTACTATACTAAGATTTGTTGGGAAGAAATCCAAAGGCGAGTGGAGGTAATGGATCTTCAAGGACTTGTTAACACCTATATTGAGATAATAAATAAGTAAAAAGCATATTACAGCAGAAGATCGATACGAATGAAATTATTACAAACAGGTGCTGCATTCATATATTTGAAGACCATTTTCCCGACACATTCCAACGCCAAGATCAAGGAAGGCGTTTTCGATGAACCGCAGATCAAAAAGTTGCTGGAAAGTGAACAATTTGAATTATATTTATCGCGAAATGAAGATGCTGCATTCAATTTGTTACAATTGGTCGGTCGACGCTGACTTTCTTGGCAACAATAAAAGCCCAGATTTTGTGAAAATCATCAATGATTTGCTCGAGAACTATAAGAAAATCGGTATGTAGTGCTGTTTGTAATAATTTGATTCGTATCGATCTCTTGCTGTAACATGCTTTTTACGTCTTTATTCTCTGAATATAGGTGTTAACATGTCCTTGAAAAGAAACTGATCCTTGTAAAAGGAACTGATGTCAAGTCAATGCGGGCAAAAGAAACAGAAAGAGATATAATTTATTTTAAAAAATAAAATAAAATACATTTAAATTTGGTTTCGCCAAGAAACAGGAAGAAATGAGAAAATAGGGAAAAAGTTTAAAATTGGCATTCCGACTCTATCGCCCATAACTTTATTGTTTGTGCATGGATTTTGATCAAGTTGGGCTTGTTTTCGTCGTAAAAGTGCGCGCTCTACGTAAAAAATAAGAAACTGGACGCCACATGATAATTTCTATCTTTCAGGCTATGTAGTGAATTTTCGATTTCAATTTCGCCCCCAAAATATTACATTTTTCTTAAGTTTCGTTCAATTCCGTCTAAACTATTGATCAAATTGCAAAACACTGTAGAAATGAATTGTATGCAATTTAATTACCTTTAATTTAAGATTCATCGCGATCAAATCGGTCAACTCTAACGCGAGATATGGCCTAGAACGTCGGGTCGTCTTCTTAAAAAATTACCAAAATATTCATCGGGCGATATCTCAAAAATGTGTCCATAGGATTTTGTCTCATGTCGATTTTTGAGTTTAGGGGATTACCTTACATAAGAATTTCCTAGTGGAGCGTGAATCAAAAATAATTTTTTGCACGAGGATTTCGGGATTTTTTAAAAATGTGAATTATTTTATAAATACCTAAAAAAATATAAAAATAGACGGAATAAATAAACATAGTCAACTAAATTACTAAACTATATTTATTTTAACAATGATATTCTCACTTTTCGTTATTTCGAATTGACTGATCACGTAAAGTCGAAACATTGTAGATAATGTACTTTTTCCAACACCTGCATGAAAATAGGTGCTTTTTTACGCCTGCTGAACGGGAGCAAAATGACCAATTTCAGACGTATTCGCGTAAAGTCTTTCTCCCAAGGGAAAAAGACTTTACGCGCATGCGTATTCACAATTTCTTACTTTTTCTCCCAAGGAAACTGGACTGCGCCTATTTTCATGCAGGTGTTGAAAAAAATATAGTACGTGACAAGGGAGAGACGCGATTTCGCCTCGCGTGAATTACTGCCCTCGCTGCGCTCGGGCGGCAAACTTCACTCTCGTCGAAATCACTGTCTTCTCTCCCTTGTCACGTAATGTACTATTAGGTACTCTGCTGTTGCTTCGTTCGCATTTCCATAAATCTTCATAATGGTTTACTGATATTATCTACATATTGATACTTTATTATTATTCATTGTTCTACCGTTTTTATTGTTAAAAATGATTTTAGCTTATGTTTCAGACTAATGATAAAAAGTAAGTTCGTTTACTTCAAATAAATATTTAGAATTTTAGCACATAATAAATCATTTTAATTACTGAAGTTTTCCATTGCTCAATCCCGAGATTAGTTCCGGAATCCCAATATAGACTTTAAAAAATCCCGCAATCCCGGGATACTAAGTAATGACTGGGATTGAATTCCCTAGTTACAGCTCAGAAATTGCTTAGGATGAGAGAGGATATATCAGTTGGTGGGAGGTAGGAATGTGCCACCTGACTCCTACAAAGTTTTAGTACCTGCATTATCAGAGTCATACATAGGGGTCGTCCTTTTACAATATCAGTAGTTACAAATTTTACTTATTGATTCACTTTTATTTGACTCCATTTACATATTATTTGGTCATACAAATACTCCACTTTAATAGTAATGTTTATGGCCGCGCTATCTTTCTAGCGGATATTGGAGTACATTATGAAATCAGACGTTTCTTCGTTTCCATTGAGCAGGTTAAAATTTGTAAACACTTAAATTCTGCAAATTTTGTTCGCACATCTCCTAAGGATTAATATGCTCATTTACAAATTCTTAAGAGGAATTCGATTCTTATATAACTATTGAAATTGTTAGCAATCAAGGAGCTAATGTTTCTTGTAATTACGTCACCATAGGCAATGCTGAATACTATTTGCTACAGATTAGTCTATTAGGATTCGTGTAACTGTTCGTTTATGCAAACTGGGGAGAAAGAAAAGAGAGGAAAAAAGGGAGAGTTCATCGGTTTCTCAATTAGTTTGCGCATGCGCACGCGCACGTGTGCCCAAGAGAAAGAGAGAGAGAAAGAGAGAGAGAGAGAGAGAGAGAGAGAGAGGGGGGGGGAGAGAGAGAGGGGGAGAGAGAGAGAGAGAGAGAGAGAGAGAGAGAGAGAGAGAGAGAGAGAGAGAGGAGAGAGAAGGAGAGACAAAGTCTACCGCCTATGGTAGCTGTTAGCTTCAATAACGGTAAATACGAATCGAGCTCGAGTAAAGTAGCGGACCACGCGAGTACTTTTTTAATGATACTCTGTTGAATTACCCCGTCCAAACAATTTACTTCTGTCTGACAAGGAGAGGTTTTTATGGGTCCGCCTCTGATTGCTTTGGTTTTCGGATATGTTTCAGACTACCGAAAAGTAACAAATATGTTTTTTTTTATTTTAGCTCGTTTGCATATTCAGGGGGTGGACAACCCCTCACCGTTCATAAGAAGCTGTGGCATCTGCCTCTGATTGCTTTGGTTTTTGGATATGTTTTAGAGGACCGAAAAATAACAAATACGTGTTTTCTTTTTTTACTTTGTACCTTTTGTACATGGGGCATTGAGAGCAAAACCGGACTAACTTACATTTTTTGCGAAATTGAGTTAGTAGCGTTACTAACAATAATATATTCCAATAGGCTGTACTAATCATATGAAATAGGAAAAATTAATTTTTTTCAATGTGCGTTAGTCCGTTGTTGCTCTCAATGCTCCATATTTAGAAAGTGAAGACGAGATATAATAAAAGTTCCTATTGTTTGTTTGACGAATAGTATAATATTGTGTATAGGTACCTATCAAGTATTTATATTTATATTTAAATTTTGTATCAAGATTTTGTTCAACACAGTCCTATAATATTGTTTAAACTAACAATAGTAACTTTTGTAGATACTTCTGCTTATGAACTTTGAGGGGTGTTCTCACCCCCTAAATATGCAAACGGGTCAAAATAAAAAAACACGTATTTTTATTTTGATCTATACTTTGTTAAGTATCGTTGTAATAAAAGTATAGTCTATGACACATACAAATATTTTAAATAGTTTGGAGAAACTAAATTTAATTGGATTTGCGAATAATTAAATTTAAATTGCTTTAGTTGTTTCATGATCTATATTTGTATCATTGAATGAAGTGGTTATCTCAACCTTTTAATAAATTTCTGCGCACTTAATATTAGTTTAATATCATTCTAATGAGAGGAAAAACAGAGAGGAACAAAAATTATAAGGCAAATTGTTAGCTTCTTTTCTGTTAGCGTACCCCATCATTTTTTCCAAGTATTTATAAGCCTAATATTATTATTTGTAGCTACAGCATTGTAAACATAAACTGTAATTATGGAAAAAATTCGTGTTTCGTCAGATCAAATGTGATGCTATTATTAGTTAGCTGCACATATTCGCTGACGGCCTATCGGTGTTACTCGAACAAACTGTATGCATCTACTAAACACGGTACATATTAATCGTATCCAAAAGGTTAATCGAAAACATTACCATTAATTAAAAAGTTTATTACATCTTCATACGCGTTAAAGAATAAAGAAATAAAACATAACTAAACTTCATTTCAATTCTCAATGTAAAATCTGTTACCTATAGAGACGATTTACTAGTACTGTAAATACGACCCCATTAAAAACTTCGAAAAAGTAAAAAAATTACGCGAAGTACATGAAATCAAATAAATCACAAAAAATAGAAGATAATAATAATTACAAAATAAAAAAAAAGATGTGGGATCAAAATGCGCTGCAAGTACATAAAGATGCTTTCCAACTGCGCTTAAGATGATACAACTACACATACACAGCTAAAATGCTATGTTCATACATTCCATTACTCATATCGCGGACATTTTAATAATGAGAAGATAAAATGTAACATCTAGATATTTGCCTAGATGTCCGCGGCCGGGAAGTCAAATACTTGGTGTGGCCAGGGAAGGTCAAGGTGCCGATGAATAAGAATTATTTAAAAACGCAAAATAATGAAAGAGTATTCATATTGACACAGTTTTAAATTGACAAATTACCTGAAAACGTGCGAGGGGGGGGGGAGGTATGGGTATTGATGATCTGAGAATACCTTGCCTGGCCACGGACATCTAGGCAAATGTCTAGATGTTACATTTTATCTTCACATTATTAAAATGTCCGCGATATGAGTAATGGAATGTATGAACACAGCATTTTAGCCGTGTATATGTAGTTGTGTCATCTTAAGCGAAGTTGGAAAGCACCTTTATGTTCTTGCAGTGCATTTTGATTTCACGCCTTTTTTTATTTTGTAATTATTATTCTACTTTTTGTGATTTATTTGATGTCATGTACTTGGCGTAATTTTTTTACTTTTTTGAAATTTTTTATGGGGTTCTCACTTGTTTTTACAAAGATAATTTGCATACTAAATGACTTCGGATAATTTTTAATATTATATTTATTATTAACTTCTATTTTTTGCGATTTATTTGATAATACCCATTTCCGTATCCGAAATTTTGATGTACTTCGCGTATTTTTTTTACTTTTTTGAAGTTTTTTATGCTGAGCTCACTTTTTCGTACAAAGATAATTTGCATAGGGAATGACATTAGATAATTTTTAATATTATAACTTACAAATTTTCACGGGATAGAATTAAGGATAAATTTAGTCACAGCATCATTTTATGTTTCGATTATTTATATATACTAAAAGTCCTCAGTTTAGTAACAAATAAAAAACAGTTTGATGTTATTCAAACATGTCGCAATTCAAATTTCGGCAACTTACTCTCTAAATTTGAACCTTTAAAATTTTAATTTTTTGTTATATCGCGTGAAAATGCGCCCCTGAGTCTCTCCAGTGTCCATGACTTTTAACACGACAAAGAATTTATTAATTTACGAGTCACATCGTACCATGTCCTATTCCATAGGATTCAGAAAGTAAACCGGAAGATTCCATCGCATCGACTGGTCTGGTATTGCGGATGACGTCAAGTAATTTCGTGCATTATCAATTAAAATAATCGCGTCGATAATGGTTCCTCTGGTTTCAGCGAATAGAGAATGAAATCCTTTCAATGGAATTAAGAAACCACGGCTCGCGCATTAAACGGGTGCATCCTCTTCCCCGTGGAATTTGTCGGGAAGTGCAAGAGGCAGTATGCAGATACATTTCCTCCTTTTCTTCTTATTCTTCTTCATTCCTCTTTGCTGGACTGTCCTCCCCTGCCCCTGCTACCCCCTCTCTCCCCCTCTCTATTTTGGTTCCCTTTCCCGGTACCTACGGTGTTTCCCTTCCCTTGTTTCTCTCACTCTTTCTTTCCTTTTCACTCGCAACCATAAAACGCACGTCCACTTTTACGCGGCTTTTACGGTACTTAGTCGCGGCTCGTACTTCGTGCAAGAAGGTTCCTCCGAGGTACGACGATTCAATCTCCAGCGTGTACAAGCGTTGGAAACATACGGCTACCGTAACCAAGTGACAAGAAGTTTGGAATGCAAGCGAAATGTGATTCGAAAAAAATGCCAGGGCAGATACGTGCGGACAAGGAAGACGTGAAATGGACAATTGACTGAACTGTACCTTTCGAAGAAAGTACATACGTAGAGTTTACCATTGATATTCTCAGTTTGTATGGACACTTTGCCAGAGAATTGGATCGGGAATCAAAAAAGTTTTGTAGAATGTGTTGTGTTTCCGTTGATTTTTAGCTGGTCGAATCCTTAATCCGGTTCCAATCTAAGGAAATGTATACTGATATATGAAGAGTGTTTTGACTTCGCAACATAGTGCGAATCATTTGATTTATGAATGTGACAAGGACTTTACACATCAACGAACAGGAGTGTTTTAATACCTTCGTAAAAACAATTGTCGCTTTATTAAAAATCAAGATTCTTACAGCTCGTATTCAAATTCCGTCAAGAATATTAATACATGTCGAATAATTGAAAGAATCGTAGAATTGGACATACTCTCGTAATTATTGGTCATAGTTGAAACGATCAATAAAATTGTCTTCATTTGTATTTAGTTATTACTACCATAACATTCATGATGTTGGACAACATGACGAAATGGACAGCTAATACTGGTCCCCGTTTGGTCAAAGCTCGAAGCAGCCCAAACGTGTCAAAGGCGCCATTATCGATTTCGAGAAAGCAACCCATAATCGATCAGATTGGGGTGACACGTGCAAACAGATCGCTTCAAGTTGCGAAAACGCCAGCCGCTTCGAAACCATCTACCAAATCAGTTTCTAACGAGCATAGCGGTAATCGTACAAGTATTTACATTGACTACACCAACACGCGTACCCCGCCCTCCGCAAAGCCTCGCCGGTCGATACACGATAGTCGCATTGAGATAACAAAATACTCATCAACAGTTACGCGGAACGATAGGAAGCAAGTTTCGAAGACAGTCTCTTCACCGTCGGCGTCTTGCATGATCCTCGAAGACAGGACATTGCTGAAGAAGAGGCTCTCCTACACTCCGACAAAGTTGCCGAAGAAGCCGGAAGCACTGAGGAAAAAGATCGCTTTCGATCGTTCGCCGAGTCTGGGATGCGTTTCCCTTGAGATTCGTGGCAATTCTGAGGAATCGTTCAAAACGAACGGCTCTTTTTCCGCTGATGCTAGAAAGCAAGCAGGCTTGGAGAAAGAAAGCAGGCCAGAAGCTCCGCGGCGGACAGTGATCAATAGATCCGTCAGCCTGTGGAGCATCCAAGCTACTTCAAAGAATGGGGGCCAGAGGAGGAAGGCTTTTGGAGAGTCGTTGAGACCAAGTAAGATACCGCTTCTAGCGCAACGGAACACTCGTGTTGGTCGATCTCTCGCTGATCTATCGCAAGTAGATCGAGCTGTAGAGACGACGAGTCAGACGGTGTCGTTGAACAACGATGTTGATCTCGATCGTTCGATGGACGAGCGGATTTACGAAAACTGTCGCGGTGCGCTCGACAGTATATCGAGAGAGAGTTGTCAAACTGTACGGGTACCCAGCAGCAACCTCGAAGAGCGAGTTGCACGGTTGATGGCGCAGTTGGACGATGATGACAGCGACGAACAGATTGATGCAGAGATCAAATCCAATGATTGCGTGGACTCTGCTTCGCCTCACAGAACGAATTCGGTCTACACTACAGCTCGTAAGGTCGATATCGATCTGAACGATCGATCTGATAGTAGAATTCAGGTGGAGCATCACGCTACTGTGATTCGGATCGAAGAGAATTCGGGAAAAAGGGATCTGGAGTCGGTTAAAAAGAACCAGAGTAATGAGAAAGGGACAAATAAAGAGGAGAATTTTGAAGAGATCGAGGACACTTCGAACGCGAGGGGATGTAAACATCGGTTAGAATACAACAGAGATGAAAGTCAAGACTGTATGGAGGAGTCGAAGAAGAAGAAGAAGAAGGAAGCGTCGAATATACAGGAGCTTAAGAAGACTTGGGAGAAACAGATGAGTGGAATGTCAGCCAGGCATTTTGAGAAGAAGAATGATACAGGATATGTGTTGATTTCACCTGTAAACACGGAAACGTTGAAAATCAGTCGGCAAAGGAACGAGGATACTAAACGTGAAAGCAAAAATAACCATTTGGTAGGTAAGAGAACTAAGGAAATCGAGCATCTAGTAAATTTCTTTAACTGCAAGAATGCAGAAACGTCTAGAGAAGCCAAGGATCTTTGGATTAAGTCGCGATCCACATCGAACACCCCAACGAACGAGGCTATTACAAGTTTAAAGAGGAATGTGAACGTGAAAAGTATAAACGACTACAACGGGTACACGTCCGATGGGAATTGCTCGGAAGATAGTGGCCACATGAGTAATGAAAACGAAGTGGAGTGGAAAGAGAGCATTCAAAATGAGAGCCAAGAGTTCGACAAAGAACGTTTCTTTGAACAGAATGAACTGCGTAGCATTGGCATGTTTAATTCTACAGTCGTGGGTAGACTGGAACCCAAAAAGAAAACAGCCATCGTTGCTAGTAGTATATCGACCTCGTGTACAGACATTACTACCAATAGTTGCAAAGGAGAGAACATGAAAGCCGCAGAGCATATCGGTAAAGACCAGTGGAAAGCTCCCACATCTTACAACGATGGACGACAGGTTTGGCGCGTGATCATCAATTTTGACGAATCATTAGACACGTACTGAAGGACATCATCGCGTTGCATTTAGACAGTTTGCAGTTGCTACACTTTCATCCTTTTAACCGACTCTGAAAATTGATAACTTTTGTTTTCTTAAAAATCTACACTTATTTCTTTGCTATTCAACACGTTCCATGCCACTTGGATCACTAACGACCCACGATAGTTCTGTGAGTGAGCTCAAGAACACTTTTCACTAATTGGAGTTAGGAATTTTGCAAAAACTTTATATTATATTAACTTAAACATTAATTTTATTTAACTGAGAACAGCTAAACATGGACATTGGTCCTTTTTGCACTGACCCACAGATTTATCAGCAGGAGTGGAAATTATGAATAATTAAGCACAACTGTTATGCTTCTATGTATAAACGGAGATCGCAATCTAATTCTATGGTTCTATCAAAAATCTGAATTTCCACGGTGGCACAAAACGTGTTAATAATTAGAACTGTATTACTTTAATCTTAAATACAATATCAACTTGAATCGTTATTGAGTACAATCTATAATAAAACAAATTTTCATGAAAATTTGAAATATTCGGTTTGAAAATGAATACACACATGCAACGTGACTGAATCAATCTGTGACACAGAAATGATTTATTAAGAAATAATAAAAATTTCCAGTACCTTAGTTACACATTTAAATTTACTTGACTTATATCGAAGACGAGTGAGATTCGCAGTACTTATAGCATGATAATATTTCAATGTTTAATTACCCGTTAGAAAGTATCATTCCACGCGTAGAACACAGTGGGTAAGGCTAAGAATGCTCCCATATCACGGTCTCCTCATTTACTATTTATTTTCCTATTTTTCTCACGACTAAAATTTATTCCTATCCCTATTGCATAGAATGAATCGCGAATATAATACGTCTCGGGATAGATTTCTTTTTTTATTGGGAGTAGAAGTTTTGAGTGTTGAGGAAGGCTTTAGAAAAATGAATAATTCACGAAAGATTAAGAATTTCTTAATAAGTACTTACAAATAAAAATTCATATTCATGTGTACGATTCCTTTAAATAACGTAATGAAACTCCATCGTTACACGTGTAGAATAAACAAGGTCATAGGAAATTTAAACACTCGATTCTATAACTTTCTCTTCTACTGTATTTCTCTATTGTTGACTGAAAAATGAAATAGAGTATAGCAGGACGTCTTTATTCATTTATATATATATATGCGAATCAATTTAGAGTCCTCGTAAAATATCAACACTATAATATAATAAAGCTTTTGACTTATATCAAATTTTCTCTATTCCATTTACAAAGATGTATTATACCACTACACATTTTTAAAATAATAGATATCGGTATTAGTATAAGAATATTATTCCAATCAACATATAGACATTGCAAAGTGTAATTAAGAATGTTCCTTCTATTTATTGCAGACACCTGTTATTAAAAAATTAATAATTTTTTGCTTTCTGGTAACAGATATTTTTCAGATCGGGCACACTGGAACGATTGGAAGCTCAAAGAGACGAGAAACTAACTGGACACATTATTCTTCTTCAAGCAAGATGTAGAGGCTATCTGGCACGTCGTAAGCTCAACGCTTTGAAAGTATGTCATGACATCTTTTTACCTTTGTAAAAGTGTTCCTTCACTTGCCAGTCTGCAGTATTCACTCATGTCGAGGCATTTCTAAATACTTTATTTATTGATACATCTGTGGTTGTAAGGAAAAACTATAAATATCAAGCACTGAAAATAAGAAATTTTTTTTATCTTTTTCGCATATTTCGATATATGTCCCCCTTTTAAATGTTCAAAAAATAGTCCTCGAAAATAAAAATTCCAATTTTTTGTTCGCCCCCATAAACAAAAAGTGTTGTAGAAGCATTTAAACTTTCAAAATTTGAGGGAAAAAAGTTTTTTTAGTTTTTTAAACTTTTTTCGAAAACCGTTTGTCGCACGAAAGAAAGTAATAGAACATAACAGATGCTCTTTGTCCGGATCTACAACTTTTGTTTGACATATTTTTTTATTTAATCAATAACTTGGAGGATATTATATAAAATCGACTTCGGGAGCTGTTAAATAATTATTTAAATGTTTAAGGGTCTAGGGGCACCCTTTCCTGTTATTCGATCGAGCTCAAATTTTACACGGATTTTTTTTTAATTATTTGTAACCATTCTGGAGGGGGCCCTGAAGAAAATTCAAAAGTCGAAAATAAGAGCCACCCTAATATGCATACTTATATCTGTGGTTGTAAGGAAAAACGACCCATGACACGTGTTTTCACTTTCGAGATATTGTCGTTGAAAGTTCTAAACACCAATTCTTCTAATTAGCAGTGTTTCCTTGTTTTCTTCTTAAGATATAAACATATATTTCCTTCACTTTGCATAATATTCAATATTTGTATAATTAACGTAAATAATAATAATCAAAACAGTAATAATTTACATACACTTTAGGCAGAACGACACAAGTCCACTAGACTTGTGAAATATAATTTTGCTCACTTTATTTTACACAAAATACGTGTAGTATATACAGATAAATAAAAATAGAAAATAAAATGCGATCACAAAGGAAAGATACGTCGTATTCTCAAAATTTTGTGGACGTTGTTTTGCCAAATGCGTATTAATTGAATATTGGACTTCGGTTAAATTGCATTACTTTTTCAACGTATAAAATTCGTTTTCATGGATTTTTTTCTGATAAAAACATACATTCAATATTCTACAGTTGAATTAATGCATAAACTCAATTTTTTTTAAATTGTGACATGGGCCGTTTTTCCTTACAACCACAGATATATCATTCTAAATGTCTAGTTTATTTGACATATAACAAATACTATTTAAATCAATTCCACACTTATTTAAAATAAGTTCTCTTTTATTCGCGTTCTTATAATATTTTACGAACGAGGATTTATATAAAATTATAAAATATTTACGATATTCAGTATTTTAAGAAAGACTTTTTAAATAAACGCCATCAACTTATTATTTTTAATAAAAGAAGCCGCACTTTTTTGTATGAATGTTCTTCCTTGTGTTACATCGACTTTAAAAATTCTGTTGAAGAAAACGTTGTATTCGTGTTACTTTCAATATACATATAAAATGATACTGCCCATAATAAATAGTGGATCGACGAAAATGTCTTTTTGTATTTTCTGTGTGGCATTTGGCAATGCGGCTTCATTCGCGCACACTGGTCTCTAATTTTTTTCGTTAGTATCAGATATCTCATTAACCAACCCATTATTATGAAGTTGTGATTTTTTGCAAAATGTTCGTTAATAGAGCCCCATTTAACGTGACCATCATATTACTTTTTTTATCATATGAACATGTTGTTTACTTCAAATGGTATTTTAAGCAGTATTTCGCTTAACACAGTGTTGCATCTGATATCAAGGTGGATTTAATAACAAATAATGGAACCATGACCTTCGCGATAAAAGTTTTTGTCTGAAAATATTTTCAACAGCATTTTCAACAGTTTACATACATTCCCTCGGAGGTTGCCTGTGAAATGTAACACTGTATTCTGTTTGTCGACATATGGGATATAAGTAATTACTACAATTACTTAATGAACACATATGGTTTAAACAAATTCATAAAGTATATACAGCAACAAAACATGTGCCAATAACTGCCAGTGAACGCAATATTGCCATTTAATTGATTATAGATAATGAAAAAGTTCCCGACTGTCGAGGGAAAATATCTAAGTCCGGATATGTTGCGGGTGAATTGCTGAAATCTTGCTCATATCTTGCAGCGGTTGCAAGATACGAGCAAGATTTCTGCAATATATCCGGACTTAGATATTTTCCCTCGATAGTTCGGGACGTTTTAATTACATATAATGAATTAAATGCTAATATTACGGTCACTCACAGAAATTGGCACGTGTAACACTTTTTTCAAATCTCTTTTGCTGCATATAGTTTCTGAGTTTGTTTAAACTCTATAATGTTAATTAAAGAATCGTATTAATTATCTATGTCAGATATTGTCCACGTTCGCATATACTTTCTCGGTGGTAGCCTGTGGAATCTTAGACTGTATTCTGCGTGCCGAGATTTCAAGATCGTTCGCGTAATTCCGGATTTACTGCCGAAATCTTGCACAAACGTGGCCATTGCAATATTACACGGTAATTAAGTGTCCCCAACATTCCTGAAATCTTGCACAAACGTGGCCATTGCAATATTACACGGCAAAGTGTCCGCAATATTCCTGAAATATTGCAAAAACGTAGCCATTGCAATATTGCACGACAATGTGTGCGCAATATTTTTGTAACATAGCTCAAAGCTGGCCATTTTAATATTTCACGGCAATGTGTGCGCAATATTTCTGTAACATTGCACAAAGCTGGTCATTTTAATATTACACGGCAATGTTTCCACAATTTTGCAGTAATATTGCAATGCAATCCGCAACCAAACGGCAACATTGCAGTGTACTGCAACTTTTGTGCAACATTTCTGCAACAAAATGTGCTGTAGGGGCAATCGAACCTTTCTTTTTAATTGGATCGAATACTATTCTCACCAGTCTCAGCATTATAGGTAAATACATATTTAGCACTTCTAGTTCAATATTATATAATAAATATATATTTTCTGACCGCGTAAAACTCAGACCACATATAAAAAGTGTACCTATACAGAGGAATTATTTACTGCGGGAACACAAACCCGTATTAAAAATACCGTGTAAATTAAGAGATGACCTACAGAGCAGTGAAATAGAAGTAAATATAAATTTAAACTCAATACGCCTCTACGAGTCACGGATTTTCCACTTTTACAAGATTTAATAATATCAGTGTGTAACGTTAATTTAAATTTTGTTGTATCTAAAGGGACATCTAGACGCTGATACATGTTGCAGTGAAACACTGATGCATGCATATCGTGTCCTCACACACTGATGCAGGTTACATGACTCTTGCATCTTGCTCACGCGCCTAGCTGATGAGCGAGATGCCAGTTCCACTTCTGATGCTGAAACACGGAAACCGATCTACAAACGTAGCAACATATATAATGAAACCTGCATCATGATGCATGGATCAACGTTTCACTGCAACATGCATCAGCATCTGGAGGACACTTCAGAAGCAAATTCGGGGTGCAAATAGTTAACAGAACGGTTTCTCAGTTCATCGTGCACTTAAAGTGTAACTTAAAGATTTTAAATTTAATGTTTTTAATTTGCTAAATTAAATGAACAATCAAATGCAAGCCAACTATCACGGTCTCCTAATTTAATTCCATTCATTTATTTCCATGGAGAACTGTTAAACGTAGCATAAAATATTCTAATAAATCATCAAACTAAGTAGTACCATTCGAATGATTGAACTATTGAAACGTTGATTAATAACTCATCTGTAAAAATGTTTTACAGTGGATGGTCGCTATTTTGAGCACCTTTTTAAGAATTAAATTGTTAGCAAAGATATATATGTACGTAATATCTACATGGAAGTTGTTTTCGATAATATATTATATCCCCTTTAGTATACGTACTCTTCGAAATTGGTTTAAAGGGATGTTCTTGCGAACTAGGGCTCATAAAAATAGGTGATATTTAGGAATTAATTAAAGGAAAACTACTACATACAATTTAATTGGACTTTTTGCATTGTATTAAGGATGTTTTAGACTATAGAAATATATATATATTTTTTGTAATTAATCGTTGCAGACGGGACTGGGGAGTCGTTAAAGTCACGGCGTCAAAAAATTTATCTAAAACGGTGGAAGTTGTAACACCTAAACCATTTGTCTGAAATAAAAAACAATCCCAGATTATTAAAGGGCATGAAACTCCCTAGTGGATATAGGGGAAAAGTGGGATAGTTGATTACAGTTTTGCTATTTTACTAAAATAATTATAATGGTTTGCTTTGTTTCTATTTAATTACTTAAATTGTAATTCTAAGAGTATTCTCAACATACTTGTACAAATTTGAGAGTTGAAAACTAATTTTAATGACTCAATTTAAACATTTTCCGACAGTGACGTTATGCACAAGTATCCCTCACTAAAGGGGAGATTTGATCAAAAGGTTAGGCAGACTTGATCAGTGAGCTTTAAGAATAAATAACACATTCATTTTCTAAAAAATATTTATTATTTTAGTCAATAACATGAAATAAAGGAAATATCATAAATGAAAAGTAAACTATAGATAACTAAATTTAAGGAATTACTGAAAAAATAAAATCGAAGAATGATATAAAACAACATAAATGCATTCTTAAAAGACACTTCATTAGAAATCATCTGATTTAGATGATGATGAAGAAAAGATTTTCCTTCTCACTTTCTTTGCTCTATTTTTCTGTTTCATTAGCCGTTATATGGTTTTTTCTGGGGCTTTTTCACCTGTTCAAGTATCCCACCTCACATACTGATCAAGTATCCCCCAATGCACTCGATTTGAAAAAAATGAAAAACCAAACATACCTTAAATATTATTTAGTTCAATCAATAAATAGCATTAATGGACCATAAATGGCTGTTTTCACTTAATATATTTTAAATTGTTGAAAATGCAACATTCAGTCGAAAAGGAGGAAGAACAAGGTGACCGAAATGTTTACTTTTTGGCTGCAAATAAGATCGAAGCTTCTAACTACATTATACTATGCTCCCGA
This sequence comes from Andrena flavipes, assembly GCA_963971345.1. Taxonomy (NCBI): domain Eukaryota; kingdom Metazoa; phylum Arthropoda; class Insecta; order Hymenoptera; family Andrenidae; genus Andrena; species Andrena flavipes. The sequence continues at coordinate 40,212,698 of OZ020479.1, read as the reverse complement.
AAGAAAACTGCAACATGAAGTGTTGCGAGAATACAAACATTACCACGATAACGTGGCAGCAGGCACAAATTGCCAATATATTAATTAAAAAACTGATGTGATCATGTATCCCCGATGATCAACTATCCCTACCATTAAAAATTACAAAAAATAACATTCTTGAGAAAAGAACGACATTTGAAATTTGAAATCACTTTTCCCCACATTTTTCGTCCTTTCGAGGGCATTAAAAATGACAAATTTTCAATATTTTTAAAATGTTAGTGGTTTCTCCACTACCGAGAACTATATTCTTCAAAATAAAAAAAAATTTCAGTCAAATCGGATAATAACTTTTCTAGATATTGATTCCACCGATTTTAAGAACGGTGTTTCGAGAAAAACGCGTGTAGTTTTACGTGAGCTCTGAATGGCCGAATTCTACCCATGCATTCGCCGCTACTCAAATACTTCTAACTTCAGAAATTTTTCGGATTTCACGAAATCAGTTTAAACACCTATTCTTAAAAGGTTGAAAATTCGAAAAATGAAACAAAAAGAATCAATTTTTTGGAGCGGAACCACTTCTTCAGGGCATTCGCCGGTCAAATCGCGCGAAAACATAAGTGGCATTTATAATTTTTTCTAGAAAAAAAAATATAAAATGTATGGGTCTAAAACTTTCTGCACTTCATTCTGTTATAAATGTAGAGTATAAAACAATTTTTTTATTTCATGTTTGCCCACCCCTGCCTCTGAAATACATTGCATGCTGCATCGTTTTAAAACAACTGGTCCGCACTATAGCCACGATAACTCTAAACAGCATCATCCAAAATCAAAAAAACAAAGATATTCCTTAATTACACGTGTGTGGTTATCGCGCTACCTTCAGGCAGTGTTAAGAAACAACGGGGCGATGATTGCTAAATGTTTAAACAATAGGGTCCCTGAAACGTGTGTGTTTTCGCATAAAAATATTCTGCAAAAGAAATGAGTGTATGAAAATTCGCAATAGAGGGTAGCGCGAAAGCCAGTGTAATCCCGTTTGAATTTTTAGGTCAAGAATTGCATTTTTTATCGTGCCGATAGTACGTGAAAAATTTTCTCGAGAAAAACGTACAGACGCCGAAGCTCGCTCGTTTGGTGACGGGTACTTACCCGTGAGCACCCTATTTTCCAAGCGTATATTCGATTAAAACAAAAATTGATTCTTTTCTTTTATCAATAAATGTATTATTAATTGAAGGAAAACTCACATTTCTCTCTATTATACCTGCATCACAATCCATCTTCAAAAACCACCTATTTTTAAGGCCGTCATACTGTTGATTCTTCTGAACTGTCTATAAAATCTGTACGGTTAGGAATTTCGACCCAAAATTTTAACTGGAAACTTTTGAGATGTTGTTGAATGAAAATATGCAAAAAATATTTATTTTTGACCAGCGGATGTCCTTAGAAATAATTCTACTTTGATCGGCCAAAAATTAAGCTATTTGTAAAGATTTTTTCTCAGTAAATGCAATATATAATGAAATAAATCATTAAAAATTAACAATTTTTGTTGAAAAATAAGAAAATGGCGTCGGTTTGAAAAAAAGTTTGACGAAACACCCAAAAGGATATATTCTCGGGTGTTTCATGGGAAAAATCTCGGTTATTTCTCGACAAAAAATGTAAATTGAGCTAGGGGCTATAGCAACACTCATATAGATTAAGAAATCACATACGCCGTGAACATACCTCTTTTTTAGGTACCATATTGACACTGTAAAAAGCAATTAAAACAAATTCCAAAATTCTTTTTAATTTTTTTTTTTTTTTGTATAAAATAAGAGTAGGTTAATAAATACCAAAAAAGCTTAATTTCATTATATGTTGCATTTACTGAGAAAAAATCTTTACAAATAGCTTAATTTTTCGGCCAATCAAAGTAGAATAACCCCTTAAACAAATATTCATGTCATTAGGAGTATCCGAAGGTCCCGCTACCTTGATTGCCGTTGAATTCGTCTTGATAAGTGTTTTTTTTTTTGTCTGTGTTCATAAAAATATATAGTCGCATGTAATACAACATAAATGGCCTTAAAACCACGGAAAGTATGGTTGTGCGAAACATCCTTGTGTCAGTTGTATGTATCATTTTCGTCTGAAACAAACACTTCTTTCGTGTAAACGTTTTTGTATCATCAAAACCAACGTGCATATTTACGATGGTCACCGAAATATGACACCCTCGACATAGTTAATTTCATACCTAGTACCCCTATTATAAATTAGTCAATATATTCTATTTTGTGCTCCTACTTACACATTCCCTTTAACTTATTTTGTTGGAATCAATAAATTCAATTAATTTTGATTTACATTCATTTATCGTTGATCATTCACTAACAAAACTTCTCTCATTATATTTTTAACGATACTTATTTGTTTGCTCTTAAATATGTAGTACTACACTTTGATAACAGAACGAAATATTTATGATAAAAAAATGAAATTATAATCTAAATTGATATACTGTCTAAATTTTAAAAAAACAGTGTAAGTTTACATGCACATTATGACAATATATCAACAAATAAACATAGTTTTTCATTATTTTAGTTACAAGACCTTGCGGTTAGGTGTATACAGAGGAACGTCAGGAAGTGGATGTCTGTAAGAGAATGGCCCTGGTGGAGATTATATGTGAAAGTTGCACCTTTATTGAATGTTCATCGGACCGAAGATCAACTAAAGGCAAAAACGGTGAGCACATAATTCGTATTTTCAGTACTAATAGTTTTTATCTTGATTTGTGGTAGCAGGGATTGGCTGACTCCAGCTACCACTGATGGAGGGGGAAACACCTACAGTAACTGACGCAGGCGCAGTTCATGCACACATTACCACCGCTTCTGTAGGTGTTTCCCCCTCCATCAGCGGTAGTTGGAGTCTAGTTGGAGTTTGCTGTGTGGAAGCAAACTGGAAAAACACGTGCAAACATAGGTCAAATGGAATACAATTTAATTTCTGTAATTTCATTAGCATATAGAAATGTTGTGCAACTTGCTTGTTTAAATCGACATAAATTATTTTGCTTTTACGAACAGGAGGAGCTCGACATACTCAAGATAAAGGTTGAAAGACTCGAACAGGAACGCAATCACCTGAAACATGACAACGATAGATTGGAGGCTAAGGTGCGTTAAAAATTGTGTTTTGAATTTTACAGTTTATTAATTTGTAATTGTTTCCAACTATTTCAAAGGCAAAACTTTTCTCAACTGTATGGTAACACATTATATCTACTTCTAGTCTTCCTTGTCCATTGTCTATTTGATTGTTACATCGAATCAAATGGGTCTTAAATACTAAGTATCTATGTCACTTTAAACGAAACTCTTCATTTAATGTTATCGCTAACATTCCACCCTAATTGTTGAAAAATCTGACCATATACTTAGATACTTAATTAATTCGATTCTGTCTGTTTGGATAATTTCATTTCGTTAGTTAGACATAAGTAGAGCTGTTTCGAGACTCGAAACATTCGAGTACCTAGTTTGAAGTTCGACTTTTGAAAAAAACGGTTTTCGAATTCCACTATTCCCCAAAAACCGGTTAAACCGGTTTTCGTATTTTCACAAAAATAATATAATTTAAATATTTTTTAAAAACATAAAATAAATATTTGTACTTATTTTAAAATTTTCAGTTTCCTTAATATGATAGAATTACAAAAATATAAGAAAATAAAATATACTCTACCTATAAAAAAACCAAATTAATAAAAAAAAAACTTAAAATTGAAATGCGTACAAACGCGTACAATTTTTGAGTTCATTTAATATTTACGCACCTATAAAAATATAACACAATAAAAAAGACTGCAAACAAAAACAAATGAAAAGTAAATAAAATCCGCACAATATATAGAACTTCAGAAAGTATGAACTCATGAAGATTAGTTTTACAGTAAACTGTAAAACTCTAGTATATAAAACTGGTTTTCGAATTTTAGAAATTTATAAATAAAAACCTGTTTTTAAACTCGGTTTTTAAAAACCGACAAACCCTAGTATATACTTTCGTCCCGCACTGTATATTCGCTAGTGTACATTAGACTGTTTGTTCAAAAATTGAAGCAACATCCTCTAAAGAGCGCTATTCGCCTACCTAATCATGACACTCATATCGTTCTATTGTGTTCAGTGTGGCAGACGAAGCGTGTAGCTAGTGGACGTTTATCGCGTTATGAATTTCCTCGGCAGACCACCGCGGCGTCAATGTATTTATACCGTTCTGTAGTGAGCATAAATGTTCCAGTGACCGACATTCTCTCCTCGTCTTGTCTGAAAATTCCTTATACGACCTTGGCATTGTGTCCTACATCATTTTGTATTAATCTTTCAATCGCGGTTGAATGATTCACTCTGCCATTTTGTTTTCTCCTCTGGGACACTATGTATATTTTGCTATGTTCATCTTTCGTGATCATTTTTTTTTTTTTTTTTTTGTATAGCCCCCTTTTCTGCGCTTTTGTTTCATTCTTTTCTTACTCTTATCTTTTGCTGGCTAAGACTTTTCTTGGAGACTCTGCAAGAGATTTGGCATTCGTCCAGAATTGTGGCTGAATCTCTTGCTCCCTCATAGTTCTCCCTATCCGTTCTTCTATCTTCTTCACTCTCTATTTCACTTAGAATAACTTCGAGGTGACCGTCGTCTTCTCTAACAGACGCAATCGGCCCGCGTATCGGCTGACCCAAGAAGAGGCAGTTGCACCGCGACTCCCTCTCGATACGGGCGTTGCCGTTCGATGTTACGCAATTAAATGCTCGTGACAAGACGCTCGATGATCCGATCGACCCGTAAACGAAATTGAAATGCCGACGATACACAAATCGACTACAGAACCTTCTCCCGCGCGAGCACGTTGATTATCTTGTGTTAAGGAGAGCAGCCCGCCCTGCATATAAAGTGATTTGTATTGTATATAATCAATTTCAATTAATTAATAACGAAAATATCGTAATCTCACTCTTTGCAGTTTTTCATATGACATTCTTGCATATATGTTATTTTTTCTTGCTTCGCATTAGTACTTGTTGCAATTACAATGAATTGTAAGTTTGTAGTAATATAACAATGATGTTGGTTATGCGACACAAGTTGCAAACACTAGCGCAACTCTGTCTTAAAGTACACGAGTAATTAAGAGTGTACGTAGTCTACTTCACTGGATAATGCTGCCTATGCAAAACCTTTTAAGGTTCTAAGTTCAGTTCTTTTTTCAAATCACACAATTTCGATTTTTGAAAAGGAAATCGCGTCACCTTTTTTTAATGCACAGTGTTATCAGCAAAACGTTACCGGCAATATTTTGAATTGGGCTGTTGAACGGTCGGGGAGGTGAAATATCGCCACAATGCCGTCTGTACCAGTATCGTACTCAAACGTTGTGTCCCCAACTTCGAGACATACTTCGCCAACTTATGAAGAACAACTGTCAAGCAGAGAACTAAATGAGAATGCCAACGAATTGTGCGACTCGGTGATTGCGAATTTATCGAGATCCGTGGAGATGAGTAACCTCATGAAAAGACCACCGTTGCCGCCGTGCATTCTGCGAAGGCCATCCAGTAGAACACATGTGGCAGTCTCAAGCTCGATAAGGAGTCTGTCGCCTTCCAGTCTTTCATCCAATTTGTCTTACCGCTCTAAATCCTTATCTATCTCGCCACGACCGCGTTCAAGAATTGATTCCCCGACAAATTTCTCAACTCCTCCAAGAAGGGTGTATCCTGTGGAGAATGCTGCCCCTGTAGACATAGCGAAGGAAACATCTATCAAGGAACAGGCTCCAGTCGTTTTCGATGCCAGCCTGAATTTTGTCCTGGGCTTTGAGACGCAAAAAGTCAGGCAATCCTTTAAGCCCACTGCGTCTCATTTGGAACCAGCAACTGCCTCTTCGTACTTATCATCGAAAATATCCCAGTTCTTGAAGAGAACGGATCATGTAATGGATGAATGGAAAAGTTTGGGTCACAGAGATGACGCAGATAACGATCTGTGTTTTCTGTCTACGATTCAACCAAACGACAGAGCTAGATGTGGCATAGGTAGAAGCCAAAGTGCTACGAATATTATGATACGCGGCTTTCAATATTACAGCAGATCGAACAGTGTCGCGAAAAGTTCTTCCTCCAGGCGCTCCTTGTCACGCGCTTCGGAAGACAGAACTATTTCCGATAGCGTTGGCCAAGAGGTACATAAACATAGAAAGTACAGTAGGAGCAATTAGTATTTCTGATTTAAAGTTCATCATTCATTCCATCTACATCCAGGAAATGTACGATACTTTTTATTAGACTTCCTAACCGCTATTCGTCATTATTGTATCTTTGTTAATTGTTGGAAATGTCTGTAAAAATACGGAAATCATAAATCATACTAGTTTGATTGTCATCTTACATATAAATTTTCTTCAATATTGTAAATTGTAAAGAAACGTAAAACGTCTGTAAAATAATGTGTTTTTTCCTACAGGAGTATGTATCATCATATAGCTTGCATGTAGATAATAATGGAGCGACTGTTAACTCTTTGCACTCCATATTATTCACTGGATAATCTATCAGAAGTCTTTTGCTCAATGCTATACGTAACTTTAATTTAAATGTTGTCATGTCTCAAAGGCGTGTATGCAGTGTCAAGAGTTAAATGTAGTTTGTTCAGAAAAATGAATCCCAATTAATCTATAAAATGTGTTAAGGCACGAAGAAAAAAATCCAAAACTGCTTCGAAATATCAATGACGCTCAGTTTTTTTAAAACAACTATGAATAATATGTATACGAGGATGAGTTGAAAACTTCGCGGCCCAGCAGAAAAGGAGTGTCTTAAGAATTTTCTTTGCATTAGTATTCAACATTAGCCTCCTTTCAAATCTCTACCTGGTAAAAGTTTTCGTCCTAGGCTGTAAAATACTGCATTCAAATGACTCTCGTACAAAAGGACGTGTGACCATGATTATGTTTACTATTAATTAATGAAGTTGGGCGCTTAATTATAAAGTTAATTATATTAGGTACACGTTCTTATTTTACTTTCTAAGTTAATTTCATTACATTTTCTACTCCAGTTAAGCGAGATGACTGCCGACTTCGCGGAAGAACATTCAACTTCAACGTTGGCAGCGGAGAGAATTGATGCAGAAACGTCGGAACGTTTACGTCTTGAAAGGGAGCTTCAAGATGTGACTGAGGCTAATAAAAATCTTCAACAGGCTACAGAACGTCTGGAAATGGAACTTTTATACGCGAGGGCTGCCGATTTAAATGGAATTGCATCAGACGCGGAGGATGGTGAAGATGGGGGAGTTTATAAGCAGAGGTACGAACACGCCGTGAGAGAACTTGAGTTCACGAAACGAAAAATGGCGCAACAGCATGAAGATGACCTCGAACAACTAGTAGGGCTTAAGAAACAACTGGAGAAAAAGGTGCGTACGCTAAAGTTGGCGATCTTTTTTAATTCAAACTTATGTGAGAAGTGAAATTTTGTAATATTTCATAAAATTAAAAAAGTAAAATTTAAATGAAATTTTGGAACTATTTAACAGTATTTCGAAATAGTCATTTTAGTTTTCAATCTATTCCGCACAATATCAAGGTTTTTTGGTGTTTTATAAACTCCTTAAATAAGTCTAAATCGCCTGCCCCGTGCTTTGTGTATAGGGATAATATCTTGAGTGATAACTTATCTGTTGCTAACGCTTTTGCTGAATCTTTCGAGTCTGTATACACAGCAGATGATGATACTATCAATATTCATGATTCTCTATTCAATATTAATATCTCGAGGATGGCTATAAACATAGGTGATATCTTTACAAGTATTAATAATCTTAGAGATAACTGTGGTCCTGGTCTTGGTGGTATTCCACCGAGATTTTTTAAATCATGCAACTATATTATAGCTAGAATTTTGTGGTTGATTTTTAATAAATCTTTGTCATCAGGTATTTTTCCTAAGCGATGGAAATTGTGTCTGATTAAACCCATCCCTAAGGGTAGTGATTTTACATCGATCTTAAACTATAGACCCTATGTATACAAAATGTAATGCCTAAGATTCTTGAAGAGATAATGTGCTGTACATTATCGTTTATGTTCAAAAGTACTATTATTGACGAGCAGCATGGCTTTGTTTCGGATCGATCTACCATCACCAATCTTATGGAGTGTCATCACTATCTATCGTCTTGTATTGAAGAAGGTCTTCAAGTTGATGTGGTGTATACGAATTTTCGCAAAGTCATTCTGTTTTAATTGCAAGGTTGAAGTCGTTGGGAATTAGTGGTAGTGTACTCTCGTGGATTACTAGTTTTTTATCGGACCGGATACAAATTGTTAACTTTAAAAGCTCTTACTCGAGAAAGATCAAAGTCACTTCGTGTGTGTCGCAAGGTTCGCACCTGAGTCCACAAGTTTTTGTACTTTTCATCAACGATATCTCAGAAGTTTTTCTACATTCTAAATTTAATTTGTATGCAGATGATCTCAAAGTTTATCACAGTGTTAGTAATCCGCAAAGTGCCCAGTTAATCCAGAATGATCTAAACAGACTTCACGAATAAATTATCTCTTAATTTAAGTAAATGTCATATTGTCAGGTATAGTCATAAGAAAAATAACATAGTTTTTAATTATGCCATAAGTGGGATTCTGCTCTCTTCTCTTAACAGTGTCAAAGATGCAGGCATAACTTTTTCGTTAGATCTATCATTTGCGACTCATTACAGAAACATCATTTCTCGTAGCCTTAAATCTTTGAGTCTTATCCGTAAAATCTCGAAATTTCTTAACAATACTTACACTCTCAAAATACTATATTGTCAGCTGACCAGGCCTATTTTGGAATACGGTAGTATAATCTGGTCTCCATACTGGAAATCTTATATCAACAATATTGAGTGGTCATTCCATGCTATTTGATTCTTATAACTATGACATAATTCTTAATAAATTAAATATTAAGCCATTAAGCAATAGAAGAAAGATGTTTGAAATCATGTTTGTAAGCAAAATTGTCAAAGGGGTTATACCTTGTCGTGCGATCATTCAATTGTTCTCTCTAAATGTACCTTCAAGGAGCTTTAGAAATTACTTATTTTCATACTAAACTGCATCGCACTGTATGTGGTTATTATAGCTGTTTAAATCGAATGTCCAACCACGCTAACAGTGTCCATCAGAATATTGATTTATTTGGTCAATCCCTAGCATCTTTAAGATGCTCTCTCGAAGGTATTCCATAATTTTTTATTCTATAATTCTTCACTATTTGTTTATTTCTTTTTTTTTAAATTACTATATATACTCTCTCTCGTTTCTCTTCGGATTAGATATTTTGTGATATATGTATTATGTCTCCCCGCATTATTATCTCTTTGTACCAAAGGGTTTATCCCGTGAATAGTAATAATAAATAAATAAATACATAAATAAACTACACTTTATGTACCATTACCCGGCCGAAAGAAGATCCCTAGCAGGCGGTCTCGGGCGATGCAGTCCGCCTCTGTAACGATTGGTCGAGTTTTTTTTTTTTGTTTGGACACACTTCTAAAGACGGGGCACACGTATTTTGGTTATTAGCTGAAGTAGGCATATACATTGTCGCACCGTGCGACGAAAAAAGCGAACAAAACACATTGAGAGCGAGTGGGATAGAGCGATTTGACCGACGAACTCCAAAGCAATAGCGTAGGCATCTCAGACGGTTATCATGATGTCAATTAAAAACAATCTGTGCGAGATTGCGTTTGGACTCATTTTAATCAGAAGAATCTCACCAATGCAATGATAATACTTTCCTGAACATATTGTGAAAAATAAGGAAATTTTTATGTTATTTTATATTAATAGTAGGCAATAGCCTACGCTATTGTTTTGGCGTTCATCGGTCAGATCGCTCTATCCCACTCGATCTCGATGTGTTTTGTTCGCTCTCTTCGTCGCGCGGTGCGACAATGTATGTGCCTACTTCAGTCAATAACCAAAATACGTATGCCCCGTCTTTAGAAGTGTGCCCAAATAGGTGACTCGACCAATAGTCACAGCGGCGGACTGCGTCGTCCAAGACCGCCTGCTAGGCATCTTCTTTCGGCTGGGTAATAGTACATGTATACATTTAAACATGTGATATGAATAAGTAAATGTATAATATAATAACGCATGTTAATGATATTTCTCATACTTTAGTTAGCTGATGCTTACGAAGAAGTTGAAGAACAACGTCAAGTTGTTGGACAATGGAAACGACGTGTGCAAAAGTTGAACGGCGAAATGCATGACCTGAGACTTCTTGTAGAAGAACAAACGGCCAGGAATAATCTTTTAGAGAAGAAACAACGCAAGTATGTGACCTTTCAAATTGGAATACCATTTCCTTCATATATATTTACTGGTCGCGTTAAAAGTAATTTTAATTTTTTTAACTAAAATATTTATAACAGCGATATATCGTACCAAATACACTTTTATTTCTTACTAACAGTACATCGTAATTTGATAGTATTTGTGCATTATTAGTAAATTGATTTTAGAATCGTTTAGGAAAGTCCCTTTTCAAAATTTATTTTTCAGAAAGGCTTGAGATGACTAGTTATTTAGAGAGATTTCAGAAATTGAAGAATTTTAATGTTTTCACTTGGAGTATCACTAATGTTCTATTCTCATTGTATCGGATGGCAACAAGTGTCTCTGGCAGTGCGCCAGGCCGGTAACGTTGTCCGTTCGCAGGCATCAGCGTTTAGTTGGGTGTTTGGTGTGTGCAGAACCTATTGTGATTGACTATTCCAAAAATAGGTTTAGGATCGCCCCGAAACTAGGATCTTGTTACTAGTTTGAGCAAAGAAATTAATTGCAGAAAGCGTATTGAACTGTGTGCAAATAATGAAGCAGTAGCACTATTTTTATACTATTCTTCAATAATTGTTAGATCAGTGCAAAAGAATCAAAGTTTTTACTAAAATTTCTGTTAAAAATACAAGAAGATGTGGTAAAAAAAGACATTTCTATGCACCTAACATCATCTAACAGTGAGCGAACTAACTATTTCATCGACCTAATATGTTCTTAATTATTATTCTTATGCCTAAAACGATATGGTAAGGTCACGAAATATATGTTAGGTTTTTTATCAGACTATCATGAAAGGTTGTGTAATAATTATAATTATTCAAATTAAATAAATTATTTAAAGGAACAAAAATAAACAAAATTGTTAAGAGGGTACTATTAATTGGTTTGTCGTTCTGGGGGTAATTTTTACGATTTTGAATTGCAACGGATTATAGGGTCAAGGAATTTGAGGTTTTTCACATATTTATTCATAATTGAAAAGAATACAGAAAATGTCGGTTAGTTATATTCATTTAACACTGACAAATCAAAAAAAAATTTGGATTTAGAAAAGTGTAACTAGAGCTGCCAAATACTTGAAAAATTTCGGCCAACTGTTTGCGATGCTGTAGAGAATGGATAAGGCAAATTGTTCTTCATACCTATATAGTTGAAAGACTGTACGCCTTACATTTCCAGCAGTCAGTCCGAAAAAACTCTTCTATTTTCATACAGTATTCAACCATCATCTCTTCCATCTTTTGTGCCAAAAGTGCTGGCCGTCCAATATCTCTTTGCACCAGTTTTTTAGGGGAAAGTGGGGATTTCACATCGTCTTTTTAAACGTGACTCTTAGTGCCTGAAATTTTCGTCAATCATTGTCTCAGAATTGCACGTTCTACGTTTTCCTATATGAATAACGACCAAACAAAACAATACTTTAATAACATTTACAGACACAAATAGGAAAATATGTTCCAAATATCGCCCACGGGACAAAATTAGGATGTACGTGCAGGACGAGAATAGCCACAAAAGCATTTTTAATATAATTTCCAATTCTAATCGATAAGTGACAGAACGAGTTCGCCACTTCGGAATATGAAAATAGAAGCAATATATTACACGTGAACAAAAATAGATGGCGCAATTACATACCTTAGGCCTTAAATGCTAAAATAGGACTACAAATATTAAGAAATTATTATTTTTTATATTCAATGCGCTACTCCTGAAGAAACAAAGCCTTATAAAACTCTGATAACCAAATCGGGCAGCAGGATCTGCCGGCAGCTGCGGTGCAGTCTACGTCCGCATCAGCTACGGATCTGTCGGCAGATCGACGGCAGATCCGCAGCAGATCCTACTGCCCGTCTGACATAGTGATCCCCTAGACAGTGATCGGCATAACCGCCGCCATTTGTCACAATTTGGAGCAAAACCGGAAATAAAGATAACCTAACCGTTCACTCTATCTCTTTCTATCGGTATTTTTGTCTCTTTCTATCGGTATTTCTGTCTCTTTCTATCGGTATTTCTGTCTCTTTCTTTTTCACAGTTTCTTTCTCTGTCTACTTCCGGTTTTGCTTCAAATCCCAGCAAAAAATCAGCGACGATACACGTTGTTCCGATCACTCTCTAGAGGATCACTAGTCTGAGACATCCAACAGCGCCATCTAAAGGCCACAATTACCAACCAATTCCCTACGTATGACGTCACATGGACCTACGCACCAACACAAATGTACCGTTATTGCTGTAGGTGTATTCCTACTCCCACATACCAGCAAGCAGATTCTGCAGGTTATTAAATAATTAATTCTATTTATTTCAAAAAGTATTTATTCTTTCTTTAATAATATGTGATTACAATGTGATTATAATTGTTACAAAATAATGTAAGTAGCGCATATAAATTCAAAAACGAACTTTCAATATTTACACTAACAAATCAATATACAGTACGTTCCGTAACCAGTGGTACCTAGTAGGGACGACCTCAGAACTTTTATTCGATATGTTCGATTTCTTTTTTGTGTAGAATCATCATATACCCTGTTGTGTTAGCGCTGAAAACAAATAACACGATGTGTCAGACGGTCAGCAGGATCTGGCGCGGATCTGCCGGCAGATACGTAGCTGAATGCGGACGTAGACTGCACCGCAGCTGCCGGCAGATCCTGCGCTCTCCTGGCAGACCCCGCCGTCAATCTGCTGGCAGGCTGACGGCAGATTGCTATCAGGGAAAGAATCTGGAAACGGCGAATTCATTTTTTGTCGCCAGCTCACTTGTGGTGTATATATCATAAAATTCCTTCGAGGAACAGGGAGGGGAGCTGATCCCCTTACACTGTTCTCAGTCTATAAGGTACTAATTCGGTCTAGAATGGAATATTGTCTCCCATGTATTCTGAAACAACCATCGCTTCTGGACAAGATGGAAAGAGTTCAGCGTATTGCTGCTCGACTTGCTCTGTATCTCCAAAATTCTGCACCCAACAATGTCACCTTAGCTGAAGCTAAATAATCTACGTTAGTAAAACCAGCAGCATATTTGGGAATTTTGTATGCGACCAAAATTGTGACTCAACTAACCAATTTCATAAATGGTCTTGTACGAAGTCTCTGCTCATTCCGTCATCGGCTCGCTCACAAACCATACTCCTCCCCGTCTCCTTACCAGCGTAGCAAACGAGGTGGTAAAGTTCTCACCTCTTCTGACTCTTGATTACGACTCTTTTATACCTCCAGCACTACTCCCAGCGCTGCATACGCCTACTGAATGCAACCTTCAATCTGATACACTCTTAAAAGACGGCATTAATATCAATTCAGAATTCAACGACATGATGAATAACAACTACTCTAGCTTCATCGCCATTCAGACTGATGGTTCCAAGACTTCTGACGGGGTTTAGCACAGAGTTAAACAGCCTTAACAAGCAAGTCTCCATCTGTACAGCTGAGTGCATCGCAATCTGCAGAGCACTTGACCTCACAAAACTCTTACCTCACATGTTGTCACGTCCCAGATGGAGGTCTTTAGGACAATGACATAATGGGGTTGTATGGGAGGGTTATGGTACGAAGGCGAGCTTCGTAGCACTGAAGGTTAATTGGAAGTCAGTCGCGAATACAAGATTCGTAGCACTGAGGGTAAGTGGAAATCAGTCGCGAATGCAAGATTCGTAGCACTGAGGGTATGTGGAAGTCAAACGCGGATGCGAGGTTTGTTGCACCGATCGTAGGTGGAATTCAGTCGCGAATGCGAGATTCGTAGCACCGATCGACCAGGGAAGATTTAGAATGTAATCGCACACCTGGGTGACACCCGTTAGAACACTTGCGGTTTGTATTTAGGCTTGGTAATTGGATAGATATAAGAAGCCACAAGTAATAACTCCGAGAAAAACGTCTAGCCGTTTGGTCGTACAAGACCTATGCGAAAGTAAGTCTTGTAAACACTGTAAGAACTCCGGGCGTTCATATACCGATCAGCTGTTACAGCAGCCTGTTATAATTTGGAATCCTTGTAACTGAAGGATTGATACACTAATTCTTAGCTTGATTTAAAGTAAAAACGTTTATTTATTTAGAAGCATGAAAATATGCCATGCACTGTCAATGTGATAGCGGTTAGTTGGTGTAATAATGCGTTGGACGTGAAGCATTAGCACATGAACATTTATATAAATGTATATATATATATATATATGTATCCATTTATATATATATATATATATCCATTTATATATATATATATATATATATATATATATATATATATATATATATATATATATATATATGTATGAACATGAAATACACGAGTATAAGCCACAGATAATAGTAGGAAAAGCAATAAGAATTAGCAATGATAATAATATAGATCAATAAGTGATCTAAGTGATATAAATGGAGATGATATTCAATTGAGCAATAGTTAATAGTAATCGCTTACAGTAGATGTCCACGAGTAGTCTGTTGAACACTGACTCTATTTTAACCCTCCGGCGGGCGCGCTTTGTCGAATCTCACGAGCGGGCGCGATAAATCCTTTCGCGACCACGGACGAGATATCTCGCTCCACGGTATCTGTCGTACGATGCCACGGACGAGTTATCCCGCAATATTATGTCGTTCGTACGATGCCACGGACGAGTTATTCCGCGACATTATATCGTCCGTACTATGCCACGGACGAGTTATCCCGTGAGATTATTTCGTTCGTACGATGCCCCGAACGAGTTATCCCGTAACACAATATTGAAATTCGCTACACTGCGATACGCTACCTGGTGACGAAAATCAGAACCTGAAAGAGTAGGTGGCTGGCTGCGGTTGCATAGAAACAGTGTGTAAATAATTAATTTAAAATATACATTTTATCTTGTGTGTGGTAAAATTTTTGCTTATCAATTTTTCTACTAGAATCAGTTTACTTAGTATCTGCTTTCAGTGACTGTAAAAATTCTTCACGTCGTATTGCAGATTACGGGAACATGTGGAACCTGCACACGGCGATTTTAATGGTGATTTTGTATGAAGTAGTTCCCAGAAAAATATTTCGGGAATAACTTCTTACAAAAATCACATTAAAATCGGCGTGTGTGGGTTCCATATGTTCTTTTGTAACCAATACCATAATTCCAGGATTCAAAATTTCCTAATTTAGTTAGGGGCACATTTCACCAGAGGGTGCTGATTTTGCCAACAGATATATATGGAAAGTGTCCACCCCTGATTACAACCGACCTACTCTGTTCGGCCATCTTTGTGTTACGTCACGACCACCAACCTCAATAGTCCGCACGACGTCAAAGCTCTAAGCGCCAAAGACGAGATATCCTGCGCGTTAGTTTTCTGTTTTTACAGCTGAATATCGTTCCTCGCACGTTCTGAGCAAGGTAGGGTAAATGAACACGTACCAGTGAATGGACATTTTATATTAAAATGAGTAAAATAAGTTATTAAAACAAGCAACTAATTAATTAGAGACTTCTTTTAATTTCGTGCTTCATATCCAAACAATTTTCGTAGAACGTAGAATCAATCGCGCTGTAAACATAATTTTATAACAGTGTTCATTCATTAGCCTTAAATGTTCATTTATTGGTGTGTTTACCCTATTATGTTGAGAATACAGTTTTTAGTGTTGGCGCTTTGTGAGTATCGACAATGATGCCTCGACGTTCAAGAAATCGAATTATCAGCGATAGTGATAATGATAGCATCGAGGATACAGAGTTAACTATAAATGATGATGACATTCCATTATCTGAACGGTGGAAAAAATTAACTGAAGAAAGGAAGTGGAAAATTCCAGCCATTACAGAAAATTTTGAACCACGAGTGATAAATTATATGGATAACTGTGGCGGAGTACAACAAGAATCGGGCTTATCAGAGAGCAGTTGCCCTACTTCAATTTTTCAGTTCTTTTTCGACAAAGAGCTGATAGAACTAATAGTAAATGAAAGTAACAAATACAGCCGTAATGAAGGTTTTTCGGGGCGTTACTATAATGTTACATCCAACGATATATATTGTTTTATCGCTATCATAATATATATGGGTATAGTCCGCTTGCCCACACTATCTTTGTATTGGTGCACTAAGCCGATGTATAATATTCAATTTGTCAGAAGAATTATGCTTAGAATAAAATTCTTACGGATCATGCGAATCTTGCATTTCTGCGATACAGACGAAAACAATAATACTGTTACTAGCAGAAGTTACAAAATACAACCGATTATTAATATTTTATTACAGCGATTTGAAAGAGCATATCGCCTAGGGCAGAACATAGCTTTGACGAAAGCTTATTATTATGGAAAGGATAACTTTTATTTAAGCAATATGTTCCAACTAAGCGTGCGAGATTTGGGTTAAAATCCTTTATTTTGGCCGAATCTGAAACCGGATATGTGTACAATTTAAAGTTATACAGTGGGCAATTTTTGTGTGAACAGAAGTCCGCGTTACTTGGGATATCGGGCTCTATTGTGCTGGATTTATCCAAAAGCTTATTGCACCAGGGAAGAACCCTATTCCTTGACAGTTGGTACACTTCTTCTACTTTACACGAACGTTTATATAAAAATGGCACACATACTTGTGGGACCGTTCGATTAAGAAGAAGAGGTATGCCATGTGATGAGGAGATAAAGAACATAAAAAAAACTGATGAAAGGGGAAATAATAGTCAGGTACAATAAATTCATGGCTTTTTGTGGTTGGAAAGACAAACGACTAGTATCGACTCTTAGTACTTTACATACTCCTCACTTGGTGATGTGTGACAAAATTGCCTACACTACAGGGTAGTGCATAAAAAAAACAAATTGCATTTTACGATATAATATTAACATGGGTGGTGTAGATCACGTAGATCAAATTGTACGTGGGTGTGAGTCTTTTCGAAAGACATTAAAATGGTATAAGAAATATTTTTTATACTTGCTGGATGTTACTATATGTAACTCTATAATTATATGGAATTGTCTTCACCCAAATAGAAAAAATTTTCGCGAAATAAAAGAAGATATAATATCCGGATTATTAGAGAAGTATTACAAGCCAAAAAAAAGTTCTATAACAAAGGGAAAAAGTTTTATGTTAATCCACTTCGTTTTAATTCCCGATGCTTCCCGAAAAAAATATCACCAACAACAAAAAACTGTCACCCGACAAAACGTTGTGCATTGTGCTGTCATGTCCCGGGCGAGGTCTTTGGGAACGATGACAATTGGGGGAAGGAATGAATGTCAGGCGCGAACCTGTAATCCAGCACACTGAGGGTTTTAGAGGGAACGTCAGGCGCGAATCTAAAATCCAGCACACTAATCGTTTTA
Source organism: Andrena flavipes (assembly GCA_963971345.1). Classification (NCBI taxonomy): domain Eukaryota; kingdom Metazoa; phylum Arthropoda; class Insecta; order Hymenoptera; family Andrenidae; genus Andrena; species Andrena flavipes. The sequence continues at coordinate 40,194,968 of OZ020479.1, read as the reverse complement.
GAGGAGTCAGGCGCTAATCTTAAATCCGTCACGCTGAGGGTTTTGAGGGACTCAGGTGCGAATATTAAATCCGTCACGCTGAGGGTTTTGAGGGACTCAGGCGCGAATATTGAATCCGCCACACTTAGAATGTACACTTGGAGAGCACCCGTTATAGTACTTCGTATTTGTTTTGGTTTCGGTAATAGGATTTACCGTTGCAGTTATATATATAAGAAACCACATTTAGTATTTTCGTGGATTACACGGCTCATGCAATAATATGTTTGTAAACACTAGAACCGTTCTCGCGTTCACGAGCGCGAATCAGCTGTTGCGGCAGCTTGATTTCGTTCGGACTGTTTATGACTCGAGGATACACACAATAATTCGAAACGTGATAGAAAACGAATAAGTTTATTAACTTTATTAGAACGTTTGGTAATAATAATTCTTGGGATTCTTAGCATTAACAGATAACATTTATATAAATGGTAGTTATTAGCAATATAAGAATATGAACATGAAATACATGAGAATAAATCGATGATAATATATGAAATGCGATAAGCGTTATTTATGCGGAGAAATATGAATGAGGGTGATATTCCTTAATAATAGTAATTATAATGGCTTACGGTAGTTGTCGTAGCACTGATTTTAATCTTTGCCACCGGTAATTAGCACTTTTGAATAATACTTTAACAAAAGAGCAGCGATGAAAAAGAGCGAGGCCTCTCAGGACCTCATATTTATGTATCCTTACAGGAGTATTGCGGGGGTACGCGCGGTAGCGGCCTTGACACATTTCGGAATAAGACGCAGTAGGACTTCCGGGGTTTTTATAAACGGTATGGCTATTAATAGACATATTTATGTCACGTACGCCAAATATGTGTCGCAGTTAGATTTTTGGGGTTTTATGACTGCGAAAAGAGATACTCAACTCATCGAATGGATTTTTGGGTGTTTAATAGGAAAGGGGTTAGAGTGGCTTGGACTTCATGAGTCGTAAAGAGGGGATTGAGACTTGGTCTCGATTTAAGAGGGATTTGTAACGAGGGATTTGTTTGAATTCGTTTTAGAGGGAATGATTCGTGCCTTGTAGGACGAATAGGCGAAGAGGGTTTTGTAACGATTATCTCGTGATGGGGATCTCTAAGATACATCAGCGAGGTGGAGTTTGTATCGATCATCTTGTGTTGGTGACCGCCAAGGTATAACATCAAGGTGGTCGACGATTGAGGAGATGGGGCAGGAGCTGAGTTTGACAGAGTTTGATGGAGTGATTTCGTGATTTATGATAGAAACTTTAGAATAGAACCGCGCGAAAAATATTGGGACGTCACAGTGCAAACAAAATGGTGTACGTAAAGAAACTATTTATTTCTGTCAAAATTGTGATGTTTCTTTATGTGTTGTTCCATGCTTCGAATTATATCATGTACAGAAAAAATATACGAAACTGTTGTTAAAATAACATATGTTTCAATTATTATTCGCTAAAATGTTTTGTAAATTAATTTTTCTTCAAATTAACCCTTAAGTAGGCGCACTGGCAAAATCACATAAGTGGGCGCATGGGGTCAGCAGGGACCCCAACTGCTTTTTTATATTTATGGTAAATCAAAAGGTTTTGAAAAGTAAAAACAAGTATATTTGTTAATCAACATTTATTACTTTTACAAAAAATACAAAACTCAAATAAAGTCTTCTCATTATAATAACATCATCTCATAAAGACATCTCATTATAATAAAACTGAACATTTCTTAGATGTATTGAGAAATAATGACCCCATGCGCCTACTTAAGGATTAAAACTAACTTGATAAATAAACACGCCGGATATCTCGTCCGTGGCATCGTGCGAACTATATTGTGTCGCGGGATAACTCGTCCGTGGCATCGTATGAACGAAATAATATCGCGGGATAACTCGTCCGTGGCATAGTACAGACGATATACTGTTGCGGGATAACTCGTCCGTGACATTGTATGAACGACATAATGTTGCGGGATAACTCGTCCGTGGCATCGTACGACAGATACCGTGTAGCGAGATATCTCGTCCACGGTCGCGAAGGGGTTAAGTACCTTCCACTTGAAAAAATTAGTTACATCTAATACAGTACTTCAATAGCCACGATAATGGACACTGGCATTCAACAAAGGATATAAATGAAATTTCTGAACACATAAAAATGCGGCATAAAAGGCCGCAGCGCGCCCGCCGGAGGGTTCAAGTAGCAAGTTCGATTTTGTATAACACAATATCCTTCGCGGGATTGTTTCCGTAGATGAGTTTCTGTACAAGAGTATTGCGGCCTCTGAGGCCCTTGTATTTATATGGTTCGTCGGAAGGTCAGGTGTGAGGGGTATACGCGGTATGCACCATGAATCATGTTTGAAATATGCATCTATAATTAGAACGTGTTGATAACTGATGCGCGAAATATGCGTCGCAATAGGACTTCCGGGGTTTTTATTTGGGCTTCTGAAAAGGGGGTACTCATTGGTTTGATTTTGGGTGTTTTGTTTGGAAAGGGATGAGAGTGGCTTTTATTAGATGGGTCGTAGAGAGGGGGTGAGACGTGGTCTCGTGGTAGGCCGAAGAGGGGAAGGGGATTTCGTAGTTGACCATCTCGAGATGGGGACCGCTACGGTATATCGTCTAGAAGGCCCGATGTTTGGGGAAAAGGGATAAGAGTTGAGTTTTAGGGATTTTGGTGGAGTTGTGAAGTGATTTATGAGGGAGACTTTAAATAATATCACACGAAAAATAGTGGGATGTCACAATGTACTGATGCTGTCAGCGTTCTTCAATGTCTCCTCAACCCTACTCCCCGCCATAGAAATAAATACATGTGACATAAATCTAAAGCTGACAGGTGATTACGCACTTAATGACTTCTCAACTTAATTCACAAATAATTAAATTCATGTGGGTACCCTCCCACAGAGGCTTGATTGGCAATGAGATGGCCGATCATCTCGCCAAGGAGGCGACTAACAGACTATCACATCCATACTGGAGGTTTCCTCCGAGTGATCACAACGCATCCTTCCAATCAGAAATGTGGAATAATTCCTTCAACCAGTGGCTAAATAAGGCTAATCCGTCCGAGGGTACTCCATTAGGACAAGCTTATTTTCAACCTTTCTTCACCAGAACCACTCGCCCGTGATTCTATTATTCTTACATTCCCAGAGATCTGATGCAACCACAACAACTTAAACAAATCTCTCAAAAAAAATCCAAGTGGTTAACACTTCGGCGTGCTAATGTGGAGCGGAAGAACAGGACCTAAACCACGTGATCTTGCAGTGCCCCCTCACTGCCTCACACAGAAGCCGACTGATACTCGCACTCAGTCGGCATGGCTAACAACTGCCTCTCCATATTGAATGCTTCTTTTCAAAGCCTTACCTCAAGGAACTGAACCTTGTCCATCAATTCCTTCTCTACAACGACATCGTGGCGTAACTAAATAGACTATCATGATAGATAAAGTTAAAAGATCAATTGCTAACACTGCGTTTCAAGTTCATCGATAAAACTACCTAACATGTACACGGTCATTCGTTAAAACTGCAACCTACGCGCGCGTGAACAGACGAAAATGGCAACAGCGCCTCACGAACGCATTCCACTACAACGTTGCACCGGCCCAGCGGAGAACTACCAGCGACCGCTGAACAGCAATGATGCCCGAGCTTCGAAAAATTTAGGATGGTCTCTTTCAAATTAACGTCGCAAAGAGCTAGGTATTGGGAATTTCCCGGCCCAGGTAACCGCTTTTATGATTTGTTTAACACTCGCATACCAGATTACTGTAATGACGTTTAAAAATAATGTCGACTGATCTCGTACCCGTCTCAATTTCAATAATTTTAGCTACAACAGGGTTGACCGCGGCGCTATACCCTTGTAAGGAGAGATTTTTCGCCACCTGCCTGTAAAAACCACAATAATGGCGCATTGTTCCAAAAAATGGCATTAACGGAAGCCGGTAAACATTCAGACACAAAAATTCTAGAAAAATATTCAAAACCGCTACAATCAAAGACACGTCCAATTAGTTACTCCTTACGTCTGATCTAGGTATGCACTGCATTAAAAAGAAAACCAGAACAATAGATTCTGAGGACTGTAGAACTAACACATAATTGAATAAAAATTTAATTTCTCAATTTATGAAAATAATGATACAAAAACAACAAGCATATTGTTTATCAGCACCACGAATTTTAAAAGCAGCATTAAATACAGTATCAAATAAACAATTTGCAAAAGTTTTATACAACAATTATGGTTAAAAAATTGATAGAAAAAAATTAAGTAAACGTAAAATATATTAAATTATCCATCATTTAGAGGGAATAATTTTTCCTCATTTCTCAGAAAAAATTGCTTTCCGATATCTTTTATAGTTCAAAAGTTATACGAACACGGCACCAAATTTTTCAACCCGGGCCGGGCAATTCTGAATAGCTCTTCACAACGTTAATTTGAAAGAGACCATCTCAAAATTCTCGAAGCTCGGACATCACTGCTGCCCAGCGGTCGCTGGCAGCTCTCCGAACGCCGAGACGATGCATGGTTGTAGTGGAATGCGTTCGTGAGGCGCTGTTGCCATTTTCGTCTGTTCATGCGCGCGTAGGTTGCAGTTTTAACGGATGACCCTGTATACGTTTATTTATATGATTTGTAATTCTATTCTCTGCTACACTCTACATACTCGGACCCATGGGCTCTTTTCAGAGCCTAGGGACACTTATTTTTTCTAATAAACAACAACAACAACAACAATAGGCACGAGGATGAAATTTGGGCCCCTTACCTTATATGAACGACCTGGTTAGTGAGTGGTTATATGAACCTACTTGTCCCCAGACAGATTTATATAAACAGAGTGTTACTGGCTTGAAATTCAAAACGAGTATCATGACTATCATGCAAGTAATAATCGTTTCAGTAAACGATTATGCAAGTAATATTTCAAATGGCTGGAATATTCAAATACGTTTCATAAAATTCGAGCTTTTTAAATGATTTGAGTGGTTTGAATATTTGAACGGCTTGCTTGCATACAAATTACTTAATTTCAAATGCATAACTTGAATGTTTCGAGCTGTGTGATCGATCTTGAGTTACATAAAAATTCTGATACTAATCGAAAATTGAAACCAATAATAACCATTATTACTTAATAATGATGGGTATTTAATTTAAGGATTATATTCAATATAAGTATACAGGGTGTTCGGGCGTAGTACATCAACCAAGCAAGCATACAAATAAACTCATTCAACTGCTTTCGTTTTGGTAATCCTCGCATTCAACCTAGCTCCGTCGATATTAATTTATTTCAACGAGCATCGACACATGACGAAATAGACAATTATTAAGAGTTATCAGATTTTAAACTTGTGTTCTTTATATAATTTTTTCACACGTTTTAGTGGAAGAGATTGATATATTTTTATTAGGGGGCAGGGCGGGGGGGGGGGGGGGGGGACTTCGATGCGTGTGTATTTCGATAGCACTGGACTACAATGAATACATTGGAAGCAATGAATTTTAGCGAGTTTATCAGGTTTGATGTAATTCAACGTACCCTTCAATTTTGAATAAAGTGTCGCAGAATCGTGTGGCTATGTCAAGTGCACCATGACCCGATCACAGTGGCCTGAAAACCCGCTTTTTGTGGCCAAAAGTCAGTTTTCCAAGTTTAATATTTTGATAAATTTTTTTTCTATAAAGTAACATACCTTCGAAGCTTCAATATCTAAAATATTAGGTATTCATTTCAGATTATTCTGTGATCAGATACAGCGTTCTAAAGACAAAATATATGTCAGCAGTTGTATTCCAAGTATCCAATCCTATTATTAGCATTTTTTACTCCATGTACATATAACCAGTGCAAGATTTGAAACAATTTGAATTTTGGGCAGATTTTTAAAAAAATGTTTAAAAGTAGTACATGTCGGCCTTTTTTACATGAACGCTTATACAATTCTAAAGTAGAGAATGCAAATTTTAGTTGGAACTACCTGTAATTTTTAAATTTATTCGAATTAAAACAAATAGACAAGCGAGGTATTGTAGCGTTCAGGACGCAGTTAAAATAATTATTATTATTTATTATGTTTACCTATATTATATTTATATTATGTTTATAGTAAGTAGTAAATGGGTTTATTTTTTGCCTTTCGTCCTCAAAATGGGGTTACATGTGTTGTGTGTGTAAGTGTTTCTGGGACGGTTAAGGGTGCCGTCTCACTGGGTCTTGAATGTGTGCGCACGCTCCCACAAGGTAGGAAAAGCGTGTACGCATACGCGATGTAGTAAACAATCCGTTTCAACCAACTTACATCGTGGAATCGGCAAGAAGGAAGCTTTTGCGGGTATAGTTGCCTTCAGCGGACATCTATACAGGGTGGTCTGGTGCGTTTGAACGCTAATAAGCACCGTACGTTGAAATAATAATGAATTTATGACTCGAAAACTGACAGAATTGAGGTTCGAGTACATTAGCGCCACCAACGGAGAAGTCTTGAAGCTTCATTCTGTCAGTTTTCGAGTCATAAATTCATTATTATTTCAACGTACGGTGCTTATTAGCATTCAAACGCACCAGACCACCCTGTATAGATGTCCGCTGAAGGCAACTATATCCACAAAAGCTTCCTTCTTGCCGATTCCACGACGTAAGTTGGTTGAAACGGATTGTTTACTACATCGCGTATACGTACATGCTTTTCCTAGCTTGTGTGAGCGTGCGCACACATTCAAGGCCCAGTGAGACGGCAGCCTTAACTCAAAATTGTGCTTCCATTTCGACTACTTCCTTCATCTTGTGCTTCTTTTTTTCCCTTTTTTCCAGCACCAAATGCATCCACTCCGCTCCTTCTTGTTCTCCCTTTAATATCCCACTTATTGTTGAAGTTTCCATTTTCAGCTCCTTGCAGTCTTGGATTGAGTGCCCTACCGACTCTTTAGCCGCTTTGCATAATCTGCATACTGTGACTTTTTCTTCCTTCCAGTACTTATTTCTCCGCTCTTCGTTCCCACATCTGAACCTTGCGATCATACATTAGTCTCTGCTTCTGTAATTTCCGTTTAGATACTTTGCTCTCGGATTATCCCTGATTTCTATGTAATATACGTTATATCTACCGCCTATTGCCATATCTATTGCCATATCTATTGCCATTGATCCTGCTCTGCCCTGTCTCTTTGCGCTAATTCATTTCCCTGTCATTTTCGTACATTTCGATCTTTTCTCTTCTACCGCACTCACACGCACCCGTATTCCGGACCTCCGCTTCCGCTTGTCTCCCCTTCTACTCCATTTCTTCTCTCACGTCTCCGTGCCCTCACACACCTGTCTCCTTTCTTCTAATCTCCTCATCCACTCCCCCTCATCACCCAGCACTTCTTCCGCCATTTACTGCGACCCTCTCTCATCCCCCCACCCTATGCACTCCTCCCACACATGTTCCCACGTCTCTTCCCCCATTCCACATACCCTACACCTCCTTCCTCCCAGTACCTAACCCCCTCATCTCATTACTCAATCTGTATCTGGCCACCCTTCTCCACCTACTTTCCCCCACCCCTGCTTTAAGTACCCCGATAACCCATCCCCTTTCACCCTACCGCACCACCTGTTGTACTTTGAGTCCCCTATCCTTTCCCACCTCTCCTCCCCCTGCACTTTCCTTTCCCTACTCATTAACCCTTCACCTCTCACAAGGAGAGTATTTTAGGTGTCCGCCTCCGATCATTTTGATTTTTGGATATGTTATAGAGGACCGAAAAATAAGAAACACGTGTTTTTTTTATTTTTCCCCGTTTTCAGATTTGGGGGGTGAAAACTGCGTTCAAAGTTAGGGTTGAAAAATCATTTTTGTGGAATATCTCGAGAACTATTAGAGATAGGGGAATAGTGTCAATGGATGAATTTTGTGTCTTTGAATGCGAAATATGACTGACTCACCAGATTTTCAAAAACTCCATTTGTTTAAATAATACATAAGAAAAAACCCTAACTTTGAACGCAGTTTTCACCCCCCAAATATGAAAATGGGGAAAAATAAAAAAACACGTATTTCTTATTTTTCGCCCCTCTATAACATATCCAAAAATCGAAATGATCGGAGGCGGACACCTAAAATACTCTCCTTGTCAGTCCCCCAGCTTCCCTCATCCTTTCTATCTTCCCCAGCGTCCAGATATTCCCCTCGAAAAACTCCTTCCCTTCCTCTTCCTACCCCTTCAACCCCTTTCCCCTTCTTAGCCTCACCTTCACCTCCTTCCAGCACCTCCTCGCCAGTTCCTCCCTGCCCCTCCTCCAACTTTCTCTCAAACGCCCAAGCCCTCATCTCTGCCCTTCCCTTCAGCACCCCCCTTTGCATCTGCTCCCTCACCATGTACCTCGGTGTACTTCTTTCTACCCCCAGAACCCATGTCAAAAACCTTTCCTGCAGCCTTTCCACTTTCTCCCTTTCCATTCACCCCCACACGTCCGCCCAGTATCCTACCACCGGTTATACCAATCTATCAAATAATCAGATTCTTCTTTCCTAGTCTTTCCCACACAGCCTTTTCCCCATCACCGCAGTTCCTTTCCTCACTCTCTCCCCCGCGTGCCCTTCTTCTCCCCGTTCCCCATCATCGTGTATCCTAAAGGCGGGATCTCCTACCCGCGATTGGTCGCAGTATACTGGTGCAATGGAAAAGCATGTATCTGTTCTCTTACAAGCGACTGCGATTGTCGGATATGCACCAGACGTAGCAGCCTGACGCGAGTCTGTTTGAGTACCAGCCTAGGCAACTCGAGAGGCAACACAATGCGATGAGCGTCTGTTTCCCATCATACATCGTCGCAAGCTGGGCACTGAGTCTAGCGACCAGTCGCAGTGCGACTGTTTGTCACAATGTGACAGAATCCCAAGAAATAAGGAAAGAAGTCAGAATTCAAAAAATATGGGAGTATGTATTTTTATGTTACCTGTAGTCTACTAATATGAGCATCTAAAAGCGGTAAAAATATCATGACGCCTACTTCTGATGTGTGCAAACACGTGTCTATGATTGTATGAATTTTTTGTGCAGAATTGTAAATCGAGTCTTTTAATTTTTGGTGATATAAAAGAAAACAATTTTTGGGGCCCCAAATGAGTAGTGTCGATTCTGTTAAGTAATAGCAAATAATTAGTTACATACAGTTTTTTTACATACAGGTATGCATGTGATGCCGCCCTGCTTCGTCCTCAGGAAAAATTCGAGACCAATCCCGTATCTCTCGAATATAAACACGCGTTGGAATATTAAAATAAAAGCACGCCCTGACGTATTCAGATGTAAGAGAAGGTGGGCCATTGGGAGGATAGAATATTTTTAGCTACAATTTTTTCTATAATTTTTAAAATCTTTATTTCTGGCTTCTTTTTGGGTCTTCTTTCTGGGTTTTTACCTTTTCTGGAGCTCATATTAGTAGCTTACAAGAAATATTCGTGTCAGGCATGAATGAAGCGACGCTGAGTCTCGCCCATTCTGTACTTTGCGTTTCTAACTCCACTGCTTTGTATCAAATATTATAAAAGAATAAACACGATTTATTATTATTAATATCATAAATATATAAAAATACATAATCCTCCCACAATTGTTGAATTCTGACTCGTTTCCTTATTTCTTGGGATTCTGCCCCACTGTGGAAATGGACTTGGTCGCAGGTAGGAGTGTGCGGATCGTCCCGAGGCTCGGATTCCTGGCCCTCGGGATGGGTCGGAAAATTTCGGGTGGGGTCGGGCGGGTCGCGATACTTTCGTATTGCTCGGGATTCCGAGTCTCGTTTCGGGCTACAAGCAAAGAGGAGATATAATAAGAGGCGTCACTCCATAAAGGCAGAAATAAACTAGGGATATCACTAGACAACCAATTTAAATGCCCATTCGGCAATGATTGGTAAACTTCGGCAATAATCAGCAAACTGCGGTAAGGTACATTTAGTCGATTTGAATATCCCGCTCGAATAGACAACCAGTTTAAACGTCCGAGTTTTGCCAAGTCTACCTGAAATCAAATTACCTGCTCATGGTGGCTATGCTTGTAGCCCGAATCGAGTCTCGGGATCCCGAAACCGTCGGGTTCTCGGGTACGAAAGTATCGGGACTCCGCCCGATCCCGCCCGAAAGTTTCCGGCCTGTCCCGAGCCCGAAAAGTCGGGTATCGACACACCCCTGGTCGCAGGCAAAGAGATTCAGCCTAGGGCCAGTCGCTGGGTCAAATCGCTGCGACCAATCGCGGGTAGGAGATCCCCACCTTAAGTCCTTGAAACTCCTAACTTCCTCCAGCTCCTTACCCTTCCATCTCCAGGTCACACTGCCTCCCCCCTTCCTACACCTCATGACCTTTGTTTTCCTAATGTTCACCTGCAACCCCTTCCCATCCCTCCAATCTCTCCAGCTTCCCCATCATTTCATTCATCCCTTCCTCGTCTTCGGCCAGTACCGCCACATCTTCCGCGTACGCCAACGTGTATACTCTTTTTCCCCCCAGCTTCACTCCCATTCCTCTACTTTTCTATCTCTTCATCCATATCTACTATCAACAGTGTGAAGAACTCGGGCTCAGCGGACATCCCTGCCTCTCCCCTCTCGCTGTCCACTCCTGCCAAACTAATTCGGCTCTCATTTTCTTCCTTCTTCCTTTATGGAAAATCAAAACCTCCGATTTCTCTGCGTTCAATTGCAACCCTTCCCTTCAAGGTATTTTCCGAATCTTCTTATCACGTCCTTAAGATCCGTTGGTTCATTTGCTAGATTTTTTCTTTTTCTACTCTAACTCCTGCTTGGTTCTTCCTCATGCTGTCCTTCAGATCTGCTACATATATTGTAAATAACGTTGGATTTAGTAGGCATCCCTGTCTGACCCCTTTTGTTATCCAGAATTTGAATTCCATTTTTCCATTTGCTTTTATCGAATTTCTGCAATTTGTTTCTCTGTAAATTTCTCCTATTCTCGTCCTCAAGAATTTACTTTTTTCCTTTTTTTCCATGATGTTTCGAAGTTTTAGTCTATCCACTTTGTCAAATGCAGCGCTTAGGTCCGCAAAAAAGGTATACAGCTTTCCCCCTTTTTTCTATATTTCTCTGTTGGCTGCATAGTACAGAATAAAAATATTATCTATTGTCGACCTACCGCTCCTGAATCCTGTTTGTGTTTCTGGTATTATGTGCTTCTTCTCAAATTCCTCTTTTAATCTTTTTTCCAGGACCATAGCATATATTCTGTACGCCGTGTTTAGGATCGGTATACCACGGTAGTTGCTCACCTTTTCTCTATCTCCTTTTTTGAATATTGGTGAAATCATCCCTTCTTTCCACCTCTCCGGGAATCCTTTTCCCTTCCACACTTTATTGAAAATTTCTCTGACCCTTTTTACTATTTCCACGTTACCAAAAATCCAAGTTTGATTTTCTATTTTGTCTTCCCCTGCTGCTTTCTTTTTTTTTTAATTTGCTGATTTCTTCTTTTATTTTGCTTCAGTTATTACCTCTTCCTCTTCTCCTTCTGTGTTGTCTATTGCTTCCAACTGTCCTACTTCTTTTTTACAGTTGACGTCTTCTAGTAATGTTTTAAAATGTTGCGTCCATTCCTTTAGATCTATTTTAATAGAGTTTAATATTCTTTTCTATATTTATTTATTTATATATTCCCATATTTGATTTTCTACCTTTAATTGCATTATCTCATTTTCTGTATTGTCTTGTGATTCCCTTCTCCTTTCTTCGCATACCTTTTTGTTCTCCCTTCTTTTCTTTTTGTAGTCTTCTTTGTCTCTTTTACCCCTTCTCCAGGTCCTCAAGGCTTTCCTGATTTCCCTTTTCTTTTTTGTACAATGCAAATTTCGCCACTTAAAGCTGCCCATTTTCCATGTTTTAATTTTTACTTCCTTTTCCGTAGTGCATTATTTACTTGTTCGCGAAAGTCACGAGTGAGCACGCTGGTGGAAAGTGAGGTTATGGACGGTGAGAAAGGTGGTAAAAGACGCACTGAGTTTAAAAACTTTGAGGTCAGTTTATTAAAACACCGCAAGATGTTTACGCGGTGTACGGATTGAGTGAGCGTTGAGCCCTTGTATAACGTGAACAATCAATCGCGATACACGCCACACACGGTACACAAAGATTGCCGATGAGCCCCTAAATCCTTCCAAAGTACAATGTTTGTAAAGGTTTTACACCGTGAGCAAAGCGTACACTGAGCACAAGGCTTTGAATAATAAAGTGAAAGCACACAACGTTAAAGTTCTAGAATTGCGAAAACACGTCTATACTCAACTCGCTGTGATCAAAGAATGAACCGGTAGCGTTGCTTTTTGAAAAGTCCAAAAAGCAACGGCGATGAGGTGGAAGCTCATTGGCTGATTGAACGGTGAAGAAGAGCGTCGGTTGGCTGATCGAACGGACGTGGCGAGCGTCGATTGGCTGATCGAACGGACGTGGTGAGCGTCGATTGGCTCACCTCCTGACGGTGAGTATCGATCCGAAATCGATCGTCGATCAGCCGCGCGCCTGACGCTCAGTAGGTGCTGCGCCGCGAGTGAGTCTGGCGGCTTTGGAAACTAATGCATTCCCAAACATTACTTTTCCTACCATTTCTTCTACCATTTCATTCGCCTCCGTCCTTTTAAAGTTTATTTTGTTTAATTCTATTTGAAACTCTATATATATAGAATTTTATTTGTATCCCCTTGGGGTTTACAATCCGAGTATACAATTTCCTTTCTTATATCACTTCCTATATCTATCCGCACTTACAGGGTCATCGTTTAATCCTGCAACCTGCGCGCGCGCGACCTTGTAAAATGCCAACACCGCCTCACGGACGCATTCCACTACAACCATGCACCGTCCCGGCGTTCGGAGAGCTGCTAGCGACCGCTGCCCAGCAGTGATGCCAGAACTTCGAGAATTTTGGGCTGGTCTCTTTCAAATTAACGTTGCAAAGAACTATTCAGAATTTCCCGGTCCGGGTTGAAAAATTTGGGGCCCTTTTCGTATAACTTTTGAACTATAAGAGATATCGGAATGCAATTTGCGACGAAAAATGAGGAAAAATTATTCCCTCTTAATGATGGATAATTTAACATATTTGTTTGAGCAAGATCGTGGAGCACCGACGTTCTTGCCTTTTGTTTAACGCCCGAGTTACTTAATTTACTTTTAAGAAAATTAGAAGGATTTTAAACAGTAGTGTAATGGCGTCACAAATAAATGAACACTTTTCTATTAAGACTCTAGGACTTTAACTGAGTTTAACTAAAGTTTGAAACACATTTAATAACGTAACATTAGATAATCACGCCAGTACGTGAAGAACAATTTGTAGAAACTCCAAGTTAGTGGAGTTTTATCGGAGCGCCGACAGCTCTTTAGTTTTCGTGCCTTTCGATAAGCGATGTTTACAGTGGCACGATTCACACGGAAGAGAGCGATCGCGGAGACAGCACGGGCCAAGCCACCGGTTTGGGAGAGCAGACACCTGGCCAATCAACGCGATCCACGTACATCACGCGAGACACAGCTAATCAGTGGGGGGAAACAATAGCTAATTAGTCCAGGTGTCAATCCTGAGATGGCCCGACCAGGCCGTCACCGCGATCGCCCAGCAGCTACACCGGTAGCAGAACCGCGTTTAAAGCCCGCGCCGCACAGCGATGTCGAGCATGCGCATATTTTGTCGCATCTCTGCGACCAATCCCAAACATATTTTACGTTTACTTAATTTTTCTTTTACCAATTTTTTAACCATAATTGTTTAAAAAGCTTTTGCAAACTGTTTATTTGATAATGTATTTAAAGTTGTTGTTGGTAAACAATAGGCTAGTTGCTTCTGTATCATTACTTTCATAAATTGAGAAATTAAATTTTTATTCAATTATGTGTTAGTTTTGCAGACCTCAGAATCTATTGTTCTGGTTTTCTTTTTTATGATTTTATCCTTAACGCGGTGCATACCTAGGTCAGGTGTAAGGGGTAATTAATGCGGGCATGTCTTTGATTGTAGCGGTGTTTGAATTTTTTTCTAGAATTTTTGTGATTGAATGTTTTAGCTACTCAACGCCACGCCTATACCGGATTCCGTTAATGTCATTTTTTGGATTAATGTTAATGTGCCATTATTGTGGCTTTTATAAGCAGGTGATAAAAAATCTCTCCATACAAGGGTATAGCGCCGCAGTCAATCCTGTCGTAGCTAAAATTTTTGAAATTGAGACGGGTAAGAGATCAGTTGACATTATTTTCAAACCTCATTACAGTAATCTGGGGTGCGAGTGGTATATCGGTCATAAAAGCGAAGCGCGCGGCTCGATTACCTGGGCTATGAAATTCCCAATACCTAGCTTTTTGTGACGCTAAAATTTTCAAAGCTCGGCCATTACTCTTGTCTAGCGGTCGCTGGCAGCTCTCCGCTGGGCCGGTGCATGGTTGTAGTTGAATGCGTCCGTGAGGCGGTGTTGCCATTTTACAAGTTCGCGCGCGCGCAGGTTGCAGGATTAAACGATGACCCTGTATACACTATTCTCCCGCTCGCTCACTTTCCACCGCCACGCACGCCCCCCTGCCTTCCCTACCATCTGACCCCCGCTTCCGCTCGCTTCCTGTCACTCTCAATCGTTACGCTCCCATTCCTCCATTCCACCTCCTGTCTTTTCCTCCACTCTCTTCATCCACTCTTCCCCCTTCCCTCATCAATCAACACCTTCCCTACCACATCTTGCCGCCCCCTCTCCTATCCCCATCCCGTACACACTTCCCACACATGCTCCCATGTCCCCTCTCCCAACCACACACCCTGCATCTTCTATCCTCCTCCTCCTTCCAGTACCTCCCTCCTCTCATCTCGCTCCCCAATCTGAACCTTGCTACCCGCCACCACCTACTTTCACCCCACCCCTTATTAGATAGATTATATAGATATCCCCACCCCTTTTACCACCCCATATCCCACCATCGTCCAGACCAACCTATCAAGCAGTCACACCCTTTTCCCCAATCCTTCCCAAACCTCCTCTTGCCAATACCCCAAACAGGCCCACCATCGCCGCCGCTTTTCTTACACTGTCTACATGGGCCTCCTGTCTCCCGTTCGCCATCAATGTATAACCCAGGTACTTAAAAGCCCTCACCTCCATACCACTTTCTTCCATTTCCCTCCCCCCTTTCTACACCTCATTACCTTCGACTTCTCCACATTTAGCTGCGGCACCTTCCCGTTCATATACTTTTCCAGCTTAGTCATCATTCCCTTGATTCTCTCCTTATCTTCCGCCACCACAGCCACATCATGCACATACGCTAACGTAAATACTTTCCTTCCCCCAGTCTCACCCCTCTCCACCCACCCCTCTTCAGCTCTTCATCTATATCTGCCAACAGCAGTGTAAACAAACTCGGCCTCAGTGGACAGCCCTGTCGTACTCCTGTAGATATCCAAAATTCCCTCCCTACCTCCTCCCACTCTCTCACCGCACCTACTGTTTCCTTTAACACCTCACATCTTTCCACTAGCCCCTGCCTCTCTGCCCTCTTCCTCATCGCCTTCACCAGCACCTTCCTGCCCACCGAGTCAAGGAGCATTAGTTATATTAATTGCATTAACAGTAGTTTTGTTGAAAATATCGATATGACAGTGTTTTGAATTTTGGCCACAAAAAAGAACGGGTTTCCAGCCCACTATGCCGTGTGACAGTGGCTTTGATTACCACTGCTCAACCTTTTGTCTGACTTGTCCCGCGTGCACCGCAATTGATTTGCCTGCTTTTAGGCATATGTTTAAACCCTTATAACTAACAAATGAAACCACAACTGCAATATCGTTATTCATGATTTCTTATTCTGGTGTATAGAATCACCTCTTAAACTTATTCCCACGTGTAGTTGAACACCCTGTATGTTATTCTGAATAACTCATATTACTGACTACTAGCATTTACTGTTCATAATTGGTACCCACTAATTTTATTCGCGGAATTTAAAATCATTATTAATTTTTCAACTTATGCAGATATATGTATCTACATTAGCAATTAGATACAATCAGATACACAATTATATAAAACATTTAACTTCCACGGATAATCAACCCTATAATTACATATTTTATAATTAGACACTCGAGTACCTACAAGACTTGGTTCGAAAGATTTTGACACGAGTTCAGTGAATTTTCAAGCTACTTGGACTAATAGTAGCGCTGTAAAGAAAACATCGGATATTTTTTAAATATATTTCTGCTTCTATGAAGCGCAGGAATGTATATTGCACATATGTATTGACTTAATTTTAATTCCAGTAGGGACGATACACAGGATATCCCAGAATTGAGGGACAATCCGGAATATGCAATATTCTAATGCAAGAAGACATCGAAAAATTCTTAACTGCTTTAGGATCAGAGGCTTCGTTTTTTGAGATAATAACAGTTGAATATTAGCGGTGGAATTTCCGGGACGCGCAGTTTAAAGCCGAGGCAGCTGAGCGCGCGGTAGCATACGTTGGTACGCACAGGTAGGAGGCGCGAGGTGATATAGTTCACACACATAGTAGAGCCGACCGCGCTCGTTGTTTAAAACCGTGAAAATAGGTTAGAGGCGCTAAGCCAGACCTTTTTTTTTACTTGGTGGAAAAAAAAGACCCGCGGGGGCCAGCGAAGGGTTATGTGGGACTCGAACCCACTAAAACCACCAAGATGACCTGCCTAGAGATCAGGCAAGGAGAGCGGCCGTTCTTACGTGAGATCAAACTAGCGATACCTTCACTAGGCCACCCTCCAAGACCCCGGTATCTCTGCTCGGTTGCCAAAATTTACACTTTTCCAAGGGGGAGAGAAGCTCCCCGGAAGTTGATCGTCCGACTAACACCGGGGCGACACTGCGGGTCATGCGCCAGTGTCGCCCCCCGTCTCTGGCTGCTTCTGCTAGGCCCGGCGAGCCCCCGCTCGCAGGGCCCACAGCCCTCCGACGCCGCCAGCCGCCTTGGAGCGCGTTGTACGGGAGGGTCCGGGGGCCTAGGGAGAAACCCCCAGGCCCACCGACCCCCCCCCCCCCGGCCGTCACTCACGCCCCGCGAGCTAAGCCAGACCTAAACCACACCCAGTTTCATGGTTTGAACCAGCGCGGTCGGATCTACTCTGTTTGTGAACCTGTATCTACGTGCGCCTCCTGCGTGTGCATGCTAGGCGTTACTGCTCCGCGTCAGCTGTTTCGGTATTAAATTGCGCGGCCCGGATCTTCCACCGTTAATATTCAACTGTTAATGTCTCAAGAACGAAGCGTCGGATCCCAAAGCGGTAAAGGAGTTTTCGATGTCGTTTTGCATGAAGTTGTCGTATTGTATGTATGGCGATTGTATGTTTCGGAATATCTCATTATTTTGGGACACTCTGTATGTATATAAATGTACCTACTTTATATTCGTATAAAATTAACGAGTGGCTACACCTGTTACATCCCATCAAGGATGTCGCAACAGGGAAAGGCTGTGTCTTGTAGAAGGAAGGATAAAAATTATTTACACGTAAAAAGAAAATCTGTTTATTCATAATGAGAGATAATTACTAGTTAATAATAATTGCACATATTATTGGTATATACCAACGCTATGGAACATCTTATTCAGGCAGTACTTTAAGCGTGGATCGTTTAAGGGGGGAGACCACTGTAAAAAATCTTTAAAATCGATTTTTTCTTTTTTACATTTTCTGAAAGATGTACGTTTCAAGAATGCTCTCTCCAAATTTTATAAAGAAATTCGCAAAATTGACGGAGATATAGTATTTTCCGTGAAGCAGTGTCAAGCGCGCGACTGAGCCGCGCGAAACATTGAACGCGTTTTCCTCTGAGTGACATTTTTCAACCGCGTTGACAGTCTACAAAGAAAACTATACGCCCAATTGATACGAGCAAGGGCATTTATTGTACGAAAAACCCGTCTCTATTACTTGACGATCAGTTTTTTTTAATTAACGACCTTATACTTTTTAATCAACATTTCCCTAATTTTGTACCTCGAAAACATGATTTTTTTTCAGTGGTCCGCCCATTTTGTAATTTTTTGCGATTTTGACTTTTTTGATTGTCACGTAATAGAGGTAGGCTTCTAGTATCTAAATATTTTTATCTTTTTGAATTCGGATTAACCATATGGCCTGGGCACTGTCAACGTGACATGCACGATATTGCCACAACGCAAATTTTAACGAAAGGTATACAGGAATTGGATTTATGAATATAATTGAAAAACAAATTTCTTTCCCTTCGATATGTACACCATTAACTATACTAAGCAATAAATTGATTTACTTGCGTTGTTTGGTTGAAACAAATTCCCGAAAACACCCTTACATTTCGGACCGTTAGAGTGGTCTCCCCCCTCAAAGGAATCTTAGCGGTATCAGGTATCTCCCTGGGAGACAATGTCAACGGGACAAGCTTATATAACGCCCGCTCAGCAGGTACTCTCCAAACGAAAACTAGTTCCTCCAGTTAAGTGGGATAAAGTCCCCGTGCTAGTTTCCCCAGAACCGCCTTCCGTCCGACTATAAATAACAGACTATAAATCGGGAGAGTCAAGGTAGGGATAATAGGGAGAGGTACACTGGTTGTGGTCCAATTCACGCTTACTGCGCATGAAATTGGTGGCACCGTATTGGTGGCATCGTACGATTCCGTAGAATTTCTCTCACTTACCACCAATACGATGCCACTTCCGGTGCAGCGAGCGGTGCAGTGACTGCTTCTCCTTTGAATTTCTGCGATAGCTGCACCGCTCGCTGCACCGGAAGTGGCATCGTATTGGTGGCAAGTGAGAGAAATTCTAGGGAATCGTACGATGCCACCAATACGGTGCCACCAATTTCATACGCAGTATGCTTGAATTGGAACACAACCACTGAGTCGAGCAGGATACCAGTGTGGTACCAGTGATTGAGTTGACTCCTTTGGTTAACAATTCAGATTGTTTAATGTAAATATATTTTTTGTACAGAGATCAAAATTATCACAGATTACACTATTTATTTCCAGTCTCTTACCTCTTTTCTCACAGACAGATATCTAAGATCTTTTGGAACGTAATTTTTTAACCAGAGAGACAGTGAATAGAATAGACTAGAAAGTTACTGCCAATCTCGTGGCATTAAAGTTTACTTGCGACTAGGTCGTCTCCTGGCGGCGTTGTCTGGAAGTATAGCCGGTGACGCCACGGCTACTTCTCCCTCAGTGACCTTGTCGGTTGCGATAGAAAATTTGACCTTTTCAGGTGAGGAAGAGTTGGACTGCGTTGAGTGATGTGGCTGTGTGGAGTGTTGGCAACAGGCTGTTGCAATTGCTACTGTTGGTGTTCAGGTTGATGTGGTGATCTGGTTTCAACCCGTCAACAGAAATAGTCTTTTCCGCCTGATTTATTTGAATGACATATCGCCTGTCATCTAGTCTCCTGACTACCAGATAAGGACCAGTATATGGTGGCTGGAGTGGAGATCGCACCTCGTCTGAGCGTAGAAAGATGTGTGTGCAAACCGCTAAGTCCTTGTGAAGGAATATTTTTGACTTAGTGTGATGTGATGTACGAGTGGGTTTGACTGCGTTCATCCTTCTCCTATGCTTCTCCAAGAAAGAATGTGGATCGCATGGCAAATCCTGAGTAACAAAGAAGTCACCGGGGATCCGAAGTGTGGTACCAAATACCAGTTCTGCCGGTGACGCTTTCAGGTCTTCTTTGACCTGTTCTGAGACCTAGTTGAACCGGAGGCAAAAGATCAGGCCATAGGACTTCTGGATTGCACATGAGCGCTGCTTTCAGAGTCCTATGGTATCGTTCCACCAAGCCGTTGGATGCGGGATGGTATGGCGAAGTACGGATCCTGCGTGCGCTGATCTTGTTCAAGAACGCTTTGAAGAGTGCGCTCTCAAATTGAGTACTTTGATCCGTTGTTATTGTTAGAGGAGTACCGAAAAGGCAAACCCAATTATTGAAAAAGGCAGCTGTGATTGTTTCGGCTGTTATATCCTTCAAAGGAACCGCCATGGGAAACCTGGAAAATCTATCGATTATCGTGAGACAGTATCTAAACCCATCCACTTGAGGAAGGTGAATGAGATCCAGGTGAAGGTGATTGAAACGACCTTCGGGCACCTCGATATTGACCGGCCGAACCTTGTTGTGTCGGTGCATTTTGGCGCGCTGACATGGGATGCACTCTCGAGCCCATCTTAAGGTCGAGTTTCCTAGCCGCGATTCGGCGTCGGCGGCCGCGCAGCATTTAGGGTCCCACTTTGGTTCAAGCGCACTTGAAAGGGTCTGCGGTTAAGGATTCATACCTGCTTCAGAAATAAAATATTTTTTTATTCTTTATCGTTTCGATATGGAAATGACACCAATGGATTCCTTATGTTTTTGCGATGAAAATTATATGAAATTTCATGTAAATCGGACTATTATTAACGAAGACAACTTGAAATGATATAAATTAATTTTTCATGAAATTTCCTTCATAAAGTCCGAATTGTGTCGTTCGTGATGTCAATTTCATCGGTGAAACATAAGGAATTCATTGACGTCATTTTCACAAAGATCCAATGGGAAATGCGGAAATCCTGGACATTTCTGACTTTTTAATGGTATTCGAATTCTTTCAAGGGTCGAAAGCCATAAAATTCGGTGAGGCACTGCTAGTGGTTGTCCTCGTCACGGCCTCGATCGAGTTAGGTAAACGACAAACAGCGGTGGTCGTTTAGTCGAACCCTATTCCGTCCTGCTTATTATTAGTAATATTCACCAAGTCCACCATCAATACGCCTCGCGGAAAGACACAGGAAGAAAAGTGGTATACTTTATAAAACACTAGTACTGGATCTGAATAAAAAGATAAAAAGTTTAAAATATCTTCGTTTGTATTGCAATGAGATTATTTTGCGCGTACAATATTTCTGCACTTTCCATAGTAATATAGGTATATTTATCAAATTGTTCTAGTTTTATTAGTTTTATAGGTATAGTTCAAATTGTTCTAGTCTCCGTATGTGTTGTATATTAATACTTTCTTTTATGAACTTTCTTAATTATATTCCGCAGTTTCAGTGCAAAAAATGTGATGTTGAATTTCCCCCTATTTCTTGAGATTCAGCCTCGCTGTGCGACATAGAATACAGGTAATTACTCCATTATTGGTAAATATTGCCAAATTTTGTTTTCGCAGTTGCAAAGCCAAATAGATGTTGATTATATAACAAAAAGAAATTTGCTCGGAAGTTCCCAGAGGGTAACTAAAAAGCTGACAATTGCTGATATGTCTTCAATGGGTTCCTTATGGAAAAGAACTGTATGTAACTAATTATTTGCTATTGCTTACCAAAAACGATATTACTCATTTCGGTTCTCAATAAATTTATATCATCACGATTTAAAAGACTCGATTCAAAATTTTCCGCCAGAAAAAACATACAAACTTTGACACGTGTTTTCACACAGATCAGACGCCACGATATTTTTCCCTTTTTTAGGAGCTCATATTATTAGTTTTACAAGAAATATATATAAAAAAAAAAAACATAATCCCATAACTTTCGAATTCTGCCTGGTTTCCTTATTTTTGGGTTTCTGTCCCACTGTGGCGTAGGATCGCAGCGCGGCCGTAGCTATGACTCAGTTTGGAGAAGTCACGTGATTTGCCGCCGTGGCTAGCCGCGCGGCTAGTAGATTCCGCCATCGTGGCGGAAAACAGACACTCATCGGATTGTGTTGCGTCTCGAGTAGCCTAGGTTGCTGCTGTAGCAGACGCGCGGCCGCAGCCGCTCGAAAACGCGGTTAGGAAAATGGTTGCATGTTTCTCCATAAGAGCGGTGCTTAGGATTTGGCCGCCGGCAGCGGTCGCTGGCCGCCGCCGCCGATCGCGGCTAGGAAACTCGACCTTTAGAGAGTCCTTCCTGATGCCGGGGCAAATGTAGCGCTCTCGCATCTGGCGAGCTGCGACCCGACCACTGGGATGTACCAGCCCATGTACTACGTCGAATGCAGTTCTTCTTAGCGATCCTGGAATATAAGGGCGAACGATTCCCGTTGATATGTCGCAGTAAATTTCCACGTTGTCGACTTTCAGTCTCTTGAGAACAATTGGTTGGTCTACTTCCTGAATTTGCTTGAGTTCCTCATCGTTGAGTTCCGGTGTCGCTCAATCTCTTCGGGGCTGAGAAGGGTCGGCATCCTTATGGCGTTGATGCGGGATAGTGCATCCGCTACCACATTTTCGTGTTCACTTACGTGTATTATTTCGGTAGAAAATTGTGAAATATATTCCAATTGTCTGAGCTGTCGCGGTGATCCCTTATCGCTCCGCTGCTTGAAAGCGTATGTAAGCGGTTTGTGATCCGTGCGTATTATGAAGTTCCGAGCTTCCAACAAATGTCGAATGTATTTAATTGCCGCAAAGATTGCCAGCAATTCGCGGTCATACGGGCTGTAATTCCGCTCTGTTGGGGCAGGCGTCTCGAGAAGAAAGCTAGTGGTTTGGGCCCATCACTCAGTCCCTGATCAAGGGCCGCCCCAATGTCCACGTCAGACGCATCCCTTATCAGTATCAAAGGAGCTGTTGGAGAAAGAAACAATGTAGTGACCGCCTTACGGATGCTGTTTTTACAACTTTGAAATGCCTCAAGAGCTGCTGAATTCCAGTCCATGGGAGTTTTGTCGTTTTTCTTGGACGACTTTAAGTAGTTGTTGAGTGGGGCCTGTAGATGTGCAACGTGTGAAATGCACGTGCGGTAGTAGTTAAGCATACCCAGAAAACGACGGAGCTCATGAACCGTCGAGGGTTGTGGATATGAAATTATGGCCTCCACTCGATCTCGCGGAGGCTTGTTGGCACTCTGATTGACACTATAGCCAAGAAACTCCACTTCATCCTTGCCAAGTTTGCATTTTCCGGGGTTGATTTTCAATCCGTGTTCCTCAAATTTTTTAAAAATCAACCTGAGGTGTTGGCGATGTTCCTCGGGACTGCTGGAAGCGATTAGTATGTCATCAATATAACAAAATACAAAATCATACTCCCTAAATATCGAATCCATGTATCGCTGACAGGTTTGGGTGGCATTTTTCAAACCGAACGGCATATTTAAAAAGGCCAAACGGTGTAGTAATTGCCGTCTTCTCAATGTCCTCAGGGGTCATCGGGATCTGATGATATGCTTTTTGCAAGTCAGGGTTGAAAAGATTTTCTTGCCAAAGAGCCTCTCGAACAAGTCCTGGATGTGTGGAGGAGGGTAACGGTCCGGAATTCTTCAGCACCAGGTGAATTGGACTGGACCACTGACTGCTTGAAGGGCGCAGGATCCCCTGATCCAACAGTTCTTGGATCTCAGCCCTGGCTGCGGCGAGCTTCTCGCCAGACAAGCGCCTGGGCCTCTGCGCTCCTGGTTGACCGGTGGTCACTATTCTGTGGAAAACAGAGCTCTCTTCTACCTCTCAAGGCACAAACACAGGCGTTAGAATATTTGGAAATTCCTTCAAAATTGTGTGGAATTCCGATGCCTCATCAATCAAGGAAACACCATGGTATGTGCGACTGAATCACCCGCAGTGAGTGAGGTTATCGGGTCTACCAATCTCCTTGCTTTCAAATCGACCATGAGGCCGTAGTGCGCTAGAAAGTCAGCACCTATTATGGGCACGCTAACATCAGCAACCACGAAAGTCCAGGGCAGGGCCCGTTGTAGGCCCAGATCCAATGTCAATCGTACCGTTCCATACGTTTTAATGGGTGAGCTGTTCGCAGCGAACAAACAGATTGTGCTGGGGTCCATGACTCCCGCAGCCAAGCGTGGAGAGACTACTGAAACTACAGTAGTATCTTACGATCCTGAACGTGGAGAGACTACTGAAACTACAGTAGTATCTTACGATCCTGAACGTGGAGACACTTCTCTGATCGGAGCTGGGTTAGCATGCTATCGCCGACACTGCACACCGACGACAGCCTGACTAGTTTTCCGGAGCTTGTGTGAAGTTGCAAGGCTTGGTGCAGCATCTGGCCTGGGCGCCAAACCGGTTGTGATAATAGCACAGTCCAGGCTGCCGCGATGACTGAGAACTACGGTTTCGGTTGTTTTAGTAACCGCTGCGTGACCGTGACCGTTGTCGTGACCTTCCTCTTTGCGATTGCTTAGACAGATCCGTTCGTAGCTGCTGAAGCTGCTTAGTCAGCTCGGTCAACTGTGTCAGTATGGCCTGTTGGACCATTTCGCTGAACGGCGACTGGCTGGTTGCCATAACAGTTGGCTGGGGCACATTGATTTCCAGTAACCTGTCGGCTACCTCAGACAAGTTTTCCAGGGTCATGTCCCGAAACACTAGCAGTGGTCTTATGTTGGCCGACATCCTCTCGATCCACAGCTGTTTAAGCACCTCGTCGGTGAAGGCGTCCTTTGCCGTGGCCATCATTTCTCGGAGGAAATGAGAGGGTTTTTTTTCTCCAAGGCTCAGGGAGTTTAAAACTTTGTGAATCTATATGTCTATCCAATATTGTTCGTTTTAGGGTGTCATATTTCTGGGTAATCGGAGGATTACGCAGTAGGTCCTGAACGACTTCTATGGTGCCTGGGTCGAGGGCGCGAAGAATTTCGCTATATTTAGTAGCATCAGCCTTGACGTTGGTGGCGGTGAAATCTGCCTCAGCAAGTAAAAACCACAACTCAGGCTGGTCTTTCATAAAAGCAGGCAATGGTGTGCGACGAAACGCTGCAACCAGTTCCGAATTTCCGAAATCCTGCTGCGTAGGCAGTGCTGTGCGGCAGGGCTCTACAAGGCTATGATTAACGAGGTTAGAACCCACGAGGTCAGTGCCAGGCAGCATTGTCGAATTTTTTACATCCGCGGTGTTGGGATCACTCCCAATACTTAGTAGGCTTTGCTAATTGTCTGATGCGGCCATAATTCCAAAGCGATCTTCAATTTCTTTTGAAGTCCGATCACCGAGAGCGGAGTCAAACGCCCGGCACATGTCGACGCGAATCTGACGAGATCACGTCGGGGTCACCAATGTGGTACCAGTGATTGAGTTGACTCCTTTGGTTAACAATTCAGATTGTTTAATGTAAATATATTTTTTGTACAGAGATCAAAATTATCACAGATTACACTATTTATTTCCAGTCTCTTAGTTCTTTTCTCACAACAGATATCTAAGATCTTTTGGAACGTAATTTTTTAACCAAAGAGACAGTGAATAGAATAGACTAGAAAGTTACTGACAATCTCGTGGCGTTAAAGCAAAGAGGAGACATAATAAGAGGCGTCACTCGACAAGGACAGACATAATCGGGGGAAATCACTAAGACAACCAATTTAAATGCCCATTCGGCAATGATCGCTGGGCTTCGACAATGATCGCTAAGCTTCGGCAATGATCGCTAAGCTTCGGCAATGATCGCGGTAAACTTCGACACTAATCAGCCAATGTGGTAAGGTACATTTAGTCGATTTGAATATCCCGCTCGAAATAGATAACCAATTTAAATGCCAAGGTCAAGCAAGGACTTCAAAGGTTCCGCCCGGAGTGACGCCTCTTATTATACCTACTCTTTGGTTAAAGTTTGCTTGCGACTAGGTCGCCTCCTGGCAGCGTTGCCTGGAAGTATAGCCGGTGACGCCACACCAGCTTCGAAATTCAAAGGGGAACACCGCTAAACCCGAATTTACCGATTGGAGCGCCAAATTATGGATTTATAGAGTGACTCAAAGCAACAAGGGTGCTTCGTTCGGGCCCTATCGCCCTTTAACGGGGTGAAAGCTAACCTGAAAGTCAAATAGGCATTTCCACTTTTTCGCATATAACTCCTAAAGTACAAAGGGACAGAAAAAATAAATTGTGCTAATTTTTTAGTAAGGTGCTTTACGAACCAGTCTTGCCGAAACCGATTTTCTTCGAACAGCATGCCTCCTATGAATAAATTGTATTCTAAATTTCCCACTTTTTCCTCCATGTAGAATCACTACTCTTTTAGTTGTGTCACCTTCTACAAAACGTATTGTATATAGTGTAGATTATAATGTTTTTGTAAAGTTAGAAATCCATTTACTTCAACGTTGCACATCAAACCATCAAAGATTTGCAATTTTGTTATTTCATTGAATTAATACAATTATGGGAACACATTTTCTAAATCTTAAGCTATAAAAAAAAAGGATTTAAAAAATATTTTTTTTTGCATACCAAATAGAAATACTCTATTAAATTTCTTATGTCAGGTCCCATTCAAAATTCTAATATGTTTGAATATAGTCTCAATTTTCAACGTTATAGTCTTAATTATCGTTGACTGTATAATTATTATTATTATTATACACATTGCGGTTTGAATATTCACATAATTAGGTTTGACTCGGAGACTCAGAATCTGATGAATGATCTACGACAAGAAAAAGTACAACGTGAACGACTGGCTAGGGAAAAAGAAATTGCAATCGCAGAAAAATTTACCATTGAACAAAATCTCAGTGTAAGTATATCTACCTATACGCCCTCATAGTGATTTTTCCGCTATGCATCTTCCACTCACTGTGTGATCTTCACTTTTGTACCCTTTATTTTTTAACGCAGGATGCAAGACTAGAAATTGAATTAAAAGAAGAAAGATTGCGTACCTTAAGCCAAGAACTTGAGGAACTGACATTTGGCGGTAAAACCGAGGAAGAAGTAGCACAATTAAAGAAAGCTAAGCACGAATTAGAAAAACGAGTGAAGGATCAAGAAGAAGAACTCGACGATCTAGCTGGTCAAGTGCAACTGCTCCAGCAAGCAAAGCTGAGGCTTGAAATGAGCATTGAACAGCAGCGCAAGGAAATGCGGAAAGAAACGCAACAAAGAGACGAAGAATTGGACGAAGTGCGCGGTAATGCGCTTAAAAAAGTTAAAGCCTTAGAATCACAATTGGAAACTGAACACGAGGAGAGGACAATATTGCTTCGCGAAAAACATGAGTTAGACCGTCGTTTGGTAGCTATTGAGGAACAAGATCGAGCCGAGCGCCTTGCAGAAGCGGACATCATGCAGAGGTATCTTCGTGAAACTTCCTTTTTTATTCACAGCTATGAAATAAACAATTTAATACGTTGACTGTCACGACTACCATTTCTAGTACATAATAGTCTTATCAATCATTATTATTGATAAAACTATAACTCACTTGTATCCATTATTAAACATATTTTACAGTATTTGGTGCATATGTTTCAGTGTGTATCAATTCTGGTTCATGTGGGCTTTAGAGTCCAATATATGGTACACAAATCATGTTGTGGCAAGACGATCGAAATACCCTTAGCAATCAATGCATTAAAATCCTTTGCCAGTTTGCAATCTGAAAATTTCAAATTCCTACATCTCGTGTACTTGAATTTTCAAGCATTAGTTACAGTTACGCGATCGACCTACAGAACATACACACACGCGCACGCGATTACGCACGAAAATCATGCGTGGATGACTTTTCCCCATACATTGTACGTTATTTGTAAATGTTCTAGGTAATACATTTCCAAAGTTTTACGAGACTCATACGAAAGTGCCCTTTGGTGTCAAATGATAAAATTTTTCCATTATAGATAGAAATGAGAACATAGCATATAAAGGCAGGGATAAACATGTGCAACCCGTGTTGCAGAACACCCTTGAAGGAGTCGCTTTCAATGTGTCTACGTGTAACGAAGGACCTCGTACAGTATGAAGCACGTGGACCTGATTCTGGTTGAGCACAGCTTTGCGCATGCTTTTGTGCATCTCTTACACATGTTTAACCCTGCCTTTAATTAGTGTGGGAAATATTGTTGGGAACACTGAAAATTTACGTTATAAACGTACAATGCATAATGTATGAGAATATTTAGTGGTAACGAAATAAAATATAGCAAATATTCATCTGTATGTACTATATCTCGCGTTTGAATGTGTATAGTCATGTGTATAACAGTTTCCTAATATTTAATTAGCATGCATCGCAAGTGAAATTTTCAAATTTGAATAACGAAAAACTGAAGTCTCAGATTTCAAAACAGTAAAAGATCTTTTTATTTTTTTTTTTTATGTAAAGAATTTGCAATGATCTATTTTATCCCAAAATTTTGGTTTATTTCCTTTATCTTGTCATAATATTTATAATTTATTTGTATATCAGATTGAAGAGAGACTTGAAACGGACGAAAGCATTGCTTAGAGACGCTCAAACAATGCTTGAAAGATCGAAAGGTGACTCAACAGGCAAGGCAGCTTTACGGCAATTGAAGAATCAGTTAGAAGATGCTGAGTGTGCTAGGGCAGCTGCAGTTAAAGCAAAACAAGCATTGGAACAAGAATTGAACGAGTCACAAGCTTCACTAGAAGAAGCACTGCGCCAACGTTCTGAAGCTGAAGAACGAGCAAATGTCGCCAACCGTGAACGAACTGAATTACTCTCGCAATTAGAAGAAAATGAAGAAGAGCTTGCCCAAGTAAGTGTTTTACTTGATTACTTAAACTTTTATTCTAAAGTGTCACATCAGCTGCTTCTGCACGATAAAAGAGCATGAGAGAATGAAACAATATCAATTTTGTGCGATTGAACATATAATTGAGGTTAGTTTAAATTAAATTTACATTAAGCACTATATTTCTTTTGTTACTTCATTTTTAATATTGTATTCACAATCTAATGGTAAAATTGGATTTCTTCGAATGATTCATTCAAAATTATTTCATAATGTAAGATTTAAATATATAAATAATTACATTGTATTACAAGGTCTTAAAGAAGTATCGAGCAGCAGTTCAACAAGTATCAGTGGAACAAGGGCAGTTACAAGAAGCGCAAGTACAAATTGTTGCTCTAGAAGCTGAGAAATCGTCACTGAAGGACCAGCTTTCAGAATTGACACAACGATTGGAATCTGTTGAGCAACTGGGCGATCCTACGGCAAACAGCCTTGCTACAAGGCGGCTTGAGTTCCGCGCTAAAGAGCTCGAAAGTAAACTCGAATTGGAACAAACGACAAGGGCGCGTTTGGAAGTAGGTTGCATTATATTTGTTAGGATTATGAATCCTATTACAAATTCTATGTATTTACATATTTGTCATTTCTTTATTTTTCACAATAACATTGTAGGGTATAAAATTAACAGCGTAATTCATTTGATTGTTTGCTCAATTCTGTTTGTTACAGACTCAAATAGCAAGATTGAAAGAAAATGTTGATAAATTGCAAACTGAATCAGCTTTATTGCGGACAAAGGAACAAACTGCTCAAGATGCAGCAAGACGTTTACAAAGATCATTACGCGAGGCAAGAGACGAAGGTAGTTCTGCACTGGCGCGTGAACAAGAGTGCACGCGAGCTCGTCGCGAATTAGAGAAATCTCTTGAGGCTGCAGAAGCGGAGACAAAAGTTGCTAGAGATGATCTCAGACTAGCGCTCCAAAGAATCGACGATCTGCAAAGCGCTATTCAAGGTGAACTTGATTTGGATTGTAGCGAAGAAGGAACAACTGAAAACAGCGACAGGTATACATAAAATCTCATTTATTTTCCTATTATTAAAAGCCTCCAATTCAGATTAGTAATATTACACGTGACAACCAGCTAAGTTAGTGTTAGCACAAACTCTGATATCAATTCAATTGAAATATGTAATTTAATAATAATCCTTAAGCTTGAAGTAAAAAAGAACAAGTTCTCATTCTTTCACTGCTGTGTGTACTATATAGACTATAGAAGACATATAGAGAATAATCTATTAATTTCACTATTGAGGCCGTCGCCCATTTCGCCGAAACGAAGCGCGGCGATCACAGCCAAATGTTTGTCAACGCTGTTCTGACACAGGTGATGCGTGGTCACTGCTGCTCTGTCATATGATCGATGCGTGGTCTCCGCGTTTCGCTTCGCGGCGCTTCGGCCTAGTGGGCGACGACCTTTAATACGAACTCTGAAACGAAGTGAAATTAATTCAATAAAGCAAAACCTAAATTATCCTAGATGATGTGAACATTCTAGGTCATTAGATTTATCTGTGCATGACTGATAAATGTAGATAAAAAATATGTATAATTTCATTGAAAAGAATGAAGGTGTCCTTCAAATTTTATAAACGACTTCAACCGGTGCAAACTTATATTGATCAAAAGTTGCACCGCCTGTAAACCGAGTAAATTTGATCTATATCATCGTTTTAAGCAGTTACTAGATTTTAAGATATTCGTAAAATAACTAGCTTATAGCCAGTTGAAAAATCAACGATGGCAACGCAATATGTAAATGGTGAACAGCCCGCGTGTAATTTAGTCAAGTAGAATAATATTAGCTCATCTCTCCGGAGTGATTTTCCAGTCGATAAGCTAATCATGTATCTTTTGGGAGTAAGAACTGACTGTATGCCAAATTTTAGCTTCCTATGCCTTACAGTATTTGAGATACTTTTGATCAAACAGAGGATCCCAACTGACAATTATATAGAGTAATGAATAATTGATGATGAATATATTAAGATGAGGATCTTTTACTGTCTGTACGTTGGTTTTAGGATAATATTTCTTGTATTCTAGCTATAATTTCCACTTCACGTTCTTAATTCATTTTTTTTTTAATTTATTACATATTTGCTCTTTACAAGTTTCATTTCCATCTATTTGTAGTGATTGAACGGAGCTGTTATCGGATCATAAGTCCGATGAAAGTAAGGCTGAAGAATCGACTGACGTGCCTGAGGCATCTACTAACGAATCCTTAATCATCGATGGGACAATCGAAGATTAAGTCGCGGAAAAGGAAAGGTACAAGGTAAAACAAGGAAGAAGAACGATATAAATACACATGCTAGTTCATGATAGATACATTTTGTTTCTCTGTCAATGTCGTCACCGCTGTCGATCAATATTGAAGTATTATTTTCGTGATTGTGAATTGAAATTAAAGGGTGGAAATCAAATTAAACGTTATATTTTATAAGAGTCTGCAATCAATAGAGCGAAATTCTTACGCGTAAACTGGAGCGACAAGTAAAATCAACATTTTGTACAAATCTTTACACTGTTTCACTTGTGGCTCTTTCGTTTATCAAAATCATAACGAAGTATGTAGGTACTAACCATATATTTAAGGAAATGTAAGTGTCGTGGCTATTTGGATTTTGCTTCGTAATGTGCGTTTTGGTCCTACTTTATCCGATAGTAGTTTTCGTCGACATACGATGTCGTTTTCCAGTCTTCCAAAGGAAATCGAGCTTTTCGATGCTATATCGTGAAAGCGTACATATCCACGCCTATAATAACAATCTCATCGCCTTGCTGATGGCGTTGTATGAATTGTATGAATAAGAAGTGCAACGTAAATGGAAATTGAAGCAGAGCCTTATTTCTTCATAAATGAAAAGCATTTTCCGCAATCTTTGACACTTCGCTACCTGGCTAACAATGTTGGCTACCTTTTACAATTTGTATTATAAGATGCAACTCACAATTCTGTTCTTTTATTTCGTATAGGGACACTCGTGTAACTTATTGCTTTGTAAACTGCAGATATCTTATTTAATTAAATCAATTGTCTATTTCTTTCCTCAAATCCCATCTATAACAAACATCCAATTGATAAGGCAATTTTTATAACAATAAGTCACATTAAAGAGAAATGATTTCGGCGCACTGGTTCGGTCTATTTTAATTTTTTTTTTATTTATTTATTTTAGTATGAATAATTTTCTATTACTTATCTTAACCAAATTCAATCTATTGTTCGATAAGTCCTTGAGGTTTCTTAAAGTTTCAGGTCCAAACTCTCTTGATATTGACTTGAAAAAACTTTCCTTTGTTATACATAGGTGTGAGTGTTTCGCCATGCATTTTAAATAATATAAATTGAATTTCGACAATAGAGCGAACCAGTGCACCGAAATCATTTCTCCTTTAATTAGAAAAAATTTTGCGGTCTAAATTCAATTTATATTATTTAAAATAAGTCACATTATCTAATTTTTAATAAGGTCAAGAAAATAGTTCCATAATCTATGTTTACTTCTTCTAAGTATGACAATTTAAAATGCCAACACAATTGGTGTATTTAACTGAATTATGATTGCAGCACGGCTATTATCTACCATGATACTTAATTTGTTGTATAACAAAAACTGCGCTGTGTTGATAGTGAAAAATGTTTTATGTATGTATGTGTTTCTTTAATGACTTCCCCTTAGGATTACATGAATTTCTCTCTTTCCTCCTCTCTCTTTGGTCTTACATCCTTCCTTAACCTATACTTATTTCTATATCTTAACCTACTCCTCTCCTCGCTCCCTCACCTCTTCCGCCCTCTCTGTCCCTTTCTCTCTCACCGCTCTCTCGCCCCCGTCGCTGCTCTTTCTCTTACGCCACGCTTACTCTATTCTTAACTTAATCTTAACTTAGGCGCCCCTACTTCCGCTCCTTCCCGCCGCGTTCGACTTCCATTTCCTCTCATTCCATTCCTTCTTTCGCTCTTTCTCTCCTTCTCCGCCGTACCTTCTTCCCTCTCCTTTCCTCTAACCTCTTCATCCATTCCTCTCCCTTGCCTCTTTCGTCCAAAATTTTCCTTACCTTTTCCCCTATACCCCCTCCTCCGCTTCCTCCCGTATGCACCTCTCCAGCACGTGCTTCTACGACTCTACCTCTCCGCATACCCTACATCTCCTCTCCGCCCCTCCCTCCTCCCAATACCTCCCTCCCCTCATTTTGTTCCCTAACCTAAATCTCACTATCCTCCCGTATCTTTCTTCGCTCCAACCTGCTATTAGGTACTTTGGCAGCCCTATCGTCCTTATCTCCCTGTACCAGCAGTTGTACCTCGATTCCTCTATTTTCCCTCTTCTCTCTTCTTCCTGCTTCCTACAATCTTCCTTCTCTATTTCTTCGTAACCTCCTTCCCTTTCTTCCCCCTCTCCATTCTAAACTCCTTTCTCTCTTTTTCCTTTGCGGACATCTGCGTCCCCGCTTCCTTTTCCCTTTCCCTTACCTCTTCCAGACACAACTTGGCCAACTCCCCTCCCTCTCCCCTGCCCAACTTCTCTTCATATCTCCACGCCCTTCCTCCCGCCCACGTTCTCAGCTTCATCTTCGTTTCCTCCCTCACCATATATCCCGGTGTCCACCAGGCCACTCCTAGCGACCACCTTAAAAATCTTTCCCCGATTCTCTCCACCTCTTCCCTCTCTCAGCACCTCCATACCTCGGCCTCATATTCCACCACCGTCCACACCAGCGCGTCGAAGAGCCACATCCTTTTTCCTCAGTGCTTCCCAAACTTCCGTTTCCCGATTCCCAAGACCTGACGCATCACCACCCCCGTCTTTTTTACCATGTCTCCTCCTGGCCTCCGTTCTTCTTAAACATATATCCAAGGTACTTAAACTCCTTTATCTCCTCTATCTTCTTTCCTTTCCATCTCCAGTCCACCTTTCTTTCTCTTCCCCCTCTTTCCTGAACTTTACGATTTTCGTTTTTCCCACATTCACCGCCAACCTCTTTCCCTCCAAATATCCTTCCAGCCTCATCATGCTCTCCATCTCCGACTCTTTTTCTGCCAGAAGTACCAGGTTGTCTGCATACGCCAGAGCGCGTACCCTCCTTCCTCCTCCTTTCACCCCTCCCCATTTTCCTTTCCTGAGCACCTCATCTACGTCTGCTATCAGTATGTTGAACAATATCGGACTCAGCGGGCACCCTTGCCTCAGCCCTTTCGCCGTCCAAAAACTCTCCCTTACGTCCCCTCCCACCTTCACCTTGCTCGTCGTCTCTCTGTAAATTTCCTTCACCCTCTCCCTCACCCTTCTCTTCTCCATGGTCTCCCATAAAATCCTCCCGTCTACTATGTCGAAAGCTGCCCTCAAATTCACGAATAGCACCACCAGCTTACCTTTACTCCCTTAAATCCGTTTCCTTATTAAGTGCTTTAGTACGTATATATATGGTCCACCATCCTTCTTCCTCTCCTGAAATCCGCTTGGTTTTCTGGTACCAACCGCTTCCCTTCCACTTCCTGCTCTAGCCTTCCTACCCAGACCGCTGCGTACACCTTGTACAGGGTCAGTATCCCCCTGCTGGGAAGGTTAAGGGTCACTTAATTCAAACAATTAAAAACTTTATTCTAACCAAATAAAAATTAATAAACATTAAAAAAAATTAAAAATCTTATAAAAATAATTCTTAAATACTCAGCTATAAAAATCAATGCAAATCTCTCAGGTTAAGGGTCACTTTCCTATACTGCTGCACGCACGTCCCCCCTGCCTTCTTCACCAGTGGCACTATAATTCCCTCTTTCCATTCTTGTGGCCATCCTTCCCCTTGCCACACACTTCCGCATGTCTCCCACGCCCCCTCTCTCCGCCATGCTTCCAAGCCTCATTTGGGCTTTCATCCCCTTCCACCGCCTTTCCTTCCTTCAGCTTCCTCACTACTCTCCTTATCTCCTCTTTGCTTATTCCCTCTTACTCTCCCCTTCTCCTCTCTCATTCTCCTCTCCCCCTCCCCAACCTTACCCTACTTTTCGCTCCTTCTAACACTCCCATAAAATACTTCTTCCACTCCTCTTTCTTTATCCTTTCGTCCACCCCCCCCCCTCCTTCCTTCTTTTCCTTCCCTGTTTACTATTTCCCAAACCTTACTCTCGGTTTTTGCTTCTGCCACTTCCCTTATTAGCCTCTCCCTCTCCTCCTCTTTTTTCTTTTTGCACAGCTCTTTGTACCAGTGTCCACAGGAAAAGGCCTGACGCTAAGGACTACGCTCCGTAACGCATGCGGGATGATATGCGATGATGTCAAACAATCCACGCCAAGATGATAAACGAAACGGCGCTACCGTCAAGTCAAGCCAAGCGACGTGATTGGCTTGGCTAGCTTGTTTTGACTTGGCGGTGGAGCCGTTTAGTTTGGTTTGACGTCATCGCGCCTCATCGCGCATGCGTTACTGAGCGTAGTTCTTAGCGTCAGGCCTTTTCCCGTGGACACTGCCTTTTACTCTCTCCTCCTCCTCTTGTAATGATCTCTTCTCCTCTCCCCTCCTCTCCATTTCCTTAATTCCCTTCTTACTTGTCTCCTTCCCCCGCCTCCTCCCCTTTGCTCATCACCTCCTTAATCCTTTCTACGATCTTGTTCATCGCTTTCTGTATGCCTTCCCCTTCTATGCGCACTCCTTCCACCCTTTCTCAAACGCCTTCTTTATCCTTACCGACCATCGTCCTCCTCCTACCGTCCTTTTCCTCGCTTTCCCACTTCTCTCCCCCGCCCTCCCTCCCTCATCGTCACCACCATCGGGTGATGGTCTAACTCTACCCTATATCCTATCTCCATCCTTTCTACTCCCATCCTCGTCCCCTCATCCCCCAATACATAATCGATCACCGTCTCCCCTCTCCCCCCTGTATACGTGTATTCTCCCTCTTCGTCCCCTTCTATGTTCCCGTTCAAAATTTTCCATCCTGTGTCTTCTATGAGCTTGATTAGCTTTTCCCATCCTCATTTATCTTTGTTTTTCAATTTTCTTCCCCCTCTCTTCTCCCCCTCCCCTCCCTCTATCCTGCTATCCTGCTCCCCTGTTGTCGCGTTGAAATCCCCCCCTATTATCACCTTCTCCCTTCCTTCTGTCCCTCCAACCACCCTCTAATCCTTCCCAGCTTCCCCTGCATGTTCCCGTTCACGTATACCGCCACTACTGTCTGTGCTCTTCTTTTCCCATCATCTCTTCCATCACTCCTATCAACATGCCTCCCATCGCTCTACCCTTCCTATTCTTTCTCATCGCCCGTTAGGCCCTCCACCTGTACCCCCCGGCAGCCTCCATTTAACGCTATTCCATCCTTTCTCTTCCACCCATGTTTCAATCCTGACTACAGGCCTCTTTATTGAGCCCCTAGGGGTTACAATCTCCTCTGACCCCGCTCCCTCCACTCTATACAAAACACCTCCCCTACACCGCCTTAATCTAACTTAACTTTGCTTAATTTAACTTAACCTAGCTTACCCTAATTCCTTAATATTACAATATATACACTATATACAAATTGCGTTTCCGCTCCGCCCGCCCGCTCGCTCTCCCTTCCTTTTCTCCACGCCCCTCCGCACACCTACCCGCCGCCGGACCTCCGCTTCCACTCGTCTCCTCTTTCATTCCATTTCTTTTCTCCCACCTCCACTCCACTACACAACTGTCTCCTTTCCTCCAACCTCATCCATTCCTCCCCCTCCACTTCGTCACCAAGCACCTCTCCCACCATTTCCTGCCATCCCCTCTCTTCCCCCACCCCATGCACTCCTCCCACACATGCTCCCATGTTTCATCTCCCCTTCCACATACCCTACACATCCTCTTCTCTCTATCTTCCCAGTACCTACCCCCTTCATCTCGTTACCCAATCTGAACCTGGCCACCCTTCTCCACCTACTTTCCCCCCACCCATTCTTTAGGTAACCAGGCAACCCTTCCCCCTTCACCCTTCCGTACCACCTATTGTACCTTGAGCCCCCTATCCTTTCCCTACTCACCAACTCCTCTCCTCTTAGTCCCCCAGATTCCTTCAACCTTTCTATCTCTTCCAGCTTCCACCCCCTCTTCTTGAAAAACTCCTTCCTTTCTTCTTCCCACCCCACCAGCCCCTTTCCCCTCCTTGTTCTTCCCCTGCCCCTCCTCCAGCTTTCTCTCATACACCCAGGCCCTCAACCCTGCCCTTCCCTTCAGCATCTCCCTTTGTGCCTCCTCTCTCACCATGTACCCCGGCGTACACCTATCCACTCCCAGCACCCATTTCAAAAATCTTTTCTGAAGCCTTTCCACATTCTCCTATTCCTTC
Source organism: Andrena flavipes (assembly GCA_963971345.1). NCBI lineage: Eukaryota > Metazoa > Arthropoda > Insecta > Hymenoptera > Andrenidae > Andrena > Andrena flavipes. Next base: position 40,158,070 of record OZ020479.1, on the reverse strand, counting down.
CACCCCACACCTCCGCTCCGTATACCACCACCGGCCACACCAATCTGTCAAATAGCCACATTCTCCTTTTCCACTCCTTTACAAATAACCTCTTCCCAACCCCCCAAACCTTTCCCATTACCGTCGCTCCCTTCCTCACCCTCTCGACCACATGCCCCCCTTGCCCCCCATTCCCCATCACCGTGTAGCCCAAATACCTAAAACTCCTAACCTCCTCCAACTCCTTGCCCTTCCCCCCTCCTACACCTCATAACCTGCGTTTTCCCTATATTTACTTGAAGCCCCTTTCCGTCCACATATCTCTTCAGCTTCCCCAGCATTCCCTTCATCCCTTCTTCGTCCTCGGCGAACACCGCCACATCGTCAGCATACGCTAACGTGTAAACTTCCCCCCCCCCCCAACTTCACTCCTCCAAACCCTCCTTTTTCTAGCTCCTAATCCATATCTGCCAACAGAAGAGTGAAGAGGCTCGGGCTCAGCGGACACCCCTGCCTCACCCTTCTCGCTGTCCAGAACCTCTCCCCCTCCTCATCCTCCACCCGCACCCTACATATTATCTCCTTCAACACCTCCTCACATCTTACCACCCTCCCCCTCATTGCTTTGACTAACACCTCCCTGTCCGTCGAGTCAAACGCGGCCTGCATATCTATGCATACTACAACCATATTTTTCCCCTTTCTCCCCAACTATTTATCAGATAATTCAGTACATAAATGTTATCAATACAATCCACCCTCCTCTTAAACCCCGTTTGACTCGGTGGCAGCAGTCCTCTCTCCTCCATCTACATCCTCAGCCCCTCCGCTAACACAAACGCATACACCTTGTACGCCGTCTGTGTTAGGGTTATCCCCCTGTAATCATCCACCTTCCTCCCTCCCATTTTTCAGTACCGGGACCACCTCCTCCTTCCATCCTTTCGGCCACCCTGCTCCCCTCCACACCCTATTGTAGATCCCCAGTAACCACTCTTCCACTTCCGCGCCCCCATACTTCCACACCTCATTTGGGATCCCATCCCCCCCTCCCGCCTTCCCATCCTTTAAGTTCCTTATGACGCTTCCTATCTCTTCCTTTCCTATCTTTGCCTCACCATCCTCTCCCCTCCTTATCTCTTCACCCTTTCTCACTCTCCATTCCACCCCCTCCCCCTAGCAGCCGCCTGAAATATCCGTTCCATTCCTCCATTACTATCCCTTCGTTTACCCTACCCCTCCTTTTCCTCCCCCTATTTACCAGCTTCCATACTTCTCCTGCAGCTCCCTCCATTCCTCCTCCACTCCCCTCTCCTCCCACCTCTTTTACCAAACTTCCTTAAAATCTCCCTCCTTCCTTCCTCCGTCCAGTTTCCTCTGCCCCCACCCCTTTCTCCTCCTTGAACCCCCCCTCCCGCCCCTTCCTCCCCACCCCTCTCAGCCACACCACCACCGGGTGGTGATCCGTTTCAATCCTTTCCCCTACCTCCATCCTTTCTACCTTCTCTCTTGTTTCCTAGTTCCCTAATACATAGTCTATCACTGTATTACCCCGCCCCCCAGTGAACGTCCACTCCCCCTCCTCGCCCTCCTCTGTATTTCTATTCAATATTCCCCATCCTCTTTCCTCTAGGCACCTGCACAGTCTCCTCCCTTCCGCATTCATCACCTTATCTTTGGATCTCCTACTCCCCTCTGCCCTCCCAAACCTCTCCCCCTTCCTCCCCCGTACGCTCGTTAAAATCTCCCTATTACCACTCTAAACCCCCCCCTCCTTCTCTTCCATCCACTTTTCCAGCTCCTGTAGCTTTTCTTTCAGGTCCCCATTCACATAAACCCGAACTATTCCCCCCCGAGCTTCACTTTCTTCGCCATAATCCCTTCCCTCCCCCCCGCTCCCTTCCACCCCCTTTTTAACCCCCATTATCATCCCCCCTATCGCTCTACCCTTCTTGCTTTCCCTCGTAGGCCATTGTTTCTCCCACACGAACCCCCTAGGCAGCCTCCTTTCCACATACTCCCACTCTTTCTCCTCCAGCCAAGTGTCACACAGCACCATAACGTCCCACTGCATCAGACCCATCCAGAATTCCTCATCCTTGTTTCTCATTCCTGCCACGTTCCAGAAACCACCCTCCAACTCCCCCCCTTTTCTTTATCTGCTCCACCCTTCCCCCCTCCCCGTTTCATTCGTTTCTCTGCTCCTCACAGCATTTCCCCCTTATCTCGTCCCAACGTTTAACCTTCCCACCCACCCACATGTTCAAATATCCCACCTGCACCCTTCTCTCTCTCTCTCTCTTTCTCTCTCTCTCTCTCGCTCTCTCCCTCCCTCCACTTCGCTCTTCTTTCCTCCTACGTGAGGTGATCCTCCACCCTCTCCCTTCTTCCTCTTACTTGACATTTTGCTTTCATTACTTTCCTCTTTTTCTCTCTCCCCTCCAGTCTAACCAGCACCAATCCAGCCCTATTTTTCCCCATACTTTCCCCACTTCCTCCATTGCGTCCCTGCCCTCTCCCCCAACCCCTTACCACTACATTATTTCTTTTCCTCTCTCTCTCCTTCTTATCCTGCCCCACCTCTAACCTTGTCACTCACAGTCTCCATTCCTCCTCTTCTCCATCCACCAGACCCCCTTCCCTCCACTTCCCATTCTCTCCTTTTCTCATCTCCCTACCTCCGCCATCACCTCCTCCATCCTTCTCTCCCTTTCCTCCAATAGTCGATTAGTCGATTAGTAGTGACAAGATACGGGGGGAGCATAACAGCACGTGCCGCGGGTCCCAGGCGTTGCTCTGATCATTCAGCCAATGAGCATTCACATGAGGAGCACGGATTGTTCCCCAGGGCTGACCACGCCGCCCGGTACAACCACACCTTTTCCCCTTGTGCGCTCGCTCAACACAGGGTCCAAGGGCCTCCCTATTATAGGAGGTGCGACTGTGCCATCCGGCGCGTTAGGCCGTGTTTTCAGCTCCCCTGCAACAGCCTAGGTGTGAAAAGTGGCTATGGGGGCCGCCTCCTCAAGGTACGCAATAACCTATAGTAGTTCTACCCCGTTTCTCCGGTGACATTCACTTTTTATAGGCCCGGGCCAGCTTGTGAAAACACCGTACTCGCGGGGGTGACCTTCACCGGGGGAGGGCGATCCCTACCTAGGCACACCTGGATGTGTCATAGCTTTATGCGTTGCGCAATCCTCCCCCTCTAGTCGACGGTACTAGTCCGTCACTAAATATTTTTCCGCGGTTTTTAACTCATGTCTAGACGACACCATACCAGACCTTCCTAGTTTCGAAATTACGTTTCTCAACCGGACTACCGATCACTTCTCAATTGTCTGCGGGCACTCGGTCTGTGCGAGCACGCACGTGCAGTGCCTCTGGCTCGCGAACAACTGGATTGCCTATCTAATCTTATGTTGTCTAGAATTCTTTTCCCTCGTCCCCCCCCCCCCCCCCTCAGACCTTTGGATGTTAATCCGTAGTGTCTGCCTGCCCTAGTTCTCCTACAGATCTACTGTCTATCCTATCGTTATATTTCTATCTAAGCCTCGCGTCTCCCTTTATCTCTCCCGAAGGTCCAGATGGTTCCTGACACGAGCCTGTTGGGACGGTCGCTACCCGTCCCTACGGTATATCGTATCAAAGTGTGTACAACCAGTGCGCTGGTATTCGCCTTAACGCTATGAGCGTTTGTTGCCATCCATCTTACTTACGACCTGTCTCTATCCGACCAACGTTTGTCATGCTCGATTACGACCGAGACAGTCGTTACATTACTACTCATGTATCCCTTTAATTCCACCCCGGGACCGTATTTTCTCAGGCCGTTTGTTGTGCATTTCCCATCCTTTTCTTCATTACCATCTTCTTGATTGTCTTACCTGCGAGGACGGGTCTTGAATGGAAGCGAGGGGGGTGTCCCGCCAAGGTCGGTTGAACCCCCGGGCGAACCAGGATGTCTTCAAGATGAGGGCGTCCCCCACTGAAAACCCAGAGGCCCTCCACCCCTGGACCCCATCCACCAGAGTTCATGTCTTCCTTAATGGCAGGAGTAAGAGGTATGGATTATGGGTCAAGGCTTAAGGGTTAGGGAGTAAAAGAGTTAAGGTTAGGAGATAGGGGTTAGGGACTAGGGGTTAGGGATTTTAGGGTTTAGGGGTTAAGGGTCATGGGTTAGGGGATTAGGGTTTAGGGTTTAGGGTTTAGGGTTTAGAGAGGGGGCACGTACCCCGCCCCCTCCTGGTAGACTTCGCCGTGAGGTGTCACTCCCGTGCGGTATATTTGGTGTTTGCGCTAAGTACATTAAATTTGTCCCCACCGATGGAATCCCTCCACTCTGAGGCCCCACTGATGCGGTTCGTAATTCTACAAGTCCGCCCCTTCTGCGAAAGCTGAACCCCTAGACATACTTCCAGGGATTCACCTCCCCCAGGAATTTCGCGATTCTCTTGACACAAATTCTCTTAACATTCCTTCCTTCTATTATTTCTTCATCCAACCATCTTTTCCTCTTTGTCATTGTTACAGGACACTCACATAATACATGTTTCGTGTCTTCTCTAGCTACTTCACATAAGGAACACATCTCAGTCCATCCCAATCCTATATTTGATAGATGGGCTCCCAACGGAGCGTACCCGCACAATGTGCCCACCACATTTCTTGCATCCGTTCTTGATAGACTTAATATATTTCTTGCCCTATCTTCATTTATTTCCATTCCTAGCAATTCCTTGGCTACCCTGCTGGAACTGCCAGTTAGATCCGCATTAAAAAATTTTAAATCCGGATTGATGCGGTTTTCTTCCCGTAAATTGCAGATTGAACCAGATGAAATATTTTCTATCAGTTTCGAAACGGATATGCATGTAAAAATCTTGATGGTATATATCTGTATTTCCTAGCCCAATTTGGCATTGGTTTTACTCGGATTTACATGAAGTAACTAGTAACTTCGTTCATTTTTTAAGCTAGTTCTATTTGGAAATCCAGATCCAAACCAATATGGAATCTGTATGTCTTTTCAAGTTAATTTGCTACCAGTAGTTACCCGGGTTTTCACGACATTAATGGACCTGAAATAGCACGTATTTTCGTATCGAGTAGCCGCAAATTGAAATCAGTTCATAACTGGAAATGCAGGGCGAAATTCAGATGGTATTTATCTGATTTTCCAAGCCATTTTGCCATCTGGTTTTATCTGTAATGGCGGGACATTTGCGATTCTGTCATGACACGTAGTTTAACAGTTATTTTGTTCGAAATTTTATCAGGTTCGATCTGGCAGTGCAGATACAAATTTCCATTGAATTTATCAGTATTTCCAAGTCATTTTGCTACCAGTAATTACCCGGGTTTTCACGACATTAATGGACCTGAAATAGCACGTATTTTCGTATACTTTTTCATGCCGTCACAGTATAGTATAACCCCTTAAGGTGATGTCATCAAAATTTGCATCAGAGTCAAAACTGGAAATGTACCCTTTGAAAGATCCTCATATATACCGTCATAATTTTATAATAAACAAAACATTATTTACCACATGTAATATATTTAATTATCATAATCAGTCTTTTGCCGTGAGTACAATATATAGTATTTCGTTATAGGCACGCGGTTCTTGGTAGTAGAGGTATTTTCCAAGTATTAACATTATAATAATAGGTATTTTGACGTGAATACATATGTACAATATCTCGTTACACGCACGCGGTATTTGGCACGTCTCATAGCGCTTAAACGTGTAAAAAACACACTCATCAGTTCCGTGACAACACAGTGCCGGCGCGCCAGTGGTAAGAGGAAGAGAGGCAGAAAGCATCTCTTCTCCTTACCTCCGGCGCATCCGGCACTGCGTCGTCAGGGAACCGACATGTGTGCCCAAACCTTAACTGGTGGCTAATTTGATCTCAAACGAAACATCAATTATAATATATAATATACCGGTACATGTACTTTTCAAGTATTAACATTATAATAATAGGTATTTTGACGTGAATACATATGTACAACATCTCGTTACACGCACGCGGTATTTGGCACGTCTCATAGCGCTTAAACGTGTAAAAAACACACTCATCAGTTCCGTGACAACACAGTGCCGGCGCGCCAGTGGTAAGAGGAAGAGAGGCAGAAAGCATCTCTTCTCCTTACCTCCGGCGCATCCGGCACTGCGTCGTCAGGGAACCGACATGTGTGCCCAAACCTTAACTGGTTAAATTCCGAAGTAATATAAATATTTACCCTATTCGGGAAATGTAGAACAAAATTTAACAGTTGAAAATGATTTGTCACTTTTCAAAAAGATCAATAATCATCTTCTTCCAAATTCCAGTCATGTGGACCAGAATTATCATCACTATCGTTCTTTTGATTATCCTCAGTTTCCTCTAGAATATTGATAGTTTTTTTCACCGTTCGAGGTGGGCGATTTAAGTCTGAGATTTTTGAACTGATAATGCTGCCAATGCGACGCAACCACAAGTCCACTTCGGTTTGGCTACATTTTAATGACCGCAGATGATATTCGAATATATCTGAAATATATCGATAATTTGTGAATTATTATTTAAGGTAGTTGAAGAGAAAACCAAATGATTTTTTCATAAAAAAATGGAAAAAATTTGGATTCATTTAATTACCTGTTATGGCCCGTAATTTCAAAGGATCGAGCGGTGTTTTGGCGATACCGTTCTTCACTTTAGCATTGGATCTTCCTTCCACACTGCTGGTTTTAAGAGTCTCAGGGCCAAACAAGGCCAATGCCATGTTTTTTACAAAAATCTGTTTTGACCTCTTTGCATTATATATAACTGCGTCAAAAGTGCCTTTTGGTAGCCAAACACCTTGACCTACATGAATCTAGAATACATACAACATTTCTTATTATAAACACATGATCGATATTCATTTCAACAGATTTCAATATTTTTCAACGCAATTCAATAGAATGTTTCCACCAAGGATTACATCTCTATGAATTGAAGAGCAGAAAAATAAAAAACTGACAAAACTCACATTCTCCACATATATGCATCATACGTACCATATTATCAGTTCTTCTCAGAAATCCCACGGAGGGAACATTTTCTATTAAATTCTTCTGGGTTTGATTTTTCGCAGATTCAATATCTATAGAGTAAAATTGAAAATTTTAGAGTTAAATCAAGCTTGAAACCGTAATTAATAAAAATATCTGATTTGAAATACAAATCATGAAAACATCAGAGAATTTCACATCATTTCTGTATCATTTCAAAATATACCAACCTTCACTTTGCTCGAAAAAGTTTATTACGCGACGTTGAAGGTCCATGTTCAGTTTAGTGGTTTCACTTAGCATTTGCTGAAGCTCCTGATTTTTTTTTACAAGAGAATCGATTTTGTTCTGTTTCGTTTGCAAGGCTTTGTCCCTTTCGAATTTTTTATTTCTTAATTCTTTGACTTTTAATTTCAATGCTATCAATTCAGCCATCATTGATGACTCTTCCCTCACTTCAACACAATTAGTAATTTCGTCATTTATATCTTTTTTGTTGGCTTTTCTCTTGTCAGTTTTAATTCTTTCCGAATCATTTTTGTTCTCCTAAACCCATAAATATATTGTTGAATAAAAAATGTAATGAGAATGAGGTTTGCTGTTAAAATAAACCGAACAATAATTAATGTACATAGGATAACTTACTTTATCATCAGTGCCATATTTTATATATTCGCTTGGATTTGATACCCCGTTTGTGACCTGAAATAATAAAATTTAGTATAAAGCTTTCCGTAATATTCATGCGTATATGATAAACACTTACATCATCAGATATATTCGATATGCACAATTCTTCATTTTTTTCATTATTCAATGTTTCTCTTAATTCCTCGTGTGATTTCTCCTGCAACGTAATTTGACGATGTCAGCAGTGACATATAATGATACGAGAAATGATTTAAAGTCATTCTCAAATTATGAGTCTCTCTTGAGAAAATATAAAAAATCACTAGAAATACAACAAGAATGTTAATGTAATATAATCAATTTTTTGTCAGAGTTCTGGCGAAACCAATCATGCGTTTTAAAAGTTCATTTATGTTCAAGTTTTATCACAACCCAACCACCACAGCATTCCACATAAAACATACACAAATCAGGAATATATAGTGAAACTACGTATTAACTACATAGTTTTAACTCACATTATCTCGCAAATTATTGAGTTTCCCATAAATTTGGTAGAAAACAAATATATTCTCCTGCTGATCCCAAATCCATAAGAAGCACTTTCTTTTCTATCGCCGAGATGTCGAAAACTGATAATACTTTATCTTTACGTACAATTTTTTTTATATGATTTAGTTCAATTGGATTGTTCATTGAAGTGGTGCAAAGCTTCGCGGCCAATATGTAACATTTTCCTTCGATTATCGTGATATATTCTATTTGCACAATGCTTCCGTTGTTTAATAAAACAACTGTATCGTTGGTCTTTTCAACTCTTATATATTTCAAACTGTGCACAACCACATTCTTATGAATACATCGATCAAAAACTTGCACAATTGCTGTATCATTGTGAAGAAAGGCGCGAACCTTTTTTGTGACATTCTCCAATGTTTTGGGTGCACCTATGAGTACAGTATGACAATCATTGCTTTTTCTTACGTAATCGTTTGTCAAGAGTTCTGCAGCAAATAAATTGTTGCAAAAGTGAATGCAAGCATTATTTATCGATACTTTTTTAACGCAAGATCGATAGTGATTCGCTCGTGACCATTTTGTCACAATCTGATATCCCACATTATTTGGACCGTTCACATAATTTTTGCAGATTCGAATACCGTTCTCAAAGTGGAATGTTGAACTTGACCATAATGGTCCAGTTTTCGTTACGGAGTCCACGAGATGTAATAAACTGTGCACATTAAATGTTGGTGCACGATTACCATAAAGAATCTCGCACTCACCTGTGAATTTCAATAAATCCAATTCACACTGTCTCAATTCATCTGTCGTGATTTCTAGTTTGAGTAACGTGTATATACTTCGACTGAAGAGCAGAAATGAAACATAAGCACGGTCGTTTAAAACTCCATTGAGACATACTGGGCTGTAAAATATACACCAAGAACGCCATTCTGATGCTTTCCATTTACCTTTATCTGCCAAAGATCTTGGCAATCTATGAATTTCATGTGGCACACGAATCAATTCTAAACGACGACTAATTTCTTTCCTATCTTCGATGTTCAGATGAAATTCAGATTCTCCGCTGGTCCACAATTCCCACAATTGTTTAGCAACCCCCAAACTTATCCCATGCATATATTCCACTGGATACCCCCATATTGTATCAAAGAATGGTAATCTCATCAGCTCTGAAGAACCTTTAACTCCTCGAATAGATTTCTGAAGCATAATGCTGTGCTTTGTATCTTCAAGATTTGTATTATGCGTCCTCAACTCATCATTCGTTTCAGACAAAGGATATCGGACTGTCCCACACATATACTTTCCATAAATATAGCACCAACTACAACCATAGTATCCGTTAAACTGAAAATGATTCTGAAGAATAGGACGAGCCACAGAATCGACACATGCTGCAATTGGTATCAATTTAAAAATCATATTGTGTCCAGTTTCGTGATGTGTCAGTGATAAACCTTTCTTATTCAATTGTAATATTTGTTCTACGAAAGAAGACATTAGACAATTCATCATAATTGGTGTCGGTTCCTTGTTTGTGACCCAAACACCCGCCAGAATAATATTCCTGAATCTTAAGAGTGGTGGTAATTCATTAATTATTAGTTGCAACGGCCAGAAGCTTCTTTTAGAACTTTTGAATGTGGGTGCTCCGTCAATATTGAAATTAAATGTCAGGGCCGTAGGATATTTTTCTTGAACATTTTTGTATAAAGTGCTGTCATATAAATCCCGTATCATAAAATTATTTTCGTTTCCCTGTTTGATATTGGATAAATTTTTCAAAAGGGACGATTGAATATTTTTTTGGTTCAATAGTAATTGGATTTGATATTCAATATCAATAGTGTAAAAATAATTTGAACTTGCTGTCGTTAATTTATATGATTCATTACATTTATTACATACTTCTTGTATGTTGCCAATATTCTTTGTTACTTTTACTGTAGAGAGACGATTATGACAGGTTGTACAATAAAAATGTAATGTAATTTTATCGTTTGGAGGACCGTATAGTTTTGACATAGTATGATGAGTAAAATTCCATTTATCAAACTTTGGACCAGCTAATGTTTTTGTAAATTGTACAAGCGCTGACCTTTGAGCACGCGTCATATTAAAACGGATCACCATACCGGTAATCATTAATTCAACATCCGATGTTGTGAGTTCAGCTTCAGAAAACATGACTCTATCATCATCACTTTCATACAGTTCATGAAAAGCTTCTGCACCGAATTCATTACTCGAGTCTTCGTCATTATCTGATTCGAATGTATCAGAATCAACATCACTGTTACGATCATGATAATCAGTAGCATCATCATTTTGAATTGAACCATCTTCATTATTACAATGTGAAGAAGTTGTACTCAAAGTATTGTCGTCACATAAATTGTTTTCTTCTTGAACAATGATATTTAATTCAGAACTGTCAATGTGTTTGATACATTGATCATTTTCTTTCATAGCATTTGCATTATGACTGCCTTCATTTACGATAGAACAATCATCATGATTGAGTTGAAGCTCTAGTTGAGTTGGAGGATTATCACTGGGAACCAAATGATTTTTATCTGCTGGAAGAATAGCACATCTGTAACTGGAATTTTCAATATCTATTTGGTCCTCTTTTAGTGAATTCTCATAATCGGTGCAATTATTATCACTTATTATTATTATTTCATAAAAGTTTCTCTTGTAAAAATGTGATTTTAGTGATCTCTAAGCAGATTTGACCAATAAACAAATTATTTCTAACAGTGTATAATAACTGCACTGAATTTTATTTTTATTGGTGGTTGTGTAGCTAATACGCACTTTGATTTTGTCGAAAACGTTCCCAATTAAAATGTGTTTTTTGACATACATCTGCTTTTTTATAATTCGCGGTTAAAAACGATTTGTACAACTTTTTCTTTGGCGCTTCGTCTTCGCTAGCCATGATGGATAAAATTAATTTCTACCAATTCATGTACAAACTGTGCACACAATCCCAATTCTGGGTAAAATAAGCTTAGTGTAAGGTCTGCAAATAGCAATAAAATGTAACACCATTAACATGGAATTTAAATCCCCCTTTGAAAATCATGGAACTAAGGTAAAGGACCCAATTACTGTCACCCTAAGCTGTTTTACGTAAATTAACGAATAAAATAAATCTTATAAAATGATGCCTAAAAAATATTTAGTATACAATGCAAACTGTTATTTATACGATACAAAAAACAATACTTAATTTTTTCTTCATTAATTTGAATAAAACGATAAAAAATATTAAGCGGATATTAGGAGAATGGAAACGATGACTTCCATACTAGCGAAATAGAAATTAAGACGAAATATACACATTGGGCAAACACAATATCAACTTGTTGGGGACCATGTTTAAATAGGAAATTTCTTAGACAAATTGAACGAAAAAGATTCTTTGAGAAATTAATAATTTCAAAAATAAATGTAGACCATTCGCTCACCAATTCGTTCTGTGACGACTGTATCTTTAGTCTTTTCATTAAAATTCTTTCTGAATCATCGCCCATGTCCTAAGAACAGAACAGAACAAAAATTAGGAATGTAAACTGCTAATAATAATAGACTAAGTCTAAACCATCGCCAGCAATGCTCTAACAGTCCTTATCCCAATATGAACATAAAAATACGATAGCTGTACATTTACCAGTAATGCTTTGTTCGGTGTGTCTGCGTCAGAAATTTCTGACGCAGATTGCATGCGCTTCAAAGGGGGAACTGATGCTCGCCTTGAGGCAATTAATGCCTGCAATTCTTCCTTCGATTCTGAAAGTACACAGCATATTATTAACTAAAATCTAAAGATTATGATACGGATGTCAGGTCTATATGGACATATTATATGATTAAGATTTTTGAAGTCACGTGTTAGACATATGTGGGCAAGAAAGGTACGTCTAATAACGTTACACTCACACGTAGCCTTCTCTTTATATATATACTAGCTTAAAGTACCCGGCGTTGCCCGGGCTTCTCATATTATGTATTAATAACGGCAGCTTTAATATTTTAAAAGTAACTGGAAAACTAATCGATTCGTCCGTTTATATATGCACTTGTTGGTTCCCTGCTTCGCTGGGGTGGATTTTGTTATCGATTCATCGCAGCGCCTCTTTATAGACGACATTAATAGTGTTGCCATCAGGAGCAAGTAAGTAAAGGTTACTGCCGGAACTTACACGGGAGCAAGCTACGTACAACTGTCCATGCGAGAAGCATGAAGTTCGTAGGTCAACGCCTGCCACTTTGAGTGTTTGACCTTGTGCCTTATTAATGGTCATAGCATAACATACTTTAATAGGGAACTGCAACCGTTTATATTGAAAGGGCATGTCAGAAGAAATCATTGGGATCCGAGGTATCATAACATTTTCCCCAGTAGCACAGCCTGTCAGGACTGTTGCCTCTAATATATAGTGATGCATCTTATTTATTTGGAGTCGAGTTCCATTACATAATTTTGGAGGATTTAAATTACGAAGTAGGATTATAGGTGCGCCTACCTTTAACATTAAAGCATGAATTGGTAATCCTGACGGATTTAATGAATTAAGGAATTCGACAGGGTAATGGACAGTATCTTGGTCGTCCACTACTCTGTCTATTGAGAAATAAATGCGAGGAGAAGCATCAACTTTATTCAAAATGAAATCATTAATACTGTTCACTGATTCATTCGTTGGAGCCAATATTGCTCGTTCTTGAAACCAGGAAAGAGGATTAGTGTTCAGAAGACTAATGTCAGAATACACATAATCAACTAATTCATTGATGTCTTTGACCATATTACAAAGTACTGGGTTATCGAGTGAAACCTTTCCGTTATTTTCCATGAAATCTCCATTGCCCAGTTTCAGCAATAAGTCAGAAAACATGTTCACATTGTTGTCTCCGTATAGGGTGGCACGCATATTTGTTGTAAGTGAAAGCTTCTCAATTGAGGACCACACATAAGATCTCTTGAGGCATGCGTTAATTTCATCAGCTCGGGTACCTTTGGGTATTACGGGCAACGTTTGCCGAAAATCTCCTGCAAACAACACAGTGATTCCTCCCATCATCTTTCTGTTATTACGAAGATCCTTGAGAGTTCTATCCAGAGCTTCTATCGCAGTTTTGTGAGACATTGTACTTTCATCCCATACAATGAGCGAGCATGATTGAAGAACCATGGATATGGCGCTTTGCTTCGAAATATTGCATACGGCGTTTTGATTTGAACATATATTCAATGGTAGTTTAAACATCGCATGCGCGGTCCTGCCACCATGTAACAACGTTGCAGCTATTCCCAAAGAGGCAACTGCAAGGGCAATTCGACCTTCAGAACGTAGTTTATGAAGCAGCAAATTAATCAAGAAGGTCTTTCCGGTCCCACCGGGTGCATCCAAAAAAAATATTTTACCAGTTCCGTTCCGGGCACTTGTAAGAATCGCATTATATGCAATTTTTTGATCGTCATTTAAGATTAATTCATTTCTCATAGCATTATCATGTAACTCTTGTCTATTGTAAGCTGTTTTCCGCAAATATTCTCTGCTTATTGTAGGATCGAGTGCACTGTCTGGCAAAGGAAGGCCTAGCGTTTTCACACTCTTTCCCAATAACGGTTGTACCATTTTATCAATTTCTATAAGGGCTGAGCTAAAAATCACATCATTAAATTCTAAGTTCGGCAAGGACTCCTCGGTCCGCATGCGGTGTAAGATATCCTCTGACATACTATCTCTATGTTTGATCCACAAAGATAGTGGATCAGATATTTGGCAAAACGTTAACATCACAGAGAATAAAGATCTCATGTTTGAAGCAGACCTTGTGAGAGCCGCTTCTGTCAGAGTGTTGTCCCAATGGGAATCATCTTCTAACAAACCTAACATTTTACAGGCGAACTGAAAAGAAGGGTGTATCACACCGTGTACAGTGCGTAAATTGTGAAAGGATATAGGACCTCTAACAACGTGGAGTAACATTCGCAGATAGTAGCATTCAGTGTTGTTAGGATGGATGGTGTAAACGCGACCGAGTGCATCACTCTTTTTTACTCCTGGATATCCCTCTACCGAGGAACCTTGCTTACGACGCTGAAACATATTTCGGTTCCAAATATAATAGGAAGGCACTTCGTTGTAGAGCAGCGTCCTGGCGAAGGGATCGATAACGCACAACTTAAAAAATGCTGTCAATGTAGTATCTCGCGGATTTGCTGCGATGTCGGCAGCATTATTGGCAGTAAAATAAACACGCTGCCCATTCTCGAGATGGACGGCCAAGTGCACAACAGTAGGTGATCTGTCGTGGATGCTAAAAGACTGTATTCTCCACACTGCCTCTGACGTGCTAATATAGCGACCCGATTGGTACTGTTCCACTTCATTCTGAGCATTAATGCTGAACGTAGCTTGATCACTTCCCTTGTTTATGTATTTACATACATATTTGATAGATTTAACAGAACTGCAGAGTTCAACATTAATATGAGCGTCAAACGTTCTTAAAAGAACAGCATTATATGGTACGACCCAACGATTGTCAATATCTAATTCTCTTGTCCCTGAACGGATCGTGGCTGTACGCCCGCCGATGTCTGGATGCCTTCTGCGATACTTTGGGTATCCATCCTCACCAGTAGACGTATCAGTGAGGAACTGCTTAGGATAGCGTTTACTACATACACCTCCATTCATACACGGAGATGTCGGATACAATAGACCACATGGTCCGTGGATCATTTGTTTGATAACCGTCGCATGTAGCTGTGGATTTAGAACAGGATCAGGAATTTCAGCACTGATCACAGAATCTATTTGGTCAGGTCTGATTTTATTTTGCAGCCAAACCAAGAGATGTACATGAGGCAACCCACGTTTCTGCCATTCTACGGTGTACATGAAACATTTAGTGGTTCCAAAGATATTGCCTTTGTTTATTAAGTGCATGAGTTTTTTTAATTTCAGATGAAAGACTCGACTAATTAGATCATGTCTGTCCCGCGTCACGGAGTTTTCGAATAAATTTTCTTGTATTTCCGGCCAGTTAGGATTGCACGTAAAGGTAATAAATAAATCAGGCCTGCCGTAATTACGAACGTACGTCATAGCATCTTGCGTACGTTCATGCATATAGCGAGGTCCACCTGTGAATGAAGAAGGAAGTATGACCAGTTGTCCTACGTTTGATGCATTGCCGTCGTCTCGTAATGCATCCTGCAAATGGATGTAATTTTCGGCTCTCAGTTGACGCTGATTAAAGCGAATGAAAGCTAATCTTTCTGTTTCGATCTTGGCATACTGGTCTACCCAGAATTGATTTTGGAGCATACCAGATCTATGTAGCATATTGAACTGGTTTTGTCTAGTCATCATGCGGTAGGCGTAAAAATTCATACACGAAACTGTTTTAATGGCCTGATTTCTCGTGACTGGATTTACTTGCGGAATAGAAATTGAGTAACCATCTTCACCCCGACATAAGATTAATGGATATTGTAAAGCGTCATATGATCTGTGTGTTTCGGCGATTTTATGTTTAGTGTGATCGCGTCCATTTAACAGGATGTCTCGTTTGTCAAATTCTTCCCCAACCATTAAAATGGCGACCTCGTTGGTGGTTGGGATATTGTATCTGCCACGATGTTGGTTAGCAGGTTTTTTGTTTGCGTGAATTATTAATTTGAAGTCTTTAGTGTTAGGTGGTATGGTTTCCAGAGTCGTTTTGAACGATACTATGTAACTATTATAACGGTGTAGCATAACTTGCAATTCCTTGACCAAATCAGCATTCAAAGTATTTTCATTATTGCAGCGTACCGCTGCCTGCGAATCGTAATCGTCAATAAAATATATTTGTAAAAATTTATGCTCATTTTGGGACAATGGTAGTACACTGCCAATTAAATGGTAAACTTGTCCCTGTATTTTAAAGGTTGGCATGTATCCAGGCTCTATAATTTGTTTGGCCCCAAATGAAGTCATTTGGAAAGCATTGTTGTACTTTCTAATGTTTTTCAAAAAATGTTTCGAATTCGGATGTTGCCCAGAAAGCAGTGAAAGTAGAGGTTCAGGTGGAGCGATAATTTCAGCCAATTTTACTTTTCCTTGTTGACAGCACATACTGAGTGACTCATCTTTCCATTTTAAAGCACAACAATATTTCCAAATTTTATCAAGCGGTCCTAAATACACCTCATTTCTGTAATCAATATTTGGGTCATAGTGCATTGCAGAACATTTTTTATTGACCCATCGGGATCTTCTTGACTGATGATCGTTTGTTATTGAATTATTACTAACAGGGTTAATTGATCTTTCTGTTCTGCGTTGAATTTGGTGTCGATCGCGGTCGTTTGAAAGACGATTTTCCCTATCAGACTCGGATTCGTTTGCTCTTAGTCTACGTGTCCGTTGTGTTGCAGCCGCAACTCGACCTAAACTTGACTTTCGTTTAGGCATAATAAAAAAAATCTTTTTACTTACTAAAAAAACACAAAATCTTGTATTTTACAAAAGGAATATATTTAAGAAAACGTAACTGCTTAAAATATCTATTCTATTAATGAATAACTATGAATATCTACAAAAACCGAGTTAAGCTAAGAAGCGAGTGGCATAAATCGTAACGTGAACAACATAAACAGCTAACGATGTGAATGTGATCGTCAAGGCATCAAACATACCAGAAGTACTGACAACGAACGCGGTTAGGAGCGGTGGAAGGGTCTGTACTCCTGGCAACCGCGTGATCCCCACCACCGTGCGGGGAACCGTACGCGCATCTCTTGCGCGCATCGCGGTGGACGCCACGTAAGATTTATCTGCCTCGCTTCACTATTTCGCTTATTACTCAGTCCCATTTAGTAATATCGAGATGACGAGATGATAGATAGCCTAAAACCTTCCGAAATATTGTCTCTACACATCTATGAAAACCGCAAAAGCATTGGTTAAGTACTTTCCGAGTTTACCCGTTGCAGACACAATAATACTTTCCGCTTTATATATATAGAGATATATACTAGCTTAAAGTACCCGGCGTTGCCCGGGCTTCTCATATTATGTATTAATAACGGCAGCTTTAATATTTTAAAAGTAACTGGAAAACTAATCGATTCGTCCGTTTATATATGCACTTGTTGGTTCCCTGCTTCGCTGGGGTGGATTTTGTTATCGATTCATCGCAGCGCCTCTTTATAGACGACATTAATAGTGTTGCCATCAGGAGCAAGTAAGTAAAGGTTACTGCCGGAACTTACACGGGAGCAAGCTACGTACAACTGTCCATGCGAGAAGCATGAAGTTCGTAGGTCAACGCCTGCCACTTTGAGTGTTTGACCTTGTGCCTTATTAATGGTCATAGCATAACATACTTTAATAGGGAACTGCAACCGTTTATATTGAAAGGGCATGTCAGAAGAAATCATTGGGATCCGAGGTATCATAACATTTTCCCCAGTAGCACAGCCTGTCAGGACTGTTGCCTCTAATATATAGTGATGCATCTTATTTATTTGGAGTCGAGTTCCATTACATAATTTTGGAGGATTTAAATTACGAAGTAGGATTATAGGTGCGCCTACCTTTAACATTAAAGCATGAATTGGTAATCCTGACGGATTTAATGAATTAAGGAATTCGACAGGGTAATGGACAGTATCTTGGTCGTCCACTACTCTGTCTATTGAGAAATAAATGCGAGGAGAAGCATCAACTTTATTCAAAATGAAATCATTAATACTGTTCACTGATTCATTCGTTGGAGCCAATATTGCTCGTTCTTGAAACCAGGAAAGAGGATTAGTGTTCAGAAGACTAATGTCAGAATACACATAATCAACTAATTCATTGATGTCTTTGACCATATTACAAAGTACTGGGTTATCGAGTGAAACCTTTCCGTTATTTTCCATGAAGTCTCCATTGCCCAGTTTCAGCAATAAGTCAGAAAACATGTTCACATTGTTGTCTCCGTATAGGGTGGCACGCATATTTGTTGTAAGTGAAAGCTTCTCAATTGAGGACCACACATAAGATCTCTTGAGGCATGCGTTAATTTCATCAGCTCGGGTACCTTTGGGTATTACGGGCAACGTTTGCCGAAAATCTCCTGCAAACAACACAGTGATTCCTCCCATCATCTTTCTGTTATTACGAAGATCCTTGAGAGTTCTATCCAGAGCTTCTATCGCAGTTTTGTGAGACATTGTACTTTCATCCCATACAATGAGCGAGCATGATTGAAGAACCATGGATATGGCGCTTTGCTTCGAAATATTGCATACGGCGTTTTGATTTGAACATATATTCAATGGTAGTTTAAACATCGCATGCGCGGTCCTGCCACCATGTAACAACGTTGCAGCTATTCCCAAAGAGGCAACTGCAAGGGCAATTCGACCTTCAGAACGTAGTTTATGAAGCAGCAAATTAATCAAGAAGGTCTTTCCGGTCCCACCGGGTGCATCCAAAAAAAATATTTTACCAGTTCCGTTCCGGGCACTTGTAAGAATCGCATTATATGCAATTTTTTGATCGTCATTTAAGATTAATTCATTTCTCATAGCATTATCATGTAACTCTTGTCTATTGTAAGCTGTTTTCCGCAAATATTCTCTGCTTATTGTAGGATCGAGTGCACTGTCTGGCAAAGGAAGGCCTAGCGTTTTCACACTCTTTCCCAATAACGGTTGTACCATTTTATCAATTTCTATAAGGGCTGAGCTAAAAATCACATCATTAAATTCTAAGTTCGGCAAGGACTCCTCGGTCCGCATGCGGTGTAAGATATCCTCTGACATACTATCTCTATGTTTGATCCACAAAGATAGTGGATCAGATATTTGGCAAAACGTTAACATCACAGAGAATAAAGATCTCATGTTTGAAGCAGACCTTGTGAGAGCCGCTTCTGTCAGAGTGTTGTCCCAATGGGAATCATCTTCTAACAAACCTAACATTTTACAGGCGAACTGAAAAGAAGGGTGTATCACACCGTGTACAGTGCGTAAATTGTGAAAGGATATAGGACCTCTAACAACGTGGAGTAACATTCGCAGATAGTAGCATTCAGTGTTGTTAGGATGGATGGTGTAAACGCGACCGAGTGCATCACTCTTTTTTACTCCTGGATATCCCTCTACCGAGGAACCTTGCTTACGACGCTGAAACATATTTCGGTTCCAAATATAATAGGAAGGCACTTCGTTGTAGAGCAGCGTCCTGGCGAAGGGATCGATAACGCACAACTTAAAAAATGCTGTCAATGTAGTATCTCGCGGATTTGCTGCGATGTCGGCAGCATTATTGGCAGTAAAATAAACACGCTGCCCATTCTCGAGATGGACGGCCAAGTGCACAACAGTAGGTGATCTGTCGTGGATGCTAAAAGACTGTATTCTCCACACTGCCTCTGACGTGCTAATATAGCGACCCGATTGGTACTGTTCCACTTCATTCTGAGCATTAATGCTGAACGTAGCTTGATCACTTCCCTTGTTTATGTATTTACATACATATTTGATAGATTTAACAGAACTGCAGAGTTCAACATTAATATGAGCGTCAAACGTTCTTAAAAGAACAGCATTATATGGTACGACCCAACGATTGTCAATATCTAATTCTCTTGTCCCTGAACGGATCGTGGCTGTACGCCCGCCGATGTCTGGATGCCTTCTGCGATACTTTGGGTATCCATCCTCACCAGTAGACGTATCAGTGAGGAACTGCTTAGGATAGCGTTTACTACATACACCTCCATTCATACACGGAGATGTCGGATACAATAGACCACATGGTCCGTGGATCATTTGTTTGATAACCGTCGCATGTAGCTGTGGATTTAGAACAGGATCAGGAATTTCAGCACTGATCACAGAATCTATTTGGTCAGGTCTGATTTTATTTTGCAGCCAAACCAAGAGATGTACATGAGGCAACCCACGTTTCTGCCATTCTACGGTGTACATGAAACATTTAGTGGTTCCAAAGATATTGCCTTTGTTTATTAAGTGCATGAGTTTTTTTAATTTCAGATGAAAGACTCGACTAATTAGATCATGTCTGTCCCGCGTCACGGAGTTTTCGAATAAATTTTCTTGTATTTCCGGCCAGTTAGGATTGCACGTAAAGGTAATAAATAAATCAGGCCTGCCGTAATTACGAACGTACGTCATAGCATCTTGCGTACGTTCATGCATATAGCGAGGTCCACCTGTGAATGAAGAAGGAAGTATGACCAGTTGTCCTACGTTTGATGCATTGCCGTCGTCTCGTAATGCATCCTGCAAATGGATGTAATTTTCGGCTCTCAGTTGACGCTGATTAAAGCGAATGAAAGCTAATCTTTCTGTTTCGATCTTGGCATACTGGTCTACCCAGAATTGATTTTGGAGCATACCAGATCTATGTAGCATATTGAACTGGTTTTGTCTAGTCATCATGCGGTAGGCGTAAAAATTCATACACGAAACTGTTTTAATGGCCTGATTTCTCGTGACTGGATTTACTTGCGGAATAGAAATTGAGTAACCATCTTCACCCCGACATAAGATTAATGGATATTGTAAAGCGTCATATGATCTGTGTGTTTCGGCGATTTTATGTTTAGTGTGATCGCGTCCATTTAACAGGATGTCTCGTTTGTCAAATTCTTCCCCAACCATTAAAATGGCGACCTCGTTGGTGGTTGGGATATTGTATCTGCCACGATGTTGGTTAGCAGGTTTTTTGTTTGCGTGAATTATTAATTTGAAGTCTTTAGTGTTAGGTGGTATGGTTTCCAGAGTCGTTTTGAACGATACTATGTAACTATTATAACGGTGTAGCATAACTTGCAATTCCTTGACCAAATCAGCATTCAAAGTATTTTCATTATTGCAGCGTACCGCTGCCTGCGAATCGTAATCGTCAATAAAATATATTTGTAAAAATTTATGCTCATTTTGGGACAATGGTAGTACACTGCCAATTAAATGGTAAACTTGTCCCTGTATTTTAAAGGTTGGCATGTATCCAGGCTCTATAATTTGTTTGGCCCCAAATGAAGTCATTTGGAAAGCATTGTTGTACTTTCTAATGTTTTTCAAAAAATGTTTCGAATTCGGATGTTGCCCAGAAAGCAGTGAAAGTAGAGGTTCAGGTGGAGCGATAATTTCAGCCAATTTTACTTTTCCTTGTTGACAGCACATACTGAGTGACTCATCTTTCCATTTTAAAGCACAACAATATTTCCAAATTTTATCAAGCGGTCCTAAATACACCTCATTTCTGTAATCAATATTTGGGTCATAGTGCATTGCAGAACATTTTTTATTGACCCATCGGGATCTTCTTGACTGATGATCGTTTGTTATTGAATTATTACTAACAGGGTTAATTGATCTTTCTGTTCTGCGTTGAATTTGGTGTCGATCGCGGTCGTTTGAAAGACGATTTTCCCTATCAGACTCGGATTCGTTTGCTCTTAGTCTACGTGTCCGTTGTGTTGCAGCCGCAACTCGACCTAAACTTGACTTTCGTTTAGGCATAATAAAAAAAATCTTTTTACTTACTAAAAAAACACAAAATCTTGTATTTTACAAAAGGAATATATTTAAGAAAACGTAACTGCTTAAAATATCTATTCTATTAATGAATAACTATGAATATCTACAAAAACCGAGTTAAGCTAAGAAGCGAGTGGCATAAATCGTAACGTGAACAACATAAACAGCTAACGATGTGAATGTGATCGTCAAGGCATCAAACATACCAGAAGTACTGACAACGAACGCGGTTAGGAGCGGTGGAAGGGTCTGTACTCCTGGCAACCGCGTGATCCCCACCACCGTGCGGGGAACCGTACGCGCATCTCTTGCGCGCATCGCGGTGGACGCCACGTAAGATTTATCTGCCTCGCTTCACTATTTCGCTTATTACTCAGTCCCATTTAGTAATATCGAGATGACGAGATGATAGATAGCCTAAAACCTTCCGAAATATTGTCTCTACACATCTATGAAAACCGCAAAAGCATTGGTTAAGTACTTTCCGAGTTTACCCGTTGCAGACACAATAATACTTTCCGCTTTATATATATAGAGATATATACTAGCTTAAAGTACCCGGCGTTGCCCGGGCTTCTCATATTATGTATTAATAACGGCAGCTTTAATATTTTAAAAGTAACTGGAAAACTAATCGATTCGTCCGTTTATATATGCACTTGTTGGTTCCCTGCTTCGCTGGGGTGGATTTTGTTATCGATTCATCGCAGCGCCTCTTTATAGACGACATTAATAGTGTTGCCATCAGGAGCAAGTAAGTAAAGGTTACTGCCGGAACTTACACGGGAGCAAGCTACGTACAACTGTCCATGCGAGAAGCATGAAGTTCGTAGGTCAACGCCTGCCACTTTGAGTGTTTGACCTTGTGCCTTATTAATGGTCATAGCATAACATACTTTAATAGGGAACTGCAACCGTTTATATTGAAAGGGCATGTCAGAAGAAATCATTGGGATCCGAGGTATCATAACATTTTCCCCAGTAGCACAGCCTGTCAGGACTGTTGCCTCTAATATATAGTGATGCATCTTATTTATTTGGAGTCGAGTTCCATTACATAATTTTGGAGGATTTAAATTACGAAGTAGGATTATAGGTGCGCCTACCTTTAACATTAAAGCATGAATTGGTAATCCTGACGGATTTAATGAATTAAGGAATTCGACAGGGTAATGGACAGTATCTTGGTCGTCCACTACTCTGTCTATTGAGAAATAAATGCGAGGAGAAGCATCAACTTTATTCAAAATGAAATCATTAATACTGTTCACTGATTCATTCGTTGGAGCCAATATTGCTCGTTCTTGAAACCAGGAAAGAGGATTAGTGTTCAGAAGACTAATGTCAGAATACACATAATCAACTAATTCATTGATGTCTTTGACCATATTACAAAGTACTGGGTTATCGAGTGAAACCTTTCCGTTATTTTCCATGAAGTCTCCATTGCCCAGTTTCAGCAATAAGTCAGAAAACATGTTCACATTGTTGTCTCCGTATAGGGTGGCACGCATATTTGTTGTAAGTGAAAGCTTCTCAATTGAGGACCACACATAAGATCTCTTGAGGCATGCGTTAATTTCATCAGCTCGGGTACCTTTGGGTATTACGGGCAACGTTTGCCGAAAATCTCCTGCAAACAACACAGTGATTCCTCCCATCATCTTTCTGTTATTACGAAGATCCTTGAGAGTTCTATCCAGAGCTTCTATCGCAGTTTTGTGAGACATTGTACTTTCATCCCATACAATGAGCGAGCATGATTGAAGAACCATGGATATGGCGCTTTGCTTCGAAATATTGCATACGGCGTTTTGATTTGAACATATATTCAATGGTAGTTTAAACATCGCATGCGCGGTCCTGCCACCATGTAACAACGTTGCAGCTATTCCCAAAGAGGCAACTGCAAGGGCAATTCGACCTTCAGAACGTAGTTTATGAAGCAGCAAATTAATCAAGAAGGTCTTTCCGGTCCCACCGGGTGCATCCAAAAAAAATATTTTACCAGTTCCGTTCCGGGCACTTGTAAGAATCGCATTATATGCAATTTTTTGATCGTCATTTAAGATTAATTCATTTCTCATAGCATTATCATGTAACTCTTGTCTATTGTAAGCTGTTTTCCGCAAATATTCTCTGCTTATTGTAGGATCGAGTGCACTGTCTGGCAAAGGAAGGCCTAGCGTTTTCACACTCTTTCCCAATAACGGTTGTACCATTTTATCAATTTCTATAAGGGCTGAGCTAAAAATCACATCATTAAATTCTAAGTTCGGCAAGGACTCCTCGGTCCGCATGCGGTGTAAGATATCCTCTGACATACTATCTCTATGTTTGATCCACAAAGATAGTGGATCAGATATTTGGCAAAACGTTAACATCACAGAGAATAAAGATCTCATGTTTGAAGCAGACCTTGTGAGAGCCGCTTCTGTCAGAGTGTTGTCCCAATGGGAATCATCTTCTAACAAACCTAACATTTTACAGGCGAACTGAAAAGAAGGGTGTATCACACCGTGTACAGTGCGTAAATTGTGAAAGGATATAGGACCTCTAACAACGTGGAGTAACATTCGCAGATAGTAGCATTCAGTGTTGTTAGGATGGATGGTGTAAACGCGACCGAGTGCATCACTCTTTTTTACTCCTGGATATCCCTCTACCGAGGAACCTTGCTTACGACGCTGAAACATATTTCGGTTCCAAATATAATAGGAAGGCACTTCGTTGTAGAGCAGCGTCCTGGCGAAGGGATCGATAACGCACAACTTAAAAAATGCTGTCAATGTAGTATCTCGCGGATTTGCTGCGATGTCGGCAGCATTATTGGCAGTAAAATAAACACGCTGCCCATTCTCGAGATGGACGGCCAAGTGCACAACAGTAGGTGATCTGTCGTGGATGCTAAAAGACTGTATTCTCCACACTGCCTCTGACGTGCTAATATAGCGACCCGATTGGTACTGTTCCACTTCATTCTGAGCATTAATGCTGAACGTAGCTTGATCACTTCCCTTGTTTATGTATTTACATACATATTTGATAGATTTAACAGAACTGCAGAGTTCAACATTAATATGAGCGTCAAACGTTCTTAAAAGAACAGCATTATATGGTACGACCCAACGATTGTCAATATCTAATTCTCTTGTCCCTGAACGGATCGTGGCTGTACGCCCGCCGATGTCTGGATGCCTTCTGCGATACTTTGGGTATCCATCCTCACCAGTAGACGTATCAGTGAGGAACTGCTTAGGATAGCGTTTACTACATACACCTCCATTCATACACGGAGATGTCGGATACAATAGACCACATGGTCCGTGGATCATTTGTTTGATAACCGTCGCATGTAGCTGTGGATTTAGAACAGGATCAGGAATTTCAGCACTGATCACAGAATCTATTTGGTCAGGTCTGATTTTATTTTGCAGCCAAACCAAGAGATGTACATGAGGCAACCCACGTTTCTGCCATTCTACGGTGTACATGAAACATTTAGTGGTTCCAAAGATATTGCCTTTGTTTATTAAGTGCATGAGTTTTTTTAATTTCAGATGAAAGACTCGACTAATTAGATCATGTCTGTCCCGCGTCACGGAGTTTTCGAATAAATTTTCTTGTATTTCCGGCCAGTTAGGATTGCACGTAAAGGTAATAAATAAATCAGGCCTGCCGTAATTACGAACGTACGTCATAGCATCTTGCGTACGTTCATGCATATAGCGAGGTCCACCTGTGAATGAAGAAGGAAGTATGACCAGTTGTCCTACGTTTGATGCATTGCCGTCGTCTCGTAATGCATCCTGCAAATGGATGTAATTTTCGGCTCTCAGTTGACGCTGATTAAAGCGAATGAAAGCTAATCTTTCTGTTTCGATCTTGGCATACTGGTCTACCCAGAATTGATTTTGGAGCATACCAGATCTATGTAGCATATTGAACTGGTTTTGTCTAGTCATCATGCGGTAGGCGTAAAAATTCATACACGAAACTGTTTTAATGGCCTGATTTCTCGTGACTGGATTTACTTGCGGAATAGAAATTGAGTAACCATCTTCACCCCGACATAAGATTAATGGATATTGTAAAGCGTCATATGATCTGTGTGTTTCGGCGATTTTATGTTTAGTGTGATCGCGTCCATTTAACAGGATGTCTCGTTTGTCAAATTCTTCCCCAACCATTAAAATGGCGACCTCGTTGGTGGTTGGGATATTGTATCTGCCACGATGTTGGTTAGCAGGTTTTTTGTTTGCGTGAATTATTAATTTGAAGTCTTTAGTGTTAGGTGGTATGGTTTCCAGAGTCGTTTTGAACGATACTATGTAACTATTATAACGGTGTAGCATAACTTGCAATTCCTTGACCAAATCAGCATTCAAAGTATTTTCATTATTGCAGCGTACCGCTGCCTGCGAATCGTAATCGTCAATAAAATATATTTGTAAAAATTTATGCTCATTTTGGGACAATGGTAGTACACTGCCAATTAAATGGTAAACTTGTCCCTGTATTTTAAAGGTTGGCATGTATCCAGGCTCTATAATTTGTTTGGCCCCAAATGAAGTCATTTGGAAAGCATTGTTGTACTTTCTAATGTTTTTCAAAAAATGTTTCGAATTCGGATGTTGCCCAGAAAGCAGTGAAAGTAGAGGTTCAGGTGGAGCGATAATTTCAGCCAATTTTACTTTTCCTTGTTGACAGCACATACTGAGTGACTCATCTTTCCATTTTAAAGCACAACAATATTTCCAAATTTTATCAAGCGGTCCTAAATACACCTCATTTCTGTAATCAATATTTGGGTCATAGTGCATTGCAGAACATTTTTTATTGACCCATCGGGATCTTCTTGACTGATGATCGTTTGTTATTGAATTATTACTAACAGGGTTAATTGATCTTTCTGTTCTGCGTTGAATTTGGTGTCGATCGCGGTCGTTTGAAAGACGATTTTCCCTATCAGACTCGGATTCGTTTGCTCTTAGTCTACGTGTCCGTTGTGTTGCAGCCGCAACTCGACCTAAACTTGACTTTCGTTTAGGCATAATAAAAAAAATCTTTTTACTTACTAAAAAAACACAAAATCTTGTATTTTACAAAAGGAATATATTTAAGAAAACGTAACTGCTTAAAATATCTATTCTATTAATGAATAACTATGAATATCTACAAAAACCGAGTTAAGCTAAGAAGCGAGTGGCATAAATCGTAACGTGAACAACATAAACAGCTAACGATGTGAATGTGATCGTCAAGGCATCAAACATACCAGAAGTACTGACAACGAACGCGGTTAGGAGCGGTGGAAGGGTCTGTACTCCTGGCAACCGCGTGATCCCCACCACCGTGCGGGGAACCGTACGCGCATCTCTTGCGCGCATCGCGGTGGACGCCACGTAAGATTTATCTGCCTCGCTTCACTATTTCGCTTATTACTCAGTCCCATTTAGTAATATCGAGATGACGAGATGATAGATAGCCTAAAACCTTCCGAAATATTGTCTCTACACATCTATGAAAACCGCAAAAGCATTGGTTAAGTACTTTCCGAGTTTACCCGTTGCAGACACAATAATACTTTCCGCTTTATATATATAGAGAAGAGAAGAGATACACAAACTATATACAAACTGAAGACTTAAAACTAAATGAATTCGATACAAAACTTACCTTTACAATAAACAATCGAACAATCTTTAAATTCGTTTTTGTGGTATACTTTATAAAACTTTTGAAAATTAACGTTTTTTGAATCAAAGTGCCGGATTTCCGTAT
This sequence comes from Andrena flavipes, assembly GCA_963971345.1. Taxonomy (NCBI): domain Eukaryota; kingdom Metazoa; phylum Arthropoda; class Insecta; order Hymenoptera; family Andrenidae; genus Andrena; species Andrena flavipes. Next base: position 40,130,528 of record OZ020479.1, on the reverse strand, counting down.
CGTTGGCGATCATTAATTTACCGCATTCTCGCAATTTCACGTACACGAACATGGCTCGAACGATCGAGAAACATCTACCGGTTTTAATAGCACGTGGTGGAACAGCGCGTCCAGTATTTAGGCCAATTTACGATTACTTGATTAAACTAGGCGATTAATTTTAAGAGTCCCAACACAAGGTAAATTATTCAACTTACACGCTACTCGACTAAATACTGGACGCGAATCGCGAAGAAACGCGAGTTGTTACTTACGCGAGCAACGCTTTAGACAAGTGCCACTACGCAGTTAGAGATCTCGGGCGGGTTTTCTCGCGCATGCGCGGTGATTTTAGCATCAGTATAGTACAAGTTTCGATAAAATGGGGTAACTTGATCGCCCTGCTTCTTTCCCGCCTATAACACTAAACCTACTAGTTGCGCTCCAATATAGATACGGTACTGCAAACGCCGCGCATGCGCAAGAAAAGCCGCCCGAGTTCTCTACACTGTCTCATGGCAACGATACGCATAGATGCGCAGTACCCATAACAGTAACACTTGACTACCGTTGCCAGAGAAGCTATCTTGGCGTTGATTGGTTTAACATCCCCGCGTCATCACGCGCGGCGTGTTCTTCTACAAGATAGCTGCTGGCCCCGAACCAGTCCACGCTCTGGCAACGCTAGTCAAGTGTTACTGTTATGGATTATACAGAGGATGCTTTAAAATATGTCCAAACTTTCTTCAGGCCATATTCCTGACTCAAAAACCAAGACGATTTTAGCAAAATGGATTGGAAAAACTAATAAATACCATCTGAATTTCGCCCTGCATTTCCAGTTATGAATTGATATCAATTTGAGGCTACTCGATACGAAAATACGTGCTATTTCAGGTCCATTAATGTCGTGAAAACCCGGGTAACTATTGCCCACACAGCACAATGTCCGGCAAAGTCCCAAAGACGTCTTGGAGACGTCTTGTTATAGATCAGGACATTCAGACCGTCTGAACAGCCTGATCTGTAACAAGACGTCCCCAAGACGTCTTTGGGACTTTGCCGGACGTTGTGCTGTGTGGTGGTAGCAAAATGACTTGGAAATACTGATAAATTCAATGGAAATTTGTTTCTGCACTGCCAGATAGAACCTGATAAAATTTCGAACAACATAACTGTTAAACTACATGTAAAGTGACCAGATATTTTCTGCACCAATGCGGGACAGACAAGGCGGCAAGTTAGGAACCCCCCCAAAAAGGGGGTTCGCAGTTTGTTAATGCATACATAATTTATATATTTATGCATGCACTTAATAAAGTGCGGAAACATGGATCTGCGAACCATTTTTTTTTGCATCCTACCTTGCCTCCTTGCTTGTTCCGCATTGGAGCAGAAAATATTTGGTCTCTTTGCGGCAATGCACGACACTTTGCGGGACACTTTTCAGTCGGGACAAAGGGCTAAAGTGCGGGACGTCTGGTCACTTTAACTACGTGTCATGACAAAATCGTAAAATGTCCCGCCATTACAGATAAAATCAGGTAGCAAAATGGCCAAACCAAATTAATTTTTGCGAAGTATGTGTTTCGTAGAACCGGAAAGTATCGCATTAATTTTCTATCCGCCAATCCGGTGGAAACCGAACCAAATTCTTTCTCTTCGAACCCCATACGCATTCCGTGAATTATTTGCTCTGCCAATCCGGATCGCGACGGACTCGAAAGAGCTTGTGGCATTTCCGGACGGAAACTATTATCTTGCGTAATGGTCATTCCAGATAAAACCAAATCAATTTTTGCGAAGTATGTGTTTCGTAGAACCGGAAAGTATCGCATTAATTTTCTATCCGCCAATCCGGTGGAAACCGAACCAAATTCTTTCTCTTCGAACCCCATACGCATTCCGTGAATTATTTGCTCTGCCAATCCGGATCGCGACGGACTCGAAAGAGCTTGTGGCATTTCCGGACGGAAACTATTATCTTGCGTAATGGTCATTCCAGATAAAACCAAATCAATTTTTGCGAAGTATGTGTTTCGTAGAACCGGAAAGTATCGCATTAATTTTCTATCCGCCAATCCGGTGGAAACCGAACCAAATTCTTTCTCTTCGAACCCCATACGCATTCCGTGAATTATTTGCTCTGCCAATCCGTATCGCGACGGACTCGAAAGAGCTTGTGGCATTTCCGGACGGAAACTATTATCTTGCGTAATGGTCATTCCAGATAAAACCAAATCAATTTTTGCGAAGTATGTGTTTCGTAGAACCGGAAAGTATCGCATTAATTTTCTATCCGCCAATCCGGTGGAAACCGAACCAAATTCTTTCTCTTCGAACCCCATACGCATTCCGTGAATTATTTGCTCTGCCAATCCGGATCGCGACGGACTCGAAAGAGCTTGTGGCATTTCCAGATTGAATCCGTAAAATTTTTTATCCGCAATTTCAGATACGAACCTTCCGGGTTTGTACAAATTGCAATTCCCGATAGAAACTGGTAAAGTTTGTACCTGGAAAATCCTATTTCATCCATCGATCTGGATATCCGTATTAAACCGGATTCTTTTTTGAACTGGCAAAAATCACTGCTTGAAAATCCAGGTAGTACCGCATTGAGCCAGATAGATCCAGTTCAAAATTCAATGCGGTTCTAACTGGCAGTTGCAGCAGGGTAGTGTGCATCCTACTATTTGTTCCCATATTCGTGTTCTTTCCACGTCCCTTCAATTACGTAATACCTTTTTGAAGGCCACTGTGGCTATAGGAGGACCGTCTGCTCCTTCTTCCGGTGCTCTGCTTGCTCCTTCTTTAGCCAGCCTATCCGCTCTTTCATTTCCTTCGATCCCTTCGTGGCCCGGTACCCAGTATATACATACCGATTCCACTCTTTCACTGATTTCTTCCAGTGCTTGCCTATACTCCAATGCAGTTCTTGATAGGAACACATATCCCCCGAGTGCTTTAATTGCCGCTTGACTATCGGTATAGATTGCTATTCTTCTGTGTCTATTAACGCGTCCTTGTATCTGTACGCCACCTGTTCCTCTACTCGTTGTGGCCATCGTGTTTCTGCTTCCATGTGTGATCCTCCAATCTTTGTCATTTTCGTCCGCTTCGTCTAAACTTGTTCTAATACACCGTATGCATTCCAATATAGCTGAGATCTCAGCCTGGAATACCGTAGCATATTTCCCCAGACTTTTACAGCCTTGCCTTCTTTCTCCATTTGTCTCACACCATCCCGTCCCGGCTAGTCCGTCTTCCCTTTCAGAACCATCTGTATACCAAACCATGTTGTAGTTCCGATTCACCTCTGTTTCATTCCATTCCCCTCTAGTTAAGATTAGGGTTTCAAATTTCCTATCAAACATGTGCCTTTTAAGGGGGTAGACACGTCACGTGGTCTGGCCGATTCGGCAGGTCGGTATTACAGCAGATTTTTTCTGCACTGAAATGGTATTACCCATAGATAAGCCGCTGCCTGATGCACGCGAGAGGGAGCTGTTTGCTACTTCTGTATTCTATTCTGAATAATAGCGAATTCGGTATCTTGCACTGACTCTGTGCTCGTACTAGAAAATGACTTGGATTGGTTGATTCTGATAGAGCTTCTTCGTTTCTATCAGAATCAACCAATCCAAGTCATTTTCTAGCACGAGCACAGAGTCAGTGCAAGATACCGAATTCGCTATAACGAAAAAATTGTCAGCTGTTGCGTTGTATTTATAAAACTTTAAATGGAAAGTCGGCTGGTACTGCAAACGTGAAAAATTCATTCTACATTTTAATTACTTGAAATGTGCTTATGCTACAATATTCTACGTTGGCAGTAAGGAATTATAAGTGAAAAGGAAAAATAGATGAAGGCATGTCCCCAGAAAATGAAGCTTGTTAAGTTAGACATTTTTTTTACTAGCAAAGCATCGAAACAGAACATGAAATACACTTATTACACGTCCTATGCAGAAAGCAGTTATGAACAAACATTATATATAAAATTGTGTTGGATGTTGAATTGGACTAGTGAAAATGCGCAGGCTGGATGCGCGTGATTATTATGTGGTCAGCTCTTCGAAGTGACAGAAAATATAGCCTAAGTATATGCTATATGACAACAAATGTTTCGTGGCTATTTCGTTCTTTTACGAAACATTTGTGAACTTTTTATCATCCTTCCAAAAGATTATTATTATGCCGCAACAGCATCTTTAGGAAATTCAGAATAGCAATTAGGTTATGTTTTCTGTTACTTCGAGGACAGAAAATCCGTTCGTGAAATTTGCTGCTGAAAATGCGCAGACTGGATGCGCGTGATTATTATGTGGTCGGCTCCTCGAAGTGACAGAAAAAATAACCTAATTGCTATTCTGGATTTCCTAAAGATGCTGTTGCGGCATAATAATAATGTTTTGGAAGAATGATAAAAAGTTGACAAATGTTTCGTAAAAGAACGAAATACCCACTAAACATTTGTTGTCATATAGCACATACTTAGGTTACGTTTCCTGTCACTTCGAGGAGCTGACCATAGAACAATCACGCGCATCCAGCCTGCGCATTTTCAGCAGCAGATTTCACGAACGGATTTTCTGTCCTCGAAGTGACAGAAAATATAACCTAATTGCTATTCTGGATTTCCTAAAGATGCTGTTGCGGCATAATAATAATGTTTTGGAAGAATGATAAAAAGTTGACAAATGTTTCGTAAAAGAACGAAATACCCACTAAACATTTGTTGTCATATAGCACATACTTAGGTTACGTTTCCTGTCACTTCGAGGAGCTGACCATAGAATAATCACGCGCATCCAGCCTGCGCATTTTCAGTAGCGGATTTCATGAACGGATTCTAAACTGGATGTAAATAATTATGAAACACGATGTTTACGGAGTTCAGTACTCTTTTATTTGTTGAAGATGCTTCAATTCTTTTAATCTTCCTGTCCATATAGAGCAACAATGGACTAACCGACATTTTTTTCGAAATTGAGTTAGTAACAATAACCACAGCCAACTCTACTACTAGCCGTGCTGAAAGCAAAACAGCAACACCGCGGGAGACCGGTTTCGACATAGGATATATATCTGTATATATATGTATATATAGATATATCCCTATGTCGAAACCGTACTCCCGCAGTGTTGCCATTTTGGCTTCAGCACGGCTAGAGATGGAGTGCAAAATCACTAACAGTGATTTATCACAGTGATTGCAATTTCACGATCACGGTCGTGATTAAAGTTCAATCACGACCGTGATTGTGATTTTTTTAACTTGAGTGAATTGTGTACTGTAATCGTAATTCTTGATCTTAATTGGATTATTTTTTATGAAATACTTTAATAGAGCTGGTGTTACAGTCAAAACGTGCTAATTCAGCGAATATATAGAATATTCATTCATAAATAGTCAATGTATGCACGCACTGATTTGATTGGCTAAAGTATTCACATATACATTATACTTTTCAACTAAAGCGAAGAAATATTCGTTAATTTAAATAGATCAAGAACGATTACATTGGTTCAAAATATACAACTGAGATTCTATAAGAACAGTGAGGACTTGACAATGTTTCGAGAGATAATAGAATTTGGGGTTATGTGGCGCGTGCAAAGAGCAGTTATGCTCTCCACCAATCAGAAGCGATCACTGTTCTGCCTGCACCAATCAGAGGCGATCACGGATCACTGTTGCGCCTGCACCAATCAGAAGCGATCACGGATCACTGTTCTGCCTGCACCAATCAGAGGCGATCACGAAAATCACGGATCACTGTGAAAAATCACCGTGATTGGGAACGAACGTGATCGGATCACTCGTGATTCACAAATCATGGTTCTAGCCATCACTAAGCACGGCTAGTAGTAGAGTTGGCTGTGCAATAACGTATTCCAATAGACTCTACTAATCATATCCATGGCTTAGTGCACACATATTGTATGTCCACTTTTTATGAAATTTGATTTTTTATATGCAACAAATAGTGCTTGACTGTTTCTTTATTCTGTAAAAAAATCACATTTCTATCTTTTCTATAAATTGATAAAAAATAATATTTTTGTTTATTATATGTCCATGCTAGAGGACGAAAATATTCTTGGAAAATATGACAATAAATAATTTTTTTTAAAAAAGTCTGTATCTTCCAAAGGAATTAGTAGTTATCAATAGCATACCATTAGCAAAATCACAACGTAATGTAATTCCAATCCCCATGGACATTGACAAAAATGAAAACTACGGAAATGAGAACTGCGAAAATGGAAACGAATAATTCCTATTACTTTCAAAATAAATATAATATTCAAGTGAGATTATTTCCAGTATTATTCCTTTCGTTCATTTTTATACAATATCCTTCGGTATAGTATGTCCTCCTCTGTACTTGGTTACATATAGCATGTCCATCTTCCAAGTATTACTATCGAATTATTATAATAATTTTGCAGATTCTAACTTATACTACTAATTACATAGTTTCAGTGATACCTATATTACATATATATGATAATACAATAATGCAAAAAGTATTTATTTATAAAGTACCATTGAATGTTTGAACCTGTTTTTCTCAAAAAACGCTAAAAGTGGACATACAATATGTGTGCGCTAAGCCATCAATGTACAATAGGAAAAATTTATTTGCAGGTTATTTCGTTGTTGCTCTAACTGTCTCAATTACTATAACATAAATACGACAGCGATTTCAAATGATATATGTGTTACGATAAAAGCTTTAGTAAATGTATATATTCCCAGCAGTTCATAATCAATGTATGCCTAAAATGCATATAACCTAACCTATAATCGTCCGAAAATGCATGCATTGACTGCATCATGCTTTTACTGTGGCTCGTGTATCCAGCTAACGCTTCAATTTTGCTACGATTCCACGTTGGCAGTCCTCCCGAGTAGGCGCCATCTCGTGTGCACTAGCTCAACTAAATTTGTCACGTGACTTGCTCTGTATTATCGCCAATATGGCGGAACTCGTATTTGGGAATGCAGTCAGAAAGTTACGCTTGATTTCTTTATATGAGCAGATTTTGGACTGGCTGAGGTCTCATTCGAAAGAGGAAGCTTTAATGCAGCCCGCTCTGGTCATCGTTTGAGTCATAAAACTCTTTTAGCGACTTACAAATGCTTGGAATCTGGGAGTGTATTTTATCGATTTTTTGTCTACTTTGAACACTCGTATTATCAGATATCAACACAATCTCGTTGAGCCATGACCAGAGCGGGCTGCATTGAACCTTCCTCTTTCGAATGAGACCTCACCCAGCCCAATATTCTCTCATATAAGGAAATCAAGCGTAACTTTCCAAACCCATGTTTCGGGCCAGATTGTGTCGGTATACAGTGCGCTGCATTACCCGTGTAATTAGGTCCTTTGTAAGGTTTTTCATATGGTTTAACTCTTCTCCTCCCTCTTCCTCAATAATCCAGCTATGGCTCGTGAGGTTCCCAGCACGCCAATGTTCCCAGCTTTGGAGTCTTAGCATTGTTCTCATTGCGAGTTCCTTGATCCTTATATTCAACGGTGGGCTATTGATTATCATTTCTAATGCCCTGACTGGGGTCGTTCTCATTGTTCCATATATTCTCCTTAAAGCGATGCCCTGTAGACTGTCTAATTTATTACGAACTGTCACCATGTTAGCTGTCCTCCACCAAATTCCTGCTCCAAAAGTGAGTCGCGGAATCACGATTGCCTCGTATATCCATTTAACTACAACCGGTGTGAGTCCCCAGGATGGGCCTACCATTCTGCACACCATATTCATGTTATTCTTTGCTCTATGGATCTGCTGAAAAACATGTTCCCTCCATATTAACGTCTCGTTAATGGTGATTCCTAGATACCTAATTTTCCTGGATAATTGTAATGCATGTCCTTGGTAATTGAGTCCTCCGAAAGTTGGCCTTCTATTTTTAATCGCAATTTTAATCACTTCCATTTTCTCCGGATTCACAGACAATCCTGCATTTCGACACCATTCCTCCAGTGCCATTAAGGCTCTTTGAATATATCTTTCCGCTACATGGATATCTTTATTCGAGACCATAAAAACCACATCATCTGCATAAGCTGGCACCGTGGTTCCACAGTCTTCTAATTTATAAATTAGGTCATCTACCGCCAAGCTCCATAACAATGGTGAAAGAATACCCCCCTGCGGACATCCTCTGTTTACTCTACCCTCGGCCGTAGCTTCTCCTCTCTCTGTCCTAACAGTTCTCTGTGTTAGAATTGCATTTATCCAGGTCGTTATTTTTTCACATATCCCAAATCTTCGTAGTGCATTGATCATGACTTCCGTGGGCGTTCTATTGAAGGCACCTTCTATATCAATGAAGCATGCTAGTGTTACCTTTTTATCTTTTTTTGCCAGTTCTACCTCTCTTACAAAATGATGTACCGCCACTTCTACTGAATGGCCAGATCGAAAGGCATGTTGATATCTATGTAATGGCCTATTTATTAAGAATACATCCTTGATGTATCTGTCGATCATTCGTTCCATCGTTTTCATAACATTTGACATAAGACATATAGGTCTAAATGATTTGGGTGTGGTGTATTCTTTTTTCCCTGGTTTAGGCAGGAACACTACCCTGATTATTTCCCATGCTTTTGGTATTAGACCTAGTTCCAGACTTGACCTCATCAAGGCCACTGCCGCCTTCGCAATGTATGGGGCTGCCATATTTAGTGTTTTTGGGTGTATTCCATCTATTCCTGGAGTTTTGTAGGGTTCAAATGATCCTATTGCCCATTTAATCCTATCTTCATTTATTATTCTGAGCACCTCCCCTCCAAAGTCATTATCTATGTTTTCATTATTTGGTTCCGCAGCCAAGTCCCTTGTTAAGTTTGTCGCTTGAGTTATATTTTCCCTGTTTTCCCCGTTATTGTTGCTATTATCATCGTTATTATCTATACCTCTCACAATCCTCTGGATATCTGGGAAATGTTCCTCCAGCAGCATTGCAAGAATCTCCTCGTCTGTTTCCGTATAACTTCCATCTGCCTTCTTTAGTGCTCCTAGCATCTCTTGCGCATTCCTTTCCAGGATTCTGGTTAGTCTTGCTACTTCTGGAATTCTACGCATGTTCGCGCAGTAATCCCTCCAACTATTTCTTTTTGCTTTCATCACCGCGTTCTTGTATGTTTTGTTCGCCCTGTTGCTTATTGCGCGTAATCTTATTTTCTTCCTAGTATTTCCTCTTGCTCTTCTGGCATTATTCGATGCCCTTCCAGCTTGCCTCTTTAATTCCGCTAACTCATCGTTCCACCATGCTGTGGTGATTTTGTGTAATTTCCTCCAATAACCCCAACCTTTCCACCAACCCCCCTCTCCTCCCTCATTTCCTCCTCCCACCTCTTTCTCTCCGCCCTCCACTCTTCCTCCATCCTTCTTCTCTCCTCCCTGTCTCTCTTCATTTCCTCCCTCATCCTCCTCATCATCCCTACTATTCCTCCACCCCCTCCTCCATCTCTTTCACACCCCCCTTCTCCCTTTTCTCCAGCGACCTCCTTGTCTTCCCGCTCTTCTTAAACCCTACCGCCCCTCCCCCGTCTCCTCCCCCGCCTCCTCCTCCCTCTCTCGCTTTTTTCCCCAGAGACTGTCTACACTCCCCACGCTGCTGCCCACACTACTTCCACTATCTTTTCTTTGCCTTTCTTCACTTGTACCCTTTCCCTTTCCCTCCTCCATCTCTTCCTCTTCCCTTCTTTTGCACTTTGACCTTCTCACTTCCTTTCAACTCCTCCCTATCCAATTCTCCGTTTATCCTCTATCCTTCTACCTTTCATCTTTTCGCCCGTTCAAATTTCCCGCCCGTACGCTCTTCTCCCAACCTCCCTCCTCTCCCGCGCGGTGGCACCACTGTCCACTGTCCACTACTCCGTACTCACCACGCTCCTTCCCGCCTTTTTCCGCCTACCGCCACCACCTAACCTGTAACCTCCCTACAGCCGCCTGTATCCCTATCTCCCCCAGTCGCCTGCCCTCTACCTTTATCCCTCGCCCCTTCCTCACGACTCCACTTCCATTCACTCACACTCTCCAGCCTTCTTCACCACCTCACACACCTTTCTTTCACCTCACTCAACCGCTTGCTTTTACATACACCTGTCACGCACGCGACCGGAAACGGAAGTTCTCAATCCTGACTATCACCTCCCATTCCTCTAACCCCTTCCAAAATTCATCCTCTTTATTTGTCACCCCCTCTACATTCCAGAACGCTATCCTCCAGCTTTCCCGTTCCTCACCCTGCTTCTTCCTCACCACCCCCTCCTCTTTCCTGCTTAGTTTTTTGTTCCTCCTGTTTCCTGCCTCTTACTTTCCGTGCCCCCCTCCTCCCCCCTCTTTTTCTCCCTCCCCTCCTTCTCTGTCTTGCCAAAAATGTTTTATGTGTGAAATAGATTTCTTTCGTCTGGAAGTGAATTTTTAGGGATCTCCTGTTCTATAGTTCAGGGATGGCGAACCATTTTATCTGCGCGGGCCAAAAATGTATAAATAATAGGGTAAGTCGGGAAGAGATTGCCCACATTTTTTAAAACAATCAGTACCCCGTAAATTTGCTGGTTTTATAAAGGAGAACAATAGTAGTTAGGCTATGCCGATTTTTGATACGGGTTGACGAGGGGTGAGGCGGAGCGAGGGTATTGCACGGTGGCGAGGGAGTGAGGTGGGAGGGGGGTACCATGCTCTTGGGCGGTGGGGTGAGGGGGGAGGGTGTACCGAGTTCGTAGGTGAGGGGGATGACGTCAGAGGGGAGGGGGATTTCAAGATAGTGTCGCGCACGCAAGCGTTAACGGTGGTCAATTGTTGCAGCGAAAATTCCCTAGATTAGATTTAGTGACACCGCCGATCGATGAAAATTCCCTAGATTTGATTTAGAGCGTTGTCGAGAGATATGGAGATTTAACACAGCGCAAGATTTGAAAACGGGCATTTGCGTATGTCTTGCGAGTATCTAGCCTTGTCAAGTGTAAATGCAACCTCGAGTGACACGTGCAGGAGGAGCCTTGGGTGGAACTCAAACAGAAGCCGACAACCGTTATCCTCCCCATAAATTCTTTCGGGAGAGGATTTTGTTATTATTAGCGAGCCTCTTCTCCCCCCCCCCCCCCAGTTACTTCCACGTTCGGGCGGCGTGCATCAAGCACCTGCAACAACAACCACCATCCTAAATGTGAAGGGGAGATGGCCAAGGGACAGCCTCAAAGACATAGAGGGAACCGCGAAGGACCAACCACCGTTTTGATTGGACGACAGCGGCTGCTTGGAGACAAGGGCTTCGGTGGTCTACAATCCCAAGTACCTTCGGGGTAACTGAGTGGCGTGAGCAATAGGTGGCGGGAGCAAATAGTGGGATGCGCAAAAGCCAAGGGATATAAAAGGGGCACACATTGAGCCCCAAAAATTTTCATTCGTATATTTTTTTGTTCGAGACATTTGCGACGAGTTAAGCAGACTGCTTCAACGCTCCACGGGCGCGAACCTGCTCCTAAGGCAAAAAGCTCCACCAGATCGCGTAACAAGTGACACCGCCGATCGATGAACAATCCTCACAGATCCCATATTGACGCCACCTGCTGGATGTTTAAGGTACTTTGGACATATGTTAAAGAGTAGGTATAATAAGAGGCGTCACTCCGGGCGGAACCTTTGAAATCCTTGCTTGACCTTGGCATTTAAATTGATTGTCTATTTCGAGCGGGATATTCAAATCGACTAAATGTACCTTACCACAATTGGCTGATTATTGCCGAAGTTTATCTATCATTGCCGAAACTTACCGATCATTGCCGAATGGGCATTTAAATTGGTTGTTTAGTGATTTCCCCAGATTATTTCTGTCCTTGTCGAGTGATGTCTCTTATTATACCTACTCTTTCCATATGTCGTTGCCGCGCAATCTCCGTATGCGTGAAGGGATCGTTGCGCATGCGCGAAAGATAAGGCGTGGAAAGATGTAACGCGGATGCTGTAATTCGATACCGATAACTATTCGAGATCAATTAACCTAAACAGCGTAACCGCCTCATGATCGCCCCGAAAGAATGCAACGTCGCGCTCGTATAAACATCCGCCGACGTAAACAATGAGCGATAATTATTCGGGTATCGCTCCGAATATTCCCAAGATTGAGCCCGCTGTGACGGATGTGAACTTATCGCCGACGCTGTAATTCAATACACGTGGTAACGTATGGAGCAAGTGTGAGGTTACGTTACTCGATTGAGGTGCATGAGTGAAAGAGCGAGAGAGAGAGAGAGAGAGAGAGAGAGAGAGAGAGAGAGAGAGAGAGAGAGAGAGAGAGAGAGAGAATTCAGTAATCATTGCCATCAGTGTCGTAATGCACATTCTCACATTGCTGTATACGTGTACGTGAATCGGTATAAAAGCGACGTTGGTCAGTCTTGTGGATTTTATTACACCATGTACACTCTAGTACTAACAGGTATCGGGCGAGTCAATTTTTCTTCCGAGCAATCCAGCGGTATAATCGTGCATAGTGCATATAAAAAATGTACAAATGCAGTTTAAACGTTTCATCCTGCGCATCCGATAACGATGGTGGTTTTCCCAATAAACGCCAACAATAACAACATCTTCATCAACAGTCCAATACGAGGTACGAACGCGTAACTATACACTTTCCACTTATTTCATTCGCTTACTGTTTTCACTGTATACGCAAACAAACAAAACATTCATTCCCTGTATACGTTTCTTACAGTTCTGGATCCGCAACGCCAAAAAACATCGAAACCACCAAAATCATCAATCGTACGGATCCTACGGCGTGATTACCCGTTGACCGCAACAACTTGTAAACGTCTAATTATTGGAATTCGCATGGTCATGGATTCGTGTTGTGTCGAGATTGCACACCGATAATCGCGGTGTCATATATATATATATATATATATATATATATGACAGAAGTCACGATGCGTAAACTATTCGCGTTCGAACTTTGCATCGATCATATGTTCACCTGGTTTACCGAAAATATGTACTCTGTAAGCAGTAAATACGCTACCTTCGTAAACGTTCTACGTGCCGTTACTGCGCCAACGAATTATGTGAAATTAATTTTTGAAAGCGGACACTTCGAACATCATTCTTTGATCGATTATTAATTGTTAGCATTAGGAATACAATCTATGTTGCGCGATGTAAACCATGTACCACTATAGTACATGCATATATATATATATATATATATATATATATATATATATATATATATATATATATAATTGTTATACCTTCATTATTATGGATCTGATATATATATATATATATATATAAATAATGAAGGTATAACAATTTTAAATAAATGTATTTTTATTCAAAACAATATGTGTTTATTCATGTACATCCATGCATGCGTACATGCATATATATATAATTGTTATACCTTCATTATTATGGATCTGATATATATATACTAGCTAAGTACCCGTGCTTCGCTACGGTTAGTTCTTTTATATAATAGTATAGATGGATAGATATAGCTTCAATGTTACTTTACAAAATTTCTTTATAAACCACGTTCCTGATTTCATGTTGAGGGCAATGTATATAAAGGTTAGAGGAATCTGCTGTTCTTGATAGCGCTACATACAGTTGTCCATGAGAAAATACATCATTTTCCAAATCTACGCCGACAACTTTAAGGGTTTGCCCCTGAGATTTATTAATAGTCATAGCAAAAGTTGCTTTTATTGGAAATTGAAGGCGTTTAAATTGAATTGGGAAGTCAGAAGCCATCAGAGGAATTCTTGGTATAAATACTGTTTCGCCTTCACTAACGCCTGTAATAATCTTGGCCTCGATAGTGAACTTTTTCAAGGCTGTAACTTGTAGTCTAGTACCATTACAGAGGCGCGGAGGATCCAGGTTTCTTAATAATATTATTGGACAGCCAACTTTTAATTTTAATGAGTGAGGAGGTAACCCAGCCGTTTCTCGAGAATTTTAAAATTCAATCGGGAAATCAACAGAATCTATTTCATTTAAATTTGTATCAATTGATTTGTAGGTGACTTCTGCCTCGCAACTAATTAGTTCCAAAACCAGATCATTAATGTAGTTTGCTCTATCATTTTTTGAAGTTAGTATTATCCTTTCACAAAACCATTTAGCTGTCTTATTTTTTAGATTTTGAATGTCTGGGTATATATATTGTATGAGGGAATTTAAATTTTTAACTATATTGTGCTCACTGAAATAAGTTAATAAATTAACGTTTTCATGTATACCGTCTCCAATTGAGAGCAGAAACTCAGAAAAATTATTTTGATTTGCATTAGATTTTACTATCCGCATATTCGTTTTCAGGGAAAATACTTTAACATAAGGCCATATATAAGAAGATTTTAGGCAAGCTTCAATCTCGTCAGCTCTTGTGCCTCTTGGAATGACTGGCAAGGTTTGACGAAAATCTCCACATAATATTGTAGTTATTCCTCCCATTATCTGATTGTGGTTACATATATCTTGCACAGTACGGTCAATAGCTTCTAAGGACTTTTTGTTGGCCATTGTACACTCGTCCCACACTATCAATGAACATTTTGAAATGATCTCTCCCAAATGAGAATTTTTTGTTATGTTACACATAGTGTCAATAGATGTAGATAATTTTATAGGCAACTTAAACATTGAGTGGGCTGTCTTTCCTCCTTGCAATAAGGTAGCTGCTATTCCAGATGACGCGGTTGCTAACGCAATTTTTTTTTGGGATCGAATTTTTGAGAGAAGAAGGTTAATTAAAAATGTTTTACCGGTACCTCCAGGGGCATTTAAAAAAAAAATAGACGAACACTTTTGGTCTACAGTTGGAAGTACCGTGTTGTAAATTAATCTTTGCTCATCATTTAAAAGTGGCTCGTGAGTATTCACATAGTCAGTAAGGTCAGAAATATTATATGACATTTCACAGAATAATTCTTTATTTTCAATATCAACGACAGAATTAATAGGAGGCAAATCAAAATCTGACAGTGATTTATTCGATAAAGTTTTAATTTTACTTTGTATCTGTTTCAACGCTTCGTTATATATCTCATCGCAAGGAACATCTGAGCGTGTGGGATACAGATTCAATAATTTCTTTCGATAGTCTTCAGATAGATCGTCTTTATATTTGTCCCACAATTTTTTGGGATCGGCGATTTCACAATTTAATAGCAATACAACAAAAAGATCTCTTAACAGTAACGGAGATCGACAAACTGCTGACTCACTGAGGCAATCATCCCAATGCTGATCGTTTTGTAACAAACCTAGGGCATTGCAAGCTGCTCGAAATGTCTCACGAACAATGCCGTTAATTGTTCTTAAATTATTGAAAGATATTGGTCCCCGAACATTATGTAATAACATTCGCAAGTAAAAACATTCAGAGTTATTAGGATGAACTGTAAAGACCCTACCTATGGCAACATCCGTTTTTATGTCCGGAAAACCCGTTATAGAAACCCCTCTTTTCCTTCTGATCCATTGTTTGCCATTCCATGTATAGTATGAAGGAATTTCGAAGTAGTAAAGATTTCTCGCAAACACATCTTTATCACACAATTCGAAAAATCCTGTAAGAGTTGTCTTAGGAGGACTTTGAACTTTTTTCTTTAAGTTCTCCGAATTAAAATAAACTCTTTCGCCATTTTCTAGATGAACAGATAAATATATCACTGCAGGAAATCTGTCATGTATGTCAATAGACAATATTCTCCAGACAGCTTCTGATGTGGATATATATCTACCTGTTTGATAAGTTACAATTTCGTTATTTTCATCCAAAACCGAAAAACATGCTTGGTCGGAGCCCTTGTTAATATACTTGCAGATATACTTAACGGATTTAACTGACGAACAATATTCAACATTAATGTGAGCATTAAAACATCGGGACAAAATAGGACAGTATGGGACATCCATCTGTTATTTATGAGTATGGTTTCGCGTTTTTTACTAATTCTATAGAAAGACCACCATCTTTTTCGGATCTTCTACGATAATGTGGATAACTATTTTCATCTGTTTTGGTTTCTTTTAAAAATTGTTTAGGGTAATTCTTTGAGCAGTGCCCATTTACCATGCAAGGTGATTTAGGGTTCAGCGATCCACATGGACCGTGAACCATATGTTTGATTACAATTTCGTGCAATATAGGGTCTAAAGTTGGATCAGGTATTTCTGAACTAATAATTAAATCTATTTTTTCTGATTGAATTTTGGTATCTAACCATATTAAAATTTAGGAGACGTTGGAAGGAGAATGAACTAGGCAACCTTTTGCTAGCCTAATTAACCTAATTTATTTTTACTAGTAGTTTTATTAATTGTTCCCCTCAGGGTTACAATCTCCCTTACCCTTACCTCCATCCTTACATTTTCCTTAACCTACCTTACTCCGACTTAACTTAACTTATCCTACTTAGCCTACCTTAAACCTACCTTAAACCTAGACATATATTTACACTCTTTATTTACAATATTTACAAACTTCCGCCTATCTCTCCTCTCGCTCGCTCGCGCTCTCTCGCCCGCTCACCCACTCGCACCGCTTTCCGCCTCCCGGACCTCCGCTTCCGCTCGTCTCCCCGTCCATTCCATTCCCTCATTCACTCCCCCGATCCCCCACACCCTCGTCTCCTTTCCTCCAACATCTTCATCCACTTCTCCCCCTCTCCCTCATCTCCTAACACTTCCCCTGCCACCTCCTGCCACCCCTTTTCTTCCCCCCACCCCATGCACTCCTCCCACACGTGCTCCCACGTCTCCTCCCCCCTCCCACACACCCTGCACCTCCTCTTCTCTCCATCCTCCCAGTACCTACCCCCCCTCATTTCACTACCCAACCTAAACCTCGCCACTCTTTTCCACCTGTTTTCCCCCCACCCCTTCTTTAAGTACCCCGGCAGCCCTTTTCCCTTCACCCTTCCATACCATACATTATACCTGGCGCTCCCTATCCTTTCCCACCTCTCCTCCTCCTGTACTTTCCATTCCCTGCTCACCAGTTCCTCTCCTCGTAGTCCCCCCTTCTCCCTCATCCTCTCTATCTCCTCTATCGTCCACCCCCTCCCCTCAAAAAAACTCCCTCCTCTCCCCTTCCCACCCCTCTAGCACCTTTCCCCTCCTGAGCCTCCCCTTCACCTCCTCCCAGCACCTCCTTGCTAGCTCCCCCCCCGTCCCTCCTCCGGCTTTCTTTCATAAGCCCACGCCCTCATCCCCGCCCTACCCCTCAACATTCCCCTCTGCAATTCCTCCCTCACCATATATCCCGGCGTACTTCGTTCCACCCCCAGAACCCACTTCAGGAACCTTTCCTGCATCCTCTCTATTTTTTCCCTCTCCCTCCAACCCCACACCTCCGCCCCGTACCCCACTACCGGCCATACCAACCTGTCAAATAACCACAGTCTCTTTTCCCAGTCTTTCTCAAACAGCCTCTTTCCAATCCCCCATACCTTTCCCATCACCGCGGCCCCCTTCTTCACTCTCTCCTCCACGTGTCCCTCTTGCCCCCCATTCCCCATCAAAGTGTACCCCAAGTACCTAAAACTCCTGACCTCTTCCAGTTCCTTACCCTTCCACCTCCAAGTCACCCTCTTCCACCTCCCTCCCCCCCTCCTGCATCTCATGACCTTTGTTTTCTCCACATTCACTTGCAACTTCTTCCCATCCACGTATGTTTCCAACTTCCCCATCAGTCCATTCATTCCTTCTTCGTCCTCTGCTAACACCGCCACGTCGTCTGCGTACGCTAATGCGTACACTTTCCCCCCCCCCAACTTCACCCCTCCCCAACCTCCCCTTTCCAGCTCCTGGTCAAGGTCCGCGATTAAAAGCGTGAAGAGGGTCGGGCTCAGCGGGCACCCCTGCCTCACCCCTCTCGCAGTCCAGAACCTCTCCCCCTCCTCTCCCCCTACCCGTACCCTACCTATCGTTTCCCTCAGTACTTCCTCACACCTCACCACTAGCTGTTCTCTCACCCCCCTCCCTCTCATTGCCCCCACTAAAACCTCCCTGTCCACCGAGTCAAACGCGGCCTTCATATCAATAAATAACACCACCATATTTTTCCCCTTCCTTCCCACCTGCCTGTTAATCAAATAATTCAAAACATACACATTATCTATACACCCCACCCCCGCCTAAACCCCGTTTGACTCGGTGGCAGCAATCCTTTCTCCTCCACCTCCACCCTCAGCCTTTCCGCTAACACAGACGCATACACCTTGTATGCCGTCTGTGTTAGGGTTATCCCTCTATAATCTTCCACCTTTCCCCCTCCCCCCTTTTTCAACACCGGGACTACCACTCCTTCCTTCCATCCTTCCGGCCACCCTTCCCCCCTCCACACCCTATTGCACATCCTCCCGAGCCATTCCTCCACTTCTACACCTCCGTACTTCCACACCTCGTTCGGGATCCCGTCCCCTCCTCCCGCCTTCCCGTCCTTTAAATTCCTTATCACTTTTCCTATCTTTTCCCTCCCTATCTCTGCCTCTCCCTCATCCCACCTCCTCGTCTCTCCCCCCCCCTTCTCACTCTCCATTCCACTCCCCCTAGCAGACCTCTGAAGTATTCGTCCCAATCTCCCATTGCTATCCCTTCATTAACCCTCCCTTTCCTCTTCCTTCCCCTATTAACCACCTTCCAGACCTCCCCTTCCGTTCTCACCTCTTCCACCTGCTTCATCCACCTCTCCACCTCCTTGCTCCTTTTTTCCTCGCACAGCCTCCCATACTCCCTCTTCAACTCCTTATATATTCTCCCATCCCCTCCTTCCCTCCTCCATTTTCTCAGCTCTCTCCTCACCTTCCTTTTCCCCTCTCTACACTCCGAATCCCACCACCCTCCCCCCTTTTCCTTCTTCCCCCTTTCCCCCATCTGATCTAGCGCTCCTTTTATTCTATCCCGCAACTCACTCCATTCCTCCTCCACTTCTTTCCCCCCCTCGCCCCTTTTTCCAAACTTCCTCATAAATTCCATCCTTCCCTCCTCCGACCAATTTCCTCTGCCCCCTCCCTTTTCTCCTCCCTTTTTCCCCCTCCCCCCTCCTCCCACCCCTCCCCACTCAGCCACACCATCAACGGATGGTGGTCCGAGTCTATCCTATCCCCTACCTCCATCTTCTCCACCTTTTCCCTTGTAGCCTCATTCCCCAGCACGTAATCTATTACTGTGTTCCCCCGCCCCCCTGTGAAGGTCCACTCCCCCTCCTCGTCCCCCTCTATAATCCCATTCATTATTCCCCATCCCATTTCCTCTAGGTGCCTGCACAACCTCCTCCCTTCCCCGTTTATCTCCTTATCCTTGGATCTCCTACTTCCCTCCCCCTTCCCCTCCGCCTCCTCACCTTCCCATGCTTCTCCTCCTTCCTCCCCCGTACGCGCGTTAAAATCCCCCCCTATAACTACCCTCACCCCCCCTTCCCTCTCCTCCATCCATTCCCCTAGCTCCTCTAGCTTCTCCTTCAGGTCCCCGTTAACATAAACCCCTACTATCTTCCACCAGCCCCCGCCAATTTTCACCTCCATCGCCATTATCCCCTCCCTCTCTCCTCCTCCCCCTTCTCCCAATTCCAGCCCCTTTCTCACCCCCATTAACATTCCCCCTATCGCTCTCCCCCTCTTGTATTCCCTCCTAGCCCATTGCTTCTCCCATACATATCCCCTGGGCAGCCTCCTTTCCACTTGCTCCCAATCTTTCTCCTCGACCCAGGTCTCACTCAGAATCATTACGTCCCATTCCCTCAGTCCCCTCCAGAAATCTTCATCCTTCTTCCTCGCTCCCGCCACATTCCAGAAGGCCACTTTCCAACTCCCCCCTTTTTCTTTCCCCCTTTTATTTTCGTCCTCCTTTCCCCCCTCCCCTCCCCCTTCCCCCTTCACTCGTTTCCCTGCTCCTCAAACCATTTCTCCTTTATTTCGTCCCACGTCCTTACCTTCCCATCCACCCACATCTTCATGTATCCCACCTGCACTCTGCCCCCCCTCTCTCTCTCCCTTTGTGCCTCCCTCTCAATCTTCCACCTCGCCCTCCTTTCCTCCTCTGTTAAGTCGTCCTCCACCCTTTCTCTTCTTCCTCTTAGTTTGCTTTTTGCCTCCATTACTTTCCTCTTTTCTTCTCTTCCCTCCAGACTCACCAGCGCCATACCCCCTCCTTCCCTTCCTGTCTTACCTATTCTCCTCACCTCCTTTATTCCCTCTCCCCCCAGCCCCATCCTTTTCCAGAGCTGCCCCACTTCCGCCTTCACATCACTTCCCTCCCCCCCTAACCCCCTTACCACCACGTTATTTCTTCTTTTCTCTCTCTCCTTCTTGTCCTGTATCACCTCTATCTTTCTCACTCTCATTCTCCACTCCCTCTCATCCCCAGATACCTCACTACCCCCCACCTCCACCCCCTTTCTTCCCTTTTCCCATCTCTCCACCCTCTCCATCACCTCGTCCATCCTTTTCTCTCTCTCTTCCATCTTTCCCAACTTTTCTACCAACCCCTCCCTCCTTACCCTCTCCTCCCTCATCTCCTCCTCCCATCTCCTCCTCTCCCCTCTCCACTCTTCTTCCATCCTTCTTCTATCCTCCCTCTCTTTTTCCATTTCCTCCCTATCCTTCCTTATTTCCTCCCTCAGCTCTTTTCTTTCCTCTCTGTCCCTTTTCATATCCTCCCTCATCCTCCTCATCTCTAACATCATTTCTCTCATCATCCCTACCATTCCTGCCCCCCCTCCTCTCCTTCTTTCACCTCCTGCTTTCCACTTTTCTCCGGTGACCTCCTTGTCTTCCCGCTCCTCTTAAACCCTCCCTTCCCCTCCCTTAATTCCTCTTTCTCCTCTTCTCTCTCCCTCTTTTTCCCCCCATAGTTTTCTAAACTCCCCACACTGCTTCCTACACTACTTGTGCTGTCCCTCCTCTTTTTATCCTCACCTTGTAACCCCCCCTTCCTTTTTTCCGCCTCCTTTCCCTCCTCCATCCTTCCTGTACCTGTTCCCTCCCTTCCCCTGGTCTATTACTCCTTTTCACCCGCTGTATCTACTTCTCTCTTCTCTCACCTTCTTCCTTTTCCTACCTACCTCGCGCCTTATCTCCCACTTGAATTTCCCGCCTTTTCGCACACCTGTCTTACTTCTCTCCTCTCCCTCACTGTGTCGCCACTTACCACTTACCGCTCTTCACTTTCCTTCCCGCCTTCTTTCACCTACCGGCACACCTAACCTCTAATCTCCCCCTATTTCTGCTGTATCTCTAGCTCACCCTACAGCCCGCCCTTTCTCTATACTCCTCGCCTCTTCCCCACTACCCCAGCTCTCTCTGTCACAACCACTCTCCAGCCCTTCCTCACCACCTCACTCTCCTTTCCTTCGCACAATCACTCGCTCACTCTCACACTGCACTGCCACTCTCGCGACCGGAAACGGAAGTCCTTATTTTTACTATTTACACACTTAATAACTACTGTACAAAGGCGCCCGGGGCGGTTAGTCAACGTATCAAAAACCGCGAAAATTCTCCCGTCGACCGAGCAACACGTGTGTGTGTAACGCGCACTTCTGGAATCCTGTCCGGCGTAAAGACTACTGTAGAGTGGCGACTCGTGTCGCGCGACCGGCAGTCGAAAACAGCGCTGCTCGCGCCTCTATCGTCCAACGCCGTTCCTAATGCGGCGGAACGCTACACACTCCCCTCCTAGTGGAAACGTACTCTGAAACGATGAGGGGTTCTGATCACCCTACCCGAACGGGTGGATGTCGTTGCTTGGGGTATGGCTGTCGCGGCTGGTGTTGTCGCTGGTACTGCTGGTGCCGGTGTTGGTGTTGCTGGTGCCGGTGTTGGTGTTGCTGGTGCCTCATTTATCGTAGCCGCTACTCCGCTGTCGTCTTTGAGGGTAAACGCAGGCTTCAGTCGGTCTAGGGACACTCTTCGTGTTTCGTCCCTGACCCTGATGTCGAAGAACTTTGGTTGTCTCTGCACTACTCGGAAAGGCCCGTCGTATCGCGGTTGGAGTGGCACGCGCACTGCGTCGTGCCGCAGGTACACGTGCGAACTGCGCTGTAGTTCGGGATGAACGAATGAGTCTCTCCTCTGATGCCTCGATGTAGGAGTTGGTCGGACGGCATGCATGTGCCTTTTCAGCTGTTGGAGGAATTCTGACGGCTCCAACGAAAAACTCGTTGGGTAGGCATAAACCCTCCCCGTAGACGAGATCCGCCGGTGAGGCTCCGATATCGGCCTTGATCGTACTTCTGAGGCCGACCAGCACCAACGGCAAAGCATCCACCCAGTTTGTGTTATCCTGTAAATGGCAGGTTAGGGCGGCTTTTAATGAGCGGTGTTGGCGTTCGATCAGTCCGTTACATTGTGGGTGGTACACGGTGGTTCGAGCCGTGTCGATTCCCAGCAGTGTCTTGAACGCCTTGAACAAATTTCCCTCAAACTGGCGTCCCTGGTCGGTGGTGAGCTTCTGTGGGACTCCGAAACGAGAAATCCAACCGTTGAGCAACGCCCCGGCGACGGTATCGGCCTGCTGGTCTGGAATTGGGAACGCCTCAATCCATCTCGTGAAGCGGTCAATTGCCGTCAACAGGTAGCGGAATCCCCGGTGCAAGGGCAAAGGTCCCACGATGTCCACGTGGATGTGGGAGAAACGTTGGTTCGGGACGGGGAAGTCCGCAAGGGGTGTCTTGGTATGGCGGGAAACTTTTACTCGCTGACACTTGTCGCAGCCCCTGGTCCAGTTTCTAACGTCCTTCCGTGATCCTGGCCAGATGAATCTGTCGGCGATTGCCTGGGTAGTCGTTCGTATGCCCGGATGAGAGAGTCCGTGCAGCCCGTGGAAGATCTGATTCCGCGGCGATTTTGGTACGTACGGTCGAATGCGGCCGGTTGAAACGTCGCAATGCACCTCTGCCGCGAACTCTGGCAGCTTAACGCGAATCATCTTCAACCCTTGATTCACCAGAAGGTCTGGCAATTCATCATCCTGCTGCAATTTCGCTAGATCGTGGGGAAGCAATGTGGGAAGGTTTACCTCTTCGATCCTGGATAGGGCGTCCGCGACGACGTTGCTTTCCCCAGAGATGTGCCTAATGTCGGTTGAGAATTCCGATATATAAGCGAGTTGCCGAATTTGTCTCGGCGACCCTTGGTCGGATTTTCGCCGGAAGGCATAGGTGAGTGGCTTGTGGTCTGTGAGGATTGTGAAGTTCCGTCCCTCGACGGAATGACGGAAATGCTTCACCGCCGCGTAGACCGCCAGGAGCTCGCGATCATACGTCGAGTATTTTTCTTGTGTGGGTGTGAGATGCCGCGAGAAGAACCCAAGCGGCTGTGGATTGTTGTTGACGGATTGTTGCAACACAGCTCCAACCGCTGTGCCCGATGCATCCGTCGCAAGGCTCAACTCCCCCTCGGGGTTGGGAAAGGTTAGAAACGTTGCGCCTTCTAGGTCTTTCTTTAGGTCTGCGAAAGCGCCCTCCATGTCTGCGTCCCAATTTAATTTCACCGAAGAATTCCTCTTGTGACCCGCGACGGCTCGCTGCAGTGGTGCCTGGGTCCGCGCTGCATTCTTCAGGAAGCGGTTGTAAAAGTTGATGATCCCGAGAAAACGTCTGAGACCTCTGACATCGTCGGGCTTTGGATAGTTTTTAATGGTGGCGACTTTGTCCGGTGTAGGACTCAGTCCGTCTGCGCCGATCTGATGACCCAAGAACTTGACGGTGCCCGAACCGAAAACACACTTGGAGAGGTTAACAGCCAGTCCGTACTTCTCCAGCCGCTGGAATATTAACTCCAGATGACGCATATGCTCGTCCGCATCCCGGGAAGCGACGAGGATGTCGTCGATGTAGACGAAACAAAAATCCAGTCCGGCGAGAACCTCGCTCATGAACCTCTGGAACGTCTGCGCAGCGTTCCGCAAACCAAAGGTCATGAACGGAAACTCAAACAGACCGAATGGAGTCGTGATTGCCGTTTTTGGGATGTCCGCCTCGTGTACGGGGATTTGCTGGTATGCCCTGATGAGGTCGATTGTCGAAAACACTCTCGTCTCGTGCAGCATGTATGTGCAATCCTGGATAAATGGGATCGGGTACCGATCCGGCGTGGAGACTCCATTCAAATCACGGTAGTCGCCGCAAGGCCGCCAGTCGTCGTTCGGCTTTTTTACCAAATGTAGGGGGCTGGCCCATGGGCTGTTCGAGGGGCGACACAGTCCCTGTTGTATCATGAATGCGAATTCCGCCTTGGCTGCTCGAAGTCTGCCCGACGACAAACGGCGGGGGCGGGCGGCAATTGGAGGTCCCCTTGTTTCAATAAAATGCTCCAACTTGTGCGGTGTTTGTGGAGGCAAAACTGAGCTTCTCGTGATGGCGGGAAATTTCATTACTAATTCCCGGAATGGATTATCCTCTTGAATTGCGAGAACCCGTGGGGTGGGGTCTGCACGGAATGCACCCGGAACGCTGAGGTCTGTTCGTCCATCTCTGAGTTGTTGACGTCTTAGATCAACCAATAAGTCATGGCGTGCCAGGAAATCGGTACCAAGGATTGCTCTCCACACATCCGCAATAATGAAGGGCCATTGGTACGCTCTTCTGAGTCCCAAATTTATCTGTAGCAGCCTGCGTCCGTAAGTTGGAATAGGCGTCCCGTTAGCGGCGAACAAGGTCAGGTCGGTGCGGTTTTTTTTATCCCTGGCCGTGGCTGGTATCACCGACACGTCCGCGCCGGTATCGATCAGGAAGCGCATCCCGGATGTGGGATCACGGATACAGAGGCGACGTTGTATTGCTTCCCGGGTATTTGTCGCCGCGAATATCCCGGGGTTCAGTTTTCCGGCTTTTCTTTCTGCCACTGACATGGCTCTTCGCAACGCCGTGCGCGATCCTGGAAACGCCGATGGTACCAACACAAATCTTTCTTTGTCGTCGACTGGGAACGGCCGCCAGTTCGGCCCCGACTGTGTGACCGATTTCGGCCGCGACCGCGTGTGTTGCCACGGCCAGAACGATTTTCCACCGCGGTAAGGCTCAGTCGTAATTGCTGCACTTGCTGGGTGAGTTCCGAAATCTGTGTCTGTAGGTCCGCCGACGGAGGAGACTGTTCCTTTATGCTGCAGACCGCCGGTGTGTTGATTTCTGCGATCCGATCAGCCATCTGCGCGAGTTGATTTAAGTCGTCATTGCTGGTTGCAAGAATCGCCTGCATTTGTGTAGGAAGTCGCTGCATCCAGAGCGACTTGAGCACGCTGTCCGTAACCTTACTCTCGGCCAATTCACGCATTTGTCGTAATAATTGCGAGGGTCGGCGATCTCCCAACTCCAGTTCCGTGAGCAACGACCGGAGGCGCTTTTCTTCGCTGTCCGCGAAAACCGTGATAAGCCGGTCTTTTAATTTTTCATACTTTCCGCTTGGATGTCACTTACTTCCGCTCATACGATGTCACTTACTTCGCAAAGAATCTCTGTGTCCACGGCTTGAATTATATAGTTGAACTTGGTATCGTCCACCGTAATCCCGCTCGTCTGAAATTGTGCCTCCAACTGGGCGAACCATAAGGCTGGCTTCGGCTTCCAGAATGGCGGTGGTTTTACGCTTACTTTCGCTACCTCCATTTTAGTCGTAGTAGGTGGATTTTCATTCTCCATGATCACGTCGGGGTCACCAGTTTAGGAGACGTTGGAAGGAGAATGAACTAGGCAACCTTTTGCTAGCCTAATTAACCTAATTTATTTTTACTATTTACACACTTAATAACTACTGTACAAAGGCGCCCGGGGCGGTTAGTCAACGTATCGAAAACCGCGAAAATTCTCCCGTCGACCGAGCAACACGTGTGTGTGTAACGCGCACTTCTGGAATCCTGTCCGGCGTAAAGACTACTGTAGAGTGGCGACTCGTGCCGCGCGACTGGCAGTCGAAAACAGCGCTGCTCGCGCCTCTATCGTCCAACGCCGTTCCTAATGCGGCGGAACGCTACAAAAAGATGAGCATGAGGCAACCCTCTTTTTTGCCATTCCACTGTGTACATGCTGCATTTAACGGAACCAAAACTCTTATCCTTAATTAAAATATGCAATAATTTTTTTAATTTCAAATGAAAAACGCGGGCAACAATATCATGTCTATCTTGGCTTCTTTGATTTTTAAATAAATTGGATGTTATATCTGTTCAATTAGGGTTGCAAGTAAAAGTTATGAAAAGGTCGGGCCTGCCATATTTCCGAACGTAACATATCGCATCTTGCGTCCTTTCATGCATATATCGGGGTCCTCCCACGAAAGTTGCTGGTAATATTACTTTTTGTCCTATATCTTCAGGGTTTTTGTCGGCAGCTACCGCGTCTTTTGGATATCGCGATAGTCGCCAATCGACCATCCCCTTCCCCTCCTTTAGACGAATGGGTTTCCCTTGTACGGACCCAGCAAGATGGGTCCGGTAAGAAATTCGACCATTCAGTAAGAGAAAGTCACATTCCATGTGTCGCCAAGATAATTATCCCTCCGGACAATAGATCCCTTTTAACAATATCCTGATTTCCAGAACAGTCCCTTTTTCCCAAATTCCGAGTGTCGCCAAGATGGCTCCTCCCGATACCAGATTTCACAAACATCCCTTTTTTCCAGACTCCGAGCGTCGCCAAGATGACTCCTCCTGATATCACCTTTTCCAAACACCCCCTTTTTCCAAATTCCTCAGGTGGCCCGCCTAGCTCACCTCCCACTCCTCCCAATAACCGAGTTAAATACCGGTCCCAAACGAAGGGACAGGGCATTCGTACACCTAAGACGCGTCACGTCACAACGCCGTTCCGAACCGACACTGTAAAAGTTCCAAATTGTACCAGTTATAATAATAAAGAACCAGTAGAAATTTAATCGGAGTTACCTCGACGACATAATTGGTGGCAGCGGTAAGGGATATCACCTTTGGGCTTATTCAGAAGAAAATATACTAGTTGTGCTAGTTATTCCACGAGTGGAAATTTCTGGAGGTATCCCACTACGAACCCGAGAACTCCAAAGATCTATATAACCTGGATTCCAACTGGACACAGTGGAGAAAAAGCAGCAGCAACGTAAGTCTATCTACTGATACACTATCTGACACTCTGCACGACTTCGTAACTGCTCCTTCTAACGACATGTCGAGAACACAAAGTCCGAATCGTCCCCAAATTGAAATGAACATGCTAGCTGAAAAATTACTGCAAGTATGTGACAGACTGAAAGCCATAGAGGACAAAACGGAACCTAGTCGGAATGTGCAAACATCGAGTGATGTGTTACGCAACACAGAAACGCATGCGCCGTATATAATTGATAAATACGATAAATGTCTGCAACTAATCCCAGACTTCGACGGAACGAACACCGAGATTTTTATCAGCACACTCATCAAAGTCTCGTCTATGCTAGACCAGAGTCAGCACCCATTACTTCTGTTAGCCCTCATGTCGCAAAAATTAAAAGGCCGCGCAGCATTAACAATTCGGCCAGATACAATCACCACAATCCCAAAATTAATAGAGAAAATTCGCTTTCATCGACACGGCATCCGTGAAAACTAAACGTGACTCATGCAGACAAAAGCCAAACGAGCCTATTAACGACTTCATACACCGGTTTTCACAAATACAAGACGAATTGCTAACTGCCGTAAACTCAGAAAGAAGACTCCAAACCTACATCGACATTAAGGAAATCATTTGTAATGAAGAGGGTATTCAAACATTCAGACGCAATGTGAAGCCTGAAATTTCACAATATTTGTTTAGTCAACAACTTGATACCTTAAACCAGGCATTCGAAGCTGCACGCATGTATGACACGGAACTCCAATACATGCAACAATCAAGAACGTGGACTCAACCAAAGGATCACAAGACGAATAGAGAACCTCGCAACCCATCCCAAAGAAATTCTGACACGAGATGGGAATACAAAGAGTGCAATTTCTGCAAACGACGAGGACACATGGAAAACGAATGCAGGACGAAGCGATGGAGAGAACAAGAAGGAAGGCAAGCCGAACAACAGCGAAATTTTCAACGGGCCCAGCCGAACTCAACACCGCCAGGAGCACGATCATCATCGGAAATGCCAGATCCGCAGCAACAGAGGAACATCGCGTGGACCACTCCCCGTTTGTTCAACTAGAACTACCAGGACTTCAACCCACCACATTCCTCATCGACACAGGTAGCGAAATTTCGATAATTAAAGAAAAGCAAATCATCGACCAAAGCTTACTCAGAGGGAAACCAATAACGCTCAGAGGTATTACGAATAATACCACGGATACGTTATACTCTGTACTTGTTCCGTTTAATGATAAATGTAATACATTCCAAGTCGTTGACGATAGTTCCCCAATTTTACAAGACGGAATACTAGGATCAGACTTCCTATTCAATCACAACTTCTCCCTTTCTTGCAATTCGTTTGTAATCGGCAATGTCATTAAACGACGCGCCAACACAAAAAACACCGGTCAAAACAAAACGGTACTGGTCAATTTCATAACAGGAATCGGAGCAATTACGAAGGTCGATGCAAATGGTCATCCCATTCTCCCCAATTCCCTTACGGATCAAATCGAGTCAGTAGAAGATTTTGACGAAAGAATGACTTATCGCATACAAAGTAGCAACAGAAGTAGCGAGAGGATCGATCTCTTAAGAGAAAATACTCGGTTAGATCATCTAACAGAGGGCAGAGATGAGGTCTGGGAAATTGTTTCAAACTCCCACGATATATTTATATTGCCTGGGGACCCTCTTCCTAAATCCTCAATCCTCGAACACGAAATTAAAACTACTGACGAAATTCCGATACACACCAAGCAATACCGATACCCCCCAATACACCAAGACGAAATTAAACGACAGGTGATAGAGATGTTACAGAAGGGTATCATTAGGGATAGCGATAGCCCACACAACAGTCCCTTATGGATCGTTCCGAAAAAACAAGACGCGTCCGGTAAACGAAAGTGGCGGTTAGTCATAGATTACCGAAAACTAAATGAGAAAACTATAAAAGATTCATACCCAATTCCCAACATCGATGAAATTTTAGACAGACTAGGTAACGCGAAATACTTTTCAGCTTTCGATCTAGCCTCAGGTTTTCACCAGATCGGAGTTAAGGAAAACGACATTCAAAAAACCGCTTTTTCGACTAGCGACGGCCATTACGAATTTCTGCGAATGCCTTTCGGGTTGAAAAACGCTCCACCGACCTTCCAAAGACTCATGAATCGCGGTTTGCAAGGACTGATCGGTAACAATTGTTTCGTCTACATCGACGATATCGTAGTTTTCGGAAGAACCTTAGAGGAACACAATAAAAACTTAAAGATCTTATTCGAACGACTGCGGCAGTGCGGTTTGAAATTACAACCTGACAAGTGCGAATACCTAAAGCCGGAATTAGAATACTTAGGTCATATTATTTCAGCCGACGGTGTACAACCCAATCCGAAACGCATCGAGAAGGTAAAGAATTATCCAGTTCCCAAAAACCCCAAAGAAATTAAGCAATTCTTAGGACTATGCGGGTATTATAGAAAATTCATACAAAACTTCGCCAGAATCGCAAAACCTCTCAATCAGCTTTTAAGAAAAGATAAAGGATTTCAATGGACGAATAACCAGCAGGTAGCTTTTGAGACCCTATGCAACGCATTGACGACGCAACCCCTTTTACAATACCCGGACTGGACAGAACCTTTCGTGTTAACGACTGACGCCAGTAATTACGCCCTAGGCGCGGTATTATCGCAAGGGGCAATCGGTAAAGACAAACCGATCGCGTACGCTTCAAGAACCTTAAATGACGCGGAGACCCGATACACGACGACAGAAAAAGAATTACTGGCGATTGTTTGGGCAACCAAACATTTCCACCAATACCTATACGGACGAAAATTCACCATTGTAACTGATCACAGGCCACTTGTCTGGTTAATGAACGTAAAAGACCCGAATTCACGTTTAGTGCGATGGCGATTAAAACTATTAGAATACGACTACGAAATAGTTTACAAACAAGGAAAAATCAATACTAACGCAGACGCACTTTCACGATGTACAGTTAGAATTATCGAAGACGAACTTATAGACGATGAAATAGAGAAATATATATCGTTTTACTCAAAAAACCCCCCGATCTCGAAAGAGGACGAAGAATTCATTAGCGAACTACTAGGGCATCCAAAACCTACTACGGCCCAAAACCACAGAGGTCCCTTGTTACAGTCTCAAGTAACAATCTGCCAAGGTTTTCAGAAGGAACTCCCGACTATCATTTACACGGAGACACCACCCGAGATCACTGAAAAGGGCAAAACCTATCTATCCCCGCACGAAACTGACAAATCAAAGCTAGAGACCATAACCAGAATTTTAAACGACGGTTCTAAGATCAACGTAATACAAGATCGAGATTATAACTCCGGACTTGCTATGCTTTTCTCGATGCTAAATAAAGATATAGAAATTTACGTTTCCAAACCAATCCCCTCAGACAAACAAGAAATTATCGGGTTAGCACACGACTCTATCTTCGGAGGCCATTATGCTTATGATAAAACACTACAAAAGATTCGTAAACAATACGAATGGCCAAACATCACAAGAGACGTAAAGACTTACGTCGAAAACTGTGAAACTTGTCAACGGCAGAAAGACACGAAACGACAAACATACATACCGCAAGCAACTGACATTCCCTCAAAACCAACTGACAAAATCTCCCTCGATTTGGTAGGACCTTTGGACGTAACTCCCCGTAATAACAAGTATATTCTAGTAATACAAGACTATCTAACTAGATATGTCATGTGCGAACCGTTAATCGATAAATCCACAGCAGCCATCATACAAGCCGTTTGGGCTTCGTGGTTACGCATTTTTGGCAAACCTAAAGAGATCTTAACAGATAATGCAAAGGAATTTACTTCTCAAGAATTCACCGAATTCTGCAATCTTATGAGATCCAGACACGTACTCACCTCCGTATACCACCCACAATCTAATGGAAAAAACGAAAGATCCCACATCATTCTAAAGGAGTATATTCGGTGCTACCAAACAGCGGAAAAACCTTGGGATCTCCTACTCCCTCAGGCAATGCTTAACTATAATTGCACGATTAACCGTTCCACTGGGTATACCCCATTCGAACTGCAACTAGGATATGAACCCAATAGTATCTTCGACGAACAAGACGAATTACTGACTCTGAGACAGCAAATAGGGAATTTGAAATTCCAACACGAGAATAAAATAATCGAAACCCTCGACAAGCTCCAATCACAACAACCTTCCACGTCCTACGAACACCTTGAAACAATTTCCCCAGGGAACCAAGTCCTTATACGTAACTACACCGCCAAATCGCTGGAGGAACGATGGCGAGGTCCTTTCGAGGTTGTAGAGACCATTGACAGTCATTCAATAAAAATAAATGAAAATGGACGACTAACTGTCCATCATAGGACTAACGTTAAACTTTTTAAGCAAGCGTCATTTACCGTTTCAGACGATGAAACCTAGCAGAAACTTCGTACTCGCTCCGAACCTTATGACGACCATGGCCATAATATGGACTATGAATAATATTTCTACGACTCAAAGCAGCGATGAAAAATATTCCATGACCGCACTTAGCGACCAAGAATCCATCTTTCTCGAACACCTAAGTAGGGTCAGGATTTTTCATGAACAATGGAAAATAGTCATCGGTTACGATTTCGCCCATATCGAGACTGATCTGCAAGCTATCGAGGATTTGTACCAGCGTATCCTAACCGGGTTGTGTCTTCGAGACATATCAGGAGCTAAATTCAGGTGTTCATCGCGCAACCGATTGATAAAACGAGTAGGATCTTTCAGCCACGTTCGGGGAGAGCTTCGCAATGCATTTTATACTGCAGGAATTGATAGCAGCTCCTCGCGCGCTAGGCGTGGAATTTTCGATTTCGTCGGGGAAATAAGCAAGACCCTCTTTGGTACGCTCGACGCATCGGATGCACAATATTATAACAACGAACTTGACAAACTCTACGCAGATCAGAAAACAGTTATTAATTACATACGTAACCAGACGAGTATAGTCCTTAACGCTGTGAAAACAAACGCAGCTCTATTTAACAAAACGCACAATCAGATCGAATCAATAAATACACAGTTTAACAAACTTAGGAACCTGTCGAAAGAAAACGAGATGAATATACAAATCGACGAGGTAATTATGGACCTTGAACAAAGTATCGATGAGTTACGCGAACAAATTAGAAATGTAGAGGATCTAACCTTCGACGCTAAACACGGTATTGTTAAACCCTACATCCTTCCACCCGACCAACTATTTAAAATACTCAAGGAACACGAACACGTCGATAATTTCCCAGTACCACTTAAGGAAACGTATTACATGGCACTCATCGATGTTTGCGAAATAAATATAGGTCTCAACGGGAAACGCGCCCTACTAGAAATAAAAATTCCCTTGTTAGAGGAACAAACCTTCAATCTTGTTAAGGTAATTTCCCTCCCAGTTCATGGATGGATATTCCATTCAATAATAAATACACAACAGCGTCTTGTTCTTCTAGACCCCATGCGACTTGTTCTCATACCAATAGCAACGAACGATCTAATTAACGCAAAGAAACTCAACGACCAAATGATTCTTAAGCGATATACTCCCGATTATTCTACGAGCTTTAGGGACAACTGTTTAACAAGTATTCTTACCAAACACGAACCAGAAAATTGTGAAACACGGTATATGCAAATACAGAACACTGTATGGATACAGCTCCATACAGGAAATCAATGGCTGGGTATAGCACCAAAAACTGAAACCTTGCATATACTATGTTCGGACAAGACTCCTAGACATCTAGAAATTAATCATAATTTTATACTAACTTTAGCACCTGACTGCACCGGCGTCTCACTCTCGGCTACTTTAAAGCCGAACAATATTCTGCATAATAATAAGACCAATAACGACCAAGTAGTGCTCGTAAGAATCAGGACTCCTAATATTAATATATCGGAAACTGATATCCCTCTGAACCTTATACAAGAGGTGCATATCGATCCTGAAAAATTGCAATCCATTGGACGAACACTAGGCGAATTGCAAGAAGCATCCGATCAAATATTTCACCACCAGCGCATGAAAACATGGAAAGAAAAATTTTTCGAGTACCTTTCCTATGCAGGGTATGCAGCTCTCGCGGGTCTACTGTTCGTCTTCTTTGTAAAAATAGGATTCTTCAAAGCACTAGTTAATGCACTAAGAACGTTCATCGGCAATTGCTATACGCATTGCAGTTTTAACAACCGTGCGCCCACACACCACGTCACGTATTCCTCTGTTCCACGGGCAATAGAACCACGCCCATTAAATCCGACACTCATGGACCGTTTGTCTAGATCATAGACAAAGGTCTCCTTTAAGGGGGGAGGTATCGCGATAGTCGCCAATCGACCATCCCCTTCCCCTCCTTTAGACGAATGGGTTTCCCTTGTACGGACCCAGCAAGATGGGTCCGGTAAGAAATTCGACCATTCAGTAAGAGAAAGTCACATTCCATGTGTCGCCAAGATAATTATCCCTCCGGACAATAGATCCCTTTTAACAATATCCTGATTTCCAGAACAGTCCCTTTTTCCCAAATTCCGAGTGTCGCCAAGATGGCTCCTCCCGATACCAGATTTCACAAACATCCCTTTTTTCCAGACTCCGAGCGTCGCCAAGATGACTCCTCCTGATATCACCTTTTCCAAACACCCCCTTTTTCCAAATTCCTCAGGTGGCCCGCCTAGCTCACCTCCCACTCCTCCCAATAACCGAGTTAAATACCGGTCCCAAACGAAGGGACAGGGCATTCGTACACCTAAGACGCGTCACGTCACAACGCCGTTCCGAACCGACACTGTAAAAGTTCCAAATTGTACCAGTTATAATAATAAAGAACCAGTAGAAATTTAATCGGAGTTACCTCGACGACATGGATGAATATAATTTTCTGCTCTTAACTTTGTTTGATTATATTTGAGGTAGTTTAGTCTCTCAGATTCTATCTTCGCATAAACATCAACAATGTACTGATTCAGGAGATTTCTATAATGATGAATCTGATTAAACGAATCATCTCTGATCATTAGTCTATAAGAATAAAATGACATACACGAAACCGTTTTCTTAGAATTAATAGCTTGAGGAATATCTATTGAATATCCATCATCTCCAAAAGGAAACATTAGAGAATATTGTAATGGATCATATGAACGATGCAAGATGATATCTCGATTTCCAAAATGATTCCCGTCTAGTAGCACAGCGACTTCATTTGTTAGTGGAACGTGAAAACAACCTTTATGTTGTCCTACTGGATTACGTTCGGCTGTAATTTTAATTTTAAAACCTTTTACGAACTGATTACTTGGGACATTTTCTAAAGCAGATTTAAAAGATTTTAAATAAGAATTGTGTTGGTGTAAAAGATTTTGGATGTCTGAAATCAAATCTCGATCTATTGATTGAAAAATTGAACATCTTCTATCTGTCTCTAATTGTTCCTGACCTAAAAAGTAAATCTGTAAATATTCTGCTTTATTTTGTGTTCCAGGCAATAAATTACCGATTAAATGGTATACTTGCCCCTGGATTTTAAAACTGGGCATGTATCCATCATCCCGAATTATTTTATTGCAGCCAAAAGAAGTCATTTGAAAAGCGGAATTGTATAGTCTTAAATTTGAAAGAAAATGTTTAGATTTCGGATGAATCCCTAAAATAAGACTTTTTAATGGCTCTGGTGACTGTAGAATTTCAGGTAATTTTACTTTTCCACTGGAACAGCAGAAACTGGAATTTTTTTCCCCAAACCATTTTTTAGCAGAACAATGAACACATAGTACATTAAATTTTCCTAAACTTATAGATGCATCATTTTCGTACATAATTTTGGGATTATAACAAAATGCGAACATGCTCTTTGTTATCCAATCAAGTTTTGTTATGTCATCTGATATGGAAACGTTATTGATATGAAATTCGTTATTAGAACACTGATTAGAATTTCGATGTTTTAAAATGCGTTTCTTATTGGCGGTATTTCTACCAATTACTGCTGTTCGCTTTTTATTTAGATTTTTCGTATTACATAAATTTCTATGGCGAGTTGTAGGAAATGCACTAAGTGTTAGTTTCTAAAATTTGAGCCAGATGAAACCTTAGACTATTTGTTAAATACACATTATCTGTATCAATCAGATAATTTTCATTAGACGGATCTCTTTTCAAAACCAAGGAGGTGGCGAAAGCAGCTGCAAAGACACCACATGAGTACACATCCGGTTGATTTATGTGGGATTTGAAAACAATATTCGTATGCTGCGGATACAAAATTTTAATAATTCTAAGTTGGCTAGCACTAAGTGATCGATAAAGACTGTCATATATCTCAACAGTTTTTATTGAATGACGATAATTCACGCAAATCCAATGGCCAACACCGGCTTCTCCTACGGTTCCATCATAAATTATCTATAAATCATCTATGTCATAAACCGATTGGTATTGTTCAGGTCTTTGAAAAAATAGAACATTTTGTGGAGAAAATGAAGACTGCGATTCTACAATATTTAAAAATCGATTTAGGGTTAAGTCGTTAAGGTAATTATTTCCGAATACATCAGGAAACATATTTGGTAACTTGGGACCACCAACGCAGTTTTTCATTTTGAATAAAATTAAAAAAAAAAAAAACGACAGGAAATGTCGCGAAGCAGTATTTATTTAAAAGGTATGACGACCACGGCAGTGCGAGGACAATGCGACAATGGGTTGCGGAGCACTTGTTATTATTATTATTGGTAATAATTATTATTATTATTGTCACGTCCCGGGTGAGGTCTTTGGGAACGATGACAATTGGGGGAAGGAATGAATGTCAGGCGCGAATCTATAATCCGTCACTCTGAGGTTTGGAGGAAATTTAGGCGCGAATCTATAATCCGTCACACTGAGGTTTGGATGGAATGCAGGCGCGAATCTATAATCCGTCACACTGAGGTTTTGATGGATTGCAGGCGCGAATCTATAATCCGTCACACTGAGGTTTGGGTAGGAAATTTAGGCGCGAATCTATAATCCGTCACTCTGAGGTTTGGATGGAATGCAGGCGCGAATCTATAATCCGTCACAGTGATCGACCAGGGAAGGTTTAACAGGTAAATACACACCCGGAGAACACCCGTTATACTACTTTGTATTTATTTTGGTTTTGAAAGTTGCATCCACCGTTGCATTCACATAAGAAATTACGTGTAATGCTTCTTTTAAACCCGTCTAGATATAGGTCTATACAAAAGAACGTTTGTAAACACTACTGGCACTCTAGCGTTCGAGAATCGAGATCAGCTGTTATTGCAGTTTGTTTTGGTTTGGGGTTCTTCGCAAACAGAAGACTAGACACAATAACTCGTAACGTGATTTAAATAGGAATTGTTTATTCTTTTTGATGCACTGTTGGTATGATTTTTGCGTTATAATTATGCGTTAGGGATTTAGCATTAGCACATGACATTTATTAGATACAATGGTTATTGAAAGCGTATGAGTATGAATATGAGTTACATATGAATAAGTAATAAGCAATTGTTATTGAAAGTAAATATGAAATCGCAATAAGCGTAGGTAAGACAATGCAATAAGCAGTAAATAAAGTAAATAATATGAAATCTATATAATAATGAATAGCAATAAGCTTAGACAAGACAATGCAATAAGCAATAATAAAGTAAATAATATGAAATTGCTATAAGCGTAGACAAGACAATGCAATAAGCAATAATAAAGTAAATAATATGAAATTGCTATAAGCGTAGACAAGACAATGCAATAAGCAATAATAAAGTAAATAATATGAAATCTATATAATAATGAATAGCAATAAGCTTAGACACGAAAAATAATAATAATAATACAAAATAATAAGATGAGGATGATATGCAGTGTAAATGGTATGGTTTAAATGCTTACAATGATTTGTGAGATGAATTTTGTCACACTATTTAAAAATATAGACTTTCGTTGGTTGTAGAGATGATTCTCTTAATTGTTTTCGTCGAAAGAGGACTTCTGTCTCGGTCCCCTCGTATTTATAAGGATGTTGCGGGGGTACGCGCGGTAGTGGCCTTGACACATTTCGGAATAAGACGCAGTAGGACTTCCGGGTTTTTTATAAACGGTATGGCTATTAATAGACATATTTATGTCACGTACGCCAAATATGTGTCGCAGTTAGATTTTTGGGGTTTTATGACTGCGAAAGGAGTTACTCAACTCATCGAATGGATTTTGGTTGTTTTAACAGGAAAGGGGTATTTGTGGTTTTGATTTGGAGGGTCGTAGAGAAGGGGTGAGACGTGGTCTCGATTTAAGAAGAGTTTGGGGCGAGGGACTTGTTTAGATTTAGTATGAGGAGGGAATTTGTGCCTCGTTGGGCGAATTAACCGAAGGAGTTTTCGTACCGACCATCTTGAGATGGGGACCGCTAAGGTACATCGTCAAGGTGATCAGCGATTGGAGAAAGGGGTAAGAGTTGAGTTTGATAGAATTTGATGGACTGAATTTGAGGTTTACGAATGAAATTTGGAATAGAAACGCGCGAAAAATCGTGGGACGTTACATTATTATTATTATTATTGGTAATAAATACGGGTAAATGCAAGCATTACTCGAGAGCCCTGAATGTTTTTTATTTTTTTATTTATTGATGGTGTGAGTAGAGGCGAGGTGAACCCTATCGCCCTCTGTTTTTACCGTACCTATGAGCGTGAGCCCATTTACCGGTAGATAAGTAAAGTGGTGTTACCGACCGTTGTTTGTAATTTCAATTTTGAGGTGTGGAGCGAGAAAATTTGCAAAAAAACCGCTAGCCTCAAACAAGAGCAGAGTAAGGGGACGGCACAAGTACATTTAGGGGAAACGAGGGAGTGATGATGAGGTGAGGTGGGAATTTCCGTGGGCGACACGGGGGTGGTAGAGACAGCAGGAATTTTGATTTTTTCGGGGGTTGCATTGCACGGGGTGGGTGAGTAGAAGGAGGTGGAAAGTCTTTCGACTTAAGAGAGGTGATTAATGAGATGCTGTTAGAGACCAGGGGGTCAGCGAGACATAGGGATGGCGATTTTAGTTTTGTAAGGAATTTTCTTGTGATCGAAGGTGCCTGTTTGGCAGGCTACCGGGTTAATATGGTTGGATACGTCATAGGTGGTAATAAGAGAGTTGATGTATTCGAAAATGAAGGGAATGTTTGCGTCGCTGTGCAAGTTTAAAGTGGAGTATCTCTTGGGAGGGTGGAGAATGGTGCGTAGGATTTTGTTTTGTGTGATTTGAAGTTTGGTTTGGTTTGTGGCGGAGGTGTACCACCAGGTCTGGGCGCCATAAGTAAGGACCGGTCTGATGCATGATTTATAAATATTGAGTCTTAGTTGTAGATTGAGGGGGGATTTGTAGCTGACGTGTGGATATAAGTGAGCGGCGACTTTTAGCGTCTTTATTATGCGGTCTTCGATGGCAGAGTGCCAGAGCATTTTATGATGTAGGATTATACCAAGGTACTTGACTTGTTCATTCCAGGGAATAGGGGTACCTGAGATTTGTATGTTATGTTTGTTCCTGGCGGAAGAGATGTTGGTTCGCCTAGTAAAAAGTATCGCCTCGGTTTTATCCGAGTTTATTTCAAGTTTCCATTTTTCAAAGTACGTTAGGATGTCATTGCGGTAATACTGTAATCGATGAGTAAGAGTTGGTAGCTGCCAGGACGAAGAGTAGATAGCGGTGTCGTCCGCGTAGAGTGCTAATTCGCAGCTGTTTGCCTTGGGCAAGTCGTTGATGTAAATATTAAAGAAAGTAGGGCCAAGAATGGATACTTGCGGTACCCCAGCCGAGACGAATAGATTTCTGTTAGCCAGATAAGAGGAGGCTAGTTTAAGGAAACCGCGAGGAAGACCGATGGAGTGTAGTTTAAAGAGAAGAGCTTCGTGCCAGACAGTGTCGAAGGCCTTGACAAGGTCGAACAAGACCATGGCGACGCAACGATTTACATTTAGCTCATGGGCGATAGTCTGGGAAATTCGCAGGATTTGCTGCACGGTTGAGTGACCCCTGCGGAAGCCAAACTGTTGATCGGCAAGAATGTTCTTCGAGGCTAAGTATTCAGTGAGAAAAGCGTGGATGCATCTTTCCAGTAGCTTCCCTGGGATAGAGAGGAGGCTGATGGGCCTATAACTGGAGAGAGAGTTTCGAGGTTTGCCTGGTTTGGGGATAGGAATGATTTTCGCGATTTTCCACGCTTCTGGGAAGTATCCTATTGCGATGGAGGCTCGAAATATATAATAAAGTTGCAGAATAGTTTTCTTTTAAGCGTGCTTTAACATTAGCGTCGAGATTCCGTCGCTCCCAGGCGATTTTCGATTGCTAGAGGCCCTGATGTATTGGGATATTTGCTGGGGCGAGAGTGCGAACTCATTGTAGGTGATATCGTCCATTAGGTTGAAGGAGGATGTGAATTCCTCTATTGTGGGCTCAATGGTGGAGGGAAGCTGTGTAGCATGTGATTGAATGGCGGCAAAGGTTGCTGCTATGGCTTCAACTTTGTCAGAGACGGAAGTCAGGGTGTTATTTCCCACGTTGATTGGAAGAATGATTTTTGTCGCGTTGGTAGCGGAGAACTTGCGATAAGTGGCCCAGAAGGTGGGGTCTGGTTTGTTGAAAGCTCTTAACGTACTTTTCCATTGTCTGGCCCTGAGGTAGGCTATGCGTTTTTTAATTGTTGCTGTTATGTCCTTTATTTGTTCAGCCACGACGGAGGCTCCGAGGAGTTGACCCCTTTTACGGAGAGTTCGTCTGTGTCGAATATACGATTGTAGTATGTTATCGTCGTGGTGAACATTTTCCGTTTGGACTGAAGCACGGGTTTTGCATACATGCAGAAAGGTGGTAAGGTAAGATATGGAGGAGTCAATGTCTAGCTTGGTTGGTAGGAAGTTTGTGATACGCATGTTTTGTGTCAGCGTATTGTATCGCGTCCAGTCCGTGACAGTGTGCAATTTGTGCATGTGCGTTGTGTTAGTTGGCGTGATCAATACTGGTCCATGGTTTGTACCAAAGTCTTCGGTGATGGTGCAAGTGAAATTTTGGTGGTAATCCGTGATGAAAAAGTCAAGAGTGGATGGTCTGCAAGTACCGGACTGGAATGTAAAGTCTTCTGGGTGTATGATACGATACCGATTTGTTAGACTATGATTATATAGTGTTTTTCCCGCTTTGTTGGCGGAGAAATTATTCCAGTATTGATGCTTTGCGTTCCAGTCCCCTCCAATTATGTAGGGAGAGCCCAGGTTTGTAAGTACATCAAGAATTCCTACAGTGAGAAAATCGCCGGGTGGGATGAAAGTGACTCCCAGAATGATTTTTGGGGATTTTAGTTGAACGAAGCATGCTTCGAAAGGGAAGACAACGGGAGGGTTGTGGTTTGAGAAGCTAATGGAGTCGTGAATTAAAATTGCTACTCCGCCTCGTCTGGTGTTGCGATCGGTTCTGATCGTGGTGTAACCAGGGAGGCTAAAGTTATCTTGTGGGATCAGCCACGTTTCCGTGATAAGGACAATACTGATCTGGAGTTTGGCCACCGCCAGGAGAAGCTCGTTGCGTTTTGCAGTCAGAGAGCCTGCGTTCCATAATAGTATAGCCGGGAGAGGCATTTTTAATTTATTCCCTGCAGGAGGGATAAAAAAACTTGAAATTTCTCGGCTAGGGTGCGGCAAGGACGTAGCTGGTCGATAGGAGACCGCGTGAGAGCAAGCATGTGTTCGATATTTACGATTTAGTTTAGTTCGTGCATAGCAGCTATCAAGTCCGTCATACTGTTGAAACTGTTTGGGGTTTTGGGAAAATTTGTCGGTGGCGGCGAGATCTCGTGTGCTCGGGGTAACGAAGCGATACCGTTACTTGAAAGTGGGAGGCCGGCAGCTACATTGGCGTAGGACGGAGAAACGGATGTTATTTGAGGTTTGCGAGGAGTGAAGATTGAGGGGTTTATTGTTTTCGGTGCGAGGTTATGGGTAGTAAGAGGTGTGTTGAAGGCGACTCCTGTAGAAGGTTTGGGTGTTTGATTTCGCCTGCTGAGATACTTTAGTAAGGCAGGGCACTGGCTGAAATTTGCTGTGTGTTGACCGTTACAGTTAACACAATTTGGGGGAGTTTCTCTGTCTTTCTGTCAGTCAGAGGTATGATGATTTTTAGCACACTTGACGCAGTTTGGCGGGAGGCGACAGTTTAAAGCTGTGTGGCCAAATGCCTGGCACCTGTAGCACTGAGAGTAGGTTTTTTTTAGAGGAACTTTTCCCAGTAGACTCTGGTGCTAAAGAGTGCTTTGATTTTGGAAACTTCGATTGGGGAAGTGCCAGGTGGGAAATTTATCCGATACATGGAGAAGGGGGAGGTCCCTGAGGAATCTTTGTTTCGAAAAGGAGTACATGACGTGGGGTTTAGACCTTTGATTTTGATTTCAGCAATGATCTCGTCTTCGGGAATGACAGGCAAACCCTTTAAAACCATGGAAAGGAGGCGTTCCGAGTTGATGGAGAAAGTGAAGTAATGCGTTTTGTCCTCGTCTAAGGCAAGTTTTATTGAAGTTGTTTATGTTGTTAAATTGTAGCCTTATTCTGTTTCCTAGGTATTTGATATTAAACGTTTTGCCGAATTCTTTGATTAGTTCAGTTTCGAATTTCGGAATGCTGACGGCGAAGTTGGAAATATATAGTGGAGGGGGTTTAACGGTCTTGTTTAAACCAGGGTTTGAAGACACGGTGTTTTGATTTCCATGCGAGGAATGTAACAAAGTGTTACTTGGTGAGGATTTTTTGTTTAGGGGAGAAGGAATTTTCGTTTTTACACTCGGAGCGTTGGTTAACGGTTCGTCCGGACGGGCGAAGGCAGCGAGGATTGCGTATTTGTTTGCGAAGGAAATATTTGGGATCGCTTCGACCTCCGTGGTAGTGGTAGTGGAAAGCGTGTGTGTGTTTGGACTGAGGACCGGCGGGAGTCGGTTTTCAGGATCTGAAATGATTTTAGAAGCCTTTTTCTTTTTACAATTTGAGGATTTTTTCCCCTGTTTGATCACAGCGGGGAGATCGGAAGTAGGGGAGTTTGTGTTAGGTGAGAAATCAGATTTGTCTGAGATTGTTGAATCGAGTTGGGAATCAAGCGTGTTATCGGCGCGGCGTTTACCAGCGGGCATGGTGAATTTTTTTTTATTATCTTTGAACACGGATAAACTTACCAGTTTGGCGGCTGTTAATGATGATATAGAGGGGCCTTCATTATGGTCGGATGACCCGGGGACCCTGGGGGGGGGGGGGTCTGAGTGACTGACCTCGGAAATTTTGGAGCCCTTTTGCAGGTCGTGAAAAATTGAGTCTTCCACTTGCTGTAGTGTGGAGTGGAGGAACCACTACGCGAAGTGAATACTAAGATATGATGATAAAGAGCACTAAACACTGACTAGAATGATTGCGCAAGGATTTCGAGGTTTACTGTCTGAACAACTGAGCAGGACTCTGTCTGACTGAAAACGATTAATGAACAACTGAACTGAACAACTGTCTCGAGAGCCCTGATTTTTTTTTTTTTTTTCTTTAAATTCACTAAGTAGGGTGGGGGGAGATCTGGACGTCTCCTCCTCCTCCCCGTGGGTTGTCCCTCAGAGCTCGTGGCCCTGTTACCAACCGTATTGAAGTAAACTTGGTGTTACCACGAAGTGGGGGTAGCCAGTAATGTGGTGTATGTAGCGGAAAATTTTCAAAAAACCGCTATTCCGGACGGAGCTGAAAGAAGGGTAACGGTTGACCTGCAAATAGTCGACGGACGTTAGGTGGGAGGTAGTGAAAACGTAGGTCAGCGCGTAAAGGTCAACAGCTGATGGAATTGGATGGAATAGTTTATGGTCGGATAGCAGTTAGGTAACTGTGTACTGTGTGCGTAGGCGAGTCGTATGGAAAGAACATGCGCGGGAACCGAAGAGTACGGACGGTCCGAAACGGAAGAATGCGTGTAGCAGAAGCATGCGTTGAGCAGAAAAGCTAAAAGCAGAAAACAGAAATAAAGATTAGCACGGGGGGGGGGTAGGATGGGGGGGGCCATGGAGGGTAAGGGAGGGAAAGGGAAAGAGAGGGGGGGAGGGGTAGGTTAAGTGGACAGTGGAAAAGGAACTTTGATTTTATAGGGTATCCTGTTACGATCATAGGTGCCCGTGATCCGGACAAGGGGATTTGGATGGTCGGATACTAGGTAGTTTTTCATGAGATGATCAACGAAATCGTGTATGTATGGAATGTTGGTGTCAGAATGCAGTGCCCTGGTGGGATATTTGAAGGGGGAATGCGTGATGATTTTTAATATTTTGTTTTAGAAACGTTGAATTCGGCTCTTGTTTGATTTAGAGGTGTTCCACCATACCTAGGCCCCGAATGTTAAAACCGGCCTGACGCAAGTTTTGTATATAAGTAAACGGATGTTAGCTCTGAGGGGTGACCGGTGACAAATATGTCGATGTAAGCGGCCGGCGACTTTTTGTGCCTTATTTATGCGATCATTAATGGCGGCATCCCAAAGCATTTTAAAATGAAATATAATTCCGAGGTATTTCACCTCGTTAGCCCAGGGCACTGCATTCGTATTAATGTATAACAAGTGTCTTTGTCTACTGGCAATTATAATCGGGTTGCGGGTGAAGATAATCGCTTCCGTTTTATCCGAGTTTATGGTGAGTTTCCACAGTTTGAAAAATTGTAGGACTTCGTCCAGGTAAGCTTGAAGTCGCGCTACCAGGGTCGGGAGCTTCCAGGAAGAGGTGATAAGCGCAGTGTCGTCCGCGTAAAGCGCAAGTTCACAGGCACTGGACATAGGGATGTCGTTTATAAAAATATTGAATAAGATAGGGCCAAGAATTGAGCCCTGCGGCACGCCAGGCCTGACAGTGTGCAAAGATGATTTTGCTCCACCATTGGATACGAGCAGCTGTCTGTCAGCAAGGTAGGAGGCGATGAGCTTTGTAAAACTGTTAGGAAGTCCGATGCAGTGGAGCTTATATACGAGTGCGTTGTGCCAAACCGAATCAAATGCTTTGGATAAGTCGAGCAGGACCATCCCAGCTGCCCTATTAACATTTAGTTCATGCGTAACCAACTGCGCAATACGAACGGCCTGCTGAGTTGTGGAATGTCCAGCGCGGAAGCCGAACTGCCGGTTTGACAGGACGTTTTCCCTCAGGAGGAATTCAGATAAAAACGAGTAAATGCATTTTTCGAAGAGCTTGCCTAAAATGGGAAGCAGGCTAATCGGCCTGTAGCTAGTCGGTAGCTCGCGCGGTTTACCGGGTTTGAGAATCGGGATGACCTTAGAAATTTTCCAGGAGTCCGGGAAATACCCGAACCTGATCGCGCACACGAAGGTATAATAAACCTGACAAAAAACT
This sequence comes from Andrena flavipes, assembly GCA_963971345.1. Classification (NCBI taxonomy): domain Eukaryota; kingdom Metazoa; phylum Arthropoda; class Insecta; order Hymenoptera; family Andrenidae; genus Andrena; species Andrena flavipes. Next base: position 40,085,924 of record OZ020479.1, on the reverse strand, counting down.
TTCCGTGACGCGTGCTTCAACATAGGGACTGAAACTCTGTCTACTCCGGGTGCCTTCTTGGGGGCCATTTTTTTTGACATGCCCCGCAATTAGGGCCGGCGAGATGGAAAATCCGGGGATTGGATTGGAATTGTGGGGACTCAGAGAGGTGATGTACTCGTCCACTGGGCGGTCCATGGTCGAGGTGAGGTGATAAGCCTCGGCATGAACCTTGGCAAAGGTGGAGGCCAGGGTCTCAGCTTTGTCGGCCGCGGCGGATGTAATTGTTTGGCCGACAAGGAGAGGAGGTATTATTTTCGACTCAGGGTCACCCGCTATTTTTTTAAACGTACCCCAGAAAGTGGGGTCAGGTCTGCTGAAGGCCTTTAATATTCTACTCCATTCCTGACTACGAAGGAGCGAAATTCTTTTACGGATAGTCGCAGTGAGGTCTCGGATAACGTCAGCCACCACCATCATTCCCACCAGTTGGCCTCTTCGTCGCTGGGCTCTGCGGTGACGGATAAGTGAGCACAGTATTTGGTCAGAAAGGAGATTTATATTCCTACTGAGATATGTAAGATCAGGGACAGCAGAACGTTTACGACACTCGTGTAAGAACGAGGTCATCTCCCTTATGCAGTGGTCAATTTCTCCTTTCGACTTAAAGTCGCTCCTGATTTTAAAGTTTAGCGTTTGCTTATGGTAAGATTCCCAGTCAATTGCCGTTTCCAGGGTTGTGGGACCACTGGCCGGTTTTACTGTAAGGATAACAGGGCGGTGAGTTGTGTCAAAGTGGTCCGTCACAACGCAGGCAAAGTCGGTATGGTAATTTGTAATAAAGAAGTCGATGACAGACGGTCGGCAGCATCCAGACTGGTGGGTGAAGTCCGCAGGGTGGATCACCCTGTAGGGAAACTTGCAGTTATGCTCGTGGAGAATTTTTCCAGCTTTGTTATCCAAGAAGTTCCCCCAAAGACGGTGCTTTGCATTCCAGTCACCGCCATACAGGAATGGGGAACCCAGGCGAATAAGTGAATCAAATAGGACGGCATCCTTTATGGTGCCCGGGGGCGCATAGACGACTCCTATTAAGATTTTGGGTGAGTTTAGGTGAATGAAGCACGCGTCAAACTCGAGAGCCCTGGTGGGGGTGAAGATCGTGTAACCGATCGATGTGTGAATAAAAATAGCAACGCCACCGTTTTTTACCGGACGATCGGCGCGAACCACCGAGTAGCCAGGAATCGAAAAATTGATCTGGGGGGTAAACCAAGTTTCTGTGACAAGAATAATACCGGGTTGCAGACCGGCCACCGCGTGGATAAGCTCGTTTCTTTTGCGCAGCAACGAGGACGCATTCCACAACATGATTTTCGGAAGGGGCATTATGTTAATCCAAAGAACTGAGTACCGTGCAGAACACTTGAAACTTTTCTGCCAGCGTGCGGCAGGGCCTGAGTTTTTCAACTAACAACCGGGTTAGTTGGAGCATATGATCAATGTCAACCAAGGAGTTCAACTCCTTTAGGGTTCCGATCAGATCAACCATGGCATTTACTCCATGCGGGACTTGGCTGTTGTGAGTGAGTGCGGAAGGATCGTTGCGGGGGGGAGGGTAGACGGGGGGTCGATGGGGACCAGCGACAAGCGCGTCGGCGTAGGAAAGGAAAGGAGAGGAAAGGGACTGTGGGAGGCGGGATGAAGAGGGACGAGGGGGTGCTAGGTTAGGGAAGGAAGAAGGATCCGCTGGTGCGTTAAAAACCAGCCCATTGACCGGCTTAGGGATTGCAGCTCTTTTTTTGAGATATTTTAACAGTACGGGGCATTGGCCATAATTGGCTGTGTGCTGACCCTTGCAATTTACACACATTGGAGGTGTGTCCCGCGTCTTCTGGCAATCAGCGGTACGATGTGAACCGGCGCACTTTACGCAGTTTGGGGGAAGCCCGCAGTTCGAGGCCGAATGGCCGAAGGCTTGGCAGGAAAAGCATTGGGTGTAATTTTTTTTTGAGTAAAATTTTTCCCAGTAGATTCTGGTACTGAAGATGGAGTTTACTTTGGTGACCGAGGACGGCGAGGTTCCCGGGGGAAAATTGACTCTGTATATATGAAACAGCGATGTTTTGTTTAGTCCGTTACCAGTCAAAGGTAGACAGGATACTGGAGTTAAACCTTTGGCTTTTAGCTCCTCGAGGATTTCCTCGGGGGAGGCGGTCGAGAGGCCCTTGAGGACCATGGATAGGCCTCGCTCGGAGTTCATCGAAAAGGTAAAGAATGGAATTTTTTCCTCACTAAGAGCTAGTTTAAATTTTTTAAAAGCCGACACCTCGTCAAACTGTAATCGGATCTTATTTCCCAAGTATTTAATGTGAAAGGTCTTCCCGAAATCAGCGGTGAGCTCCCTTTCGAAGTTAGCGATATTATACGAAAAGTTGGAAATATATAACGGGGGGGGGGGGGCTTTGTGGGTCGAGAGGCTAACAGAACAGGAGGTGATCGAGCGGTATTTTCAAGCCCATCGGCAGGTTTATTATGAGGACGCGAATTGTTTACTTCCGGCGAGGTTTTTTTCCCCCGCGTGGGCTCAGGAGCATGGGGGTCACCGGTAGGTTTGAAGGCGGCAAGAGCCGAAAATCGGTTAGAGATTGGGATATCAGCAATCAGAAATTGAACATTAACACCCTCCCCCGTAGGGGTAGTTAAATTTGATGTGAGGGATTCACTAATATTGGAGGGGGCGGAAGCATGGAATTGTCTGCCTTTCGGCCAGAGTGAGTCTTGCTTCCGCGTCCGGATTCATTTTTGGATTTTTTTTTCCCTAACGATTTCTTGACGCTGTCCTTTAACAGCCTCAGCTCGCTTCTGGGGGATAAATCGAGATGTTCGGAGGATTGGGAGTCCATGGAGGTATCTAGGGCAGTACCCGATCTTCTTTTGCCGATAGACAAAGATGGTGCAATGTGAGGTGCAGTGAAAATGGAGGTACTCACTTTTTTCGCTGAGCTGATGTCATCTAGGGATGGCCCTCCATCGTTTTGTAGCTCCAGCGGAGCACCGTGGTTTGCCCCGGAATTGCTGGCAGCAATGTTGACTCCGCCGCTTGTAGCCAGTAGGTGGTAAAGCCCAGAGCGAAGATTTTTCACCGTGAGAAAACCCGGATTATACACCCGGGATGCGAGAAAAGAGGGATGGAGACCCCCGAGAGGAATAGTCGTGCGACACGCAGAGAGTGCGAGGTGGCACGAAGAACAAAAGATGTTAGCACGTGGGGAAATAACACAGTGAAGACTCTGTATTCGTAAACACGACTTGTCGCGACAAGAGACGCGAGCGAACTGAGTCTCGAGAGCCCTGAATGATAGAGCCCTCGGCAACTTATTCCCGCCGCAGTGCTGTTTCGCAAGCGAGAAGCGTTCGCCCGCTCGCCGCCTGGCGGTCGCATCGCGTACTACTATTTCACAAGCGAGAAGCGTTCGACCGCTCGCCGCCTCGCGGTCGCATCGCGTACTACTATTATTATTTATAAATCAATATTTTATTTACTAATAAATCATTATTTTAAAAAAATCAAAACGTCAGAACCTTCCTCTCGCCCAGACGAACAAAGTGATGTAACACACTTGTGGCCACAGTTCACATTTACTGAGAAACCGCATTTCAAAGTATGCAACTTCACTTTTATATAATAGTATAGATATAGATATCTCATCACGCCTGCAATATTTTGTAAATTTAAAGATATTTTTCTGGTGTAAACCAC